>CM057455.1:1031050000-1031657500 GCA_016271365.2 Neoceratodus forsteri
TAGTGATGCACATGACTCTAGGATCAAATTTCTAGCATATCCAGGTCCCAGAAACCTCTGTTCTCCAGTTCAAATCGTGCATCTGATCAGGCAAGAAGCACACCAGGATCCCTGTTTTCTCCACACCGAAAGGTAGGCCTCTGATTCTAATTTTTATAAGGATTATGGCTTAGGAGCAGAAAATCTAGGTGCTGCATTGTTGTTCCAGAATAAAAACGCAGCACATTGTGTCCCAATGCAGAAACAGCCAGCTGTGTGGTTTTAAGTTTTATTTAAGTTTACTTAAGTTTCAGTTTATTTACGTTATTTAGCTTTTATTTAGGTCATTTACATCGTGAGAGAATAAGAGCTTTCTAGCCTGCTTAGAGCTGGGAGCCAGTGGTAGTATCGCGATCTCGATCGTTGTATTAGGATTCTAGACAGCATCTAACATGTGTTTTTACTGCATAAGATTAAGTCTCACTCCTTATTAAGTCTGCTTGCTATTGCTAAGAGGGGACCCTACCTATAGGCGCCCCAACTGTGTTTGTTGTTGAGAAAATTAGAGAGACCCAATAGTGGGGTTTGAGTCTGCAGATTGCTATTTGTGTTTTGAATTCGCGCCACACTAGCCACGCTTCCTGGCACTTCTCTGAACCCCCTCTTGACATTGCGCAGTGCACAAGGGGAAGGCATCCGCCTGTGGCCTGCCATCTTGCCTCTCCTCCCCGAGTCCCTCTGTAGGCGTCTCCCCCGTGGTTGAAACATGTTTTTTTTCTCGCTCAGAGAGCGTGCCTCCCCTAGGCCTCTGGCCTACATCCACGCTCTGCAGCGCCTCGCCCCTTCCACTGCCGCGTGGTCGGTCCTTCTTTCCTTAGCCCCCTAGCTTACATAGGGGCTAGTGTCAGGAAGTCGAAACTCCCAGGCGCATCACAAACACTGGCTCGCCCCCAGACCACCACGAGGAACCGCAATGGCCACAGCGGCCTCCCGAAGACCATTCTGGCCCACGGCCTGCCTTTCTCAGGCAACACCATGGTCTAGCTCCTCTCTCGCTTCCTCTCCTCCAGATCTCCGGTCTTTCTGTGGCAGTCTCTCACCGAGTGTGCACACAGACACAGAGGCTGAAGGAAGCACCTGTTCAAACAACATGAAGTCTTGCTATATTATGACATATGCAGTGAGTCCCAACCTTCGAACTGCTCCGGAGGTGAAAGAGTTAACTTTCCATGCCAGGCATGGAACACTGAGCTCGAGCTCGGTTGAAACTCTGTCTGTTGTTCTTCAAACTCAAACCGTCAGATTCTTTACTCTGCCTCACTGAACAGTCGCTCCGGAGATTTCTCCTTCTGCTCGGTTCATTTTGTCGGTTAAAGTGTTGTGTTTCTCGGTTTTCGACCGAATTAAAACCACAACTGGTCAGTGCAGACTCTGTCTGTGGTATTTGTGAGTACTAGATAGGTTTTACATTGATTTCTATTCTGTGTGGAACTTGTAAACGGTTTATCGGTTCGGTTTGAACTGATCAGGTTGTTTAAAATATATTAATCTGTCATTTAGAGTGTGGTTACCGGTTCTTATCGGTTCTAAAAAAAAACGGATTTTATTACGTCTTTTTCCACGACCCGTGACACGGTTGGGAACCGATAAGAGGATCTTACCTGGCGGATTGCCATAAATGGGTAAGTTTGGTTAGGACTGGCACTATATCTGAGAAACCCAAAAGAAAACTGGGCCCACTGAGTTTCAACACTGCAGTGTCTGTGGGGAAGTCTTTCTAAGGCTGACCCCACACCACCTGTTTATTGTCTGGGGTTTGACCCACCTCAATGCAGACTGCCAGATTTGTAAAATTTTCCTGCAGCTACCCTGGAAAAGAGAGTTGGTAGGCTCAGGGAAAGGGAGGCCAAAAGTCCGCTGAACCGGATGGCCAGCCCAGTTCGGTTCCAACCGAACCGGAGGGAGTGCCCTCTGACCAGGGCGAGACTTCCTCGGGCAAAAGGAGATCCGACTCTGAGGAGTCGGTTCCAGCAAAAAGGACTAGGAAGTCAGCTGGTGTGGAGCCAAAACTTTCCTCTCCAACCGCTGAAGAAATAGCCAAAGCGATTAAAATTGTCCAGTCGCTTTCCCGGTTCGACCGAGCGGCACCATCAAGTAAGCGTGCGGTTCGGCCGGTTCCACCAGTTCAAGAGTATGATTTAGAGGAATATTATGAACCGGAGGAGGGGGAAGAGGAGTATGAGGAGAGTGAATGTGGATTTGAAAGTCTGGATGTGTCCATTGACCCTGACATCTCCCCAGACAGACCTTCAGGAGTGTCTCCTCCTAGGCTTTCTGAGTCCCCTTCTCATTTTATGTTTTATAAAAAAGTGGCTGAAACCCTCCAGCTCCCTATGGAGGAAGCTGTGGATGATCAAGAGGAGCCTGACTATGTGGAAATGATGGATGTCCCAGAGTCGAGGAGACTGTCTATTCCTTTGCATAAATCTTTTGGGAAACAGACAGTTAAAATTCTAAAAACTCCTCATACTATACCTCCTGTGGATAAGAGAATGGACAAGAGGTACACATTGTCAGGCTCTGATACGGAGTTCCTTACACAACAATGCAGCCATGTTGGAGTAGTGCAGGCTGCAGCCTGTGACAAGGCAAATATTCCCTTGGCTTCCCCCCCCGACAAGGGCTCCAGGAGGATTGATGCCATGGCAAAGAAACAGTACATGGCAGCATCCTTGGGACTCAGACAGGCAAATTATATGGCATATGTTGCTAGATATCAGAAATCCAGATGGGATACTGTTATGGCTCTAGCAAAACAGGTCCCTGGGCAGCTTGCCAAGGAGCTGGAGCAGGTGGCTGCTGATGGTATTGAGGCACCCAAGGTGCAATTCCATGCTGCAGTAGACTCTAATGATGTGTCATCAAGAGTCATGGCTACATCTGTGGCACTTCGCAGAATGGCTTGGCTCAGATGTACTAGCCTGTCACAGGATACCCAGACTAAGGCCATGGATTTTCCTGTTGTGGGTAATTCTCTGTTTGGGGGAGCAGACAGAGAATTACATGAAGAAAATGGATGAGTATAGGACCACCTATAGGAGTGCACAGGCCAAGGAAAGGCAGGCCACTCCTCAAAGGCAGCTTTCCAGGAGCAGGGGCAGGCCTTTTCATAGGCCTTTTTACTAAGCCCAGGCCTTCTTTTCTGCTTATGCCCAGAGGGGGTTCTTTAGAGGGAGAGGCAGACGAGGTACAAGCAGGCCTGCTTCTACCCCTCAGCCCAAAGCCCCTGCCAAGCAGGCACCCTGATGGGGTTGCCAGAGCTGATTCTCAGCTACCTGTAGGGGGCAGGCTGGCTTACTTTGTCCAGGACTGGAAGTCTCTGACATCAGACAAGTGGGTCCTGGAAGTAGTCCAGGGACTGGTTCTCAGCTTAAAAAAAATTTCCAAAGATGAGAACCACATCCTTCCCACCTGCAAATCCACCAGATGCACTTGCCCTAGAGGCAGAGGTCTCTTCCCTCCTGGCTCTCAGAGCTGTGGAAAGGGTTCCACCCCTACACCAAGGCAAAGGGTTGCACTCCAGGTACTTCCTTACCCCAAAAAAGACAGGAGAATGGCGGCCCATCCTGGATCTCAGATATTTAAACAAGCACCTTTTAAAACCAAAATTCAAAATGGTGACTCTGGGAATTATTCTACCCTCTCTAAGGCAGGGGACTGGCTAGCGTCCCTGGACCTCAAGGATGCCTACTTCCATATTCTCATCAGAAGCTCCCATCGAAAGTACCTCAGATTCGAGCTGCCCTCAGGCCATTACCAGTTCAGAGCAATGCCCTTTGGCCTCAACTCTGCTCCAAGGGTATTCACAAAATGCCTGGCAGTAGCAGTTGCTTCCCTGAGAAGGCAAAAAATTGCCATCTTCCCTTACCTAGATGACTGGCTCATAGTAGGCCAGTCTCCAGACCAAGTCAAGTTACATCTACAGATAACTCAGCAACTGCTCACCTCTCTAGGTTTCCTCCTGAATCTTTCAAAGTCAGTCCTAGAGCCTGTCCAGCTCCTCACTTTCATAGGCGCAGAGCTGAACACAGAGAAAGCCAGAGCCTTCCTTCCTTTGGACAGGGCAAGGACCCTGGTCTCTCTGGCCTCCTCATTCACCCTGCAGGTCTCTCGACCAGCAAGGCATTTTCTACAGCTCCTGGGGCACATGGCTGCTTCTACAGCAGTAGTGCAGGGAGCAAGATTTCAGATGAGGGACATCCAGCTCCATTTGAGAGCCTTTTGGTCTCAAAGGAAAGACCCTCTAACCAAATTGCTCCCAGTAACTCGAACCCTGATCCAGGCCCTACAGTGGTGGCAGGATCAGAGCAATCTGAGACAAGGGGTTCCCTTTGTCACTCAGTCTCACTCCTTAATCCTTACTACAGATGCATCCCTCTTGGGGTGGGGAGCTCACATGGGAGACCTCATTACCCAGGGATTGTGGTCCCCTCAGGAATCTCTGCTCCACATCAACCTGTTGGAACTCAGAGCAGTTTTTCTAGCACTTCAAGTTTTCCAAATCTGTTCAGAACAAAGTTGTACAGGTCAGAACAGACAATACCATCACAATGTGGTACATCAACAAGCAAGGGGGCACTCGGTCTACGGCCTTGTGCACCGAAGCAATGAAGTTGTGGTCTCTGACTTACTCCCTGAACACCTCCCTTACGGCAGTTCACCTCCCAGGCAAGGACAATGTCCTGGCAGATGCTCTCAGCAGGATTTCCCAGGGCCATCACGAATGATCACTGGACCCCCTGGTCCTGGAGGTAATATTTGCCAGATGGGGCACCCCGCAGATAGATCTTTTTGCAGCCCCAGACAATCACCAACTTCCCCTTTTTTGCTGCAGGCCCCCAGTGTTGGGCTCAGTCCCTCTGGATGCCTTAGTTCTCAATTGGGAAGGGAAGTTTCCTATGCTTTTCCCCTTCCTCTCCTGTTCAGTGTTCCAAAATCAGATCTCAATCCTGCAAGATGATCCTGATTGCTCCAGATTGGGCCAGACAACCCTGGTATCCACTCCTACTGTCCTTAGCAGTCCATCTTCCCAGGAATCACAACCTGTTAACCTGTACCCAGGGGAGGGTTTAGTACCCGAACCTCAACTCTCTCAATCTCAAGGCTTGGCTCTTGAAGAGTTAGAGTTTGCTGACCTACACCTCTCCCAAGGTGTAATGGATATACTGAAGGCTTCTTGGAAACCTTCCACCAGGGCTACCTATAACTCCAAATGGAAGAGGTTTTCCATATGGTGCTCTGGGAAGCATATTTCCCCAGAATCTGCTGATTTACCCACAGTCCTGGATTATATGGTCCATTTAAATACCTTGGGGCTGAGACCAGCTACCCTAAAAGTACATTTGGCAGCTGTGTCTGCTTTTATTTCAGCAGGTAAACCCTCTTCTCTTTCAGCTCATCCTGTATTCTCCAAGTTTTTTAAGGGATTGCTTCACACCAACCCTCCATTCAGGGCCCCTGCCCCTGCTTGGGATCTTAATATTTGCATTGCTCAGATTATGCAACCTCCCTTTGAGCCTTTGTCTTCAGCAGAGCTTAAGTACTTGACTTGGAAGACTGTGTTTCTGGTAGCCATCACTTCTGCCAGACGTATAAGTGAATTACAAGCTTTGTCAGTGGAGCCTGATTTTATCTCCTTTCATAGAGATAAGGTGGTCCTCAGGACTAACAGGAAGTTCTTGCCTAAGGTGGTTTCAGATTTCCACCTTAATCAATCTATGCCTCTTCCAGTGTACTTCACTGACCATTCCTCCTCTGGCGAGAGGTGGCTGCACAGCTTTGATGTGAAGAGAGCCCTTAGCTACTACATAGAGTGTACCAAGGGTCACAGGTTTGACTCCCTCCAGCTGTTCCTCACTTATGGTGAGGTTGGCAAAGGGAAACCTGCCACTAAAAGATCCATTGCCAGGTGGATTGTCTCTTGTATCCAATTTTGTTATGAAAAACTGGGTAAGGTTCCTCCCTCAGGCCTGAGGGCTCACTCTACCAGAGGTACAGCTGCTTCCCTGGCTGCTGCCAGGGACATCCCTATCCTAGAGATATGTCAAGCAGCTACCTGGAAAATAGTTCACACTTTTACCAAGCATTACTCCCTGGACATCCAGGCTAGGAGTGATGCTCGGTTTGGCACAGCTGTGCTTCAGAGCCTATTTCCTAAGTAGGTTCTGTCCCTCCTCCATGGAGGTACTGCTGTGTAGTCTGCATATGTCATAATATAGCAAGACTTCATGTTGTTTGAAGAAAAAATTACTCACCTTAGTAATGTTGTTTCTTCTAATGGAGTCTTGCTATATTATGACCTCCCGCTGCCTGCCCCTCTCAGAACCTCTGTTTTTGGGATGTGGGTGGGCAGTGCAGTGTTGGCACTTAGTAGATGCCCACTTTGTTGTTTCACCCCTCATTTTTGGGGTGACTTGGTGTTGAGTTTTTCATTTTTTGGGTCTCCTTACTTGAGTCTTTGTTTTGGGACCAAAAAATGTGTTCTTATGTTTAGTAGCCAGTTGGCTAGTGTAGGTTTACAGCTTCCACACAGGACCTCAGTGAGTTTAGCTCATAAAGATCTGACGGTTTGAGTTTGAAGAACAACAGACAGAGTTTCAACCGAGCTCAAGCTCAGTGTTCCATGCCTGGCATGGAAAGTTAACTCTTTCACCTCCAGAGCAGTTCGAAGGTTGGGACTCACTGCATATGTCATAATATAGCAAGACTCCATTAGAAGGAACAACATTACTAAGGTGAGTAATTTTTTCTTCTTGTTGCAAAAAAGACATCAGCCACATGGGGTGAAACCCCAAACCTGGCAATGGCTATACATTTAGGAGCCATCCATGCAGATGCAGGGACCGCAGGTCTGGATGGACCAGGGACCCCTGACCTAGCAACAGCAGACACTGATATAAGGGGAGCTGATGAGGAGGCTCTACTGCCAGATACTACAGAAGTGGAAACCAAATTTGGAGAGGCCAGAAGGGGGCCACCAGTATTAGGGTGGCATGCTCCACTGGCAGCTTGAACAGAGCCCTTTGAATGAGGGGGATCAGAGGAACGATGTAAAGAAATTTCATATTCCAGAAGAGGGACAACACATCTTGACAGAAAAACTCCATGCCTACGAGTGAGCAGAAAGGCAGCAGTTTTGCATTGTGATGGGATGCAAAAAAGACCAACTCTGTGCGACCCTATCTTGCAAAGAGGTCATGTACCACTGAGATCAGCAGTTCCCATTAGAGTACCAGGGGTTGACACCAGCTTAGCCTTTCAATGAAGACATTTTGGACACCTGGAAGAAACACGGCCAAAGATGTGTGGTGAAAGCACACATCAAAGGGTTCATCTCCTCATAAACAGCAGCAGTCCTTGTCAAAAGAGACAGATAAACATAAAGTTTCAAACCCCAGGAATCTGTCTCTGTGCTGACCTATGCAATTAGCCTGGAAGGTTGAGCTGCCCTGGAGAGCTCTAATTAACGCCACTACAGCTGCTAATGCAGTCACTTGATAAGAACCATTTTACAGTATCGGTTTCAGTATCTGGAGTCAGTGTGTGTCAAGATTTGAGATGCTGACTTCACTGACTCTGCATGTAAATGGTGTAAGGGATGTAGGCTATATGCTGAACTGAGATGTGCCTAGAAAATTAGTTTCATTACGGCAATATGGGCACTACTTACTCTCTGCAGATTTATATAGCCAATAATCTGACAGACCTTGTGTTTAAAAGTTCTCCGAAAGAAACCCTGCAGTTTTCTGTCACAGCACGTGCAAAGTTACCTGGCTGTCAACCAATTTTAACACCATATAAATGAAGGGTTCTTGTCCATACCTCCATTAATAATTGCCCTGTAAAGGCCCAATTTTTTATTTTTTATTTTTTTGGTCTATGAATTTTCATGGAGTTTTCAGCATAATAACATACAATCAAGGAATAGTGCTAAGCAATATAAATTCTCATAAATATAACCAGAATTAATCAAATCTTACATTTTACCACTAGAAATCCATCTTAATCTCTAAAAGTGAGTTAATTACCCTTTAGTTAGGAATACTTATTACTGTAATTATTTAATTACAGATATGCAAAATAAATTAGATAGAAAGATAACGTTATTTGAATCTTAAGACACCAGTGACATTGAGAGAAGAGTCAAAACTTTGTAACTTTGAAGTAGTCTTTCAAAGAATTAACCAAAATTCCTTAGTAGATCTAAAGCACCAATTAAGGTAAAGAATTACAAGAAGTCATATATGCTGTACGACATTTCATGACTTTAAAAATCATAACATAGAATATAATAGATATTGGGGGTAAAATGGGGAGTGTAGGAGGATATGCTAGGCCTGCTCTAACCCATCAGATGGTTTGTCCTTAAAGGGATTGTTTAAGTAACCTCGCCGTTACTTATAAAAAATCTGATGTAAAGGCCCAAATTGGCTAAAAATGATTGAACTGTATATGGAAATAAATTAAAGGCAAGACTGAATGGATTGGGGAACTCAGAAGTCATACACAAGAAAAATATATTGCAAATCATAGCAAATTTGGGTGAAAATCCTTTTTATTTTAAGTATTTATTGTCAATAAAATGTGCTAAAGAACTAAAACTTCTTGCCCTACTGGGGTGTTTTATGCATCATTTTCTACAATCATCAGTCTAACAGATAATGTGCAATAAATTATCATATCTATCTTTTGGTAGTAACTATGGGTCAAGGTATTAC
This sequence comes from Neoceratodus forsteri, assembly GCA_016271365.2. Lineage (NCBI taxonomy): Eukaryota > Metazoa > Chordata > Ceratodontiformes > Ceratodontidae > Neoceratodus > Neoceratodus forsteri. The sequence continues at coordinate 1,031,058,757 of CM057455.1, forward strand.
CCCATACCCATAATTTGTTTTTCTTGGCAATACTCGCCTTTCACTATAGGCTGAAGTATTTACCATTTACCCTCAAGAGAAGTGTTTGTACATCAGCCTAACTACATGCAATGATAAATGTAATTCATCTGATGCATTTTTCTATGTAAATACCTAAAATATTACTATTTTCCTTGATAACCAGCATATTTTCCTCAGCAACAGCACTGAAAAAAAGTAAAACGCAAACCTTTTTACTGGAATCCCCTTGTATGTGAGATTTATTTCTCCAATAATTATAGGTGACAACTTATCTGGATTGGTAGAAGTTGGCACAAATATTTATATAAATCAAGATTTTTATTTTTTTATTCAAAACCAGTGTTCATTTTTGAGTCATGTGTCATTTCAAACAACATGAAGTCTTGCTGTATTCTGACAATTTGCAGTTAGCTCCAGCTCTTGAACTGCCCCGGAGAGTGAAGGGTTAAATTCTATGCCAGGCATAGAACGTTGGGTTCGAGCTCAGTTGAAAACTCTGTCTATGTCCTTTTGAAACCAAGCCATCAGATTCTTTACTCCCCCTCACTGAACAGTCGATCCAGAGATTTCTCCTTCTGCTCGGTTCTATCGCGGTTAAAGTTTCGGTTTTAGTCCAATTTCCATTCCGTTTTTCGGTTCAAGACTCTGTCTGTAGTACCGTAAGTACTTACATTAGTAGCTGTTGTGTGAAAATTGTGAAATTTTTCTGATCGGTTTGGCTGAACTGATCTTGTAGTAAGATCTGGGAAAAGAAAAAGTTAGTGTGTGGTTACCGGTCCGTATCGGTTTTAAAAAAAAAACTGTAATTTTGGCGTTTTTTTCCATCACCCGTGACACGGTGAGAAACCGATAGAGGAGTCTTGCCTGGCAGTTGCCATATAAAGGGTAAGTTGGTTAGGTTGGCCATGTCTGAGAAACCCAAGAAAAAAAACCGGCCCTCTGGATTTCAACACTGCGGTGTGTGTGGCGAGGTCTTTGCTAAGGCCAATCCCCACGCCACCTGTGTTTACTGTCTGGGGTTTGACCACCTCGATTCAGCCTGCTAAATTTGTAAGAATTACCCTAAGTCTACCCTGGAGAAAAGGTCAGGTAGACTTAGGGATAAGGAGGCCGAGAAATCCACTGACCCGGAAGGCCAGCCCGGTTCTTTTCCTACTGAACCAGAAGGAGTACCCTCTGACCAGGGCGATACTTCTTCGGGCAAGAGGAGAGCCAATCCTGAGGGATCAATTCCTACAAAAAGAAAACGAAATGATAAATCGTCTGGTTCGGATCCAGAGCTGCATGTTCCGACCGCCGAAGAAATAGCCAAAACGATTCGGATTGCGGAATCGCTTCATCCAGTTCCGACCAATCCGGGGCCTTCTGGCAGGGGTTCAGTTCAGCCGGTTCCCCCAGTTCAGGATTATTCCCCTGAAGATTTTTATGAATCGGAGTTTGGTGAGGAGGGGGATTTTGAAGAGGATGATTATTACGGTGAAAGTCTGGATGTGCCTGTGGAACCGGACATCTCCCCAGACAGACCTTCTGGTGTTTCCCCTCCTAGGCTTTGAGTCCCCTCCCCACTTTCTGTTCTACAGAAAAGTGGCTCAAGTCCTCCAGCTTCCTATTGAGGAGGCTGTAGAGGATCAAGAGGAGCCTGACTTCATAGAGTTGATGGACATCCCAGAGTCTAAGAGACTGTCTATTCCCCTTCATAGGTCATTTGGGAAACAGACACAAAAAATTCTTAGGTCTCCCAACTCTGTACCTCCTGTTGGCAAGAGAATGGACAAGAGGTTCACTTTGTCAGGCTCAGATATGGAATTTCTTTATCAACAATGCAGCCATGTTGGGATAGTGCAGGCTGCTGCCTGTGACAAGGCAAACATCCCCTTGGCTTCACACCCCCCAGACAAAGATTCCAGGAAGATTGATGCCATGGCAAAGAAACAGTACTTGGCATCATCTTTGGGACTCAGTCAAGCTAATTATATGGCCTATACAGTCAGGTACCAGAAGTCCAGGTGGGACACTGTACTGGCACTGGCTAAACAGGCTTTCCCCCAGCTAGCCAAGGAGCTGGAGGGGGTGGCTGCTGATAGGATTGAGGCATCAAAGGTGCAATTTCATGCTGCTGTTGTGGACTCCAATGATGTGTCATCAAGAGTCATGGCTACATGTGTGGCTCTTCGGAGAATGGCTTGGCTCAGATGTACTAGCCTTTCGCAGGACACCCAGGCTAAGGCCATGGATTTTCCTGTAGTGGGTAATTCTCTGTTTAGGGAGCAGACAGAGAATTGCATGAAGAAAATGGATGAGTACAGGACCACTTACAGGAGAGCCCCTGCCAAGGAGAGGCAGGCAACTCCTCAGAGGCAGCAAGCTACGGGCAGGGGCAGGCCTTTTCACAGGCTTTTCTACCAGGCGCAGGCCTCCTCTTCCTTTTCTCAGAGGGGGTTCTTCAGAGGGAGAGGCAGAAGGGGGGATGAGCAGGGCTGCATCCACCCCTCAGCCTAAGGCTCCTGCCAAGCAGGCACCCTGATGTGTCAGCCCGGGTCGACTCCCCCATTCCAGTAGGAGGCAGGCTTGCTTACTTTGTCCAGGACTGGATGTCTGTTACCTCAGACAAGTGGGTCCTGGAGGTTGTAAGCCAAGGGCTGGTTCTCAGTTTCAAAAGTTTTCCGAAACTGAGACCCAAATCCTTTCCACCTGCAAATACTTCAGAAACCTTTGCTCTAGAGGCAGAGGTTTTGTCTCTACTGGCTTTAAAGGCCATAGAGAGAGTTCCTACTCCATACAGGGGCAAAGGTCTGTACTCCAGGTACTTCCTTGCCCCAAAAAAGACAGGGGAGTGGTGACCCATCCTAGATCTAAGATACTTAAACAAGCACCTAGTAAAGCCAAATTTAAGATGGTGACTCTGGGAACAATACTTCCCTCTCTGAGGCCAGGAGGCTGGCTAGCCTCCCTGGACCTCAAGGATGCCTATTTTCACATTCCCATCAGGTGCTCCCACAGAAAGTACTTCAGGTTCGAATTGCCCTCAGGCCATTATCAGTTCAAAGCAATGCCCTTCGGTCTAACCTCAGGACCAAGGGTGTTTACAAAGTGCCTAGCAGTAGTGGTGGCCTTTTTAAGAAGGAAAAGGATCTCCATTTTTCCATATCTGGATGATTGGCTTCTGGTGGGCCAGTCTTCAGACCAAGTCAAGTCAGATCTGCAGGTTACCCAGAAAGTTCTCACTTCCCTGGGGTTCCTTCTCAATCTTCCCAAGTCAGTTCTCGAACCAGTACAGCTCCTCGCTTTTATAGGAGCAGAGCTGGACGCCCTCAAGGCAAGAGCCTTCCTTCCTTTGGAAAGGGCAAAAGCCATCTCTCAGCTGGCCTCTTCCTTTCTCCCTCTGGTTTCTCGACCAGCAAGGCAATTTCTGCAGCTTCTGGGCTACATGACAGCTTCCGCAGCAGTGGTCCAAGGGGCCAGGTTTCAGATGAGGGACATTCAGTTCCATCTGAGAACCTTTTGGTCCCAAAGGAAAGATCCTCTTACCAAGCTAGTTCCTGTTACTCAGACCTTAATTCAGGCCCTTCAGTGGTGGCAGGACCTGGACAATCTGAGGCAAGGTGTTCCATTTGTCCCTTAGACTCACTCTGTGGTTCTTACCACAGATGCTTCCCTTTTGGGGAGGGGAGCCCATCTGGGGGCTTTCACGACCCAGGGACTGTGGTCCCCTCAGGAATTCCTTCTTCACATCAACCTTCTGGAGCTCAAGGCAGTACTTCTTGCCCTACAAGCTTTCTCTCAGTTAATACAGAACAAAGTGGTTCAGGTCAGGACGGACAACACTACCACCATGTGATATATCAACAAGCAGGGAGGCACTCGGTCCACGGCCTTGTGCACGGAGGCCATGAAAGTGTGGTCACTGACTTATTCCCCGCAGACCTCTCTAGTAGTGGTCCACCTCCTAGGATAGGACAATGTGATAGCAGATGCATTGAGCAGGATTTCCCAGGGCCATCACGAATGGTCTCTGGATCCTTTGGTTTTGAAGGTCATCTTCTCAAGGTGAGGCACTCTGGAGATAGATCTCTTTGCAGCCCCAGACAATCACCAACTTCCTCTGTTTTGTTGCCGACCCCCAGTCTTGGGTTCAGTCCCTCTGGATGCTCTGATTTTGAACTGGGAAGGGAATTTTCTTTATGCCTTCCCTCCTTTTCCTCTATTGTTCAAGGTTCTAGTTAAGGTAAGGTCACAACCATGTAAAGTGATTCTGATTGCTCCAGACTGGGCCAGGCAGTTTGGTACCCCCTGTTGCTGTCCTTAGCAGTCCATCTTCCTCTGTCTCTTCCCAGGAATTGCAATCTGCTAACCTCCTCTCATGGGAGGATTTGTTACCCCAATCTCCAGTCACTCAATCCCAAGGCATGACTCTTGAAGACTTAGAGTATGCAGATTTACATCTGTCCCAAGGGGTTCTGGGAGATCCTCAAGGCTTCTTGAAAGCCTGCCACAAGAAAAACCTATAACTCCAAATGGAAAAGGTTCAGTATTTGGTGTTCCAAGAAGCACGTTTCCCCAGACACTGCTGACTTGTCTACAGTTCTGGATTACATGATATACCTTAATGTCCTAGGCCTCAAACAGCTACTCTCAAAGTTAATTTGTCAGCTATTTCTGCTTTCCTGTCAGTGGGGAAATTGTCCTCTCTGTCATCCCACCCTGTATTCTGTAAATTTTTCAAAGGATTGCTTCATACCAATCCCCCCCTTTTAGGGATCCTGCTCCTGCCTGGGATTTGAATATTTGTATTGCTCAGCTGATGCAACCCTGCTTCGAGCCTATGTCCTCAGCAGAGCTCAAGTACTTGACTTGGAAAACTGTGTTTTTGGTTGCTGTTACTTCTGCCAGACGTATCAGTGAATTGCAAGCCCTGTCAGTGGAGCCTGACTTCATCTCTTTCCATAGAGATAAGGTGGTCCTTAGAACCAATAGAAGGTTCCTACCTAAAGTGTTTTCTGATTTCCACTTTAACCGATCTATGTATCTTCCTGTGTTCTTCACTGATCACACCTCCTTAGGAAAATGGAGGCTACACAGTTTAGATGTTAAAAGGGCCCTTAGTTACTACATAGAACGTGCAAAGGGTCGCAGGTTTGACTCCCTCCAGTTGTTCCTAACTTATGGGGAAGCAGGTAAGGGAAAACCTGCCACCAAGAGAACCATTTCCAGGTGGATTGTGTCCTGTATTCAATTCTGCTATGAAAAACTGGGAAAATCTGCACCCTCAGGCCTGAGTGCTCATTCCACTAGAGGTACAGCTGCATCTCTGGCTGCAGCTAGGGATATCCCCTTGTTAGAAATCTGTCAAGCAGCCACCTGGAAAACAGTTCATACCTTCACCAAGCATTACTCTCTGGATATCCAGGCTAGGAGTGATGCTAGGTTTGGCACAGCAGTACTTCAGAGCCTATTCCCAAAGTAGGTTCTGTCCCTCCTCCTTGGAGGTACTGCTTGGTAGTCTGCAAATGTCAGAATACAGCAAGACTTCATGTTGTTTGAAGAAAAAATTACTCACCTTAGTAATTGTGTTTCTTCAAATGGAGTCTTGCTGTATTCTGACCTCCCTCCCTGCCTCCCCGCTCAGAACCTGTTTTTGGGAAGTAGATGGGCAGGTGCAGTGTTGCACCCCAGGGGTGTCTTTACCCCACTCCTTTTGTGTTGGGTGCTTTGTATTTGTTTAAGAGTTTTTAGTTCTTATTACCTGGTTTTGGTTCTTTGGGTTTCCTGACTTGAGTCTTTTTGGGGAATCCAAAGTCTTTGTTGCCAGTTGGCTACTAGGAGTTTTTACAATTTCCTCATCATTTAGTCAGTGAGTTTTAGCTCATAAGAATCTGACGGTTTGGTTTTAAAAAGACACAGACAGAGTTTTCAACCGAGCTTGAGCCCAACGTTCTATGCCTGGCATAAAATTTAACTCTTCACTCTCCGGGGCAGTTCAAGAGCTGGAGCTAACTGCAATTTGTCAGAATACAGCAAGATTCCATTAGAAGAAGCACAATTACTAAGGTGAGTAATTTTTTCTTGTTGGCACTGTAGGTGCTTATTCCCCACCCCCAACCCCGCAAAATACATTTTTATTTCCCAGTCTGAAAATCATGGCATCCTACTCATCAAAGTCACTCTCATTTTACACATTATTATTGTGAATCACAGGTTCGGCAGCTCTTTTGTCAGTGTTCTCACCCTTCTGACATTTACACAAGTCTGCGCAGGATAGCCCAGCAGCAAGACAGGAACAACTCTCAGTTTGACATTTCACATGCTTGCAGGCACAACGTACTCCCTGCAAGATACTATCTGGTGCCGGACTTCTTGTCATCCAGGTGATGGCAAGCTCCTTGTTTTCTAAATGCCATCCATGGCCAACAGGGGAAAGGAGCATTCATCATGTTAACGAGAGTGCCTCATTATAGCAGCCTGGTCATTTGCCCACTTGCTGTGTTGGTGTAGAGCATCACATGTTGGTGGCATGCTCTGCTCAGGCAATGAAGATGATGCCAGGCAGAACACCTGTATTGGGCATTGTTGACATCCTGTGATGAAGCTTGGCCATACAGATGGCACACAAATTTCTCAAGCATAAGGAATGTTGAGTCTTGCAGTGTGAAGTCTTTCCCAAGGTCTGCGAAAGCATCAAGGAACTCTTCACTCTCAGAGGCCACAGCAAATGCCTTTCTCTTTCCCTTCCCATAGAAGGCACTTGTAGAATCACATCCTGTGAATGTGTGGAGTCCAATAAGGGAGGTACATACCTTCCGGCTTACAGCTGAAGTGACTTTCTCCAAATCAATAATGTGGCTTTGATTCCCAACACCAGTAAAGAAATACAAATTATCTGGCAGCTGTGACTTCGGACTGATGCCTGCGACTGCAACATCTGTATCTGGGCTCCTAATTATCACATTCTGGTAGTCCTTGGCAGCATGTTTCAATTGAAGAAATATACACATGTCACATTCTTCATGGTTACATCTTAATTCATCAACAGCACTGTCACTGAACCCTGCTGCACTGCCAGGCAGTGACGCTCCTCTCCATGGGCTAGGTGATGTCCTTGCGTACAACTTGCAAATCTGCATCCCTCCACACAGTGTACAAGAATTTCTGAAGTGCTATCTTATTGTTATTTTAACTTTATCTAGTTAATGACTCCTTCTTCTCAAAAGCTTGTGTTCCAGACTCCTGAAGGTGAAGAACAATATTTCACAATGACAAAACTCGGAGTCTCATTCCACCATGTTCAGATTCTTTATTTTCTACTCACAAATCACTGCCCCTTCACGGGGCTTCTACAAATATAAAACGTATAATAATTAATTCTCATGCTTATTCATAATATTATTACAAAATTATTTATAACCATTTTCGATTTATCTACCTGCTGCCATCATTCTTCTAATTCACTTTCAAAAAGGGGTCTTAATATTCCTCCAAACTACCTAAACCAAAATATTTATAACAATTATTAAGCCATCCATCAAGCTTAACACCATGATCCAGTGGGGCAGTGATTTGTGAGTAGAAAATAAAGAATCTGAACATGGTGGAATGAGACTCCGAGTTCTATCTTATTGTTGCCATAAGAAAGAAACTTCTTCCACTGCCTCGGGGTTTTCTGCTCCTTTCCATAGATTTGTATAGTTTGTGAGCCACTAGCTGCTCGCCGGGACCTTTCCATATTTTTTATGCTCATATCAGGATACTGATCTGTGACAAAGTCCAAACGAATACACTTGTACTTTGTTACAAGCTTAACCATGTACACTAAAATGGTGTCTGCATGCTCAACAAATGTTGAAGGAACATCACATAGTATTTGGATGACAGCCATTCCATCAAAGATTATTGCACCATTCTCGGGAACCAGTGCCCCCGTTTTCGTTGACACCCCGATGGCGAAACAGGAAAAATGACCATTATGGCGACATTTGCGGTAATGGCCCTTTTTTCATGTTTCCAGCTTCCCCAAGTTCTGCCTTCTCCCGGACCAACTCCAACTTGAGTTGAATCCTAAAGTCAGTGGTGGTAGTAGAGCCCCCCACAGAAAACACCCTTACGAAAGGTGGCACAATATCTGTGTCTATATTGTGCCATCGCTGTGGGGGAGGTCAGCATTGTAGCTGTGGACCAAACTTGGTGCTTCCCTTGGGAACATGGTCAACAAGGCAGTCTCCATCTTTGGACTGCACAAGATCAAGCAGAGCTGATTTGTTGGTTTTTGCCAGAGTATAGTCGGCACTAGCAAGAGATTAGGAAACTGCTCCCAATGAGTAGGACAAGATTTCCCTGAGATCAGCTTTCCTACTTTGACCTAATACAAGAAGTCTAGCAAAGATTTTCTTGTCACTGTGAAGAATAATGTCTTTGCCAGCTACTTTTGCTTTTGGTTTCACTTGATCACTGAATGTTTTCAGTTTCTGGCTTTTGATGGGAGAAAGAATTTCCTGAGTAGCAGAAAGCAGTCACTGGTTCAAGAAGTCTCAGTGCAATTTCACCTTTCTCTTGAGCAGCTAGCAAGCCATTTGTATTTTCACTGGTAGCAACAACACCTGAACTTAAACACATTAGTGCATCTTGAGGAGTATCAAAAGTATTGATCATGCATTCAGTAGTGAACAGAATGCTCATTATGACTGTCTTATCATTCCGAATTCTTATGCTATCAAGATCTTTCTGTTTGCACACCTCTGGAGTCGATGCCTGCCATCACTTCATACTGTCTTATTATAGCAACTCTCATGTTGTGACAAGATCCAACAATAAACTGCTCCACAGTTTTGTGTCAATCCTATCAAGCCACCTTTTGTTTCTGAATCTTTTATTGCAGGTTTGTTCAATTGCCTGGTCACATGCGACTGAAGGGAATCCGTGTCTACTTTGACATTGGACTGTTCACTGTCCTCGAGCACTGAGTTCTGCATAACATTCTGGGTGTATGATGGGCAAGTTCACCATTTACAGCCAATATGGTGGAAGATACCTGGCATAGTTCACCCGATCTTCAGAGAAGAAGCAGGGCATCATGGAGTGGATAGCTGAAAGATGTAACTCCCAGTCAGACTCACGGGTTGCTCTCCAAAAAAGGAGCAAGATTTGCACCATGTCGATGTGAGAGCTCTAAAAGACAAATGTTTGGTTCTCTTGGCTCTTCCTCTTGCCATAGTCTTCATATTTCATGACCACATTGGTGAATTCATCAGCTGTACACAGAACTTCAAACAAGTCAATGGGGAATGCTAGCTTGATTTTTTTTTTTAGTTTTTTTTTTTAGGACTTCTAGGCACTCGTCTGCTTTGTCCAGTGGTAATGATTTAAGGAAAGTCTGGAATCTCAGATGCTGTATGCTTTCATACAGAAGATTTTGTGCTCTTACTCGGGTTATAATAGTGACCATTCAGAACACCATTGATTGATCCTTGGGTAACAACTTCTGACTCAGTCAAGATATCAAAGTCCTGCATCCCCAGTCTTTTTTGCCAAGGACACCTAGAAATGACATGCAGGTATGGAATTCACTGAACCACGCTATCAAACGTCTTCTATAGTCATTGCCTTTCCAACGGATTTGTTGTGCTTTAGCATATATTGCTTGGTCAAAGATCAAGACTACATACTCAAGTTCAAGCTGATCAGCTATATCAATACTTCGTTTCAGAATAGTATTGACAGTAGACATCTCTGTTGGTGATGCCTCAATGACTGGAAGGTAATGGATAGCTGACTTCTCGAGAGTACAATCATGTTGAAGAGCAGTATGAAAACCTGTCCAGCCAGGAAGTGTACATGAGTCAGCATTGAGAACCTTCATAAAAATGTATGCCAGTTCAGTTCTAAGTGCTAGTGCCAGGTTCAATCTGTACTTGTCAGCCTCTTGTGGGGCACGAGCATCATGACTCAGGTTTTGGGGAGCTTGCCTCTTGCACTGATGGTACTGCTTTGTCGCAAAACTAGGGGGTGCTTTAAGAGAACAGACTCCTTTTGGCAGTGGCGCTCTTCCTGGTGCTGAGGTAGCTTCAGTGCTGTGGCTCTGTAGCATTCCATTTGTATGGTAGGTGGTGCCACTACTGGATAGGGTTTTTTCTCCAAAATCAATATTGTCCCAGACTAGAACTGTTGGAGTCTTCTTTGCAAAGCCTGGTGGGACCTTATCAGAACCTTTAACAAGCTGTAGCTGAGCAAGGCTTTCATGGCTAATAACTGTATTCCACGATGCACAATGTCCCAGTTTGTTTAGTATGGAGGCCACTCAAGATGATCCTGTCAAGTGTTGAATTGTCAATCCAAGGCAAAGGGATTTAGGTGTCTGTTTTTGACCCTTGGATGCAAGGTAAACAATGTCTTGGCAAAGTGATATCAGTTTAAGGTCCACATCATCTGGAAGCTCAATATAGCCAGCCAGTGTTGGTGCCTCTGATGCTTCAATAATATGTCTGTCAGGTTATTGGCTACATACAATTGCATAGAATAAGAAGTGCCCCTCCTGCTGGAATGAAATGACACAATAATGGGCCTCACCATATGGCTTAATGTCAGCATTTCAAAACTTGACATGTGCTGACTGCTGATACTGGGGGAAAAAAAACCCATGAAGCGGTCCTTATCAAGGGACTGTATTAGCAGCTGTAGTGGCTCTGGCCAGAGTTTGTTTTAATTGTGATCGCACCAGGACAAGCGTCTGCAGGTCAGAACTGCCAGCCTAAGAAGATGGGGTGGTCACTTGGTGCTGCTAGTACAGTTGACTGGGCCAGCAACACAAAGAGTTGGGCAGAAGGGAAGGGAATCTCATCTTCTACCCCACAGTGATGGCACCTTACCGTGCAGCTGTAATGACACAGGTGGTTTGAGTTTGGGCAGGGAAACATTCAGAAAGGGATTACAGATGTTCTGAAGGTGGGATGTCAGCTTGTGGTGCTGCTCACAGTCTCTGAACCTTAGCAAAACTATTCAGAGAGTGTGCCTATATCATACTCTGTCCCACACATGATTAATTAAAATTTCAAGCAGGCTGCAAGGTGTTGCACTTAATATGTCACTTAGCCAAGTGAATGTTACCAGTACTACAAGCACCATAACAGTGAGACATGTGGTGTCTTTCGATGTTGTTGAACATACTGAGACTTACCAAGGGAGTGGTTTGGCATGCAGTCCTAGATGGGTACATGCTCACCACAAGTTACACACAGCAGGTACAGGTGTTGGTCTAAGTGCCTAAGTAAGCTCTCATGTTTATTTCTTGACCGGGATAGACAGGTAGATATAGAGGTGTGTGTGTGTGTGTGTATGTGCTCTTGTACAGCTATAAAGTTCATCAGGACTGTTCCTGCAGAGGATTTGCTCTATCCTGGCACCAATAAGGCAGTCAGCATGTGAGGAATGCAGCAGTAGATTCTGCTTCATGCTAAGTGTGAGTTCTGAGGAAAGGCAGTTCTACTAATACTGTAGAAAGTAATGTAGGTGTCCCGCCTGTAAAAGGTGAAGTTGCTGAACTGCAGCCTCAGTGTTGCTAGAACCAAACACACAACAATAGTGACTCCCAGTCATGTTGTCAGTGTGTGGGGAATGCAACCGTAGGTGTTGCTTTGTGCATGTAAAGGGTCAAGTACGAGTTTTTTCAAGAGGAAAGGTAGTGTTGCAACGCAGCCATATATTAGAGGTAGTCTGACTTTGGACAGGGAAACATTCTTGAAAGGCATTAAGGAGGATCTGAATGCTAGATGTCATTTTGTGGTCCACTGAACTAGCAAAACTGTTCAGAGAGTGGAAAGTGATCATACTCTCTCTCACACATGATCAGTTCTAATTATAAGCTAAGTACAAGATGTTGCACTTACCATTTCACTAAACCGAGCAAGGGCTGCCAGTACGAGCAGCAGGTTGGATCTTTTCCCAGGGAACAGGCACTGGGGAAGCAATCTGGAGGTGTTCAGGCTGTACAACAGCAGGTGGGTCTTTCTTATCAAGATAACGGGCACCAGGGAAACAACTGGGAGGTGAGTGGGCTGAATGGCAGTGGGTGGGATATACTTTTCAATGGAGTGGGCACCAGGGAAGTGATCAGGAGGTGGATGGGCTATATGGAAGTGGGCGGGACTTTCTTTTCAACGAAGCAGACATCAGGACAGTGATCGGCCAGTGAGTGGGCTATACGGGGGTGAGAATCGGGAACAGAGGGCTGGCGTGTAAGAGAGGTGCAGAGTTGACAGAAACAAGGCATGCATGAAACTGAGGCAGATGTGATTGGTATCAATTAGTCAGAACTGAGGGGAATTGGACAAAACATTTGCCTATCGTTGGAACACACATGCACAGTTTATGGACAGGTAGTGGTCGATGTGGATGTATGTAGCTCAATTGCAGTAGTTTTTGTTTGTTTGTTTTTGTTTTACTTTCTTTTTGCCCTCCTCCCCCTTCCCCTCTCCCCAGACCCCACTTCTTTGGGAGTCCCCAGTGGAAGTCTACCCCGCTTCAGCCACCTACCTGTGCTCCCGGGGAACCCCTATGTAGCCTCTGTTCTACCCCCCGGTGGGGGACAAGGTGTGGCCCTACACCCTGAGCTTCTTGTGTGTGTCAGGCTCTGAGATCGGTCAGGCAGGTGGGAGCCATGAGGGGTCTGCTCTGGGGCTCCATCTACCCAGAGCCTGAAGAGTGTTTTTCCGGTGTTCTGTGGGCATCCCGTGAACCCCTGATGTCAGGGCATATAGTGCCGATGTCTGCAACATCCTCCCCTTTCAGTGTCTCTGTGCATGCTGTGCCCCAGACCTCTGCCTGTTGCCAGTCCTGCACCGGGACCTTATCCCCCCTCCCTCCCTGGAGAAGGTGAGCTGTCCTTGGGACACTCTAGCCTGCTCCCCTGGCCAGCCCTTAAGCTCCCAGGGCTCATTCCCGAACCTGGGTCACTGACGTCGCAAGCGGAAATCCAACCGCTGCACCAGAGGGCCAGCTGCAGTAGTTTCAGTTTAATTTGTGTGTGGTGGGAATGTATCTTGTGTGATCTTATCCTACAGCTTCCTGTTACCAAGGTACAGTCTTAAGCAAATGTGAGGGGCGGAGCTCATTTTTTTTTTTTTATCACATTATTTTACCACTTCCGCGGACCCGGCAAGGGTTACAACCCCCTTCGGAGGGGTAAGTCCTCCGGCCCATCGGGGTCATCTGGGTCCTACTGGGTCCCGGTATTTTCCTCTGTTTCTTTTCTTCCCCACGCCTGCACCTGTACAATGGGCACACCAGCTGTCTCCACCTCCGCAGAGGCAGCCACTCACCCTGGGCGTGGACTGAACCCCTCTTGCTATGCTTATGCATGCAGCACAACCCCCCCCCAAGGAAGGAGATCAGTTCTCCGGATGCTCAATCCTTAACTCCCCCGGCCAACCCCGAAATGACCAGAGTCTATTCCCGAACCCAGGTCATTGGTGTGGTGAGAGGTGTAATGTCCAGCGCCTCAACCCTAAGTGCCACTGGGCCAGCCTTGAGGGGTGGAGCTCATTTACACATGGGTCAGCAATAGTGCGTCAGGGAGAGGGGAGAAGAAGAAAACACAGTGTAGAGAATGGGAGGATGCAGAGAGATTTTCAGGAAGTTGTGCTTTGATTCCACTCCCTTGTAACAACAAAAGCTGTGCTAAATTAGGAATTCCTATCACAGACCCCTTCTTCTGATAGCAATATGTCAGCACAGCATCATGACATAGTGCAGTCGTAAAAACTGATTGTGGATGAACAACGAGTAATGCTCAAGTAAGTGAATACCCAACAAACACTGATTCTTATAGAACCTTTTCCAAGTTCTGGAAGGGGAGGCAGGGTGGGAGTTTTAAGCATAGTGAGGGACCTCTTGGAAGAAAGTACAGTTACGTAAGAAATTACCATAACAGTAGATCTTCTAGACAAGCTCTTGCAGCAGGTAACACAATAAGGACTGCAGCCAGCAGGCGGCAGGACCCCACGGAAAACTTTCTAGCTAGTAGTCTTTGGTGGGGACCGCCCCCCTGATGTCGTCCCACCCAGACGTTACGTATGGTATAAAGGGAGGGCGGTCCCCGGCGTCCCTCAGTTCTCCCGCTGGAGACTCCAGCATCGAGGATGGAAGGTGAGCAGAAACAGAGAACCAAGATGAATACCACAGAGGGCAACTGATACGTTGCCAATGCAAACCAAGTGCATAAGAGAATCCCCAAGGGGGAAGGTGGGCAGGAAGCCATACCTGCTGCAAGAACTTCTCTCGAAGATCTACTGTTGTGGTAAGTTCTTACGTAGCTGTACTATGTTACTTCGCGAGTCGGCTCTTGCAGCAGGTAACATAATAAGGACTGAGTCCCAAGCAGTAAAGGAGACCCAGATGGGAACTGGAAGGAGGAAATGTATGAGAACCAACAGAGAAGTGATCTCAAGAGAGGAAGTCCCTGCAGAACCATGAGGCCAAAGCCTACTCTGCGTCTAGAGGCAATGTCTAAACTGTAGTGTCTAACAAATGTATAGACAGAGTTCCATGTAGCTGCTGCACAAATGTCCGCTATAGACACATTTCTAAGGGCGGCAAAAGATGCTGCTTCTCCCCTCATAGAGTGACCCTTCACCGGGTCCAGCAAGTGTTTATCATATTCTGGTAACAGAATGTAATACAGTTAACCAGCCATTTTTAGAGGGTCTGTTTGGCCACAGGCACTTCCCGGATCCTGGTGGCAAATGAGACAAAAAACTGATCTGAACGTCGAAACTCTCTTGTTCTAGAGAGGTAGAATCACAAAATGCGATGAACGTCCAACGTGTGGAGAAGAGCCACACCCCTATTAGAGTAATCGGGATAGTATACAGGAAGGTGGATGTCTTAAGGGTCAACTCAGATACCACCTTCGGTAAAAACTTAGGATTAGTCCTCAAGGCCACCAAGTCCTAGTGGAAAATCAAATAAGGCTCCTTACACATCAGGGCCTGAAGCTCAGAAATTCTTCAAGCAGAAGTAACAGCAACTAAAAATAACACTTTCCAGGAAAGTAAGTGAAGCTTGCAGTCTGCGGCTGGTTCAAAGGGGTGTAAGGTGAGCTTTTCCAGCACAAAAAGTAGGTCCCAGGGAGGGACGTGGTGTCTAATGGGGGGGCTTCAAGTGAAGGATTCCCCTTAAGAAGGTCAGGGCTACCTCCAGTTGAGCCAAAGTTCTGCCCTAGACAAAAGTATGATCAGCAGAAATGGCCAACAGATGTACTTTAATGGAGGAGTAGCCCAATCCGGAGTCTGAGAGGGATAAGAGATACTCGATGATTGAGCTCACTGGACAGGCTAAGGGATCCAGGCAGTGGGCGGAAGCCCAGAGACAGAAGCGCTTCCACTTCACGGCATAAGTGGCTCTGGTGGAAGGCTTTCTAGCTACCACCATAACAGTGGCAACCCTGTCAGATTACAAAGTGTGACCTGGCTAGGTTCTCAGGAGCCACGGATGGAGATGCAGTGACCGAAGGTTTGGGTGGACCAGGGTCCCATTGTCCTGAGAGCAGGTGAGTGCTCGGAGGCAAAGGAACTGGTGGTTCAACTGCCAACTGTTGCAGCAGTGGAAACCAGATCTGTTTTGGTCATAATGGGGGAACGAGGATCATCTGTGCACCCTCCACTTGCAGCTTGAGAAGCACCTTCTGAAGGACTGGGAAGGGAGAAAATGCATAAAGAAACCTCCCTTTCCAAAAGAGGGACAATACATCTCACCAGAAAACTCCATGCCCTGGATCTAGTGAACAAAAATTGGGCAATTTTGTGTTGATGGGGGAGACAATGGGGTCCAGCTCCGGCCTGCCCCATCTGTCAAAGAGATCATCTGTGACTGATTGCAGAAGGGCCCATTCATGCACTCTGGACTGGATCCTGCTGAGAGAGTCTGCCAGGGTATTCTGTACCCCGGGGACATGAACCGCCGAAATATCCAGGCGGTGAGCAATGGCCCAGTTCCAGACTCACATGGCTTCTCTAAACAGGAGGTAAGAGTGCGTGCCCCCTTGCTTGCTGATGTAAAAAAAATCACTGCCATGTTGTCCAATTGAATCAGAATTTGTCCTGAGTGGATTGCCAAGCTCAGAGCTTGTAAGGCATATAGAACCGCCCTCATCTCCAGAATACTGATGTGGAGAGTTTCCTTGGCTGCTGACCGGGTTCCCAGTGTCCAGTGAACGTCCAGATGTGCTCCCCAGCCTATGCCTGCGGCAATTGACATTAGGACTTAGGTCAGAGTCTGCTTCTGAAAGGGCATACTCTCTGCTAAGGAAGGAAATGTCATCCACCAGCCAAGTTCTTGGAGAACTGGTTCCGAAATGGAAACCAGGAGATCCATGTCATCCCAACACTGGTCCCACTGGACTTTGAGAGTCCACTGAATCATTCTCATATGCAATCTGGCTAGATGGACTGTGATGATAGAGGTGGCCATGTGGTCCAGGAGCCAGAGAATCGACCTGACTGGACAAGACATGATGGGCCACCAAAAAGGGTTCCTCTTTTGGGGCCCTATACAGGCAGTCCGCTTTCTTGGGTACGGCCGGGGAGGAATGGGGGCATTTTCCAGGCTGCCTTCGTGACATCCGCAAAGGTGTCCACCAGGGGTGGAATGACCACTAGTTTGGGGTCTTTTTGACCTAGGTATTTAGCCAGTCTTAGCCTTTCTGGGTCCAGGTCCTCCGTCTCCCAACCCATATTTTCCTGGATGTGTCGCATGATCTCCATAAAGGAGGGATCATCGGGTGGTGACTTAGGGGTATCTCTGGGGTCTAAGGGGGAAAGGTCCCCGATAGATGAGCAGTCAGAGGAGGACGGGTCGGAGGAACGATCTGAGTCCACCGACTAAGAGGAGGACTTGGATCTGGTACGTTTGCGTTTTGGTCTACCACGGTCAGGGGAGCCTGAGGAGCCTGGGCTCCTTGTCTTGGACCTGGAGCAGCGCTTGTCGGGAGCTTTGCCCTTGCCTTTGCCTGAAGGAGGGGTAAGCGCCTTTCCCATGTCCTTGCCTGAAGGGAGGATGGGAAAAGAAGGCGGAGGGGCCCCTGCACCAGCTGGGGGGTCCTCAGCCCACGGGAGTTTTGGTGGCCTGCTGACAAGAAGGCAGAGACAGCTGCCAGATGCACTGTTTATCAGCCGGTAGCAGAGGCGAGACTGGTGATGCCAGGGACTGTCGTCAGTGCTGAAGGATGGGTCACTGGCGGGGTGAAATCAGTCACCTGTCGTCAGTGGGAATCCCCACCTGATGAAAGATTGGTTGACTGACATTTGTCCCGATGGTTTGGACGTCATCTAATGTTTGTCCGATAACAGTTTGGATGTTCTAGGGGGCTGAGAGGCTGCCCTCCTGGAGTAGTACCCGAAGCCTTATGACTGTCCCAGGAGTTGGCCCCTGACACTGATATCGACCGGGAGTAGCTTAACATCAGCTTGGAGAGCTCTGTATGCTGGCCTGTAGCCTGAACAGGTGGGTGGATCTTGAGGGGCTGTAGGGTGGAGCCTGAGGATCCTGAGTCGTAGCCTTTTTCTACTGATGCCCAGACCAGGGCAGGAGGTTTAAGAATCATTAGCTGGGAGGGCGAACAGGTCACCTGGGAGACAGAATCTGAACTGCCCCAGGTGGCAGAGTGGGAGTCTGACGATCGAGGTTTGGAGGGAGATATCTCCTTTTCCCTCTCTTTCCTCTTCTCCTTATGCTTCCCTGAGGACTTGTGGGAAGAACGTCTCCCGGGAGAGGACTCTCTCTGCATGGCTGCCAGGCATTGTTCAGTTAGGTAGGCCTGAAGAGTCTTCTGGCGGCAGATCCTAGTCCTGCTGTTAAATATTTGGCAGTGCTGGCAGGCCTGGGTGTTGTGGTCTGGGCCTAGACGCAGCAAGTAGGTGGAACGGCTGCCCCTGGAAGGGATCTGTTTGCCGCAGGCACACTTAGAGGAGTGCCTTTCTATAGAAGATGTCAACAAAGATGTCATACAGGAAAATGAACAGAAAAAGTTAACTTTTTTCGATTAAAAAGCAAAAAAAAAGACCCAAAGGGCTGATACAATATGACGGTTGAACTAGCGAGAGGTGATCCGTGGAGCTGATGAACATGAGTCGACGGTTGGAAAAGAACTGAGGGACACCGGGGATCGCCCTCTCTTTATACCATACGTAATGTCAGGGGCGGGCCAATGTCGGGAGGGGGCAGTCCCCACCAAAGACTGTTAGCTAGAAGTTTTCCATAGGGTCCTGCCGCCTGCTGGCTACAGTCCTTGTGTGTAACCTGCTGCAAGAGCTGTGTCTTGAAGTAAGATGCAATATTACTATGGTAAGTAGTTTTTTCTTCAAACCCCAGGAATCCTTCACTATGCCTTCTTATGCAGACTGCAAAGCAGCATCATGGGAGGCTGGGTAAAGAACCTTTTTAAGGAAAAGGTTCTGCAAGACACAGTACCAAACCTGGCATTGCTTCTGGACTGCATATCCAGGCAATAGTGTTTTGTAAAGGTGTGCACAGTTTTCCCGGTAGCTGCTTTACAAATTTCTAACAAAGGAATATCCCTTGCAGCCACCACAGAGGCAGCAGTGCCATGAGTGGAGTGTGCCCTGAGGCCTTGTGGTGGCTGTTTGCCAGCTTTGTTGTAGCAAAACTGGATGCAGGAGACTATCCAACGAGCAGTGGCCCTCGTACAGGCTGGCCTGCTCTTGCCCACTTCACTATATATGAGGAACAGTTGTGAGTGGGAAGATCTGAGGTCCTTAGTGAGTTCCAGATAGTAACTGAGTGCCCTCTTAACTTCCAGACTGTAGAACCTCTGCTCGCCAGAACTGGACTTCACTGTAAAAAACACTGGGAGAGTGATGGATTAGTTCAAATGAACCAGAAACAAAAATAAAAGAATGTCCATGCCACTCCTCCTGAAAAGGAACATGCAGGGGACCCAAGGTAAATGCCCTCATCAGAGAACATGGCCTAAGCAAGGCAGTTTTGCTAGGCAATCCAGGTTATGAGAAACTTTCTCAATATGCCTTCCCACTCCCAGGCTTAGGTCCCAGACCTTTTACCTATGGAGAAGGAGGAGAACTTATATTATGATGATGAGGAGGAACCTGATGGCAGGCAACCAATCAACCAACTCTTCTCTGTCTCAAGGTGCCGGACTACACAAGGGCAATGATTGTTTGCATATAGAGCACCACTATGGTTTAATGCACTGCCCAGCGATATCTCTTCCTTACCAAAATTAGGACCATTTAAAGGCACTCTTCATCAGCATCTTATAGCTAACCGTTACTGTGACTGTTTCAACTGACATGGCACTATCTCAGCAGTATTGACACAACTTTGTGTAGCCACTTCTCCCCCTTTCTCTGCGAATGACCACTTTCACCCTAACCACTCTGCCCTATTTCCTGCCTCCTTCCCCGATCCTTCTTTCACCTCACCCCTGTCACTCTCCACCTTCTTTCCATTGTTTATCTTCATTTACCTGAACTTTTGTTGACCCAAAACTACCTATACCTATTTGACAAAGCACCTTGGGCTGCCTCCTTTTATTAGGTTATTTTTGATTTCCTACCAATTCATAGTTTTAATTTTAGTTGCAGTGTTAATGTCCTTTTAAATACTTTCTTGTCAAAATTTTACGTAATACTATCTATTGTATGTCTGTCACCCTTTCCACTGACAAGGAACCGACCAGGGAGGTGCAGATACTGGATGTGGTCCTGGCAGACAGTGACCAGATTGGGGGCCTGGAGGTAAGAGACCCGTTGGCGGGGAGCGACCATGCCACGGTCTGGTTCTGCCTGGACCTAGGAGGGGTAGAAGGCTGCACAAAGACGGAGGTAACCAACTTCAGGGGGGTGGATTACAAGGAAATGGGAAGGATCCTTAAGAAGCATTTGGATGGGATTGGGCCAGACGTGGACGCTGACAGTAGGTGGGAAATCATCAGGAGGGGTATGCAGGATGCTACCAGCACCTGTGCAAGAGTAAGACGAAAAAGTGGTAGGGCCCGTAAACCCTGCTGGTGGACCAGGGAGGTTCAGGAGGTGGTGAGGGGAAAGGAGGCAGCTTATAGGCATTTCAAGTGTTCAAGGAGTGAAAGAGATAGAGGGGAGTACGAGCTGATGGCCAGAAGGGCCACTAGGGTGGTGAGAGCAGCTAAGGCAAGGAAGGAGCAGAACCTGGCCAGGGAAATTAGGAGAGAGAATAAGGGGTTCTTTAGATACATTGGGGAAAATGAAGGGTGAAGGGGCAGATTAGCAGGATTAAAACAGGGGAGGGATGGGCACAAGATCTGGGGAGCAGGCTGAGGTACTAAATGAGTACTTTGCCTCAGTTTTCACCAAGGAAAGTGGGCGCTGCATCATACATGGGAGGATGGTGAAACTGAGAGGGGGGGCCATTTCCAATCGTCTGGTGTGAGGAGAGGATGGGCCATCACTGGCAGGAGGGGGGAAGGCAAGGCAGGGGGACGAGGTAGCGGAGGTTGAAATCATGGCAGAGAGAGTGAGGGAAGGCCTCGGGTCCCTTAAGATGGAGAAAGCACCGGGGCCAGATAAATTACATCCCAGAGTGCCGAAGGAACTGGCAGATGTCCTGCCGAAACCCCTGGTGGAACTTTTCAGCATCTCTCTGAGGACAGGGTGGGTGCCCCAGGACTGGAAGGTGGCGCATATAGTGCCTATCCATGAGGGGGGATCAACGGAGGTGGCAGGGAACTACAGGCCCGTCAGCCTGACATCGGTGGTGAGCAAGGTGATGGAGGGCATTATCAAGGAGAGGCTGGGGGGGACCTGGAAAAGTCGGGGTGCCTGAATGATAGACAGCATGGATTCATCCCAGGGAAATCATGTCAGACAAACCTTGCAGAGTTCTATGACGAGAGCCTTGGGCCTGGGTAGACCTGGGGACATCCTCTATCTTGACTTCAGCAAGGCGTTTGACTCTGTTCCTCATGGGGGCCTGTTAAATAAGCTTTGAGAAATGAGGGTGGGGAACCAGATGATCAGATGGATAGGCAGTTGGCTCCAGGACCAGACCCAGGGGGTCGTGGTTGGCGGGGATAGTCTCATCCCCAAGGAGGGTCATTAGTGGGGTCCCTCAGGGATCAGTCCTTGGACCACTCCTGTTCAATGCCTATGTCTCTGACATAAGGAAGGGTATCAGGAGTGAGATGAGTCCCTTTGGATGACTCAAAACTGGGGGCAGGGTGGATGGGGAGGAGGGGAGGGTGGCCCTACAGGGGATCTGGAGGCTCTGGAAAGGTGGTCTAGAAAGTGGAAGCTGAGGTTTAATGCAGGGAAATGCAAGGTACTGCATCTGGGAGCCAGAAACCCGGCCAAGAGTACACCCGGGGGGGTGGGGAATGCTACAAGTCTCAATGGCTGAGAGAGACCTGGGGGTGATGATGGATGTCAAGATGAACAACTCTGAGACTTGTAGGAGGGCAGCGGCCAAGGCCAACAGGATGCTGGGATGCATCACTAGGGGAATCACCTCCAGAAAGAGGGAAGTGATACTCCCCCTGTATAACTGCTTGGTGGGGCCGTACCTCGAATACTGTGTGCAGTTTTGGAGGCCACACTTAAAGAGGGACATTGAACTCCTGGAGAGGGTCCAGAGGAGGGCAACCAAAATGATCTGGGGCTTGGGGGACAGGACCTATGGGGAGAGGCTCAAAGAGCTACTGTACATATGTACACATTGGAAGAGAGAGGGGGACATGATAGAGGGTTAAATAGGGGAGAAGCAGTCAAGGTGCTCTGAAGGAAGGAAGGGGGTCAACTAGAGGGCATGGGTGGAAGCTGGAGGGGGGGAGATTCAGGAGAGAAAGGAGGAGGTGCTACTTCACTGAGAGGGTGGTGGAGCCATGGAATGTGCTGCCCAAGGGGCTGGTGGAGGCAGAGACGGTGGAGGGGTTCAAGAGGGGGTGGGACAGGTACAGTTGAAGGGTTCTGGATGCAAAGTCCTGTGCAGTGGGAATATCCGGGACTGGGAAGCCAGAGAGGATGAGGGGGGCAGCAAGGTCGGCTCCCATGGTGGGGGCTGACCAAACAAGCAGACACGAAAGACCATTAGGCCTATTCTGCTGCCATTTTAGTATGTTAGTAAAAGAGCTATCTGTACTCAAAGGTATTGTAATCTGAGAATGAATAAATTTAAAAAAAAAACCAAAACAGCCAGCGCTTGTGCAGCCCAGTACCAGAAACCAATGTAGAACACGGTGTTGGCCCTGGCTGATAAAGCTAATGGTGAGGTGGCACAGGACCTGCCTTCCACAGCAAGATCAGCCCAGGATGCCACAGTTTACAAGTTCAACATGACTGTCAATATCACTGACACTGCCTCACAGGTTCTAGTCCATGCAATGACATTGAGGAAGTTTCCTGGCTAAGGGTTACCATCCTTTTCCAGAATGCACAGACCAAGGCCATTGATTTTTCCTTTGAGGGAAACTCTTTATTTGGTGTAAAAACAGAGGCACACATGAAAAAAGTGGACGAGTACAAGATCACTTATGAAAACGACACCAAATAGAAAAGGCCTTAATCTTGTACTGGTACTGTTGAAGTGGAGGCAGGGGTAGGGGCTGTTATCCAAGGCCTTGCGTTCACCTATGAACACCAACCCCAAAGAGACTACTACAGAGGCAGGAGGGCCCCCAAGCAACAGCCAATGCAAAACCCCAGACGGTTCTGCTCAGGTCACTTAAGGGGGTAAGATTGACCCACTACTTCTTGGAATGGGTAAAAGTTACCATAGACAAATGGGTCCTGGAAATAGTGGGTCAGGGATTCTCCTGGCAGTTCAAGAGGTTCCCAAAACTGCAGCAACCCAAAACATTTTCCAGCTCACTTACCAACAGAGAGAATTCTGTTGGAACTGGAAGTAAAGAAATTGCTGCAGGCAAAAGCAGTAGAACAGGTCCCTGCCTCACAGTAGGGCAAGAGCCTCTTCTCAAAATACCTTCTCACCCACAAAGAAAAATGGGGCATGGTGACCCATTTTGAATGTAAGATACCTGAACAAACATATCAAAAAGGAAAGAAACATGCCGGCCTGGTGACGCTGAGGATTGAGGCGCTGGACACCACACCTCGCGCCACGCCGGCGACCCTGGTTCGGGAACAAGCAGTAGTAGTAAGTAGTAGTAGTAAAGTTTATTTTTATACTAGTAAAGATGGTTTGTTTCATCATTGGGTCACAGACCCTTTTTCAAGATGTACCTGTTTACTTTAAAAAATTATTTTAAAAATACATAAGAGTACACTCCATTCATTTATACAACATACATTTACATAATTACACTAAGCAATGTGGATTGATATAATCCTCCATTCAACAGCATCACATTTTTGGTACTGGGCTGCACAAGCGCTGGCTGTTTTTTATTTATTTTTTTTATTTTATTTATTCATTCTCAGATTACAATACCTTTGAGCACAGATAGCTCTTTTACTAACATACTAAAATGCAAGCAGAATAGGCCGAACAGTCTTTCGTGTCTGCTCGTTTGGTCAGCCCCCACCCTGGGAGCTGACCTTGCTACCCCCCTCGTCCCAGGCCATTGGGGGTTGGCAGGGAAGGACTGGGATTGAGTGTCTATAGACTGCTCTCCCAGTCCTGCGGTGGGTTGGGGAATCTTGCCATGCTGTAGTGGCTCCTGGGGATGCCCAGGGGCACTACAAGTGCTGGCGATCTGGAGGGGGAACGCAGCAGATGTCGGCACGCTGTGCCCGGATGTCATTGCATGTCCGCGTTCCAGGGGACCAATCGGAGGAAAATGGCTGGGCGCAACCGTGCAGCTTGATGGCCGTGCTCCGAGCTGCCAAGAGGACTTTGGCGGAGTCCTGTCGGGGAGGGTCCGGGGCTGTCCTGGCTGGCTGAGACAGATGGGGAGCCCTCCAGCGGGATGGCAAGACTGCTGTCCCAGATCCTCCTGGGTGCAGTCTGAGCTACCCAGTTCTCTGGGCGGGCGGAGCCGACGGCTGGATGCCCCAACCAGGTAGTGTGCTGCAGCAGGTGGCAAAAAGCATTACACAAGAAAAAAAGAAAGGAAAGAAACACGGTGATCACACTGGGCACAACAACACCATCCTTAAAAGCAGGAGGTTGGCTGGGGTCACTGAATCTGAAGATGCCTGTTTTCACATTCTAGTCAGACCCACCCACAGAAAATACCTCTGGTTCAGGCTGGGAAACTGCCACCACCAGTTTAAAGCCTTCCCCTCTGGCCTCACCAAATCACAGAGGGTGTTCATAAAGTGCCTAGCCTTGATGACGGCACCACCTTAGAAGTCAAGGTGCGGAGATTTTTTACACAGGCAACTGGCTAGTCTCAGGGAAAACAGAAAGTACACTTACTGTATGTAAGAACTTACCCTAACTGTAGATCTTTGACAGCAGCTCTTGCAGCAGGTAACACCGGTAGGACTGAAACCACCAGGCACCAGTACCCCATGGAAAACTGCTAGCTAGCTGTCTATCATGGGGGACCGTCCCCACTGATGTCGGCATGCTGACGTCTGCCTATCCAATAAAGGGGGCGTTCCCCAGACCTACCTCAGTTCTCCCGGCGGAGACCCTGAAAACCAGGCAAAAAGGAGAACTGAGGCAGTTCCTCAAGGCTGAGGAAAATCAGAAGAGTTGCAAAGGAGAAGAAACTATCAGCAGGAAGGAGTGAGGGAAAGCAGCGCCTACTGCAAGAGCTCCTCTCAAAGATCTACTGTTACGGTAAGTTCTTGTGTAACTGTTCTATCTTACTTTGAGGGGGGCTCTTGCAGTAGGTAACACTGGTAGGACTGAGTCCCAAGCAGTACCAGAACTGACCGAAAAGTCAGCTGGGAGGAAGCAGAAGGTAACAGCAGAGGGCTCGTAAAAGAAGGCCCTGAAGGACAGCTAGTTCTAAATTGGCCCAGCACCTAGAAGCAATGACCAGACTGTAGTGTCGAATGAAAGTGTGGACAGAACTCCAGGTGGCAGCTGCACAAATGTCCACAGCAGACACTTTCTTGAAATAGGTGGTAAAGGTGTCCATACCTTTGGTGGAGTGGCCTTTTACCACCCCAGGCAAGGGCTTGTTGTACTTACGGTAGCAATAAACAATACAATTAGCCAATCATTTTGACAAACACTGTTTTGAAACAGGTGCCCCTTCTCTCTTGGGGGCGAACGACACAAACAACTGGTCAGTTTTCTGAACAGACTGGGTGAAGTTAATATAGTACCGAAGCACCTGATGGACGTCTAAAGTATGGAGTAAGGCCTCCCCCTCAGTAGAATACTCAGGGAAATAAACGAGTAGGTGGATGGATTGGTTTAATGTGAACTCAGACAACACCTTAGGTAAAAACTTTGGATTAGTATGCAAAGACACCCGGTCTTTGTGAAAAACTAAAAAAGGCTCCTTACACATCAGAGCCTGAATCTCAAAAATCCTCTGAGTAGAAACAGCAGCAGCAACTAAAAATTACGCTTTCCATGACAGAAAGTGCAGCTCACAACTCACTCCCAGCTCAGAAGGAGGCAGAGAGAGCTTTTCCAACATGAAAAGAAGGTCCCATGGAGGGACAGGATCCCAAATGGGAGGCTTCAAATGCAGGATACCCCACAAGAATGTACAGGATACCTCCAGCTGGGCAACAGCGTTGCCCTCAATAGGTGCATGGTACACAAAGATGGCATAAAGGTGCACCGTAAGACAGAAGTACCAGAGGCCTGAGTTCAACAGGGAAAGTAGGTACTCCAAAATTAGATTCACCGAATAGGTGAAGGGATCCAGGTGGTGAGCAGCGGCCCATAGAAAGAAGCACTTCCACTTCAAGGCATAGGTGGCTCTAGTAGAAGTTTTTTTTTTTACCAGCCACCAGGACATCAGCGACCCTGGGAGAAATCCCAAGTTGGGCGATGGCTGAGTCTGCAGGAGCCATGCATGCAGATGCAGAGACTTGAGGTCAGGATGGACCAGGGTGCACTGTTCCGGGGAGAGCAAGCCACAGCACAGGGGCAAAAGTACTGGAAGTTCCACTGCCAGCTGCTGCAACAGGGGGAACCAAATCTGTTGTGGACAGTAGGGAGCTTTGGGAATGATCTCTGCCCCCTCTGACTGAAACTTGAGAAGAACCCTCTTCAGGAGCAGGAAGGAAGGGAAGGCATACAGGAACCTCCCCTTCCAGGAGAGGGACAACATGTCACGCCAGAAAACTCCAGGCCCTGGATTGAGCCAGCAGAAAAGCATCAGTTTTGCTTTGAGTGGGGAAGCAAAAAGTTCCAACTCTAGACAGCCCCACCTGTCGAAGAGGTCTTCGACCACCAAGGACAGGAGTCCCCACTTGTGAACCCTTGACCTGGACCAGCTTAGACTGTTTGCCAGGACGTTTTGGTCACCTGGAACATACACAGCTGACAGTTCCAAGTCGTACTCGATGGCCCAGTACCAGGTTCTCATTACTTCCTAACAAAGGGGGTATGAATGAGTGCCCCCTTGCTTGTTGATGTAGTATACTACTGACATGTTGTCTGTCTACACTAGCAGTGGGCCAGGAAGAATGTGTGTCTGGAAGGCCTGCAGAGCATAAAGAACTGCCCACATCTCCAGTACATGGATGTGGAGATGCTGCTCCGCCTTGGACCAGGTTCCCTGGGTCTGACAGTCGGCGAAGTAAGCACCCCATCCCAGACCCAAGGCGTCCGTAGGGAGGATCTGCTGATGGGATGCTTTTCAAAATGGAACCCCTCACAGGAGATTGGCAGGGTTCTGCCACCACTCCAAGGTCCTCCTCACTGGGTCAGAGACCATCACTGGCTGATCCAGGTCGTCGGTGCATTGGTCCCATTGGACCCGAAGGGTCCATGGAGAACCCTCATTTGCAGGGGCCAAGGGAACTGTGGCTATAGCCACTGCCATATGCCCCAACAGGCAGAGGAACAGTCTGGCCAGGATCTATCAAGCATTCTGCTCTGTCCGCTGGCAGAAAGGCTTTGCCCTGGGAAGAATTCAGGATCACCCCAATATACTGGAGGAGCTAGCACGAAGACTTTAGTAAACTTGACCATGATCCTCAGGCCTGGAAAATCTGGAAGGTGCATTCCAAGGTCAGCAGCAGAAGGCCCTTGGATGGGGGCTGTCAGCAGACAGTCATCTAGGTAAGGGAAGACATAAAAGCCCTGTCTCCTCAGAGCCATGGCTACCACTGCCAGGCACTTGGTAAAAACCCGGAGTGCCAAAGAAAGGCCAAAAGCAAGAGCCCAGAACTGAAAGTGGCTCTCCTGGAAGCAAAAATGGAGGAAGTGGCAGTGGATTGGGAAAACCTGGATATGAAGATAGGCATCCTGCATGTCCAGGATGCAGTGCCAGCCCCCCCTAGTGAAGGAGGTGTAGTAATCCCTGGAGAGTGACCATCCTGAAGTGCTTGTACTCTATGTACAGGTTCAGGTGACTGAGGTCCAGAATCAGCCTCGGATACCCTGTTTTCTTGGGGATGAGGAAGAAGTGGGAGTAGAACCCCCTTCCTCTTTGAGCAGGAGGGACGGGCTCTATGGTTTTGTTGTGCAGAAGAGCCTAAATCTCTTCCCTAATGAGGAAGATGTGGGCCGTAGGGTAATGGGAGAGCAAGGGAGTGTTTTTTTTTTTTGGGGGCAGAAATTCTAGGGTGTGACTGCTCTTGATAAGCTGTAACACCCATTGATCTTTGCTCACTGCTCGTCACACGTTGAGGTAAAGAGAGAACAGACCCCTGACCGCCTCCCTAAAGTCTCTGGAGGAGTGGGGTCGGGCAAGGAGTCAGGCGGTGGACCCAGGGGCGGGCAGAATGGCTGGGGGGGTATTGGGGGCCCTAGGAGCAGCCACTCCAGCTGGTGGGCTGTGGACCTTGCACTAGTAGGGGCCTTTCGCCTGCTGACCCTTAATAGGCTGGTGAGAGGACCGATGAAAGGACTGACATTGGGTAGTCCTAGGCAGACATCGGTAGAGGGAATGCACCAATCTAAGGGCTTTGCCCATCTCCTGGAGGTGGGAGAAAATGTCTTGAGCATCTCCCCCAAACAGGACGGAGCCTCCAAAGGGGCATCCAGAATGTTGGCTTGAACATCAGGTGCAAAGCCAGACACATTCAACCATGAATGGCGACGAAGGTAGATGCCTGTCGCCGCCCCACACTTGGAGGCATCAACAGTGTCATATGCTGCACGAAGGACATGGGTGCCCACATCCCACTCTTATTTCAGGAGCTGGGCCAATTATATTTTGATAGAGTCCTCAGGGAAGGTTTGAACCTGATCCCAGAGGACATTCTGGTACTGCACCATATGGGCTAAGTAGTTAACCACCCGGATGACTAGAGTGGCCAAGGCATACATGCGCTTACCTCACTGGTCAAACGGCTGAGACTCCTTGTTAGGGGGGTACTAAGATGTTTGGGCCTCTGCGTGCGGTCATGGGCTGCATTCATGACCACGGAGTCTGCCATGGAGTGATCCCCAAGGAAGAGCTTGCCCACCGGCGCATGATAGAGGCAGTCCACCTTCTTTGGTAAAGCCAGGGTGGAAGAAGGGTGGTTCCATGCCGCCTTAGTAATGTCTTTGTAAGACTCAATTAAAGGAGGCACTACCAAGGGCAGGGTCTCCTTTTTCTTGAGATATATGACCAGGCGATAACACTCTGGGTCAAACAGTGCATCCCCCAGAAGACCCTGTGGTATGAATTTCACTAAGTCCTGCCCATTCTGTGTCCTGGAGAGAGAGGGGTCCCAGGGAGGATGAGGAAGAGAAGGCCTTCTAGGTGTGTCCTTATTTTGCATGAAGGACCACCAGGCATTAAAGCATTATCATCTTCCAGCAGGGGAGGATTATAAGGAGGATAAGGATACTGAGGTGAAGGGTATGGATGCGTTGGTGGAGGAGCCGGTGTAGGGTACCCTGGTGTAGGTCCACCTGGCACCGGCTGTGGGTCATAAAGAGGACCAGCAGGTGTAGGCTCGGTGCAGGTTGAGGCGACGATGGCTGAGGAGTCATCAGGTGAGGCATCGGCATGGCTGGTGCTATCCTAATGGGCAAAAGGCTGGCATCAGTGTGGGGAAGGAACCAACACTGGCCCCAATGGTGAGGGTGGCATCTGTGGGGAAGAATTCCCCCAAGGCGAGGGCAGAGGTGTCGCCTGTGTGGATGAGAAGGTGAGCACTTGCTCTGGGCGATGCCTGGAAGAGCGGGCACCAGCCCTGGAGTTGGGGACTGACGAAGACAATGCCTTGGCTGGAAGGGCAATGGGTTAAGACCCGCCACCAGAGGTTCCAACCCTGGCTGAGTCACCTGGCTGAGGACCTGTGGGAGCTGAGAGCCTGAGCATCAGGGGCTGGGGGGCAGGAGACGAAATCCACTGCCTGAAGAGCTGCCACCCAAAATGGAGATGATGGCAGGTGGCCGCACCACAGCAGCCCAGAGGAAGTGAGGGCTAATGAGGAAGGAGGGGCTGACACCCTGCGGGAGGAAGACCTAGAAGCGGTGGCCGGTCTGTGTGGCCACCACGAGTGAGAGGCTGACCGAGGATGGTCCCGGTGCTTGTGCTTCCCACTTGACTTCTTCTCCTCTTGGGAAGAAGTAGATGCCCTGGAAGACTGAGCCAGTGAAGTAGAAGAACTTTAGGCCTGAAGCTCCTTCTCCATCGTGGCCAACTTCTGCTTTAGGAGATAGCTTTCTAGGGTCTTTAAGTGGCATCCCCATGTGGCCTGGTTGAAGTCCTAGCAGTGCTGGCAGGCCTCGGTGTCATGGTTGGGGCCTAAGCAGAGCAGGCAGGAAGAGTGACCATCTTTGGCCTGTATCTGTTTGCTGCAGAAGAGGCTGGAGAAGAAGACATAAACTTAATGGAAAAACACAGAAACATTCTATGTTAAACGCAATGAAAAAGGAAAATCAAAGCACAGGTAAAACTCATGAAAATGGCAGTCGACTGAAGCAGGCATCCGTGAAGGTCTGACGTGTGCAAGTCGATGACAGGAAAGAACTGAGGCAGGTCTGGGGGACCGCTCCCTTTATAGGATAGGCAGATGTCAGCATACTGACATTGGCATGGGCAGTCCCTCGTGATAGACTGCTAGCTAGAGGTTTTCCGTGGGGTCCTGGCGCCTGGCAGCTTCAGTCCTACCAGTATTGCCTGCTGCAAGAGCCCCCTCAAAGTAAGATCAAGAGGCACAATGCTCTGAAGTCCCAAAAAGAATCTGTTCAGGTGCTAGATGTCACATGTGCACAGCTGGATACCTTGCAGGGAAAGGCTCTCCTTCCACAAGAAAGTGTATCAAATCTGATTGCTACTGCAGAATCCTTCATACTGGGTCAACCAAGGTTGGCAAGGGATTTTCTGGGTTTATGGGCCACATGGCTTCATCCACAGCAGTGGTGCCATGGGCCGGGTTTTAGATGAGGGACATTCAGTATCACCTAAGGGTCCACTGGTCTCATGGGTGGGATCCATTGCCCAAGCTAATGCCAGTCACAGAGACCTTCATGCATGCACTAGAGTGGCGAAGGAGTAAAGCAACCTCGGAGAGGGTATTCTCTTCCTCCAATAATCCCCAACAAAGGTTACTACAACAGATGCATAACTCCTAGGGTGGGATGCCTGCATAGGGGATCTTACAGTAAATAGCATCTGAAGCCCACAGGCGGCTCAGAAGCACATCATTCTCCTGGAGCTCAGGACAGTATTTCCGGCAATGCAGTCCTAATCCTCCCAGCTACCAGGCCAGTCTGTTCAGCTGGAAGGAACAGACAATACCACAACAATATATTACATAAACAAGCAGGGAGGAACAAACGCCTCAAAACTGTGCACAGAGGCAATGAGGATCTGGGATATAGCCTGCTCCCTGGTTACAAAGATTTCTGATGTACATCTACCAGGTAAGGACAATTTCCTAGCAGATGCCATAAGCAGAATCAGTCGGTCAAGGAAACCACGAATGGGCCCTGAATCAGCAAGTGCTGGCCTCAGTCTTCTGAAGATGGGGCACACCTGAAATAGACCTGTTTGCCTCTTTGGAGAACAATCAGTTCCCACAGTTTTATTGCAGGCCAATGGTAAGAGGCACAGATCCAGAGGATGCCCAAGTTCTGGACTGGATAGGAAGGATCCTATATGCTTTCCAACCATTTCCTGTAATACAGAAAGAGCTCATAAAGCTCAAGACAGTGCCAGCAACAATGATTCTGATAGACCCGAACTGGGCCAGATAAGCTTGGTACTCAGTGCTCCTGACCCTGTCCAGCAGGACTCCAATCTGCCACTGATATACAATCTGCTGACTCTGTCTCAGGTCTGAATAACATTCTCAGACCTTAGAACATTACCCATGAGGGCACGGTTCATGAGAAGTTATAATTATCTAACCTAAATCTGTCAGAAAAGATGCTAAGAGTGTTGAAGGTTTCCCGGAAACCAGAAACAAGAAAAGCATACTCCTCTAAATGGAAAAGATTCTCATACTGGTATGCCTCTGGAAAGATAATCCCAATACAGGCATGGCTGCTTACAGTCCTGGACTATCTAGTTTAGTTACAGTCCTTAGGTCTGAGAACTTCAGCCTTGTGGGGACATCTGACAATATTGTTAACCTACTCATCAGCAGGCAAAAACAAGTCTGTGGCCTCATGAACAGTTTTTAAGAGGTTCGTTAAAGGCCTCAGTCACCTGTATCCCCCTGCAAGGGATTCATTCCCCCCATGGGACCTAAATATTTGCCTTGCCCAGATGATGGAGATTCCCTTTTAGCCTATGGACACTACTGACTCAAAATATGTTGCATGGAAAACTGTTTTCCTGATTGCCATGACATCTGCCATGAGGGTAAGCAAGCTGCAAGCCCTCTGTACAGATCCAAACTACATAACCTTCCATATGGATAAGGTAGTCCTTAGGACTAATAGGAAGTTAATACCTAAAGTGGTGTCGGATTTCCACCTGAACCAGTCAGTTACCCTTCCTGTGCTCTGTCCTAAACATTCCAATACAGGTGAGCAGAAACTGCACTGTCTGGATGTAAAAAGAGCACTAGGTCACTAGGGATGTCATGTTCCTAGGTACACAGTTTCTTGTTACCTACAGAGAAGTGGGCATAGGTAAGCCAGCATCCAGGAGAAATATCTCTCACTGGATAGTCTCCTGCATATAGTTCTGTTACAAAAAAGCTGGCAAAATACCTCCCAGATGTCTAAAGGCACATTCCACAAGGGGCACCTCTGCCTTTGTGGCAGCTACAAGAGGCATCCCCCTTCTAAGTGTAACCCCCAGGAGGTGCTATCCCAAGGGTTACTACCCCTGCCCGATTTGCCACGAACAGGTTGAGGAGCCTGGATCCGTTAGCGGGTGCCTCCACCCAGAGGTCGGGGTTAAGACAGTTGGATATGTCTTGGTCACAGCCCTCTTGGTCACTGCAACCCCCCTTTCTTCCCACTAGTGGCCCACACAAATCAATCACAGTACCCTTGCAATATACACTTACCCCCAGGATTGGTTCAATCAGCGTGACTCTGGGGACTCCCTGTAAAACAAGATGATACAGTGCAAAATCACAGTACAATACGTTAACATAAACGAATACCTCGGGCAGTGTCACTTTGCTGAAACAAACAGATCTGATTTATTTAGGGGGATATAACAAGGACAGGGGGAAATCAGTTTAATTAGTTTAAACGCATTAATAATCACAGTACTGTGCACATATTTCAGAATCCCAAATGTCCCAATGTCACTCTTACTGGGTACCCAGGCAATAAGAGGCTAGCCTAGTTGGTGCAGCTGGTTGGGGCCCTGAAGATGGAAAATGCATGCACAATACCCAAATTGTAAACCGGAGCCGGTAGGCTCAGTTCGTGGAGAAAGAAGGGAAAAGTAATCAGATGGAACACTTGCAATTAGATGATGGCAGGGAGCTACCCTGATTTATACTCACAAATTCAATGCTGAAACTGAATGGAAGGCAGATTGTCCTGGATTGCCAGGAGGAGCAGACCATGTGGACAAGGTCCTTGTGACTGGACCCCACAGCAGTTCAGAGCAAATGGATGTAGTCTGGATTAAGCTGGGGTTTACTTGCAGCTTCATGCACTCAATTCACTGTACAGGGGGATTTGAAACGCGAGTCCCCACAAGCACTACACACATTTATATGGAAAAAGAAAGTACTATAACAGGCAGGCTGCTTCTCTATCCCGATCGCAATTACTGCACAATACCCAGGAGAACATACAGCAGATTCAGTTCCTGACAGACTGAGCGCGATTCAGCAATTTCTCCAGTCTTCTACAGGGTGAGCCTGGTTTCTACTCATCAGACTTCCTTTGATTCTCTTCACAGGATGGATTCAGTCCAAACAAGCAGCTGCACAAGCTGCAGACCTAAACTTGGGGCCTTACACGCGTTTCCCGACTAAAACTGCGCACCGAAGGAGCACAGGGCTCCTTCCCTCTTCACTGCCAGAGCTAAACTGAAACTCTAGTAGACACAACCAGGCACTTCCTTTGAGTTCCTCCCAGTTCTTGGCTGGATTGGCTGTCACTCACAATAGACTCCCCCTGTTGGTCCAAAAAGGCGCCGAAGTCCAAACTACATTTCCCAGCGTCACTGCTCATACAATCCTCTTGTGGCTGGCTCAGATTACGAGTCCAAGTTCTGATTCATCCACAGGCACCATTTTAGAGCTCCCTTAACCCACACTGATTGGTCCAGTTCAGCAGTTCAAAACTAGAATGGGGAACTAGGCAAACACAGTTCTGATTGTAAAGAAAAGCAGGTTATACAAACGGTGTTTTCATTATTACTCTAAATGATTTCTGGCAAACAGTTACATCTTTCAGATAGGTTCCCTTTGCACTCCTAGTAACTGCAAAAACGGAGTGAATTGGCAGCAGCTCAAGTGGGACTCAAGCAGAGAAACACACAGTCCCCCCCATACAAACTAATTATGTCTGCAAGCAGACAGCTCTTAAAGAGACAGTACCAGAGGCTCTAAAAACACTCACAGATAAATGGCTTAAACGCCAAACACCATTCAGGCTCAGAGCATTCAAGCAAGCTCCTGGAAGTCTTTTGGGAACCCTCATTTGCAGGGGGGTTACACCCTTCTTGGCCTGGAAAGCTTGACGTCCGCATCAAGCAAGTACCCCCATAAGTTTCAGTTACAACCATATACATTTGCATTAGGCTCACATATGTAATCATCAGTCAATATATCACTTTACCAGGAATACATTTCTGAAACGTTGCCGTACGTCACTCTTTACACAGTATTACACACACATTGTACCGTAACTCAGGTTATTACCTCTTGTACATGAAACCTGAAGAGAGGGGGGGCCTTCCCTATCAGTTATCTTGGGGCTGAACGGGGCAAGGGCACCATACCTAGAGGGTAACACAAGTAACTTGGAGTTAGCACTGACGCTCAGTTTGGGCAATGAGCTCGGGGACACATGCACTCCTTTATGGACAACATTGAGAGGCAAGTCCACAGGCCTCCCAAGAGAATCATAACTGAGGTGCACCACAGGCTTTACAGCTCGACCAGTCTTTCTAGGGAGAACTGTTACAGTCTCTACACTCTGAGCCTCATTTTCAGCATTTTCCTCACTTGTCAGGGGAGTCTCCATGGGGGTAGAGAGGCTAGAACTTGGGGCACTTTCAGTTCCAGGAGTTACAGTCTCTGAGTCCACAACATTTGGCTCACATGGAGAGCTTTCGGACACTGGCAGTGGACTGTCAGGGCACTCAAAATACTCTTCTTGTTCTGGTGTATCACCAGTATATCCCACTCCATCATTTTCCTTCCCTGAAAGCTCAAACAGTTCAACCATACACAATGATTCCATTTCATCTGACTTGATGTTTTGCACTTCACTTTCTGGGAGCATTGGCTCCAGGGACGAAGCTGGGGGCTTAGACAGTCCAGAAAGACCAGCTTTGTCTCCAGTATTGACTAGGGGATTGCCCCGAAACAACTGACTCAGTTCGTAAGAAGGGTAGTAGTCAAAGTCACACTCACTTTCTTCTGATATGGACTGATAGTCATGCTCAACTGGGACTTGTGGAGGGGAACACTAACTCAGCTTCTGTAGGTGCAGACTTTCTTGATCTTTTCTTAGCAGCAGCTCTAGTCAGTGGTCCAGAGGGGGCATCTTCTGGGGGCTCAGACTCAATCAAGATTAGTCCAATGGGTAGTAAATGATTTCTATGCATTGTTTTTACATCGTTTGAATTATTCTCAGGCCTTACTTTGTACACTGGCAGATCATCTAGTTTGCCCACTACAATGTGAGGGAGATGGTGCCACCTGTCAGCAATCTTGTGTTTGCCATGCAGTCCCAGATTTCTTAGCAATACCTGATCTCCCTCCTGGAGTTCCTGTGCTTTTACCTTTTTATCATACCTTTCTTTGTTGGCCAGATTTCTTTTGGCAGCCATGGTTTGAGCCAGTTGGTACGCATGAGTTAGCTGGGCCTTTAACTTTTGCACATACTGTAAATAGTTGTCAGCTTGAACCCCATCAGGAGAGACCCCAAAACACACATCTACCAGCAGTCGAGCTTCTCTTCCAAACATCAGGCGGTAGGGGGAGAACCCAGTGGCATCACTTTTGGTGCAGTTATAAGCATGTACCAGGGTGCTAATTTGTTGGCTCCATCTAGGCTTGTCCTTTGGGTGTAGGATTGCCTAGCATATCTAGCAAAGTGCGGTTGCAACGTTCAGGCTGTGGGTCCCCCTTGGGGTGGTAAGGAGTGGTTCTGGACTTTCGCACTCCCCACAGAGAAAGCATCTCTTTGATCAGACGACTCTCAAAGTCTCTCCCTTGATCAGAATGGATTCTTTGTGGAGTTCCATACTGAACAAAAAAGTTTTCTACAAATACTTTGGCCATAGTGGATGCTTTTGGTCTTTGGTGGGGAAAACTTGGGCATATCTTGTAAAATGGTCAGTGACCACCAGCACATTACTGATATTTCTTTGATCTGACTCCAAACTCAGAAAATCAATACAGACCAGCTCCATGGGTGCACTGGTGGTGATGTTAACAAGGGGGGCAGCTCTCTGGGGCAAAGCTTCCTCTGTAAGCAGCGACTACAAAAGTTTGAATGTGTTGCTCCACATCAGCCCCCATCTTAGGCCAATAGAATCTGGATCTCACCAAGTCAAGTGTTCTGTCTATACCAAGGTGCCCCATGTGGTTGTGCAAGGACCTCAGTACTGAGTCTCAAAAGGCAGTGGGCAGCACTAGTTGTTGTTTGTCTACTTGTCCCCTCTGTCTACTGTTTCTCTGTACAACAGTTTATTGATCAGTTTCAACAGGACCTTCTTTATATAACAATGCAGTTCTCAAATCAGTGGAGTGTAATTTGGACACATCTTTTCCTGCATAGAGGGGCTTCTAAAGCTGATTTGATCATGGAATCGCGGGATTGAGCCCACCGAATACTGTCATTGTCCAGCTGAGGCAGTGCACTAATGTCTATTGCAGAAAAGTGGCAATAAGCAGCAGGTATGCAATTCTCAGAGGTCCAAAGCAATCCACCATGCAGTCCATCGTCCGTGGACATTTGTTCCTCCTGTCAAACTTCTGGCAGAGTGCCCGAATATCAGGTTCTGCCAATCTGACCCAATCATTCTGGGGAACAGGCCTCATGAGAGAGCATCAGCATCTATGTAGTTCAGGCCTGCTCGATTCAACAGCATAATCATATGTAGATAATGCAGAAAGCCACCATGGCCAGTGGCATCCAACTTAGCTGAGGTCTTCACATAGGTCAAAGGATTATTGTCAGTTTTACTAGTATTTGAGCCCCATACAAGTACTCATGGAATTGGTCAACAATAGCCCACTTCAAAGCTAGAACTCTAACTTATGTACAGGATAGTTCTTTTCGGATGGGGTCAGGCTTCTACTGGCAAAGGCCACTGGTCTCAGGCCATTCTTGTGCTCTTGGTACAACACAGCCCTAACCCTTGCAAGCTAGCACAGTGTGCAGGACATAAGGTTTTCTTGGATCGCATAGGCCAGCACTAGAGCATGGGTAAGTTGATATATGATCTCATGAAAAGCAGTCTCACAATCAGGAGTCCAAGCGGGCCCCAAATACTTCACTCGGATGAAAATACACTCTTTCAGTCTTGAGGGATGCTGACTTTTGTTATTCTTTGTGGGGTTGGGGATACCCTTGAGTAAGGTTAAGTAAAGGCGGATCACTCTTGAATAGTCCTTGATGAAGCATCGATAATAACCACAGAATCCCAGGAATCTTTGCAGTTCTTTTAGATTTTTGGCTGTGGCCAGGTGGTCAAGGCCTCAACTTACTTGGTCAGTCTCTATTCCTCGGTGGATACTATGTGTCCCACATACTTTACTGATGTTTGAAAGAATTGACACTTATCAATGGACAGTTTAAGGCCAAAGTCTTCCAGTCGGTCCAATACACTTAAATAATCGTCTCTCATGTTCCTCCAGTGAGCTGCCAAACACAATAACATCATCTAGGTATACCAGGCACTCCAGTAAGTTCAGGTCCCCACTGCTCCATCAATCATTGAAAAGTGGTTGAGGCGCCTGAAATCGCTGAGCATCCTCATAAATTCATAGAAGCCAAGCGGACAGATAGCTGTCTTCTCACGGTCCTCTGGGGCCATCGGGATCTAGTAGTACCCACTGCGGAGATCAGCACAGAGAACCACTTTCCCATTTAGGCAGTCCAAAGCTATCCTGAATGGGGCATTGTGTATGGATCAGGATAGTCCGCCTGTTTAAGGTGTGATAATCCACGCACATCCTTACTGTCCCATTCTTTTTCCTCACTACCACAATGGGGGAAGCATAGGGGCTTCTGGATTCTTGTATTATACCAGCAGCTAACATCTCTTGCAGATGCTGTCTCACATCATCTATGTCAGCAGGTGCCAGGCGTCGAGACCTCTCACGAAATGGTCTTTCGTCATGCAGCTGGATATGGGGCTCAGCTCCCTGCACGCATCCTACGTCCCATTCCTTTAAAGAAAACACCTGGTCTCTCTGGGCAAGTTTCTTACTGATCCTCACTTTCCATTCAGCTGGCAACGGGGAGTCACCGAAATCAAACAAGTCAGGCGTTACTCTGTCATTCTTCCCCGAACTCTTGCTGCTGGGTAGCACTGCAGTGTCTGCACAATGCACTAATATTAGCCAGGGTGCAACCTCTGTTTACTCAAATCTCTCTGTCAGACTCATTATGAACTTGAACCATTACCCTTCTGGCATAAGCATGGGCTCTAGCAGGCAAAATACTAGGCTTGACCAGCAGTCCCTCCGGCAATTTTCCATCGCCTGGTGCATCCAACATTAATATTTTATTCTTGACATCCTTTCTGATACAGACTTCCCCCTTGAGGGTACACTGGGCATTTGGTGCCAGGATCAGAGACTCAGGATCCTTTTTCCAGACAACTCCAACTGGTTCCTCTGGTTCCACTTTGTCAGCATCTCTCTGTGCCTCATAGGCCTTCTTAATCAAGACCGGAATTCTTAAAACTCTACTAGTCCTTGACCCCTGTTTTTCATAACACAACTGTGCCAGCCGTCCAAACATATGTGCATTAGTCCCAATTAGTAAAGGAACCTCATCTTACAGTCCAGTAGGGGACCCACTAAGGCCAGGGTCTCTACTTGCTCTGCCATTCCAACCACAGAGGTGGGGAAAGACAGCCAAATTGGATATACCCAGAGTAGGGGTAGCCTTCTCATAACCTCATACATGCAGTCCTTCTAATGGTTGTAAGGGTACGTCTGACAAATGCTTCAGATACCAATCCTGGAACATAATTGTCACTTGGGAGCCACTGTCTAATACAGCTCTTGTAGACACTCCATTCACCTTTACAGTGGTCTCCATGGAGGGACCCACTATTCTGGACCAGTCTGGAGAGGCGGTGGCAGGGGCCTGGCAGCTGACCTTGCCACAGAGGGACATGAGTTAGCATTTTTGGGACCCTCACTGGGACCATTTTGTGCACCTCCTAACCACTGACTTGTTCTCTGAAGTTCTCCTTGTAGCTGGCTCACCACTCTCTCTAAGTCTTTCTGAGACCGGCATTCCCTCTTCATGTGCCCATCCTTCCCACAATTATGGCAAAATATATCTGCTGAAGTTTGGGGTGACTGAGGCATCACTGTGGGGACTGCGGCATTGGTACTATCAATAGAAAACCTTGGTGCCACCTCAGCCGGCGGTGGGTTGTACATTTGGAGACATCTCTTCAGTTCCCTCTCTTCCATAGTCAATGCATCAAGTTTTGAACTGTGGTCAACATGAGGTGCCTGGGTGAGCACCCACACCCCCATAGCAGAAGCAGTCAGGCAAGTGTCAGTGCCCATGCTCATAGGAGTATCCTTTATGATGAGACTGTTTGTCACTTTCCTAATCTCCCTCAGAAACTCCTCCCAGTGCGAGGTGTTTACAACCATCCCTCTTTGGCAGGCACTTAATCCTTGACTTTCATCATGGGTTTTTGGTGATCCCTGGCCATCAGCAGCCGACCCCGCCTTTGGAGCAGAGGTTGTAGCAGCTACAACTACGCGGGGCTCTGAGAAATTCTCCTCCTCCTCAACTTCCCGGATTTCTTTCATCAAATCACAATGATCCGGTGGGTTACCTCTCCTGTCATGAAGCCTCAACTGAAGGAGCTGCAATTTTGAGTGCTTTGCATACTGCAATATGTGCCCCAACCTCACACGGTTTAAGTCACTGGCGGCCACCCCCCCTTTCCGGTAGGCCTCTGTAGCGCTCCTTCCAGACGAGTAACATATGCAGACAAACTTTCCCCTGGCCATTGTTTTGTACCTTGAAACTTCCACATCAAGCTCTCCCCTGACTCAATACTCCCAAAATTGCATTCAAGTGCAGTTAGGTACTTTTGGGCAGATGCCTTAGGGTTTGTGGACCTCAAAGACTTAATGGCTTCCAGAGTGGGACCTCTCAAGCTCTCTAGGATTCTTTTTCGTTTCTCAGCCTCTGCACGCTGCCACTCAGATACCAAAGGGGCAACACAGTCTATCCAGGTCTCCCAATTATCCTCCCCTTGTGGGGTGGGGAGGGTGCCAGAGAAAATTCTCAACCTGTGGTAAGAGTCGTGACTATTGGCAGGTACAGACATGGGGGCTTGCACTGGCACAGAAGGAGGGACAATAACGGGTGCTGGAGAGGAAGAGGGTGTTGGTGGAGGAACATTCTCAGGTGGCAATAATAGTTTCTTTAAATCCTCCACAGTTTTCCCTTCCCCCAACAACAATTTAGCAAATTTCTCCTCAAAAGTTTCAGATAATGAGGGAGGCTTGTTCTCCTTGGGGTCTTTACTGTCTTTGGTTATCAATCCCCAGACAGTGAGGGTTTCCCCGGGGGTAACAGTCTGTGGCACTTTAGAACTGTCTACAGGGTCCTTACACTCTATTAGGGCCAAGAAAGTTTGGGTGAGCAGATCAGCCTGTCGCCCCTCTACCACAGGGTCTCGTAAACATTCAACCTAGGAAAGTACTCCCTCTACAGTGTCCGTATTGGTACCCAGCGGGATATCCAAGATAAGTATAGCATTTTGGGGGTCGATCTTCTCCCCAGTACACCACTTCACCAGCTGGGGTACAACCACTTCTGTTGGGGTATCCATTTATTTTTTAACAGTAATTCGTAAATGTGGCCTCTAAAGGACACTAATCCGAGCGGTGAGCCTCCAAGATGTAACCCCCAGGAGGCGCCATCCCAAGGGCTACTATCCCTGCCTGATTTGCCACTAACAGGTTGAGGGGCCTGTATCCGATGGCGGGTGCCTCCACCCAGAGGTCGGGGTTAAGACAGTCTGATATGACTTTGGTCACAGCCCTCTGGGTCACTGCAACACCCCTTTCTTCCCACTAGTGGCCCACACAAATCAATCACAGTACCCTTGCAATATACACTTACCCGCAGGATTGGTTCAGCATGACTCTGGGGACTCCCTGTAAAACAAGATGATACAGTGCAAAAATCACAGTACAATACGTTAACATAAATGAATACCTCAGGCAGTGTAACTTTGCTGAAACAAACAGATCTGATTTATTTAGGGGGATATAACAAGGACGGGGGAAATCAGGTTAATTATTTTAAATGCATTAATAATCACAGTACTATGCACATATTTCAGAATCCCAAATGTCCCAATGTCACTCTTACTGGGTACCCAGATAATAAGAGGCTAGCCTATTTGGTGCAGCTGGTTGAGGCCCTGAAGATGGAAAATGCATGCACAATACCCAAATTGTAATCTGGAGCCGGTAGGCTCAGTTCGTGGAGAAAGAAAGGAAAAGTAATCAGATGGAACACTTGCAATTAGATGATGGCAGGGAGCTACCCTGATTTGTACTCACAAATTCAATGCTGAAACTGAATGGAAGGCAGATTGTCCTGGATTGCCAGGAGGAGCAGACCATGTGGACAAGGTCCTTGTGACTGGACCCCACGGCAGTTCAGAGCAAATGGATGTAGTCTGGATCAAGCTGGGGTTTACTTGCAGCTTCATGCACTCAATTCACTGTACAGGGGATTTGAAATGCGAGTCCCCACAAGCACTACACACATTTATATGGAAAAAGAAAGTACTATACCAGGCAGGCTGCTTCTCTATCCCGATCGCAATTACTGCACAATACCCAGGAGAACACACAGCAGATTCAGTTCTTGACAGACCGAGCGCGATTCAGCAATTTCTCCAGTCTTCTACAGGGTGAGCCTGGTTTCTACTCATCAGACCTCCTTTGATTCTCTTCACAGGATGGGTTCAGTCCAAATAAGCAGCTGCACAAGCTGCAGACCGAGACTTGGGGCCTTGCATGCGTTTCCCGACTAAAACTGTGCACCGAAGGAGCACAGGGCTCCTTCCCTCTTCACTGCCAGAGCTAAACTGAAACTCCAGTAGACAAAACCAGGCACTTCCTTTGAGTTCCTCCCAGTTCTTGGCTGGATTGGCTGTCACTCACAATAGACTCCTCCTGTTGGTCCAAAAAGGCGGTGAAGTCCAAACTACATTTCCCAGAGTCACTGCCCATACAATCTCTCTTGTGGCTGGCTCAGATTACGAGTCCAAGTTCTGATTCATCCACAGGCACCATTTTAGAGCTCCCTTAACCCATACTGATTGGTCCAGTTCAGCAGTTCAAAACTAGAATGGGGAACTAGGCAAACACAGTTCTGATTGCAAAGAAAAGCAGGTTAGACAAACTGTATTTTCATTATTACTCTAAATGATTTCTGGCAAACAGTTACATCTTTCAGATAAGTTCCCCTTGCACTCCTAGTGACTGCAAAAATGGAGTGAATTGGCAGCAGCTCAAGTGGGACTCAAGCAGAGAAACACACAGTCCCCCCCATACAAACTAATTATGTCTGCAAGCAGACAGCTCTTAAAGAGACAGCACCAGAGGCTCTAAAAACACTCACAGATAAATGGCTTAAACACCAAACACCATTCAGGCTCGGAGCATTCAAGCAAGCACCTGGAAGTCTTTTGGGAACCCCCATTTGCAGGGGGGGTTACATAAAGCATATGTAAAGTAGCTGCCTGGAAAACAGTGCACACCTTCACAAAACACTGCTGCTTGGACATACAATCCAGGAGGGATGCCAGTTTTGGAACTGCTGTCTTGCAAAACCTTTCTCCTAAATAAGTTCTGGACCCATCCTCCCAAGGTACTAGAGTCTGCTTACTGTAAAGCATCACCGATAGATTCCTATTGTTTGAAGAAAAAATTACTCACTGTAGTAGTGTTATTTCTTCTCAAGGATCCATCAATGAGGTTTACTGTCCCTGACCCTGCTTCCTTTTCCAGAACCTGAACATAGGTTCACATAAAAAAGCAGTTCTTTTCTTGGGTTGCTTGAGCAGTCCTTTTTGTAGCTCCTCAGCAATTGACAGTATGTGATCAGTTAATTGTTATAATTCCTACATTTAAAATTTGTGTGATATTTTTAATGAAAAAATTTGGTAGTAATTTACTTAATTTTAGTGGTCACAGCTCCTCTAGCTGTAATAGCAAATCTGACATTATGGCACTAGGGGGACCATACCACTGTGTAGAATATGAACTTCCTTCTGAGATTCTATATTTAGCATAAAGTTCCATCTCTGGGGCATCATGCTTGTGCAGAAGATGCTGCTTATTGTAAATCTCATTGATGGATCCCTGAGAACAGTTACTCACTTCTTCTTAGTTCCCTACCAGCAGTGATTGGGAATTTTTCCTGATATTTCACTTTTGTAACCAGTCGAGAGCATAGCAGCTCTAACAGACCCTATGATAAAAAAGCTGACGAGTCGCTGAAGAAAATCCACAAAATGATGGGAATGGCCCTATCAGTGGGTATGGTAGTCTGGTACACCAGCAGAGCCCTGTTATGGTGGATGAAGGCCATCACCGATGAACTCCCTGAGGAGTCATCACTGACAGGACAGGATGACTGCACTGTACAGGCCACTAATGGATGTCTCCTCGGACATCATGAAGTTTGGCACTAGGGCCACTGTCCTCACTTACTGTGCCAGACAGGCCCTATGGCTCAAGTTGTGGCAGGTGAATGCTGAGTCCAAGGCAATGCTAATGGAGTTTCCATGTGAGGGGGGTGCCATCTCTTCAATGAAGCCCTGACTCCATACCTCAGGGACAGATTGGGGGCAAAACAGATGGAGGAAAAGAAAGACCTGTACCTTCCATTAGGTCACCCTTTTCATCCAAAATTTAAAGTCACCAGGGG
Source organism: Neoceratodus forsteri (assembly GCA_016271365.2). Classification (NCBI taxonomy): domain Eukaryota; kingdom Metazoa; phylum Chordata; order Ceratodontiformes; family Ceratodontidae; genus Neoceratodus; species Neoceratodus forsteri. The sequence goes on from CM057455.1 coordinate 1,031,102,566, forward strand.
CCAGGCGAAGTCGGCACAGAATAACTCCCAGAGGGGCAGAGCAGCCAAATCTCGGTTCCATCCTATGTCTTCACAATCCAAGTTTAAAGCCAACTTCGGAAAATGCAGAGGCTTCCACAGTAACAGAACTGGTGGAGGCACAATGGGGGGGACGACAGTGAAATAAGGGGGAGCCCAGCAGACTGCCCTCTGGTGGGGGGTCACCTGCAATTATTCGCCAATCAATGGGCCAAAACTACCAAGGACAAGGGGGGTCAGGGAGTTGGTGTCTCAAGGCTACACCATAGAGCTCACATAAGACAATTCCAAACAGATTGATTTCCCCGATGTCACGGGACCCCCAAAAAGTGGCAGCAATTCAGCATGCACTCTGCAATCTGCTCAGGAACAGAGCCATTGTGCCTGTGCCCACACAAGAAGGGGACACCAGGGTGTACGCTGTTCTTTATGGTCCCCAAAAAGACTGGGGGTCTCTGCTCAGTCCTCAACCTGCAGTTTCTCAACAAGTTTGTGGTCTTCAAAAAATTCAAAATGGAGACACTCCAGTCAACTCTGATAGCGATTCAGTCCTAAGACCTCCTGGCATCAATAGACCTAAAAGACACCTACTTGCACATTCCCATTCACCCCAGTCACCATCGCTTCCTCAGGTTCCAAATCAATGGGAGTCACTTCTAATACACCTGCCTCCCATTCAGCCTGGCCTCTGCCCCAAGAGTCTTCACAAAACCATTAATAGTGATCGCTCCGGCCCTCCACAAGCAGAGGGTATATGTTATCCCATATCTTAATGACTGGCTCATATGAGCCAGATCTCCGGCTCAAGCACAGAGGGACACAAAGGCCGTGATCCAGTGCCTACAACAGCATGGCTGGATTGTGAACTGGGACAAGTGCCAGCTAACTCCTACACAAGAAATCACCCACCTGGGGGCCAGGATCAACACCACCGTAGACGGTGTTTTCCCAACGGAGGAAAAAGTAGCAAACATACTTAGTCTCCCGCCGTCTATACAGTCACAGCCCCACAGGACTGTACGTACATATCTTCAGTTACTGGGATTTATAGCCATGGTGCCAAGGGTGCATCTGCACATGTGGCTGCTCCAGAGGTAGGTAATAGACGCATGCAATCAGTCCTCCCAAGACTCTGAGTACAAACTCAAACCTAGCCAGGATATACTCCAAAGCCTCACTTGCTGAATGGACTGGAGCAACCTGTCTAAGGGTATCCGGCATAACATTCTGTGGTGATTTGCATATGCAGCCCATGATGCTTTGCATTGTGTGGGCATGTGTGATTTTGTATTTTCTTGAAACTTGGCTTCCCAGCCAAATGCCCTTTGGGGTAACCCTTGCCTTAGTATTTGCGCACAGAGGTTCTTTGTCTTTTAAATAGTTTTTTATTTTAATGGGTTCACCACAACATATCCAAGACACATTGTCTTAGGGTAGCTGGTCCATTCCACTGGGGTGTCAAACAGACGAGGCATACTAATGAGTCCTGGTAGGACGAAACACGTGTCTATGTCTTCTGTTAGCACCCTTTGCAAACTGTGTGAGAGGCCTTTCGGCACCATGCAATTCTGCTTAAAGTTGGACCGGCATAACATTCTGTGGTGATTTGCATATGCAGCCCATGATGCTTTGCATTGTGTGGGCATGTGTGATTTTTGTATTTTCTTGAAACTTGGCTTGCCAGCCAAATGCGCTTTGGGCTGACCCTTGCCTCAGTGTTTGCGCACAGAGGTTCTTTGTCTTTCACATTATCATTGCCCCCCACAGCGACAATTATGATGCATGCCAGCCTGCTAGGATGGGCACCTAGCCATGCTGGGTTATCGTGTTACTCAAGGGAAATGGTCTCTATGGGAGGCTCGACTTCCTATCAGTGTTCTGGAAATGAGGGCAGTGTACAAGGCACTGCTGTTTTTCACCCTGTGGGTGGTAGGACAACCGGGTGCTGATCTGAACCAACAATCCAGTCACCATGGTGTACACAAACAAGCATGGCAGAACCCACAACACAGCAATGCTTGGAAGTGCTGTAGACTTTATTTTGAGCGGAGAAGCATCTGCTGATATCTGCCATGTATTTCGTGGGAAAACTGAACTCTTAGGCAGACTGGTTCAGTCGATTGACCCTCAGCCAGGCAAAGTGGCAGTTGCACCCTCAGGTGTTTCAGACTCTGGCTCCCAGATGGGGTTCATTTCAGGTGGATCTGATGGCCTCGTGACACAACTAACTGCCATGCTTTCACTCTTGTCTTCCCAACAATCGGACCGAAGAGGTAGACACAATGGCATTGGCATGGAAGTTTGAAAAGGTTTACATTTTCCCACCTGTTCCAATAACCACGAAAGTGGGCCTCACTATCAGAGTCATGAGAACAGCAGTACTGTTGGTGGCTCTGGAGTGGCCGAGGAGATCATGGCATTCACTGCTTAGGGCAATGCTGATCGACTCTCCTTGGCATCTACCACAATGTCCAGACTTACTGATTCAGAGGCCAATTCTGTACCTTAACCCCAGGTACTTCAGCTGACAGCATGGATGTTGAAAGGACAAGACTGTTGAGGGAAGGACACCCTTCCAGAGTGGTTGACTGTCTCTTGCAGTCCAGAAAGATCTAGATGAATAAGACTTATCAGAGACATTGGCATTTTCTCTGCAAATGGTGTACCGCAAAGGGTTTGTCACCATCGGTGGCAGGCCTGCTTCAAATTCCTGACTTTCTAAATGATGGCGCTGACAAGGGCCTGGTCTACTCCTCTTTGCGGGTTCAGGTGTCGGCCATCGTGGCAATGAGTGGACCACTTCCAAAGGTGGGCACATCAGTTCACATCCCGATGTGGTTTGACTACTACGAGTAGTGCAGATTGCGTCCCTCCAAGGTCCGCCCCACGTGTGCCCTGTGGTACTGAAGGGACTACATAAGCCTCCATTTCTTACACAGTCCCCTTATTGGACAACCCTGAGAATGTTTTTTTTTTTCTCATGGCCATGTGTTCTGCCAGAAGACTGGGTGAGCTACGGGTACTGTCATGTCAGGAACCGTTCCTTACCATCCGTAATGACAGGGTGTCCCTTGTGACTGTCTCTTCTTTTACCCCTAAGGTGATCTCATCATTTCATTTGGAGCAGGCTGTCCATCTACCTGCCATGCAGGGGTATCGGGGGAACCTGGATGAGGACTCCCATCCTTTGGACATGGTCTTCCTGCTCAAAGGTTATTGGACTATGAGAGTTTTCATAACTCAGATAGATTGTTTGTGTTCTTTTCCGGAAAGAAGAGGGCCAGGCGACCTCTAAGGAGGCCATTGCTCAATGGATCAGAGGAGCTATACTAGCGGCTTATCAAGGGGTGGGTCAGGCTCCCCTAGAGGCATTAAAGTGCATTCCACCAGAGCTTTTTCAGCCTTTTGGGCTGAGAGAGGAGGTGGCTCCGTGCAGGAGATCTGTGCGACGGCTACTTGGTCCTCAGTTCAGACCTTTGAGCGCCATTACAGATTAGAGGTGGCTTCAGCAGATAGGGCCACATTCAGCAGGGCTGTGCCTCAGGCTGCAGCAGGTTTGGACTGATTGAGGGGTTCATTATCCCCTCCAATATTTTCCTGGGTATTGCTACAAAGTCCCATTTGTGATGATTTATGAGCACTGGAAAGGTTGCAAGAGATAATGGTATTTACTCACCTGGTAAAGGTGTTTATACCCGCAACCTTTACAGTGCTCAAATTCCCTCACAAGGTGGACAAACCTAGTCACTGCACCAGCCAGAATCACAGCAACAATGCCATATTGATTAGGCCTCAGTGGGCACTATTCTGTATTATTTTCTGTGGTCCACTACCTACTATTTGGTGAACATGGCCAATATTTATCATATCTATGCTACCCTTATGCATTTACACTCTGTTTAATGTGTTTATGCATGACATGTCACAGCTAATATTCCTTGATATATGTGTCAAGTGTATATCAAAAGTTTTTTTTTTCATTGTTTTTTACTTATCTACTAAGTAAATGATATTCGTTTTTAACAAAAAGCCAGGCGTTGGTTGGTGATGGTCAATTAATTTCTATCGACTGTGTTTTCTTGGGGTCTTTTTTTCTCCCTTCTTTATTTTTGTGCTAGGGAAGTTTCTTACTTGTATTTCTGGTTGGAGCCGGGGGTTTGGCCACTGGCAGTCCAGAAAAGATTTAAGATCATGCACTGGTCAATTGAATGATGGAGGATAACCCATTTGTGATGATTTATGAGCACTGGAAAGGTTACAGGAGATCATGAGGATTTTTCCTGATATTCCACTTTTGTAAAGCATATGGTTGACAATCTGGACAGCCCCACCACAGAAACAGAGGAGGATAATGAGGACGCAGATTTTGAGTATGCTGGGACTGACCTCATCCAAAAGGCTCACAGTACCCATTCACAAATCCCTCATAAACACCACTAGCAAAATTCTGGAGCATTAAACTCTGCTCCTGACATTGACAAAAAAGTGGGAAAGAAATATCAAGTAGAGCAGCAATGGGTTAAATTATTATAGTCCTACCCTGATCATGAGGGAGTTGTGCAGGCAACTGCATGTGAAAACTCTTAAGTGTCACTAGCTTCCATGCCTCCATACCAGAAAGTTGGATTATATGGCAAGGAAAGTGTACTCTTTAGCCACCCTGCAGTTACAACAGGCTGCTTACGTGGCATACACTGCACAGTGCCATAAAGTGCTTTGGAGTACGCAGCACTGTGAAGCCCGAGCTGTGCAGCAGCAAGAAGTTGCAGTTCTGCACCATTGTGGAGAAAAGAAAATGGTCACATCTCCTGTTTAACTTCAGAACTGATTCTCAAGTGATTTACCATCTGATTCAGCAACCCCAGCCTGCCAAATGGAGAACCCCCAAAAGGACAAGTCCACTACAGAAGGTGCTAAAAGTAAGTCAGGCACAGCGGATAAGCCCTCGCAGTCAGGGACAGAGGTCCTGGCTGCAGCAGAACATGGTCCTGAAGAAACACACTACAATCTGGGGGGCTGACAATCAGTGCCTGGTCTTCTCTGTAATGACTCTGAGTGACAAAGTGGATGGATTTAACTTCAGAGTCCAAACCGTTGAAATAGCAGCTGAAGCACTAAAAACTGAGATGAGGGACTTACAAAGGCAGGTGTGGACCTCATCCAGCACCATGACTCTCCTGGTTAAAGAAAATGGCCACCTCTGGGCACATCTGGAAACCTTGGAGAACCAGACGTGCTCCACCAATGTATGAATCTTGGGGCTCCCAGAAGGGATCTAGGGGGATCACTCACGTATGTTTCTGAGGGAATGGTTGGTGGAAAATTGCTTCCAGGGGGACAATCGGGGGAATTTGCCAAACAAAAAGCTTATTGAATAACAACACCAGGGAGGCCTGCAGGGGCAAATTAACCCAGAATTTTGCTAGTTGATATGGATAGTACTGGAACTCGGGACAGGCTATAAAAACTTGCAAGGAGACAAGGACCATTAATTCAGAACAAACGTACGATTTATTTCTTCCCAGACTTTAGTTATGCGACCCAGCAGTGCCGTAAGAACTTTGATGCTGTCTGAAAAGTTCTACGGAATGCCTCTATTGTCCACTCTATGATATACCCTGCAAGGATTCATATAGTGCATGAAGGCAAGGTGTCTTGGCCTTTTCAGAGTCTGCTGAAGCCAAGAAAGGGGCATCAAGGACAGCAACAAGCCTCCATGACATGGATGAAGAATCGGAGAATATGGTGACAGCCCGAGAGGACACTTGAAGGAATTCAGTAGTTTGTCTATTTTACCTTGCCTGTTCATTCAGGCAGTCTGACTTACAAGTTCAAACTCAAGGTTTATACTGCTGTTGCATTGTTGTCACAGTAGATTTTAGAGTCTTCTACCACCAAGTGTAAGTCAGAAACTAAAAGTGTTACTATGTTTCCTACATAGTACTCTTTTTTTATACTAAGCGGGGATGTTCTCATTTTTGGCAGGGTGGCTAGCCGCCTCCATGACAATGCAGGTGACCATGTTACTGTGTTCTTTATTTAAAAAAACAAATGCAATATGTCTTACAAATTGCTTATTATGATATATGGGTCTTACTTCAGTGAATTTCACATGACACCATTTGCACTCTGGTAGCGTATGAATATTGGACAACACTGATCTATCGTCATTGTAATTAGTTATGTGGCTTTTGGGCATCGTTTTGTTCATCTGTCACTATCCTTTAAGTATCTCTGAAAGACCCTCCAGTGATGTATCGTACGATGCTAGATACATATAGTGCCTATGAGGAAGGGGCACTAACCACAGACACTGTACTAAGGATGGTTTGTCTGGCATTTGCGTCAATATTGTATGTACTGTTATTGAGAAAAATAGAACAGTTACATAGAAACTTACCGTAACAGTAGATATTCAAGGAATCTCTGTCAAAAGGACACATCTAAGGAACTTCACTGTCAGACATCAGGACCCCATGGAAGCCTTTTTCTGCAGCAGTCTATTAGGGGCTGCCCATGCTGACATCAGGCTCTGATGTCACTCACCTTATAAAAATTCAGGCAGCCTTGCTCCCTCCTCAGTTCTTTCCCTAGCCTGAAGCCATGAGGAGACAGGATTCCCACTAGGAAACTAGGGAACCAGGGAGAGAGAGAGAGAAGGTGCCCGGCTAGGAGAAAGGTTGGAGCAACAGGACAGTAGACCTAGAGCGAAAGAGAAAGAAAAAGGGGGATGGAGGGAAGGACTGCATGGCATGATGAGAGAGTCCCTCAAAGATCTATTGTTATGTTACATTCTTACATAACTGTTCTGTCATCTTCAGGGATATCTCTGTCATCAGGCCACACCTAAGGAATGATTCCCAAGCAGTGCTGAGAAGGACAGTCTGGGTGGCAGGAGGCCACAGACCCAAGAAAGAATGCTCTGGAGCACAGCAAGGCCAAAGCCTGCCCTTCTTCTTGATGCAATGTCCAGACTGTAGTGCTTGGTGAAGGTGTGGACAGTACTGCAAGTGGCAGCACAAATCTCGGCTGCACACACACCCCAGAACTGGGCAACTGAGGTGGCCATGCCCCTTGTGGAATGCCCCTTGACAACTTTAGGAAGTTCCTTACTGTACTTCCTGTAACAAAAAACAATACAGCTGGCCAACCATTTGGACAAGCACTGTTTAGAGACTGAAGCTCCCTTTCTACTGGGTGCGAAAGAAACCACTATTTAGACTTCCTGCAGTCCTTGGTATGGTGTGTATAGTAACACAAAATTCTATGCACAGCTAAAGTGTGGAGCAATGCTTCCCCTGGATTGGCATGCTCTGGAAAACAAACAGGCAGGAGGATGGATTGATTTAGGCTAAAGTCAGACAAAACCTTAGGAAGAAACTTATGGTTAGTATGCAAAGAGACCCTGTCTTTGTGGAACATCAAATAAGGCTGCTCACACAAATACGAACATACGAAATTTGCCAGCAGATAAAGGCCTAGAGGTCTATCAAGTTCGAATGTGCAGCCAGCACCCCTACTCCTGCAGCGCCTCCCTCCCACCCTCCTCCCTTCATTAACCTCCTCCCCTTGTCCTGTCCCATCCTCGTTTGAAGCAGTCCACTGTTCTACTGCATACCACTTCAGCAGGTAACGATTCCACCCAGCCACCACCCTCTGTAAAAGTGTCTCCTCATCTCCTCCTGAACCTTCCTCGCTCCAGTCTCATATCATGGCCCTGGTGGCCCTCCCTCCCTTACTTTGAACAGCCCCTCTGTACCCGTCTTGTTTATTCCTTTCATGTATTTAAAGGTTTCAATCATGTCACCCCTGTCTCTCCTCTCCTCCAGTGAGTACATGTTCAACTCCTTCAACCTCCTCTCGTACGATAAGTCCCCCAGCCCCTTGATCATCTTTGTCGCTCTGTGCTGCACCCCCTCCAGTAACTTAATGTCCCTCTTCAGATACGGACGCCAGTACTGCACGCAGTACTCCAGGTGTGGTCTAACTAATGAGCTATACAGTGGCAGAATCATCTCCTCCCTCCTCAAGGATATACCCCTTGCAATACAACCCAGCATGAGAGCCTGTAGCTCTGAAATTCTGTGAGCAGAAGTCATGGCAACTAAAAATAATGCTTTCCACAACAGAAAGTGTAGCTCATAAGATGCAGCTGGCTCAAAAGGAGGCAGGGTCAGCTTCTTTAAAACAAAATTCCGGTCCCAAGTTGGAACCGGGTTATGGATAGGAGGCTTCAAGTAGAGGATGCCTCTTAAAAAAGTGCAGATCACATCCAGCTGTGCTACAGTATACCCATCAATGGGCACATGAAAGTCTGAAATGGCTGACAGGTACACTTTAAAGGAGGAGTATTTGAGTCCTGCATCAGACAAGGGCAGGAGATACTCTAAAATCTGGTTCACTAGACAGGTGAAAGGGTTCAGGTTGTGAGAAGCAGCCCAGATAGCAAACTATTTCCATTTCATAGAGTGACTGGCCTTAGTTGAGGATTTTCTGTCAGCCACCAGGATGTCAGCCACCTTCTGAGACACCCCAAACTGAGCAATGGCTATGTCCTCAAGAGCCATGCATGCAGGTGGAGGGATTTGAGGTCTGGATGGACCAGGGTCCCTTGGACCTGAGAGAGCAGGTCCCGGCAGATGGGCAAAGTAACTGTAGGTTCCACAGTCAACTGTTGCAGTAATAGAAACCATATCTGCTGCAACCAAAATGAGACCACCAGAATTAGGGTGTTACATAGAAACACAGAAACACAGACTTTGATGGCAAATAAGGACCACTTGGCCCACCCAGTCTGCTCATTTCCCTACCTACTGGATAAGCTGCAGATTCTAGTTAACCAACAGCCTACTTCCTGCAACCCCCCACTATAATTGCTTTATGTCTGTCCCATGCATGTTTGAATTCCCCCACTGTTTTAGACCCAATGACCTCCTCAGGAAGGCGGTTCCATGTGTCCACCACTCTCTCTGTGAAAAAATTTCTCGCGATTACCCCTGAGCCGTCCCCCTCTATCTTTAAATTGTGCCCCTTGTTCTTACACATCTCTTTCTGAAGGATGCTACCCTCCTGGACTTTGTTGATTCCCTTGAGGTACTTGAAAGTTTCTATCATGTCCCCGTCCTCCTTTCATCAAGAGTATACATATTAAGCTCTGTCTCTCTTCATACGGTTTCTGCTGCAGACCCTGCACCATTTTAGTTGCTCTCCTCTGACTGCTTCCATCCTGTCTATGTCCTTCGTAGATGAGGCTCCAAAACCGCACACAGTACTCAGATGGGGTCTCACCAACTGTCTGTATAGAGGAATAACCACTTCCTTTTTCTACTTGTGATGTCCTTCCTATGCATCCCAGTATCCCCTGGCTCTCCTTACCAACTTTTCACATTGCTTACCCACCTTTAGGTCATCTGATATGACTACCCCAGGTCCCTTTCCATTTTTGTTGTTGTTAGTACCTCCCTGCTATTGTGTACTCTTCTCCTGGGTTTTTGTTTCCCAGGTGCATTACTTTGCACTTCTTTGCATTGAATCTAAGTTGCCATATGTCTGACCATTCCTCCAACCTGCCAAGTCCTTCTCATCTTTCCTACCCCCTCTTGTGTATCAACTCTGTTACAGATCTTTGTGTCATCTGCAAAGAGGCATACCTTTCCCTCCAGACGCTCTGCAATGTCACCTATAAAGATGTTAAAGAAGACTGGACCCAGTACTGAGCCCTGAGGTACTCCACTAGTAATCCCCCTTTCTTCAGAATGTGCTCCATTCATTATTACCTTCTGTGTCCTGTTGTGCAGCCAGTTTGCTACCCAGGCTACCACCCTGGGACCCACTCCCAGGCTGTCTAACTTGATTATTAATCTTTTGTGTGGGAATGTGTCAAATGCCTTGCTAAAGTCTAGGTAGGCCATATCCACAGCCCCTCCCTGGTCTATTACTTTGGTCACCCAGTCAAAGAAATCAATTAGATGCATCTGACATGACCTTCCTGCTGTAAATCCATGCTGCTTTGGGTCCTGTGCCTGCTGGCTCCTAGGTACACAACAATCTTTCTTTCAGAAGTGATTCCATCATTTTCCCTACCACAGAGGTCAAACTTACAGGTCTGTAGTTTCCTGCTTCTGCTTTGCTCCCACTTTTGTGAAGGGGAATCGCATCTGCCCTCCTCCAGTCCTCAGGTAGCACCCCATCCTGCCATGATTGTTAAAAAGCATGGTCAGTGGTGTCACTAGGTCCTCCCTTAGTTCTTTTAGGATTTTGGGGTGAATCCTGTCAGGCTCCATTACTTTGTCCACCTTGAGTTTTGGGAGTTCTTTCAGGACTCTTTCTTCCGTGAATAGACTGGTGTCAACCCCCCTACCCAGAGTGCTTCTGTTGTCTGGTTTAGGTAACTCCTCCTCATCTTCTTTTGTGAATACTGAGCAATGGTATTCATTCATTATCTCTGCCTTTTCACTGTCTCCCTCTGCCCACCTTCCCTCTCCTTTATTAATCTTCACTATTCCTCCCTCAACCTTTCTATGCTCCCTAATGTATCTATAAAAGATTTTATCCCCCTTCTTAACTGAGTTGGCTGTTTTTTCCTCAGTTTGAGCCTTTGCTATTCTGACTGCCTTCCCCACTTCTTTCTGCTTTAATTGATACAGTTCCCTGTCGTGCTCCTTCTGTGATTCCTTATACTTTTTGAATGCAGCCTTTTTCTCCTTAACCTTCCCTGTCACCTCTTTTGAGATCCATATTGTTTTTTTACTCTGCTTTGTTTTCTTTATTTGTTTCACACAAAGGCTTGTTGCCTCTATGATGGCAGTTTTGATTTTTCTCCATTGTTCTTCCACTCCTCCTTTTTGGCCATTTGCTAGTGCATTCTTCAAGTAGTCACCCATTTTGCCAAAGTCAGCCCTTCTAAAGTCCAGTATCCTTGTTTTTGTATGGCTTATCTCCATGGTTGTGCTCATTGTGAAGCACACTGTGCAGTGGTCGCTTGTTCCCAGATGTCTACTGACTTCTAAATTTGTGATCCTCTTCCATTTGAGAGTACCAGGTCTAGTATTGCTCCCTCCCGAGTGGGTTCCAACACTAGCTGTCTGTTGCCTGCCTCTGCAGGGCATCGAGAATGACCCTGCTCTTGGATGTGGCTGTAGTACATGTCATCCAGTTAACATCTGGCATATTCAGGTCCCCCATCAACAGTATCTCCCCTTTTTCAGCCATTTTGAGAATGTCCTCTCTCATTTTGTTGTCCATTTCCTCCCCTTGAGATGGGGGTCTGTATACAACCCCTGTGCGAATTGTGATGCCATTCCCTGTCTCCAAGGTGACCCAGAGTTCCTCTTGTCCTCCACCTTTACTTTTTATTTCTGTAGCTTTGATCCCTTCCATTATGTATAGAGCTACTCCACCTCCTCTTTTACCCTCCCTGTCCCTTCTGTAGATTGTGTACCCTGGTATGTTGACATCCCAGTCATGGTTCTCTGTGTACCATGTTTCCGTGACTGCCACAATATCCAATTGTTCATCTTCCATCAGGGCTACTAGCTCAGGAAGCTTGTTTCACAGACTACAGGCATTGGCACTCATTGCCCTCCATTTAATGTTGGCTTTATCCTCCCCCCATCCCTGCTCTTATTGCCCTTGTCTGTTTTTCCATTTACCCCGTCCTGCCCTGTGTTGAGCTCTGTACCTCTGTGTTTACCTTACTACCTGCCATGTTTTGTGGGGGGAGGCTTGAAATTTCCTGCCTTTTATCAGCACCTCCCCCATTGGCTAGTTTAAAAGCTGCACAAGGAAGCATTTAAACCTGTCACCTAGGAGCTTGGTTCCTCTCATGGACAGATGCAGACCATCGTGCCAGTATAGACCTTTATCTCTCCAGGTGGACCCCAGTCCCCAGTGAAGCCAACGCCCTGTGCTCTGCACCAGTTTTGCAACCATTCATTAAACTGCATGGTGTGCAGTACCCTAGCCTCACCCCTGCCATGGACAGGCAGCACCTCTGAGAAGGTTACCGTGCTTGCTACCTGTCTGAGGCCCCTCCCCAACTCCACAAATTCATTCTGCACTGCACTGATCCCATGCCTAGCTAGGTCATTTGTCCCAAGGTGGACAATGATATCTAGTTCCCTCTCCTGTGATGCTGCTTCTGCAGTCCTGAGGATTCGCTTCCTGTCCCTCCAAGCCATGGCACCAGGCAGGCACCTTACTTCCTTCTCCTCTCCCTTCCCCAGTTTTACCCCCCTAACAATTGAGTCCCCTATCAGAAGCTGTTTCCTTCCCCTGTGGTGTCCCTTGCCACCCTTTTGTGGGTCTCCCTTCTGGATGTCCTCAGCATTCTTCTGGGTCTGCACTGAGGGTGCCATCATAGAGGAACCTTGCTCTGCCAGAATGGCATATGATTTGTGTAGAGGTACAACTAGGGGGCTTCGCCTCTGGTCCACCACCCGCACCCTCCCAAAACCCACTGTAGTCCAACTGCTCTTCATACTTGGCAACCTCTGAGGCAGTGGTTGTGGCATGGTGCTCTTTGGGTGGGGGAGGCCTCCTTAGTCCTTGCTAGTTCAGCCTGGAGGTGGGCAACCTCATCCCTCAGAGTTGACAGTTGCCTGCAAATAGGACAGCAATGCAGTTTCCAGAATGTCTCCCAGAAAACTGCTGCCCCACAGCCAGTGCATTGCACCACTCCCCACATGTCCCTGTCTCTTATAATATACAATATGTAATATATATTTATTATTTGTGGTGTGTACCTACCCTTTATGCACTGTGCTAGGTTATCAAGAATATGACAGTTCTGCCCCAAGACCTGTTGAGGAAGTGATGTCAGAACTTTGGCTATAAAGGAAATGCCACGTGTGGAGGGGTGGGGAAGGGTGGGTAGTCCACAGCCACTGGTGACTGTTAGAAACAGTCAAATACACAACTGCTCCACCACTCTGGCGAGTACTGCCCTTTATAGTAATTCAACTAACACCACAATTTACTAGACCACTGCTCCTACACAAACCACTCTACTGAGTCCAGGGATAAAAATGAACTCACCTCAGCCAGCAGGACACTTTTAAATGTTGCAAAATATCCTTCCAAATCCTAGGTCTCAACCCCAGGAATGAAGCAAATTCAGTTGTATCTCACTCCCTCTGGTTATAAAATTACTACACTTTTAATGGAATCCTGCAATTCTTTGCTTAGTGCCAATAAGGAAAAAAAATGAAACTTTTTGTAGAAAGCATAGCTCCCCTTCTTAACAAGTCCCCAACAATATTATACCTTACCAGGTTTTCAGGTCCTAAACGGAGTTATAGTTTGTTCTTTGCAGTGTAGCAAGGTTCTCAGCTTCCAACAGACAAATCAAAGTCAGTCTGACTGGCTTCTAACTGTGAAGGATCTAACTGTGAGGTGTTACCCTCCTTCTTTAGCTTGATGAGAACCCTCTGAATCAGAGGGAAGGGAGGGAGGGAATGCGTAAAGAAACCTTCCTTTCCTGAGAGAGACAACGTGTCTCGCAAGAAAACTCCAGGCCTTGGATCTAGCGAGTAGAAACACAGCAGTTTTGCATTGAGTGGGGATGAAAAAAGGTCCAACTCTGGATGGCCCCACCTGTTTTACAGGTCTTCAGTGACCGAAGTCAGCAGCTTCCACTCCTGCACTTTGGGCTGTGATCTGCTGACACTGTCCATCAAGGCATTGTGAACATCTGGCACATGGACAGCTGACAGTTCTAGATTGTGGTCTAGAGCCAAGAGCTCATTGCTTCCCTACACAGAGGGTAGGAATGTTCCCCCCTTGTTTGTTGATGTAGTAGACCACACTGAGATTGTCCGACTGCACCAACAGGGGCACAGAGATAGATGGTTCTGGAAGGCCTGTAGGGCATACAGAACTGCCCTAATTTCTAAGACATTTATGTGGAGGTGAGTCTCCCAGCAGGACAAGAGACCTTGGGTATGATAAGGGCCTACATGGGCTCACCAACCCATACCCAAAGCATCTGTAGTTAGGATATGGTGAGGAGTGGGGGATAAAAAAGTGGACCCCCCTTTGAGATTGGCCAGGTTCATCTACCAGTGAAGCACTCTGCATGCTAGCACGGAGACAAGAACCAGCTGATATAGATCTGAGCACTAAGCCCACTGAATCCTGAGAGTCCACTGTAGAATCCTCATGTGCAGCCTGGCCAGAGGGACCATAGCAGTGGCCCTGGCCATGAGGCCTAGCAGCCTGAAGAATGTTCTGGCTGGGACATGGTGGTGGTTCTGAGCCACCTCTTGGGCCTGGGCAATAAGGCAGTCTGCCCTGTCTTGAGTTAGGAAGGCTCTGCCCTGGTGACAGTCCAGAACTGCCCCTATGTATTTCAGTCTCTGAGAAGGGGTCAGCACAGACTTGGGTTGATTGACAGTGATGCCCAAGGACTGGAACAAGTGCAGGTTGTGTTCCAGAGGTCGACAATAGAAGTTCCTGGACAGGACTTTGATTAATCAGTTGTCCAGATACAGGAACACATAGAGGCCTTTGTGCCAAACTACTGCTGCTTCAGCTGCTAAGCACTTGGTAAATACCTGTGGCGCAGAGGATAAGCCAAATGGCAATACTCTGAACTGGTAATGCTCCCCCTGGAACCAGAACTGCAGGTACCTCCTGTGAAGGGGGCAAACCATGATATGCAGATAGGCATCCTGCATATCAAGGGAGCATAGACAGTTGCCCTGCTTGAGCAGTAGGAGGAGGGCATGCAAAGTGACCATCTGGAATTTTTTTGTACTGGACAAGCAGGCTCAACTCCTTGTACTCTAGAATAGGCCTCAAGTCTCCTGTTCTTTTGGGAACCACAAAGAACCTATAGTAGAACCCCCCTGTTACTTTACCATCTGAGCACTGGTTCTATGGCCTGTTTGCACAGCAAAGTATGGACCTCCTCCCTGACCACCTCTGTGTGTTCTGGAAGGTAAAACATGGGGAATGGGAGGGGCGATCTGGAGGCTGTTCTAGAAGCTCTAGTGCATAGCCCTGTTCGATTCTCTGCAGGATCCAGGCATCTGTTGTGATGGTTCTCCACTGGGACAAATGGAGGGAGAACTGGCCTCTGACCACCACCTCCTGGCTTGGGGAAGGAGGAGGGGATCTATCAAGGAGTCAGGAGGAGGCTGAACCAGCAGCCAGGGCCACCCCCTCCTCTGGATTGCCTGGCCAAGGGGCCAACTGAGGTAGAGGGAGCAGGCATGGCTGAGCTGGCTCTGCGCTTTCCCTGAAGCTTGACTCCAGGACCCGACTTGTGAGAGACCTTTCGAAAGGAGGACCTCAGCCTGCTCCTGGCCTAAGCATGATGCAAGGAGTGGACAGACCAAAGGGGCCTACCAGATAATATCCTGCACATCTGGACCAAAGAGTTTGTGACCCACACAAGCAGAGGAGTAATTTTGGTGCCAAGGTTGGGGGGGACAACCTCATTCTCAACCAGCTTTGGATAATGGGTACTGTGGTACATACCAAATTGTTAACGTTATATGGAAAAATACTTCATTTCTATAATGACTCCCTTCCTTCTACCATGCCACCTACCTGCAGAGTAAAGGTTTTGATTTGTTTTTTTAAGTTTGACTGTGGTATTGATAATATAAAGGAAAACTCTGGAGTTGCACCTCAGACTAAACATAGATCCCCTCCCAACAAGCCAGAGCCAACAGTCCCTACCACTACCAAAGCAGGCAATAGTCAGGCTCAGGTGGCACACAGGAGAGACACCAGACAGCAAACAGCAAAGCTCAGCATATAAAATCAGACAGTGATTGTAGACACTAGCAGGACAGTACAATACAGTAGACAGGACCAACACAGTAGTCAGCACAGCAGACCCGACTCTGAAAAACATGAAGAAATTTCTAGCCCAAAAGGTATATGGTATTGGTCTTTATACCCCAATACCTAATGCCAGTGTGAACTAATTGGTGCCAAAAGAAAACATTTTACTCTCTCTTTGAAGTAAATGAAGGGATGTGCTGGTTCTGTAGCAACTGCCAGCTGATCCCTTCCGGCTGCTTATTAGGGCACTCCTGACCCTGCACTCAGTGTTTTTGTGATGTGTGAGCAGCAGAGAGAGCGGGGCAAGCGCCTACTAATAGGGTCCATATTAGAAGATCAGTGCCTTTCACTGCCCTCTCAGACTGCTTCATTCTTCATATAACTGTTTTAAGAGACACCCCATACACTTGTATAGGGCTGTGGGAGGTGCGCCATACTAGGAATCTGGACGAGACTGACTGGCAGTGGCTATGGAACCAGCTAACATCCCATGTATTTAAAAGAATGAGTAAACAATGTTTATTTGTACAGATTGCTCACGCTGGCATAAGGTATTGGGCTATGATACGTGACGCCAAAAAGTAATTTAAACAGAAATATTCTGAACTATTAAATCAAAACTAAACTTTGTACAAGTAAACAATATGGTTTTCACAGTGTTCTGAGCTTGTATCTTCATGTTTGAAGATGTGTCCTCATTCTGAAGGTCTGTGTCCCTCATTGTCCCTCTTTTACTGCCATAAAATGTCCATGTCCCTCATTTCAGTGGCAAAGGTTGAGAGGTATGCCTGCCAGCTGGAAGCTAGCCCTGACCCCCCGCCTCCCCACTGCAGCATCACCAGCATTTGCAGACAGGCCGCCATCAGCCTCCTGCCTCCCAGTCCCATCCCAGTTCCCCATCAGAATAACTCAGTCACCCCTGACCCCTCCCCCAACTGCAGCAGCACCAGCAATTGCAGACAGGCCATCATCAGCCTTCTGCATCCCAGTCCCCCAAATCATTCTTAAAGAAAACTCAACCATCCCCCACCTGCTGCACTGCAGCACCAGCAGCAGCAGTTAGACCACAATATTAATATACTCCTCAGCAGCCCAGTCGCAGAAGACCACCATCAGTCCTCCTCCCCACCACCCCATCGGTCATAAATAATAATCACCCACCCTCACCTACTGCACTGCAGCAGCACCACAACAGCAATCAGAAAGACCAGTGAGTCAACAGACCTCCATCATCAGACCGCCTCGCCTCCCAGTTCACACCCAGTCCCCACGGCCCCCACCACATCATTCAAAAATAAGTAAACCACTCCCAGAAGTCACAGACAGACCAGTCATTAGTCCTCCTGCCTCCCAGTCCCATCCCAGTTCCCCATCATAATAACTCAGCCAGCCCTAACCACGCACCTTAGCAGCCCAGTCGCAGACAGACCTTCATCACCACCCAACCTCACCCACTGCACTGCTGCAGCACCAAACCAGCAATCAGATAGACCAGTGATTCATCAGACCGCCTGCCTCCCAGTTCACATCCAGTCCCCACACCTCCATTAAAATAATAAGTTAGTCAACCACCCCCATCCACTGCACCACAGCACCATTAGCAATCACATCAGTGACATGGTATCACAGACCAGTCATCCCCCCCCATCCCCTGGCTGCCTCCCTCAGTCTCAGTCACAGACTAAGTCCCCTGGCTCTCAGTTTAACTTGCAGCAGCAGCAGATGTATGTGGGGAAGAGTAGCATACACTTACCTGCTTCTTCTGAGATGCAGCAATGCCAGTAACCAGCAGTTTCTCCATCTTCTGTTCCTCTCAACTAGTCTGTCTGTGAAGCACTGAAGAAGTTAGCTTGGACTGCTTTTCCGAGTTTTACAGCCCTCACCCGTGACCCAAAAGCCAACAGTCACTGACTCAGTCTGACTGAACCCAACCTCTTAAAGTATTACTGCCTCGGAGTTACACACTAACACGCCGACCTCGTGAGGCCTGTACCATCGGTACTGAACTGAGTGACTCTTATCTCCCCTCCCTGCTAGTCCCGATCAATCACTGTTACTGTGCTAGCCTCTCTGTGGAGCAGCAGTTGGACGGTGAATGACAGGACCAGAGCAACTAGGCAGCCACACAAATGAAGCATTGACCTTTCACTAGCGAGTTACTCGAACTCCTCCACAGAGAAAGGCAGCAAGGAGTGTGGCGCTCGCCTGCTCATCGACGACACTAGCTCTCCTCACACGAGTGCACGCACGCCGTAGCAGTCCGCTCTCCCCCGCTCCTCATTGGACCTCGCGATTGGTTAAGCAGGCAGGTTGCTTACTCCGGCTGGTAAGATGCAGCTCGAGCTGAAAAGACTTTTTAGATCTGTGTGAAAGTGACTCCTGCTGACAGCCGAAACTGCTATGTTGCTCCTGTCCTATCCAGCTGTTCTTGTTGTTCCACCCGCCCCAAATTCAGTTGGAGGCCGCTACGGGCGCCGCTTCCAGCAGCAGTTGCATGAAGAGTTTCTGCATACTGGCTACTTCTAGGGCTGATTTTTTTGATTATTAAATTAAGTAAAATATTGGGGGGGACAAATGAGGCAATTGTGAAAGTTGGGAGGGACTTGTGCCCCCCGTCCCCCCCTATAATTACGCCCCTGCACACAAGGAACATTGAGCACCTTTTGCTGGACATCATTGGCAAAGCCAGAAACCCACAGCCAGGAGTGCCATCTGAGGCAAATGCCAGAGGCAGCTGCCCTGGCTGTAGTGTCAGCCATATCATAGGTGGCTCTGAGGAGATGCTTACTAACATCCTCCAAAGCACTCTAAGAAGCTCCTGTTTGTAATTACCTTCAGGGAGGACCTGGGCAGCCACTTTACCCTTCCTCCAAAGAGTGTTTTGGTACTTAATAAGATGAGCCAAATAATTGGCAATCTTAAGGCCAAGGGTGGTTGAGGCAAAAGTCCTCTTGCCCCACAGGTCCAGCCTCCTGGACTCATGATCAGGGGGCCGGGAACTAGGGTGCGTAAGGGCTTTAGCTCTGTCATGAGTGGCTTTGATGACCGCAGAATCGGTTTCAGGCTGGGCCATCTAAAAGGACAACCCCTGAGGTGCCTGATAAAGCTTATCAGCTTTCCTTGGCATGGCTGGTACCATATTTGGCTGGCACCAGGCTGCAGTGACTGCATCATTTAAGGCTGGCAGCAGGGGAGGAATAACCTTTGATGGAGACTCCAGGATATCCAGGAAGTCCACCAGATTCCTCCTGGTGTCATTCTCCTCCTCTGTTTGAAAACCCGTGGTGGAGGAGAGCTGCTTCATGATGTTAATAAAGTAGGCGTCATCCGGGGGGGGGGACCTAGGAGTGTCCTTGACAGACTCCTCACTCCCTGAGGATACAGTGGACCTGTTGAAGGTTTCCACATCAACTTCATCCTCATTCTCCTCTTCCTCAGGGAGGATAAGATCAAGGTGGTACTCTTCCTTGATAATGATCTGCTCTGAAGCAAGGACTGATGAACACCACACGAACAGCACTGTTGAAGGTGCAGGGCATGCAGGTCGAAAAGGCATAAACATCAAAACAGTCAACACGGCGTGGACGATGACTGTCCGGGCCATGAAACTAGTTGTTGAAAGAGAGATGTAGTAATAGAGTTAAGTATGGTATTGAGGCTGACGGCAGGAAAGGGAATTCTCATCAACACAGGCATCGGTTATGAAGGCGCGAGGCCCTGGTCCGATGACAAACCACTAACTGAAGAGGTAGTGGGGAGGCCCTGCACTGATGGATCTCGAGGCTTGAGAGGTCTCAATGGTGGGGGCTGATGACCCAGAGACTGGCAGCCCTTCCACAGCCTTGCGATGGCTGGGAGAAGAATCCACCGTGGTGGACCTGGAAGAAGCAGAGGCCTACATGGGGTGAGGCACATATGCTGAAGCAGTCGATAGAGCGAGGACCAGGATCGCTGATCATGTGTGCAGTCCTTAGGCCATTCCTTGTCCTGCCGAGAGTTCTTCCTCAATGATCTGTCCTGGGCCTTGGTGGCCTGCGACCCCGAAGAAGACGCTGATGACTGGGTGGAGGAGTGGGGCTCCAGAAGACCTCTGCTAGCTGCTGACTGCCTGTTGCTCCATGATGGCACACAGAATTAGTTGCTGTATTGGTCCTTGGAAGAACAGATCCAGAAACAAATGGTTTGATGTATTTTAGTGGACCAGCATAGATGTAACAAAAGAAAACAGGGCTTGAGCTTTCAGACCAACCAAGGAATTCCTTAGAGGAAGCTCGGTTGCTCCGTGAGAAACTTCTGCAGGGCTTTCTTGCATCAGCACCGGGTGGTAAGGTTGAATTTTTGGCTGGACTCACGGGGGAGGATGTCATAGCTGGGCTCAAGACAGCAGACACAGAGCTGGTGTTCGTTGGTGGAGATCATCTTCTTTCCACAGTGACAGTAATGGAAAAGAGATAATGAAGGAGTCATTCTCAACATACAAAGGAGAAGGGAATCACTTTATATAAAAGTGATTTGATGGCAAATGAAATAAAAAGGTAAGTAAAAATGGTGGTTGAACTTGGCGATTAAGCTTTTGCAGAGTCTGTGTGTGAATGACCGATGGTGGGAAAGAACTGAGGAGGGATTGGGGCTGCCTGCATATTTATAGAGTGAGTGACAGAGCCTGACTTTGGTGTGGGCAGCCCCTAATAGACTGCTACAGAAAAAGGCTTCAGTGGGATCCTGATGCCTGATGGCAAAGTCCCTTAGGTGTAATCTGATGACCGAGATATCCCCAAAGAAGATCAATAAATATAAAGTTAGAAAAAACCTTTTGGAGTAATGTGCAAGCCCTAAGTGAAAGGTGGGAGGTGAAATTGGCAGGGATCTAGCAGAAGGGACAGTGGTTTGAAAACCAAATTTGAGTCTAGCATTCTTTTATTTGCATAGGTTCTATGAACCATTTCGACTCTGGGGCAGTCCTATGGTGAGACCATACTGCATATGTTAGAATATGGTAAGATTTCCAGGGGTTAGAAGAGAGAGCTTCTACTTCCTTCAGCCCATACGAATGGGGAAATAGGAACAAGGCCTACTATCAAAGACCCTACTACTAGGACTACCCTCCTCAGAGGGGTGCTCCAACTGCTGAGGCAGGAGAGGTGCAAGGCAGAAGCAAGCACCAACTCCTAAACCTAAAGAAAAACAAAATCTGTGACTCTGTGCAGGCTGCCATGGAACACCTATCAGTGGGAGGCCATGCGTCTCATTACTTCCAAGAGTGGAAAGCCATCGCCACAGATAAGTGGGTGCTGGAAGTGGTATGTCGGGGTTTAACCCTTCAATTTACAGTCTTCCCAGGACTAAAGATCCCAAAGGTTTTTCCTCCACTCCAACCTCAGTAAAAGGTTCTGTTGGAGCTGGAGGTAAAAGAAATGGCCAGAGATAAAAGCTGTAGAAAAAGTCCTTCCCTCACAGTGGGGAAGAGGCCTCTTCAAGGTACATTCTCACAAGAAAGAAAAAAATCTGGCAAGAGCCAATAGGGCTGTAGCTGAGGAATTTGAGGTAGAAATATTGAAAATTTGTTTTTTAATAACTTTTTTTTTTTGCAAATAACTTTATTTTTGGAAAAGAGAAAAACAAGTTAACATAGCTCATGAATTAAAAAAATCATAAAACAACATTCTATCATGGCTAGGCAATCACAGACTTGTACATATTACAATAGGATAGAACAACATAAAATACAGAAAAAAGAAAAACAAAGGGGAAAAGGAAAAAAAAAAAACTTAACAAAACAAACCCTCCCACGTCACAGGAAGGGAAAAACAAAAAAAGAACCCCCCCCCCGACCAGCAGCATCCCCTTTACCGTAACCTATGTGGATCTATGCTAATATAATATAAGCCGTATGGCCCCATATAAGAGTCCTTTGAATAGTACAAGTAGAGGTACATGGCACAGCCCTTAACTAATCCAACACAAAATGTAGCAAAAGGGAGGAAATAAAGAAAATAAGGTAGAAACAAAACCTATATATATGTATGTACAAGAAGTAAGTTAAAAGGGACACATTGGAAGTTATTATGCCCCCCTATAGAAGCCTAGAGATACAACTATCTCTAGA
Source organism: Neoceratodus forsteri (assembly GCA_016271365.2). NCBI lineage: Eukaryota > Metazoa > Chordata > Ceratodontiformes > Ceratodontidae > Neoceratodus > Neoceratodus forsteri. The sequence goes on from CM057455.1 coordinate 1,031,124,482, forward strand.
CAAAGGGTCGTCTTTCACAGTAAACATCTGAAGTAATCATATACCAAAGGGATCGTAGGCCTTAATGGATAGAAAGGTGAAAGAGACTGGTGGGTGATGGTTCAATAACCAAATTTATCCTTAAGAATGGAGAAAAGTTCACCCCAGCATTCCTGGAACTTCTCGCCAGAGTGGGAGAACCAGGCTACACATCTTTCTGCATTTAGAGTGGTAAGAAATTCGCCCACCATTCTCTAAATGAAGGTTCCCATTCCACCTTCCAGTGTCTGAGTATTACTAATTTAATGACCGTAGCCACCAGTGCTAACTGCACTTTTTGAGAATATGTAGGGATCGTTGAATACATACCTAGCAGACAAGTGTCCTCATTAAAGTAAGAGTCAATTTTAAGATAAGGCGCCACCCTCATTTTGACCAAGTTCCAGAAATTAGCTATTCTAGGGTACGACCATAGTTTATGATGTAATGTAGCAAAGTCAGAGCCACATTCTTTACATTCTGCTGAAGACAGCCTCCCTATCCGGAGTAGTTTAGCAAGCATGAAATATAAATTACGGAGGATATTAAACTGAATATTTCTCAGTCGGTCTTGTTTAATTAAAAGGTAGTTATCTGTCCAGATCTTTTCCCATACTTTGTCTGGGAAGTCCTTATTGTAATTATTTTTCCAATAATAGGCTATGGGGGAAACCTTTAACATAACATGGCTTATGATTCTCTTGTACAATTTAGCTATCGCTTTCCAACCCTTAGATAATAACCAGAGATTGTTTAATACTACTCCCGCGTTGTCCGACCATGGGGGTTTACCCAGAAAATGTTTAATACATTGACATATTTGAAGCAACTGAAACCGATTTTTTAGCGACACCTTAAACTTTGTTTGTAAAATGGAAATAGGTAGGACCGAGTTAGCCGAGACAAAGTCAGCTAAGCATAACTCCTTGTGGGCTCCTCCAAAAAAGGTTTCAATTGCTTTCTTGTCTATTTTTAAGTTTGGGCTATTGAGCAAAGGTTGCTTCAGGTCTTTTGTAGTAAAGATTTGAAGCAGAGAGCATAATTGCTGTAATGCTCTCACATCCCACCTGAGGGGAGAATTCCTGAGTCTTAATGGAATATTTGACCAAGGATTAAACAACAAAGCCCCCAGGGCCATATTACTAGAGCAAGCCTGTTGGTTATCTAAGAGCAGCCATGGGGAGCTCTCTACTGTATCGGCTGTAGATGTGAACCAGTGTGAAAATCTGTTTGCATGAATTGCCAGATAAATAAATATAGTAGTCAGGTAATTGAAGCCCCCCCCCAATGCCCTAGGATGGGTAAGTTTTCTGTAGGCCCTACCCGAAGCCTTCCCCTTCCAAAGGAAATCCGAACAAATCCTCTGAAGCAATTAAAAAAAAGGATTTAGGGAGGTAAATGTTAAGATTACTAAGGGGGTTAAAAAAATCTGGGCAAATGGACAGTTTGAGGACGTTAGCCCTTCCCCAGAAAGTTAATGGTAAATTGTTCCACCTCGCCAGATCTTCTTTAGTTGATTTTAACAGTGGGTCTAAATTGAGATCCTTGAGAGCAGAAAAGTCTTTAGAGATTTTGATGCCCAAGTAAGTTAAGTATTTTTCTCCCATTGGAGGCCCATATTTTCAATTAGGTCTCTTGTAAGGAAAGGAGATAAGGAATATACCATAGTTTTATTTTTATTAAGTTTATAACCTGAAAATTCACTAAATTGAGAAATAATTTGGGGGCACAGGGGAGGGACTGCCTACTGCTCGAAATATGAAAAAGCAAATCAACCAGGGATAATTTAAATTCTAGGTGTTGCAGTCAGATACCTTTTATCCCCGGTTCCAAGTTGAGAACTCTGGCTAAGGATTCTATGTATAAATTAAATAGATAAGGGGAAAGAGGGCAGCCCTGTCGGGTACCTCGGCGCAGTGGGAAGACCTCAGAAATGTGATTATTGCATTGCAATTGCGCTGATAGGCAGCGATACAAAGCTTGAATTTGATTAATAAATAATTGCAGTATGCCAAATTTTGAGAGAACCTCAAACAGGTATTTCCACTCCTTCCTATCAAATGCTTTTTCTGCATCCAGGGACACCAAGGCCGCTTCCATCTCGGGGTCCCCGGATGCAGAAATCAGGTGGAACAATTTCCTGAAATGATCTGCTGAAGTACGCCCCGCCACAAACCCTGCTTGCTCAGGACTTAGTAGACTTTCCCATACTTCCCCCAACCTGTTGGCGAGAATTTTTGTGCATATTTTGATATCAATGTTTAACAGGGAGATAGGTCTGTAATTATTAATCACTAAGTGGCCCTTCCCCGGCTTAGGTAGAAGGATTATTCTCGCTTCAAATAATGACTGATCCAGAACTGGGGAGGAACTCCAGTACCTATACAGCTGTAACAACAGAAGGATAAGATTTTTTTTTAAGATTTTATAGAACAGGCCGGTAAACCCATCTGGACCTGGAGCTTTGTCTGGTTTTAAAGAATCGATCACTGCTGAAATTTCCTCCCCAGTGATTGAGGCTACTAAACCGGTCCGGCTATCACTGGATAAGGTGGGTAAGTCAACTCTCTCCAAGAATACTAGCATTTTCTCACAATAGGCCCCCGGTAACGGGTCCGGAGAATACAATGCCTTATAGTACTCCCTGAACAAAGTTAGTATCTCCGGTGGACTAACCACCAAAGATCCTGATTGGGGATGTCTAATAGCTGCGATCCATTTTGATGTTGACTGTTGCTTTAACTGCCAAGCAAGTCATTTACCTGCTTTACTACCTTGGCCAATGTAAGAAGCCTTTAAAAATGAAGCTGACCTCTCCTCCCTCTCCAGTAATATGCTTGCATAGTGTGCTCTTAATCTAGTAAACTCTAAGTCTTCTGAAGATTGTTGAAGTTTGTCCGCCCCTTTATTTTCCAGGCTCTTAATTCTCTGCAGACAGTCATTCATTTGGCTGATCTTTTTCTCTTTTTGTATTGTAGCAATACGTATGAGTTTCCCCCTCCAAGTAGCTTTTAAAGCTGCCCAGACCCTATCCACAGCAGGGATTGATTTATAATTAACCTTAATGGAATCCTCCAGAAAATGCTGGAATTTTGAAATGATTAGTTTATCTTTTAGTAGTTTGTTATTTAAAGACCACGTGTGCGACCCGATAGGGACGTTGGGTATTTCCACCTGGACAAATATTAGGGAAAGTTCTGAAATTACTCGAGGTAGTATTTTGGAATCGGTCATGCATGAAATTAGCTGATGACTTACTAAAAAGTAATCAATACGAGACTAACTTTTGTGTACTGGGGAAAAAAATGTAAACTCCTTCCCTGATGGATTAAGTAATCTCCATGGGTCAACAAGACCCAAGGAGGAGATAAATTCCCCTAAAGCTTTTTGCGTTGGAAACAGTCCCACTCCCCTGAGATAAGTACAGTCCAGATCATTTGCTTGGACTAAATTCCAGTCACCTCCAATTATAATGGGGAATTGCAAAAAGGGGGCCAGTACCATTGCTAAATGAGTAAAAAAGGAAGGGGTTTCCACATTAGGGCCATAAACTGATCCCAATACTATATCAAAACTGCCTAATCTGCCAACAACAAAAATAAACCTCCCCTCGGGATCGCTAATAGACTCCGCCGGAGTAAAGGGTAGTTTTTTGGTGAGCAGCAAGGCCACCCTGCGCTTACTAGAACTGAATCCGGCTCCGGAAACTTGGCCTACCCAGCTCTTTTTAAAGAACTTTAACTATTCTGGAAGGATGTGCGTTTCTTGGAGAAACACTATTGCAGGGTCATATTTGGCAAGATGATTTAGAATAATATATTTCTTATTATTATCTCCCCCCCTTAATTTTCCACGAAAAAAATATTCAAGCCGTTGAGCATAGATTAATCCTTGATTGTGCCATGTAATAAAAAAAGAGTAAAGGGCTGTTCTGCTGCCACCCCGCCCTCCCAAAACAACAAAGAATCTACCTGAAAAATACCCCCCAAGCATACTAAAATTAGGCTAACACACAAAATTTTAGAACTATATACAAATCCTCTTACCCAGGCCCTAAGCCTCCTCCAAGCCTTATGGTCCATGATACTCACAAAGGAGAGAGCCCACTCTACCCCCTCCCTGGCCTCTGAACTAGAAAAAAGTACGGAAATAGCTTGTGGTACACCCACTATCTTTCTATCTCTGTAGATTCTCCCCGTCTAAATAAAGTACTATAACCTAAGGGATGTTATATGTCACACCCAACATTAATTAGGCAACCAGAGTCTCAAAAAAAAATCATAAAGAAAAATAGACTTATACTATTCAGCAAAAGTAATCACAGGCCTTTATATAAGCTGACCTTGGCTAGACTCTAACAATTACAAATGGCAAACGGGAGACTTCCAGAGCATCAAGTACTAATATAGACAAGCATGGGATCCTGATAGGGATTAAGTTCCTTAAGAAACCATGCCGTCCCCAAAGTAAATGTGGTACCCAAAGAATATTTAATGGTCTCATTTGAACTCAGTTTAAACCTAAGTCCCAAGTCACCATCTGAACTGTGAAACGCTCTTCAAAAATGGCTATACTTATTGCAGATTATGCCAGAGTGACTAGCTAGTCTGGTAAAGAAGTGACTAAATGAGAAATGTTGAAAAAAAAGCAGCGAAGCTGCGTGGGATTAAACAGTCACAGCTGTGATTCCCTCCTATTCAATTCGTTTCTCTCCCAAGGGAGTGCTGCACAATATCACTGACAGTCTATAGAGGTACATAAATATATAAGTTTCCCCATGGACCAGGAACCCAATAGGGTATGTAAATTACAAAAGGGTGAGACCAGAACCACCACAGGAACCAGAGTTGGGAGAGGGAAACACCAGAATAAATATGGGAGCGAAAAAAAAGATATGACTGTAAAATTAAGAAACCGTGAATAAGCGCTGGTCTCTTAAGAAGAAGTATTTAGCACCATCTAGTGGACAAACCAAATTATGGCATCCATCACAGCATTTTCGTGAGTCAACCTAAGAGTAATTAAAAGAAGAAGTTAAGCTTGCCCAGAGGTATACAATAGTGTCCCTATAAGTAAGTTTTGCCCCTTCTGCTAGAAAATTACATGTTCCCCTCTGACAAACATTGAATAGAGCAGATCTGCCTATAAGTAGTTAGACAGTGCGGTGATACTCTGTCCTTCTCGAATGTTCTTTGAAGCTGGCGTTAAAAGTCCTCACACAGCTAAACTGGAACTTGCTCACTTGAGAAATAAATCAGGATAATTTTTCTTCAGAGTCTTTAAAGCATCTTCTACAGTATCAAAACATTTGGCTCCTTCTTTTAAGGAAACTTCCAGACGAGCTGGGTATAACATGCAATGCTTTATGCCTGCTGCCCACAGCTTGGAGGTGATAGGGCGAAATGAAGCTCTCAGCTGGCGGGGTTTCAGCGTTAAATATGGAACCAGACTCCATTTTTTCCTTCCTACAGAATAGCTGATATTTTCCTGGCTTCTTTATGAATGAATTCCCAATCTAGGTAGTTTAATAGCTTAAAGATAATAGGCCTAGGTGGGTCGGCTGGAGCGGGTTTTGCCCTCAGCGATCTATGTGCCCTTTCTATAATAAACTCCAGACCATTTGGGGAGGGACCCACCGTTTTCCTCAGAAAACGTTGTAAGAACTGTATTGTATTAGGGCCTTCTTCCCCTTCGGGCAAACCTATCAGCACCAGATTGTTCCTCCTGTTTCTCCCCTCCAGGTCTTCAAAGCGATCTTCCAATTTATTTGAAGCTCTCTTTAATTCCACCACCTCAGGCTCCATCTTGTCTTGCTTTCTTTCTATAGAAGCTACTCTGGCTTCTGCATCTGTAACCCTACGGGCTAGCTGGGTAAGCGCTGGTTTGAAGTCCGCTACATCTTCAATTAATTTCAGCAGAGCCTCTTTGATAGTTGCTAACTCTGAATAAACGTGTGAGGGCGAGAGCTCCTCTGGCGGCTTTGGGAGAAGAACTACGGCAAGGGCGCTTAGCTTCTGACTCCTGCGCGGCCTCCTCGGCTAATTGTTGCACATTCATATTGAGGGGGAATCCAACTGCCGGAAACGATCAAACACCACCACTGCACACCTGATTAGTTAAAATTGGATAATATTAAAGAAATAATCAGGATAAGTGGGCGTTTATAGCGGCTTGGGTCGGCTAGAGAGCGGAGCTCCGACAAGCACGTCCTATCCCCTGCACAGCATCACGTGACTCCTCGTTTTTTAATAATTTTACACCAGATTTTCAACAAAGCCTTAATAAGACCCTGTTTCATGAAGTAGGGCAGAGGAAATGTTCAACTCCTGTCCTAAAGGTGATTTTGCACGGGACTGTGAAATCAACTTTGAGGATGCAAAAATATATTTTGGGCTAGAGTTGAAAAATGACAGCTGTCACACTCATGAGGTGCTGTAAAGAAATGCCTATTTTGTGAATTTTGGGAAAAAGTATTAAAAATTACCAAAGTTAAGAGCCTGCATTTACAAAATTCAGCTTAGGCTCATAACACCAAATTTTCAACATAGCCTTCTTATGAATCCACCTCATGAACAAGGGCAGAGAAAATGTTTAAATGCTGCCAAAAAAGTGAGTTCGTGCAGGGACCACAAAATCACCTTTTGGGATGTAAAAAAGACATTTTGGCCAGGATTTGAAAAATGACAGTTGTCACACTCATGAGGTGCTGTAAAGATATGGCTATTTTGTGAACTTGGGAGGAAAAACATTATAAATTATCAAAGTTACGAGCCTGCATTTGCAAAATTCAATGTAGGCTTATATCTTTGTTTTTTAATATTTTTACACCAAATTTTCAACATAGCCTTCTTATGAACCCACCTCATAAAAAAGGGCAGAGAAAATATTCAGTTCCTGCCCAAAAGGTGATTTTGCACAGGGACCGTGAAATCCCCTTTTGAGACAGATCTGCCTAATGGCAGTTTATTTGTTCAGGAGCTAGTGTCCCAAAGAAGGCATGTTGAAAATTTGAGCCAAAAATATGCAAAAATGCCCAGGTTATGCCACTAAGTTCAAAACCTCATTGAAATACATTGAACTGCATACCTGTTTCTTTAGGTCGTGGTCCTGCTTTGAAGAGTGAAGACGCGTCTGCGGTCCAGAGAGGATTATGGCGTTGGACCCCTTTTGAGTAAGTAAGTGTTTGGGGGGTGCAGGGTGGTGGGTGCTCAGTGGGAGGGTCTGGTGAGGGATGGTAACAGCACAAAAGACATCGATGGATGGTTTTCTTTTTACAGGTACCAAAAAAAAACAAAACATAAAAATCAGGACCAAGGATTCCCATCATGATACTGGGGGATTGGGCACCCCCAGTGTCACTGCTGTTTCTTGGGGGAATAAATACATGTGTTTAATAATAATAATAAAAAAGTCACTGGGGGCACGATCATGACACTGGGGATTGGGCAGGGCACTCCCAGTGTTCTGTTATGTTTCTGGGGGTGCTGAGAGGTGGGGGGTAGCCATAATATATTTTAAAAAACCAAACCAGCAGCCACGGTGGAGCACGGCACACTCCTGATCCTGTTTACAGATGAAAGATGTTCAGTACCACTTAAGAAGGCACTGGCATCAAAGGTCAAATCCACTGAGCCAGCTAGTACCAATCACAGCAAGCCTGATCAAGCTCAAAAGTAGTGAAAGGAAGTTGACAATCTCAGGGAAGAATCCCATCCCAAAAAATGTCCACAACACTCACTCTGACTACAGATGCCTCCTATCAGGATGGGGAAGGCAGCTGGACCATCACACAGTAAATGGAGTGTGGTCTCCACAAAGGCAGCGTGAGCACATAAACCTGCTAGAGCTCAGGGCTGTACTCCTGTCTCAACAGCACTTCTCAGGCCTGATCCAAAACCAGTCAGTTCTGGTCAGAAGTGCCAATACCACCACAATGTACTATGTAAACAAGCAAGGTGGCACCAGGTCCACAAACATATGCACAGAGACAGTGAGGATCTGGAATCTGCCATACTGCTTAAACACAAATCACTGCTCTACATCTGCCAGAAAAGAATAATGTTCTGCCAGATTCACTAAGGAGGATAAGTCCGAGAAACCATGAGTGGCCACTAGACCACCAGGTGGTTCAAACCTTATTCAGGAGATGAGGCATACCAGAGGTGGACTTGTCTGCCTCGTGGGACAATCACAAGTTACCACTGTTTTCTGGAGGCCTCCCCACAGGGGGGCTCTGCCCCAGGGTGCTCAGACTCTCAATTGGGAGGAAACGTTCCTATATGCATACACCCCTCCCCGCCATTCCCTGTAATTCACAGAGTGCTCTGGTATTTGAGGAAAGAGTCAGCAACAATGATTCTGGTGGCATCAGATTAAGTGAGACAGCAATGGTTCTCTCTTCTACTGTCTCTGTCAGACAGGAATCCCATCTTTCTCCCCATGAGATGCAACCTTTTTGTTGTCAAGGCACAGGTCAGGAAGCATAGGCAAACTAGAAGTCATAAAATTTGCAAGTAGCGTTTTATTATCAATAACAATAAAATAAAAACAAGCATTTGTCAATGCTGAGTGTTCGCCACGTGCACTGGTGTCATGGGGGGGTGTGTGATGCTGGTACCACCGAAAGTGACATTAAAAATTGCTGCAGTGAAGGAATCATTTTATTAACAGTTTAAAGAATGCAAAGTAGAAGTGATGATGTTGGGCAGTGTAAATGTCTTGTTTGTTAATGTTTGTGCTCCAAATTTTCAACATACCCTTCTTATGACCCCACATTCATGAGGTGCTGTGAAGAAATGGCTATATGTGGCTATAAAAGAATAATGTTCTGCGAGATTCACTAAGGAGGGTAAGTCGGAGAAACCATGAGTGGCCACTAGACCACTAGTGATTTTGCACAGCAACTGCAAAATCACCTTTCTGGATGAAAAAAAGGTTTGGGCTAGCATCTGAAAAATGACATCTGTCACATTCATGAGGTGCTGTGAAGAAATGGCTATATTGGAAATTTGGGGTCAAAATATTGAAAATTGCCAAAGTTACGAGCCTGTGTTCACAAATTTCAAAGCAGGCTCATAACTTCATTGTTTTTTAATATTTTTACACCAGATTTTCAAAATAGCCTTCTTATGACCCCACCTCATGAACAATCATGGAGAAAATGTTCAACTCCTGCCCAAAAGGTGATTTTGCGCAGTGACCCCAAAATCTCCTTTCGAGACAGATTTACCTAATATCACTTGCATTGTTCATGAGATGGGGTCCCAAAAAAAGTATGTTGAAAATCTGGGTCAAAAATATAAAAAAATGACCAAGTTATGCCTCTAATTTGAAAACCCATTGAACTACTTTGAAGCTGAAAACCCCATTGAAGCACTTACCTCAATTCGCAGTTGGGCTTTGAAGAGTGAAGACATGTCTGCGGTCCAAGGAAGATTAAAGGGATGGACCTCCGGTGGGCAAGCATGGGGTGGGGGTGTGTGGGGTCGTGGGTTCTGAGTGGGATGGTCGGGTCAGAGGGAGTGAGCAATGGCGCAGCAGACAATGGTGTATTTTTTTTTCTTTTCAGCTAAAAAAAAAATGATGAGGGACAGTTTTCTTTATTTCAGGGACTGAACACATGGGGATTGGGCACCCCCAGTGTCACTAGGGGACAGTACTGCAATAGTTGAGGACACTGGGGGATTGAGCACCCCCAGTGTCACTGACTTATGTCTGGGGGCGCAACAGGCATCAGTGGACAGTCTTCTTCTTTTCAGGGGGAGAAAAGCAATGAGGAACAGATTTAGACACTGGATGATCGAGCACCCCCAGTGTCACTACTGTGTGTGGGGGGGGGAGGGGTGCTGACAGGGATGGACAGGTTGGAGACAATTAGGGCCACCAGCAACAGACATCGATGGACGGTTTTCTTTGTTGCAGGCACACATTCCAGGCTGATCATGACAGATCAGCTTGGCTTGCTAGGTGGCGTGGATCAAAGGGATGGCAACTTCTTTTGAAGTTGGTGTTGTCCCCGTCCAGCAAGCCAGAAACTCCGTTGTTATCAGCCTGGGTGCTGATTAGTCTGGCACTGTTGTGCCCCTGCAACACTGCTCTGCATTGGGCGTACAGTGCCACACCCCTCAAAGGGCACTGTCATACCAACGTGTTTGCTTCCACTTGTGAGCACAGCGAACACAAAGATTGTGCAGGATAGCTCTTATACAGGCAATTCAAACTAAACAAAATCCTTCATCGAAGAGTATCTCTAAATCTATATCTCGGTCTCTCTATCCCTAAACAAACATTGCTCTCTTTATCCCTAAACAAACATTGCTCTCTTTTATAAAATGTTTTTACCTGACAAATGTTGCATCCTGTTCTCGTTAAGCTGTGGCTCCTGTTTTTCACTTAATGTACCAAACTTTGTCAATTTCTTTCCTGTGACCAGTACATCCAGTCTTCTCAACAGGTACAGCCAATTAAGACAGTCTGGCCAGAGCTGGTTTTCCTGCTGACAGTTCTGCAAACAAGCTTGTGGAAGGTCAAAAGGTTTCTCAAGGTCAACGCCCTGTATTCCACCTTGCTATCTTTTCTAACAAACCCCAAACACCTTTCTACAATTCTTTTCAACAATGTAACTGTATACATTTAAAAACCAAGGGATTCCAGTTTCACGTACAGATTCACATATGTTTTTTAACCACAGAGAAGCAAGGGGGAGAAAGTAAGAATAGAACAGCAAGTGCAGGAAAGGAAATAGGAGGGGGAAATTGTGCCACCATCGGGCAGGCCAATCCCTAGGTCGACAAGGAAAATTTGATTGTGCCATCAAACAGACAAGAAAACAGACAAGAAACAGACAAGTGACAGAATAGGTGTTTAACTCTCTATGTATAACAAATGGGACAGTGTCTTGTACAACCCTGTCACACTTCTCACTGTGTCGCTGAGGCAGGATAAAATTCCCACACCTCTGAATATTGACGCTGAAGGCTTGCTTTTTTGAAGACCTAGAATACTCTAGCATGAACCTGTCAAGTTGTACTAAATATTCTGAAAATTTCAAGGAAACAGCCACAAGAAAATCCTGTTCCTCAAAATGGAAAATATTTTCAATTTGGTGCTCAGGTAAGGGAGATTCGTCCCTGGAAGCTGATTTAAGGGTTGTTCTGGATTATTTAGAACACTTCACATGAGTGGATTGAGGACTTCATCACTGAAAGTCCACTTGGTAGCAGTATCAGCATTTCTATATGAAGGAAGGCCAAAATCTCTAGCCTCATACCCTGTGTTCTAAAGATTTTTCAAAGGCCTCCTTCACATCTGCAACCCCCAGTTAGGGAAACTGTTCCCCCAGAACCTAAATATATGCTTGGCACAACTACTGCATGCCCCCTTCATGCTCATGGCCTCTGTGGACCTCAAGTTTGTGATGTGGAAGACACTTTTCCTCATAGCTATTACCTCTGCTAGGAGAGTCACTGAGCCCCAAGCCCTGAGCACAGAGCTTAACTGCAGAGTCATGCACAGGGACAAGTTGTCCTGAGGACAAACAGAAACTTTCTCCTTGTAGTGGTGTCAGAATTTCACCTTAACCAGTCAGTCTACTTGTGCTTTTTCTATCCCATTCAAGTCCAGCTGAACAGAAATTGCACTTTTGGATATCAAGAGCACTCAGTCACTGTCTTGACAGTACAAAAAATACCAGATCTGATAACAGCCAGCAGTTTGTCACCTGTGGGGATGTTGGCAAGGGCAAACTTGCTCTAAGAAAGACAATTTCTAGTAGTTAGTCCCTTGCAGACAATTCTGCTATGAAAAAGCAGGTAAGCAGCCCTTTCTTAGGGCTTGGAGCACAATCCACTAGGGTTATGGCAGCCTCAAAAGCATCCCTCTGGCAGATATCTGCAAAGCAGCTTCTGGAAAACTGTACACAGCTTCACTAAGCACAATTGTCTGGACATTCTCTCCAGAAGAGATGCTAGATGTGGGATAGCAGTCTTACAGAACCCATTTCCTAAATAGGTTCCAGACTTCCCAGGCCTCCAAGGTACAACTATGTAGTCTGCAGTTTTTATATGGTATCATGGATGGACTCATGTTGTTAGAAGAAAAAATTACTCACCGTAGTAATGACGTTTCTTCTAATGGGTCCAATAGTGAGCCAATACACAAGCCTATCCCTACTTCCCTTTCTATAACCTAATCAGAAAAAGGGTTCTTAAATATAATATGGGTTTAAATAGTCTTTTCTACCTGAGCATGTGGATATGTTTAAACACATGGGCCCGGCTATTTACAACTGAGTTGTGCTGGTGCAAGTATGGAAATGCACCAAGGAGCGATATTCAGCGGTAGCCAATGCGTAGCACAAGTCCCAATGCACAACCCTAATTAATGCATGCGCAAGAGCAGGGGGCATGCCCTTGAATATGCAGTGCACTGCAATATTCAACCACTGAGCCATGGAGCAAGTGCGGAGCAAGTCCCAGATGCGTTGAGCAGACTTGAGCCTATAAATACAGGGCACAAGCACACCAACAGCAGATACGCCAGGGGCGAGGGGGAGAAAGAGAGATAGAGAGAGAGGAACAGGGTCATGGAGAGATAAGACTGAGAAGAGCAAGGAAGACAGAGCCTAAGAGGGACAGGGTGACCTGACCAGGCAGCCACAGGGGTGTGGGACAGAGGTGGCAATGGAGTGTGAGCCAGACAAGGTGCCACGCACTGCACCAGGGTGGCAGAAAGCCCACAGCAGCTGACCGCCCGTGGGAGACAGGACAGCAGGGGCCATGACCAGTGCACCCTTTCTGATGGAGGCCGTAATGAGGGGTGTGAGGAGGCAGGAGGAACAGTGACGTGGCCATGGAAGGGCCCATCGGCAGTATACTTGGAGCAGGTGGTACCCTGCCCACACCACCTTCAAGAACTTCAGCGACACGGAGATTGTGGGCCAGTATCAGCTGGACCTGGCTATTCTGAGGCAGCTCTGTGAGCCGTGCAGTGAGGAGATGCAGGTACCCACTAGAAGGAGCCATGCCATGTCAGTGGAGACGAAGGTAACAGCTGTCATGTGACTGCTCGCCACGGACACCTTCCAGAGACCAACAGAGGACACAACAGGTATAACCCAGTTGGCTACATCCCGGCTCCTCACACAATTCCTCAACGCCCTGCTGCCACATGCTTCAGAATATATCCATTTTCCCAGCACACTGGCAGAGCGTACATCAACCATGCAGGACTTCCACATGGTAGGACACATGCCTGGCATGCTTGGAGCCATTGACTGTACCCATGTGGGCATCCACATGCCACCTGACCCTGAGGGTGTGGCATACGTAAATAGGAAGGGGGTCCCCAGTGTCAACTGCCAGGTGGTGTGTGATGCCAAGGGGCGCATCACCAATGTCTGTGCCACACACGCTGGGAGTGCACATGAGGCATTCTTCTGGCACAGCAGTGTGCTGTGCCACAGGTTCGAGTGTGGGGAAATCTCCACGGGCCACCTAGTGGGTGAGTATGGGATGGGCAAGGGGGCCAGGCAGAGCATGAGAAGGAAGGGTGGATGCGCTGGTGAGGGTGCCAGGGATAGGCAAGGGGCACAGAAACAGAGGACACAGGGCTAACCATGTCATTCTCCACACAGGTGACAGTGGATATCCACTCAGGCCATGGCTGTTCACCCCTACCAGTGCCCGTCATCCCCAGCAGAAGAACGGTACAATGAGGCACACGCCAGCATGCGGAACATCATTGAGCATGTGGTTGGGATGCTGAAGGCATGTTTCTGTTGCCTAGACAGATCTGGTGGTGCCCTACAGTACACTCCCTCGAAAGCCTGTGGCCTATTCCTGGCCTGTTGCACACTGCACAACATGGCCATTCACCATGAGATAGCTGTCAAGGCTGAGGAGGGGGACAGTAGTGGGGACAATGAGGGCAATGGGCCAGAGGGAGGTGGACAGCCCCCCCGGGTGGAGGGACCCCCGGCTCCAGTGCATGGCACACCAGCACAGGGACACCATCGCACGGGAGCACTATGGTGCAGGCAGGTAGGTTGCACCACACCCACACAGTAGCCATACACACAGGGACAGCACACAGGCAGGGGTGTGCATGGCAATGGGCATGCACACACAATGGCATGGCGCAGGGGTGGGGATGATAGTGCCACACAGCCACACACAGCAGCAAACAGCAGGGAACAGCAATGCACACATGCACGCCCAGGCACTGGCATTTGGCGGGGATCAGATGCAGTGCACTGGTGCACAGGCGCAACTGGCACTGAGCTGCTGTCATCATGCCCACGCCACATGGGCCAGCGGCCGGGCATGCATGGACACAGGCAGTGTGCGGCACGATACACAGGTGCCACACATGTGGTATGCGTGCACTCACACACACACTACCCATGCGGCACAGGGCAGTGGCAGCTGACAGCAGCCAGGGCTGCATGAACCTCAGGTTCGCCGTGAGGAACCATGGACAACAGGCACGGGTGAAACACAATAGGGCCGATTGGCAGCCACAGGCTACACATCGGGCCACAGGTGTTCATAACAGCCGCCACGGAGGCATTTTGCTCAGTTTACTGGAAACCAGATGTTTTCTCTAGATGAATCATAATGTCAGAAAAACTGGGCTCATCAGGAGGGGAACAAGGAAGAGCAGGAGTGGGCTCCTCCAGTATGGATGAAGCTGAACAGACCGAAAGAGGAGACACAGATTCCTCATCCATATTGTCATCCTGATCCTCCTGATCTCATTCTTGTAGAAAAGGGTCCTCCATTTCTATGTCCCTATGCAGGGATGCTGGGGAGGAACTCATTGTTCTAGAGATGTAGGACCATCTAGACGAGGAAGAGACAGGAACAGAAGTACCCCCATGAGAATGAGGGGTAGACTTCGTAAGGTCAAGAATAGTGTGCATCAATGCCCGAACATCCACCATAGCAAGGCTGTGGAGAAGAGGATGTAGTCAGAACTGTATGGATCAACTGGATTAGCACAATAGAACAGAATGGTAACGGTTGGAGTACCAATCGAGCTGTCAACGAGGGCTGTACAAAGGTCCCCAGAATCATCGCTGGAAGAGCAGTTGGAGGGCTCATAAAGTCCTGACTAGTCTTTGTAGAAGGGATCATCGATGAACCCTGAGGAGTTGTCGATGGACAGCGAGTAGATCCCAGTGATGGGGCGGCAGTGGTGGAAGCTACAACTTAAGCATGCCCGTGGAGGTCGTTGACGGGGAACAGTTGACGGGCGGGAAGCCAAATCACCAGAGGTCATCGACAGAGTGGAAGACGACTTGGCAACAGCCTCTAAAGGGGCTGCCAATATTACCTTAGTTTTAAGGAGTTCTTACTCCCGAGACCAGGAGGAGCAGGAAGGCAGGCCCATTGCCGACGGGGAAGAGGCAGAAGGAACATGCTTACTCTTGCTGGAGTGTTTCCTTGGTTTCTCCTGAGTGGCTGTCAGCAAGGGGTGTCATTGGAATAGTAAGACCCCGAGGAAGATGTTGAGGATTCCCTGAACTTCGAATGTTGTTCTTGTTCCAGGAAGGCAACTTTTTGCTCCAAGAGATATTATTGAAGTTGTTGGAGTCATCAACATTTAGTGGCCTTATTAAATCGCTTGCACAGGACACAATCATGGGTATCGTGTTCTGGACCTAGACACCTGACACACACATATCAGGAAGGTCCTCAGTTGTGAACGTCTGGCCACAGGAACACTTATGGAACAGAGGGTCCGACGACATCGGTAAAGGAATGTGACCATAATGGGAACACTGCTAAGGAACGATCATTAGAACTCTTCGTCGACAACTGTAGGTATACTCCAGACAGAGAATGTGTAGCATGCAGGTCGTGGTTGGAAAAGAACTGAGAAGCTTCTGGTACAGCCCCTTTTTATACGTGCCAGAACACTACACATGGTGCAGTTGGGAGCAGTCCCAGGTTGACTGCTGAAAAATAATCCGGAAGAAATGACGCCTACGGCTGGACATTCCTGCATGTTATGACCTGCTGCAAGAGATTTCCTCGAAGATCAATAGCTTTACCACCCATTTTTAGAAAATTTTTCAAAGGGTTGGCACATATGTTCCTGCCTGTTAGGGAACCAGTACCTCCTTGGGATTTGAATTTGTGCATAGCCAGACTCATGGAACCCCCCCCCTTTGAGCCAAAGGCTACAGCTGACCTGAAATATGTCACATGCAAAACTGTTTTCCTGGTGGCAGTTGTGATGCTTGGCCAGCTGGTTATGATTATTGTATGATATTGGTATTATAAATACATGGTCTGTGCATGACCATTTCAGTGGGAGAGATTTGGCTTTTAAATTACAAGGTCAGCAGCTGAAAATCACAGGATGTATTACACTGACCAGGAGATTCCTGTAATTAAGACTTCCTTAAAGAAATGGCATTTTATTACCTGTTTATGACATGCTCATTCTTTTAAAGTTGAAACTAAATCTAAAGTTTATGACGTCAGGAAAGAAAGGGTAATTTGGCTGTTCCTATCAAGTTTAACACCTAAATGACAAATGCTGGGATTGCTAAGATCAAAGAGAAATGTTTAATTAAAGGAGGTCATATTTAGGAAATGTGTTTTTTTTTTCCTTCTCATGCTCCATTAATGAAAGATACCTCCTGGTAAGAAATCATGTTTGTAATTTTATACTCTAAAAGGAGGAGCTAGATGACTCAAGCGGGTCTGGAAATAGAGTTGAAAATGTATCAGTGTATCTGAAATGTGGTATATCATCTTGTGCTCTTAAGAAACACAGTTCTCTGACATCTAACTTTAAACGCACTTACAGAGGCAATACATTAGATAGAAAAGATCTAAATAGATTGTGGTAGGAGTTTTATTCTGTAACTTTTCCCATTTTTTTTGAGATTGTAAGCTCTTGATATTTGTTCTGTATTTGATCTTATTTTTAGTAAAGTCACATTTTCTTGAAATACTGCCTGTGTCTTCCCAGTTCTTTTTGCATGTGAAGCGCCTGTATTTTAAGTCTGACAACTGTTTAAAAGGCTTGATGGTGTTACTAAGTTTGAAAAAGGTAATAATATACTAAAGGTCTCTTATAGAGTTGTATGGGTTCATTTTGGATACCTGGTTAGGTGCCCTTAGGTGAAAGATATATTGCATCCCCCCGAAGAGAATATTATCTGAGCCTGTACATTTGGGTACACTAGCATAGGGTTCACAGTTTGACCCCCTTCCCCAGAACTTGAGGCTAAAGGTGATTCGGACCCAAAAACAGACAGGAGGGTTACCCTGTCTGTTACCTATTTACACTATTGTGCTCTGAGGTTGGCACTGTGAGAGCAGAGGGCCTGACCTGCAGAGTGCGTTTGTGACAGATTTGGTAGGAAGCGGTGTGATAAAGAATTGGTAACACAAGCTTTAACTGTTCAGTGTGTCAGATTAATACTGTACAGCTCACTTGCAAAATAAGGCAGTGATTTAATTTTAAAAATTAAACAGAACTATATCATTTTGCTTACAGTCAAAGTTCCTACCTGTTTAATTTTTTTTTTAAATGCAAGTTAGAGTAGCCGTAGTTAGGGAAGAAGATGGCTTCCAACTACAGCAGGTACACTGCAGACTATTGAGGTAGTTGTGCCAGGACAGAGGAGTCCAGTATGAGGGGAAAGCCAACAAGCAGACCCTCATAGATGCTCTGATGGCTGCCGATGGCCAGAGCATTGAGTCACAGTCCATGACTGGAAAGGACCAAACCTTGGGCATGGAGGGGCCAGCGGCCAGTGCAGTGTCCAGATCTGGTGAGGAGGAAAGCAGGGCCAGTGCAAGTCAAGGGCCAGAGCAGCAGGGCAATGTTACCAGCATTCTGGAACCAAAAGCAGTCAGGCTACAGATGGAGTTGCAGAGGATGGAGCTAGAGTATGAACAGAAAAAGGTTCAAAGCCCAGCAACAAAGAGAGCTTGAACAGAGGAAGCTGGAGATGGAAAGAGAGGAGAAGAGGGAG
Source organism: Neoceratodus forsteri (assembly GCA_016271365.2). NCBI lineage: Eukaryota > Metazoa > Chordata > Ceratodontiformes > Ceratodontidae > Neoceratodus > Neoceratodus forsteri. Next base: position 1,031,142,495 of record CM057455.1, read on the forward strand.
CAAGAGCAGCGAGAAGCTGACCATGAAGAGTGTGAGTGCCAGCAAGCTGCAGAGAAGAAGAGGGAGCGAAAACAGTGAGATGCTGACAGTGAAGAGCATGAGCGCCAGAGGCAACATGAACTGCAGAAGCTACGACTCCAACCACCAGCACCAGAGCAGGTAAGTGGCTTGGGTTTAACTGGAACTACAGGACTGGGTTACAAATTAAATTCCAAATTGATAGCTGAATTTAAAGAGGGGGAGGATATGGATGCCTTTTTAAATTCCTTTGAAAAAAGTTTGTATTCAGGCAAATATTCCTAGAGGGTCCTGGAGCTTCCAGCTATCCCCACTACTTACTGGGAAAGCTCGGGATGCATTGGGTGAAATGGACAATGGGGACAGTAATGATTACAGCAAACTTAAAGCTGCACTTTTAAAAATAGTTTGATTTAACTGCAGAAGCATACAGAGATAAATTCTGTAAGCTCAGGAGAAGCCCAGACATGAGCTATGAGGAGCTAGTCACGAAACAATGTCAGTTTTTAAAATGTTGGTGGAAGGAATTGAAGCAAACTCTGTAGATAAAACTGAAAATTCTATATTGCTAGAGCATTTTTTGGGGGCATGCCCAGCACAGCAGAAAACCTGGCTGGAGGACTGAGATCCCAAAACAACGCAAGACGTGTGCTGAACTCTCGGACCACTATGCCAAGAGCAGACCTGCTCTGAGAGCAAATGGGGCAGGAGTGGCAGCGCAGAAAGGGAAAAATCACACCTTCAGGGCAGCTAAAACCCTCATTGCCTCCACCGAAACCAGTTAGCCCCAGGTTTCAAAGAAAATATTTTTCTGAGAAAAGAAACGAATGTTGGGTTTGCAAAGAAACTGGGCATATTGCCAGACAGTGTTCCAAAAGGATGAACAATATGCAAGGTAGTGCTAGGAAAGAAGTGGGTTGTTTATGTGTCCCTGGAAGCATGCCTGTGAACATGAGGGACTAGATGCACCCAGTCACTGTGAATGGTGTACAGACACAAGGGTTAAAAGACACAGGGTCATCCCTGACGTTGGTAAAAGGGGATCTGGTAGAGCCTGGTCAGCTTATACCCAATAAATTTGTAACTGTACAAGGGTTCACTGGGGAGGAGAAAACATTGCCACTTGCTAGTGTTCTCCTAGACTGAGGTAGACAGGGGGAACTGTGCAACAGGTAGCCATAGCAGAAACTTTAGCAGTTGATGTAATCCTCTGCAACAATCTCAAACAGGGAACGGTGTGCGCTGTTACGTGTAGCCAAGTGGCAAGGGAAAATTGCAATTCCCTGGACCCCATAGAAGCCACTGTGGAAATCATTGGGAGGCTGGTTTCCCAGCCTGTCTCCTGCCATGGAGACTAATGGAAGGGGGGTAGAAATTTTCCCTGTAGCAGTTAACCAAACAGCTATGGAGGGTTACTGCAAGGAAGGAGAGGTGACCCATTGTCAGAGGATTAGGGATGGCAGTGATCCTGAGTGCCCTGACGCTGGTGCTAGGGACCCTAGTTTAGAGACTGAAGGGGATTAGTCCCATGCCTTGGAAATGTGTCAGGAGTTTGCAGCTGCTCAGAAAAGTGACCCTAGTCTACAGAAGGTGAGGGCTTGGGTAGACTCTGACAGAGCACAAGGAGGTGATGGAAAACAGAAAGTTTATTGGGACAATGGACTGATGTATACGCAGGATGCTAAGACAGAGGGTGGTGTGATAGACAGGCAGCTTGCTGTTCCTCAGGGATACCATAAGCAGTTGCTCAAGATTGCACACGATGTTCCCTTGTCTGGTCTTCTGGGAATCACGCGCACTATGCAGTGGTTGGCCCAGAATTTCTATTGGCCCAACTTCACCCAGCAGGTGAAGGAGTATAGCAAGTCTTGTCACCAGTGCCAAGAAATAGGGAAGGTGGGTAAGAAAACCCAAGCCACCCTAATTCCATTGCCCATAGTGGAGGAGCCATTCCAGAGGGTGGGAATGGATATTGTGGGGCTTTTAAATAACCCCAGCTCCTCCAGGAAGAGGTTCATCCTGACTGTGGTGGATTATGCCACCTGGTATCTAGAGGCAGTCGCCCTATCCTCACTGAGGACAGACAAAGTGGCAGATGCCTTACTAGGGATTTTATCCAGTGCTGGGTTTCCACAGGAGGTTATCACCGATCGAGGGGTTTCCTTCATATCGGACCTAATGAAATGTTTGTGGGAAAAGTATGGGGTGGTGCAGAGATGCACAACACCTTATCACTCACAAGCCAGTGGGCTTGTAGAAAGATTTAATGGTACCCTGAAGTCAGTGTTCCAAGCATTTGCTGAACGGCATGGGAGGGGCTGGGAGAAATACCTTCCCCACCTGTTGTTCGCATACAGGGAGGTGCCCCAAGAGTCAACAGGGTTTTCCCCCTTCGAGCTGTTATATGGACGCTGGGTACGTGGGCCCATAGACTTGATCCAGGAGGACTGGGAAGGCAAGCACACCACCCATGGAACTCCCATAGTGGATTATGTCCTTAGGTTTAGGGAAAGGCTGAAAGAGCTTATGGGAACAGCCCAGAGCAACCTGGCAGCGGCTCAACAAAAACAAAAAGTGTAGTATGACTGCAGAGCCAGAGCTCGCTTATCCACGGTGGTTCAGGAAGTCATGGTCCTTTTTCCGATCCGGAAAGACAAGCTTCAGGCCGAGTGGGCAGAACTGTACAAAGCAGTCAGAAAGGTAAATGATATGAACTGTATCATAGAGTTACCTGACAGAAGACATACAGAAAGAATGTACCATGTCAGCATGATTAAGCCATATGCTAATAGGGCTGACACGGTGTTTGCAGTATGTAGTCCTGGGGAGGGGATGGACAAAGGAGCCCCCCTTCTGGACTTGCTGGAAGAAAGCAAGTGGAAGTCCTCTGTGGAGGCATTTAAATTGTCAACCCAGCTGGCCCCAGACAAAATCCTGAAGTAAGGAAGGTTTTAGCAGATTTTGCTCCACTGTTTAGTACCAAGCCTGGACTAATCCCCTTAGCGACGCATGATGTAGAGACAGGGACACAGATGCCCATACGGCAGACAGAATATCGGGTGTCAGAGGCTGTTCAAAAGGACAGTAGGAGGGAGGTGGTGGAAATGCTGTATTTAGGGGTAATCCAGAAATCCTACAGCCCTTGGGCCTCACCTGTAGTCCTTGTGCCCAAGCCAGATGGCTCTACTCATTTTTGTGTGGACTGTCGTGGACTGAATGTAGTCACAAAGTCCAACGCCCACCCGACGCCCCAGAGGGACGAACTCTTGGACAAGTTGGGAGGGGCGACCTACATCATGACTATTGACCTGACTAAGGGTATTGGCAGGTAGAGTTAACTGACAGAGCTAGGGAAAGGTCGGCCTTCATCACTCCAATAGGCTTATCTGAATTTTAAGTAATGCCTTTCCGAATGAAGAATGCCCCAGCCTCTTTCCAAAGGTTGGTGAAGCAAGTGTTAAATGGTGCTGAGGAGTATGCCGTGGCATACCTGGATGACATTGCCATCTTTTGTGCCAGCTGGAAACAACACCTGTCCCATCTTAGGGAAGTGCTGGGCAGGATACAGATGGCCTTGCTCACTGTCAAAGCTGAGAAGTGCCAGGTGGCCATGGCTGAAGTGGCATACCTCGGGCATGTTGTAGGCTGGGGACAGCTCCATTCTAACCAAGTAAAAATAGAGATGAGCAAGGCATGGCCCAGACCCGAAACACAGAAGCAGGTCAGGAGTTTTCCAGGGACAGCAGGGTACTGTTGGAAATTTGTACCCAATTACAGTGCCCTGGCTGCTCCCCTATCTGACCTGGTAAAGAAAAGAATGCCTAAGAAAATTGCCTGGGAACCAGCCTGTGAAAAAGCCTTTACCAGACTGAAGGAGACACTGTGCAGTGCTCCTGTATTGACAAGTCCTGACTATAGCAGACCCTTTATAGTCCAAACTGATGCCTCCGATGTGGGTATTGGGGCAGTACTGAGTCAGACATCCAACCAAAGGAAAGATCACCCTGTAGTGTACCTGAGTAAAATGTTGCTTCCCAGGGAGCAGGCATACTCTACTGTGGAAAAAGAGTGTATTGCCAAGGTGTTGGCCCTAAAGAAGCTACAGCCATACTTACATGGGCAGCATTTTGAGGTACAAACTGACCACAACCCCCTGGTTTGGCTGACACAAATGGGAAAAACTAATGGTAGACTATTAAGATGGAGTCTTGCCTTGCAAGGGTATGACATGACGATCTTACATAGGGCTGGAGCAACCAATTAGAATGTAGATGGCTTGTCGCGTCTATATGAGGAATGAACTGACTTGTGGAGTTCATCCCACGCAAGGGATAGAGCCCCCAAATTCAGTCTAGGTGGGGAGGATTGTGACGCTTGGCCAGCTGGTTATGATTATTGTATGATATTGGTATTATAAATACATGGTCTGTGTATGACCATTTCAGTGGGAGAGATTTGGCCTTTAAATTACAAGGTCAGCAGCTGAAAATCACAGGATGTATTACACTGACCAGGAGATTCCTGTAATTAAGACTTCCTTAAAGAAATGGCATGTTACTACCTTTTTATGACATGCTCAGGCTTTTGAAGTGGAAACAAAATCTAAAATTTATGACATCAGGAAAGAAAGAGTAATTTGGCTATTCCTATCAAGTTTAACACCTAAATGACAAATGCTGGGATTGCTAAGATCAAAGAGTAATATTTAATTAAAGGAGATCATATTTAGGAAATATGTGTGTGTGTGTTTTATTTTTCCTTCTGATGTTCCATAAATTAAAGATACCTCCTGGTAGAAAATCATGTTTATAATTTTATATTCTAAAAGGAGGAGTTGGAGGACTCATCAAGTGGGTGTGGAAATAGAGTTGAAAATGTATCTGAAATGTGGTATATCATCTTGTGCTCTTAAGAAACACAGTTCTCTGACATCTAACTTTAAACACGCTTACAGAGGTAATACATTAGATAGAAAAGATCTAAATGTATTGTGGTAGGAGTTTTATTCTGTAACTTTTACCATTTTCTTTTGAGATTGTAAGCTCTTGATATTTGTTCTGTATTTTATCTTACTTATTTTCATATTTTTAGTAAAATCACATTTTCTTGAAATACTGCCCGTCTTCCCAGTTCTTTTTGCATGTGAAGTGCCTGTATTTTAAGTCTGACAACTGTTTAAAAGGCTTGATGGTGTTACTAAGTTTGAAAAAGGTAAGAATATACTTAAGATCTCTAATAGATATTTAAGGGTTCATTTTGGGTACCTGGATAGGTGCCCTTAGATGAAAGATACATTGCATCCCCCGGAAGAGAATATTATCAGAGCCTGTACATTTGGGTACACTAGCATAAGGTTCACAGTTTGAATCCCCCCAGAACTGGAGGCTAAAGGTGATTCGGACACAAAAGCAGATAGGAGGGTTACCCTGTCTGTTACCACTACTGTGCTCTGAGGTTGGCACTGTGGGAGTAGAGGGCCTGACCTTCGGAGTGCGTTTGTGACAGCAGTCACTTCAGCAAGAATGGTGTGTGAGCTCCAAGCTCTTTGCATGGATCCTAATTACATTATCTTCCATAAGAACAAAGTAGTCCTATGCAGAGACCCTGAGGGACGTTTCCTGTTCCTTCAAGGCCACCTGGGGCTAACCGAGGTTTTATTAGGATAGATTTATGGCCCTAATACAGATTCCCCAAGTTTATTCTCGAACCGGACAGAACAATTACTGCCCTTCTCACATCTTCCTATCCTTCTAGGAGGGGATTGGAACCTTCTTATTCACTTGTATCTAGACAGGTCTGGTGCCCACTGGAAAGATCTCTCTCCGGCTCAGCAGGGGATTAGAGACCTCATGGATTTGATTGGGTTGGGAGAGCCATGACGTATTTTGCATCCCAATGACAGACAATATACTTTCTTTTCTCCCGAATGTACTCTGGAATTGACTACTTCCTAATTACCGTCTCCAATCTCTCTGGTCTCCTTACCTGTGAAATTCATCCTACCTTGATTTCTGACCATGCTCCGGTGTACACAGAACACTCACTGAATGGGCTCTAGGAACAGGATAGGGCCTGGCACATGAACGCTTCCCTTTTAAATGATAAACACTTTGTCAAGTCTCTTGAGGAGTACATTCAAACCTTCTTTAAGGAAAACAAAGGGACAGTAGCAGGCGAGAACATGCTGTGGGGCTGCAAAATGTGCTATTAGAGGGGAATGTATCCATCTGGCCTCTAAGGCTAAGAAGCATAGAGCAGAAAAGACTAGTCATCTGCTGTGTCAGATTTGCTCACTGGAATGCAGCCTCTCCGCTGTGGATGATCTGGAAAAATGGGCTAGGCTTCATACCTGTAGAGCTCAATACTTTGGCATGCTGGCTGAATAGGCTGATCTTTCTCTCCAGAGGGTCAAATTCCGGTACTTGGAATCAGGAGAAAAAGCAGGCAGATTATTAGCCTTACGGCTGAAACAGATAGAATCGCAGCAGGTGATACACAGTCTTCAACCCTCCCCGGTAGGCACAATCCTTACCAATCCCTGTGACATAGCGAACACCTTCCTCCAGTTTTACAAGACCCTTTACAGTCCAGAACAGGAATCAAATGAAACCCTCATTGAAAGTTATTTGGAGTCCATCACACTGCCTACACTCAGACTCACAACAAGAGATTTTAAAGGCCCCTATTTCCCTAGAAGAAGTACGGCAGGTCATAGGGCAGCTACCTAAGGAAAAGGCTCCTGGCCCAGATGGATTTCACAACAAGTTCTATGCCACTTTTATGAATACTTTAGCTCCCTTCCTAACCAAACTTTTCAACTACCTGTATGTTTCCAGTCTTTTGGATCCCACATTTACTCAAGCTTGGATCTCGGTCATTCCTAAAGCTGGGAAAACACATCTTCTGCCAGGGAACTATCGCCCCATCTCTTTTGAATTCTGACCTAAAAATTTTAGCCAAGATCCTGGCTAACAGTCTCCTGAAGATGTGGCAGGGACTTATCAGTCCAACACAGGTAGGTTTTGTGGCAGGGCATCTTTCTCCTAACCGCTTGCATAAGGTCCTCCACCTTGTTTTGCAAGTGGGGGACAGGAGTATTCCAGCAGTGCTGGTTTCTCTAGATGCAGAGAAGGCATTTGACTGTGTTTCCTGGCCCTTCTTCTTTGCCACCCTATGGAAACTTGGTTTTCCACTGCAATTCCGTGAGTGGCTGAAGGTGATCTACCACCAACCCTTGGCCAGAATCCAGTGTAATAGGGTCTTCTCCGCTCCCTTCCTCTTACAATGGGGCACCAGACAAGGCTGCCCCATTCCCCCTTTCTTTTCAATCTTTATCTGGAACCTCTGATTAGATCTCTCCAAGATAATCCTGATGTACATGGTATTCAAGTTGGTAACTCCAGATATACTCTTTTGGCCTACACAGATGATTTGCTTTTATACCTAGACAACCCAGGTATCTCCTTACCAGCCGCATTTAATGTCCTAGACAAATTCTCCCGAGAGACAGGGTATATTGATAAATCTAGGGTTATGCCATTAAATGTACATGTTCAGAAACATGAGATTGTAGACCTGGGTCTCGCCTGGGAACCTTAAGTGCTTTCCTATTTAGGAATCAAAGTGTCTAGACATATTTCAGCTCAGGTTAAACTTAATCTTCTCCCTATATCTCAAATGATAAAGGCGGACCTACAGAGATGGAGATCTCTTCCCCTCTCCTTGTGGGGACAAGTAAATATAATTAAAATGAATATTCTTCCCAGATTACTCTACCCATTAAGTATGGTGAGCCCATTTCTTCCTAAATCGTGGTTTACCCATCTCCATTCCTCTCTTTCCAACTTTCTCTGGCTTGGTAAATCAACCTGCAGAGCATATTCCAAGCTGACTCATAGGAGAGCTGGGGGGTCTACAGATACCCAGCTTCTTCTTATATTATTGTGCCATTCATTGCTGTTAAATATTTAGGTGGTACCCAGGAACCACTGATCTCCCAGACAATAGTTACAGTATATGCCGCTTTAGCTCTCTATAGAGAAACAACTCTGTCGGGCACATGGTATTGATATTGCCAGTCTTATTTATACCAGACCCTCTGATCTTCCCAAATCTCTTTGCACCTCTCCGACATGGTGGTTCCTCAAAGCCCTTTGCTAGATTCATTCCCGCTTGGGCTTTTCATAAAGATCTCTCCCAACCCCTACTTGGGAATCCTCCCCTTAAGATTGCCAACCGCACAATTACACAGAGTTTTTGCCCAGCCCTGGCAAGGGTCTCGATCACATCCTTGATTCACCAAGGTAGACTTTGCTCGGCAAAAGAGGTCCAGGAGAAGTTCTCTATTCTGGTTTACCACTCCTTTAAACATCTTCAACTAAGCAGAGCAATTTCCTCGTTCCTGGGCTCCTGCCCCTGGACGGACTATCCTAACCCACTGTTACACACATTCATAGAAACAGCAGTCACCTCACCCAATTTCTAGATTCTATAATCTGTTGCAGTTCCATGACCCTATCAGATCCCAGGGAATTTGCTATTATTGGCAGCATGAACTGGACTTGAACTTAAGTGCTAAGGAGTGGCAACAAGTCTGGCAACACTTATATAAATTCATTAAACAAGACTGTCTTCGCTTCTTGCAATTCCGAATCTTGCACAACCTCTATTTTTCCCCAGTAAGACTGCATAGGATGGGTAGGATAAATTCGCTGATGTGTAATAGATGTGGTATGTTGGATGGCTCCTTAAAACACATCTTATGGGATTGTGCCTGGGTAAACCCTTTTTGGCAAACAATTAAAAATGCTCTGGATCCCATGCTGGGCTTAGACTCCTACTTTATCCAACAAATCTGTCTGGTGGTCCATTTCCCACAGGAGATGTTAGACTGTCGCAAAGCTTATATGTCACTAATTTCTGGTGTAGCTAAACTCATTATTGCAAGACACTGGTTAGTCCAAACCTGCCCCTCCCTAAAAGAAAGGCATTCTGAAATTCTCCAGGTTCTTGAGATGGAATGACATATTGCCAAATTAACAGACCGACTGGAAGCATTCACTAGGAGATGGGCCCCATTCATGACTCTCTTACCTTTAATACACAACCTACGGTTAAGGTTCCTTAAGTTTAAGTGGTAAGATTGATTGCAGCAACATTTAGGGACTGTGAACAGGGGGTCCCTTTACCAATAGTCCAGTATTTGTTACCATCTACCGATTTAACAACAAGGAGACCTCCTCCTGCTGAACTCTCTGAACCCCTAAATTAGGCTTATGGTGCTCCGGGGGTGGGGGGCAGGAAGAGGGAGTAGTTAATTAGGATATAACTGCTTCTATGCTATATAGTCATACCAATTATTTCTATTTAGGTAGTAAGTTGTCTTGCACCATTGTATCATTGTCGCAGTTTCCTTTATTGGGTCATGACTAAACATCTTTATTGTAAAATGGTGCTGAAAGGAAGCTGTTGCTTGTATGGCTGTATGTTTTTTCTTTATGTAAAACTTAATAAAGCATATTAAATAGGACAAAGTAGTCCTTAGGACAAACAGGAAGATCTTCCTGGACTAAAAGTCTCCACCCCTCATTCACACTAGTGGGACTACTCTGGAGGTGCTAGGACCCTGCGGGAGCAAAAAATTCTTCAGGAGGGCTGGCTTCGGGATAGGACAGTGCAAGTGTGGTGTCAAGAGACTAGCTTGCACCATATAGGCTATCTTGGTGTCAACCCTCCAACCGCCTCATTTCCTTTTCTCCCGCCGTCGAGAGCGCTTCGATGACATCGCTCACCTACCAGGAGTCATGTCTTCATATATACGACAGCAGCCATAGCTGTTCAGTATTCGATTAGCTTACCATTTTTGGTGTTCTTTTCTTATTAAAAAAAAATTAATGAGAAGATGAAGAAGAAGAAATTCTCAGCCTGCCATTAACGGAGTCGACCTTGGACAGTAGCAGTGATGGTAGGGGGACTTCGTTTGAAAGCTGTGATGGCAGTGGGGCTGTGTCTGGTCTGCCGCACTTTGCAGAGGGAGGCCCCAACCACAGGCTGTCTGGTGTTTGGGGGGGGAGGAAGGACAGTCCGCCCGAAGCATAAAAGTAGCGGTCCTGTTCCCGACCTCCATTGGGAACACGGCTCCGCTCAAGCTCTTCTTCCTCCTGTCGGTGGAAGAAGAATTGGTACCGCTCGAGGTCGCCCTCTGGTACGTCTGCACGTGGATTGTCGGTGATGGAGAGCAGTAGGCCTGAATCAACTATTGTAGGTTCCTCTATGGCTCCACTCTTAACAGCTGTGATCTTCTACACCAGTTCCTGTCTCTGTCCTCGATGGGGCTCCAGTAAGCAGTTGCACCTCTAGGCCGCTCTTTTAGAGCAGGGGGTATGGTGTCTGCCTGGTTGACCTGACCAGTGGACCCAGTTCCGGGGTCTTCGGGCCTTGGAGCCACTGGGCCATAACCGTCGGGCCAGGATGTGCACGGTGCCTTTTCTGGTGCCAATGCCATCGATGCATACTCCTCATGCCCAAACCCCTTTCCCTTTTCCCTGTAGGGGCCAGCACGGGTACCGCTTTCCTTCCCCCACTTTCTTCAGGTGTAGATCCAGTAGCAGTACTGTAGTCACGCATGGTGCTGTGATGCCGGCACCACCTATGGCGCTGAAATCTTCTACGCTGATCCAGATGCCGGCATCTCCCATGTCCAGAGCCCTGGAATGGGTGATCTATGACCGACTAATCGATTACCTTGATAAGTACCAAATTTAGTGCAAAGAACAACATGGATTTCGAAAGCTACACAGCAAGATGTCTGCTCTTGTTGAGTTCACCAGATTCATACATGACTCACTGGATCAAGGGCACTTAGTGGAGGCAACATTCATTGACCTCACTAAGGCCTTCGATACAGTTAACCATGGTCTCCTACTAGTCCAAGTGCAGGAAGCCTCCATGTCCTCCACCTCCCCGGGCTGGTTCCATAGCTATCTCACCGACTGGGTTCAACAGGTTAAAATCGGTAAAACTCTCTCTGACAAACAGAATGTTAGCACAGGTGTCCTCCAAGGGTCCATATTAAGTCCGCTTCTTCAGCCTTTTCCTAAATAATCTCCCTAAAGTGTGCCACGAAAAAATCCTGTTGTATGTGGACTATGCTGTATTCTATTCTAGCCACTCCAACCTCACTTCCCTTGAGCAAAGTCTCCAGGGTAACTTCAAACTGGTAGAAGACTGGTTTACCAATGTATGATTACTACTCAATTATAAGAAAAAAAACACTATGCTTTTCTCCTCCCCTCACAGCAAAAATAAATCAGCCTAACTATGCAAAACAGAAATTGAAACTATTGAGATGGTACACAATTTTAAATACTACGGGGTTATACTGGATAGCACCTTATCATACTCACTGCATGTTGATTATGTCTCTAAGACTGTGTGCAGAAAAACTGGACAACTATATAAACACAGACATTGCCTCACTCCAGAAGCCCTTAAACTAGCAATTGCCAGTTCAGTGTGCTTTCTGTAATAGATTATGGCCTCGTTGTTTACAGCTCAGCTCCGGAATCTACCCTGGAAAGAATTGCCACTGCCCTAAACAAGTCCTGCTGGCTAGTTCTGGGGGTCCCGCTACTAACACACGTGTGACCTTTACTCACTTACAGGATGGCTAAACCTTGACAATTGCATCCAATACCAAATGTGTCTCCTGGACAAGAAAGCCATACTTGGTCTTGCCCCACCAGGTGTCCACTCAATGCTTTGTCAAACTGCCCCCTCCAGACTGACCAGAGGATCTCTCAATACTCAATACAAAGTCTCGAGTCCCATGGTATGCTCATGCCCCCAGTATTAACAAGCCCCTGGCCTAGGACACAGAATCTGCCTCACCAGCACAATGACTCTAGCCTGTCTACTGATCTCTCCTCACCACCCCCACCCAACCCAATCCTGCTCCTCACCTGCCACCCCTCCACCTACCTCACCTTATAGGCTCCCTTACCACTGATCACCCCATCTTGGTCCCTCCCCTCCATCTACATCATCTTCCCCTCTGCTCCCCCCAATTCTTCCTGACTCCCCCTCCTCGATCCCACCCAACTATTACTGTCTCTGCTAAGTTCCCTACCCCCTCCACTTTCCTTCTCCCACTGCTCCTAATTCTATGCTTCCACACTACCCATTCTCACCCCCTTAGATCCCTCCCTTCATCAGCTATACCTAATAATCTTGCACCCCCCCACATCCTCATTGCTGACAATGGGAACCTCAGTTCTGCTGGTTCCCTGCCTGGACCTCTCCTTCCCAACTGACAAAGGGCCGCCTGGCACCCCAAGCTCTCTGCACTGAATCTTGCCACTCTCCTTCCCCACTCCTCTTCTTTAACCTTCACTTTATTTTTGGCATTTGCCATCTTGACAACTGCCTCTCTGTGAATGACTTACTGCTGCCCTAAAATGAAATTTATAGCTACCCATGTCAGTAACTCAATCTTTCAGCCCTAATGCCTGCCTACCAGAATCGTTTGATTTAATGTATCTAGATATGATTTACCTACATATAGCCTCCTTGACTGTATGTATTCTTTTGTATTTCATTCCTTCTAGACATGGAACCTTTGCAAATGAGCTTCTAGCTCAAAGGTTGTAATCTGAGACTTGAATGAATGACAAAATAAATAAATAAAAATGTTCCTGGCCTAGACCTGCCTTTTGGAGGTTATTCTGGGTAGAAGTGGATCTGGATAAGTCTCTCCCTGTTCTGCTTTGTCAAAGACGTAATGGACGACTTATTTTTTGGGCTGGAAGGCAAGCCTTCTGTATCAGTGTGATGGAGGATCTTCTTTCCAGTTTTTTCCTCAGGGATATGGGGTCCACCATAACATTTCAGTCCTTATCTGTGGACCAAAGCGGACTTCTATGTCTTGAGTTCCTACATTCCTCAGTACAAGTACACCCTGTGGAACACTCTCAATTCAATGGTCAGGAGCCTCCCCGAATCCAACCCTCCACTGCTAGGGGCAATTAGCCCAATAATCAGCTAGAAGCTTTTATGGATGCCTACAACCCTGCCTCTAGGGCAGCTGCCACCTGCAGCAAGTGGCTAATGTCTCCTCAATGGTGCTTATCTGTTCTGCCCTCAGGTTGCGCTCTGGAGGCCACTCAGAACAAGAGGGCTGCCTTTTAAACAACAAGCAGCACCTGCTGCCTCTCAGAGGGATGGAAACCATCGGCATCCTCATAACAGGCAGTTCTTTCAATATAAGAGGCCTAGGTGCCTTTATCAGGAACCAATCCCTCAGTGTCGAAGAGAATGCAGTAGAGGATACAGGGCCTGAAAGTGCCCTGTATCAACCTCTGTGGATCCGGCCCAGGTCCCACCTCAGCTGTATGAGGGGGATGCCTCTCAGCAGTAGGAGGGGCATCTAATTTGGATTTACAACCAGTGGAAGTCTATTACAGCAGACATATGGGTATTCAGGATTGTCCGAGAGGGATACTCTCCCAATTTCACAGAGATTCCCCAGACCTTCCACCCAGGTGGCAGCCCAGTCTGTCCGCCTCTCAGTCACACTCTCTTGCTTCTGAGATACGGGGCCTCTGCGGGAACTGGGCAGAAGTTTTTCCACAGCAGAATGAAGCACAGGTTCCTATTTCCATTGCTTCTGGTTCCAAGATAACGGGTGGCATGCATCCATTTGTCGTCCTCGGAAGGTTAAACAAGTACCTGTTCAGGGAGGCATTCACTAAACCCTTGGCATTTAAGTCTTCACTTCCTGGACATTTGGCACCTAGCCAGCCTATATGGGCATGAGACACAGGAAACAGTTGCCACAGCTTCTTAGTTGTTTTCCCCAAGAGAGGTTTTCTGATTCAGGGAAGGTGCCAATTTAATCTTCCCAGCAGCTCCTCTTCTTAGGAGCCCTCCTGGATTCTTCCAGGGTGTCGTTTTTTTCTTTCCAGAGGACAGAAGAAATGACATCTTCAGATGATGCATTACATCACAGAAAATGACTCTATTCGGGCCCTTTCGATGGAGCAGATGCTGGGGCCCATGGCATCCTCCACAGCAAGCTACAGTCTTCGACCGTGCATCTGCAATCCTCTGTACAAAATGACAGAACCTCTGCCAAAATCTCTCATGGGCAGCTCACTGTCAAGGCCTCCACTCTCAGGTGTGGAGCCAGGAGGAACCTTATCTTTTCATAAAATATATTACAGATGAGAACTGTCTTATACACCAAGTCCTGAAGGATGCCCTCTTTTATGAAGTGATCCTACTTTAGATGAATGACAAAGCTGTGATGTATTATATCAGCAAGCAGGGTGGGGCACCCTCCTACCCTCTCTGCAGTTCAGACTTTGTGCAGTCGCTATTCGACGAATAGGGCAGTTTGGACCTGGTCCTTTTTTGCATCCCCTCTCAACACAAACTGCCTCCATCCTGCTTTGAAAATCCAGACCCTGGTGTTTTCTGGCAAGATGTATTCACTGCAGTAGACAAGATGCTTCCTGTATGTGTTTCTCCTCTTCCTTAGTTCAGAGGGTACTGCTCAAGTTGTAGTCACACGGGGGCAGGATGGTTCTCATCGTCCCAGACTGACCTCGACAGATAGACTGTTGAACAATGCAAATCATCTCAGATGTTCTCCCAAGGTGACTCCCTCTACGGGCGGACCCTTTGACGCAGGGACTTTAGTCCATCCTAACCTGTGCTCCTTTCATCTCCATGCTGGACTCCTCAGGAAATAGAAGTGGGCAAGTTTAGGTTCCCCAGACCATTGCTGACATCTTCTTAGCCATACATGGGCCTTCCACCAGGAGGGCTTATGCAGCTAGGTGGAAACGCTTCTCCATCTGGTGTGCAAAGTCACGTCTGGACCCTTTCGGTTGCTCACCAAGTAAGGTATTGTGGTGCTTCTTGGACCTGTCGTACACAGGTCTGCAGTACTCGCCAGTGGAGGCTCTCCTCTGCATGTTTTCAGTCTATCTTGAGCCAGTAGGGAACATGTCACTGGCTCAGTTATCGTTAGTCAAGTTTTGCTTTTCCCTACTTACTTCGTTAACTCCAGATTGAAGGAGAGCGCTCCCTTCATTCTCTGGATGTTAAGAGGGTGCTGCGATTCTACGTAGACAGAACGAAAGAGATGCGCAGTCCAAGCAACTAATGTATCTTTCACCATGCCTTGGCTGGATCAGCCTGTTGTCATGAGATGTATTTCTGCATGGTTAGTAGCATGTTTTCGACACTGCTAATCCATGGCGCAGGTACAGTTGGAAAGCCGGGTTCTCACCACTCTACCGGGAGCAATTGCGGCTTTCCTGGTGGAGATTCATAATGTACCTCTTGCAGACATCTGCAAGGCGGCAAGTTGGAGCTCAATGCATTCCTTTGTAAAGCACCATGTTCTGGATGTCCATGCCAGACAGTTCACTTTCTTCAGAAGGACAGTCCTTATGGACTTCTGTCCTGAATGAACTCTGTCTCCTACTGCCCTACTTGGGGGGTGGGGTGATTTTTAGCTTGGTATTCTCCCATTAGAGTGAATGAGTGGTGGAGACTTTTAGTCCAGGAAGATATGGCAATTACGTACCTACCGTAATTCTTGATCTTCTTGGATGAAGTCTCCACCACTCATTCACTCCGCCAATCCACCAAGCTCACACATTCTGTTTTAGTCTTCACTTCCTGGTTGTTCGGGCTGTGAAGACATTGATCAATTTACCCTTCTTACAGGGGTCATCTGGGCCATCTTATGCTCAGAAGTTAGAGTTAGGTTTTCTTTAGTTAGTTTACACTGCACCTCCTTGGTCGAAAAGGTACTGAGGTGGTTGGAAGGTCAACGCTGAGACAGCCTATATGGTGCGAGCTAGTCTCAGGGTGCCACGCATGCATGATCCTATCCTGGCACCAGCCCTCTTGAAGATTTTTGGCTCCCACAGGGTCCTAGCACCTCTGGCATAGTCCCACTAGTGTGAATGAATGGTGGAGACTTCGTTCAAAAAGATAGTACAATTAAGCAGAGAACACCAAGAAGAAGGAGTTTATGTTATAACTATACTTCTCTATTGGGACTAAAGAACTAGAACTCTAATACTGGGACCTTCAATTTAGGGTAAAAACAAAACAAAAAAGTTAGTGCGTTTGTCTGAGTTGGCTGAAGTGAATTGTTATCTGTGCAATTAACTAAGTGTAGAAAGAGCTGTAAAGTAGGGGGAGTGGCTTAGCTAGAAGGAAGCCAGGTTAAAGTCAGATTTAAAAATTACCCTAGATAGCTGCTGCCAGAGAACAGGCAGATAATACCAAGAAAAAAGAGCTGCTGTTATAACAATACTTCTCTACTGGGACTATATTGCCCTCCTTCCATCCACCCCCCCCCCCAAAAAGGCCAGTTCTACTTTTATAGGCACAGGATCTGACTGACAACAGGAACTTCCTGTTTGGGAGTAGGAAGTAAGTGATCACAGAGCCACAAGAGACTAACCATCCTAGAAGGAAAAGAGTAGCTCTCCACCCCACCCCCCAGCTGCTGGAGGTCTGACTCTGAGCAAGTAAGGAGACTACTGAGAAATATAGGAACTTCCTGCCTCAGAACAGGGAGATCAGGAGCTTAAAGGGCACAGAGGCAGTAAGTAGGGAGAAAAAAATTAAAAATTAACAGAGGAAAGAGTAAATATTCCAAACAACAGTTATGGGGCCAGAAATAAGACAGTGGCAGTGCAGTGGCTGTTGAGCCGCTGTCTTCCGGGAGACGTTCTGGAGGATGCAATGTTGTCCCATCTGCAGGTACCTCTCTGGGCTGAGGGAGGAGGCTGCTCATCTCCAGGCTAAGTTGGCCAGGATTTGGGGGACCTCTTCACCCACCCAGGGACCACCAGGGCCACTGCCGTTGCCTCAGAGGTTGCCAAGAAAGCGGAGCAGTTGGACTGCAGTGGGCTCAGGAAGGGTGAAGGTGGTGGAACAGAGGCACATCCCTCCAGTTGTACCTCTCCACAATTCATATGCTGTTCTGGCAAAGTGTGGTTCCTCTATGGAGGCACCTGCAGTGGAGACCAAAGAGGATGCTGGGAACCTCCACAAAGGAGACCCACAGAAGATGGGCATGGGACTCATCAGGGGAAGGAAACAACTCCTTGTTGGGGACTCCACTGTTAGGGGGATAGAACTGGGGGAGGAAGGGGAGAGGGAGATAAGGTGCCTGCCTGGCACCATGCCTTGCAGGGACAGGGAGCAAATCCTCAAGATCGCTGGAGCAGCTGCACGGGGGAGGGAGCTGGATGTCATTGTCCACCTAGGGACAATGACCTGGCTGAGAGAGGAAAGTGCAGGAAGAGTTTGTGGAATTGGGGAAGGGCCTTAGACAAGTAGCACACACAGTAACCTTCTCGGAGGTGCTGCCTGTCAATGGCATGGGTGAGGCTAGGTGCTCCACACCATGGGATTCAATCAGTGATTGAAAAACTGGTGCAGAGCTTAGGGATTTGGCTTCATTGGGGACTGGGGGTCCACCTGGAGTGACGCAGGTCTATATTGACGTGATGGTCTGCATCTGTCCAGGAGGGGAACCAGGGTGATGGGTTTAAATGCTTCATTGGCAAGCATTTAAACTAGTCAAGGGGGGAGGCACTGGAAAGGAGCAAGGAAATACTAGCCCCCCCCAAAAAAAAATCAGGGTAGTAAGTGAGGTAAACACCAAAAAAGAGATGTCGATAGGGAGAAGAGCAGGGGTAAATGGAGAAAATGACAAAGGCAATAAGGACAGGAATGAGGCAAAAAGGGAAATGGCCATCAAGAAATGGAGGGTAATGAGTACCAATGCCTGTAGTCTGAGCAACAAGCTCCCTGAACTGGTGGGCCTTGATAGAAGAGGGGATTCCTAGATGTCATAGCAGTCACAGAAACATGATACACAGAGAACCATGACTGGGATGTTAACATACCAGGGTACACAACCTACAGGAGAGACTGGGCTGGTAAAAGAGGGAGAGGGAGGAGTAGTTCTCTATGTAAGGGAAGGGATAAAAGCAATGGAACAAAAGAGTAAACAGGGAGGAGAGGAGGCGCTGTGGGTCACCTTAGAGACTGGAAATGGACACCACAATCCACACAGGGGTTGTATACAGACCCCCATGTCAGGGGGAGGGACTGGACAAGGATATGACAGAAGGCATCCTTAGGATGGCAGAGAAAGTGGAGATACTGTTGACGGGGGACCTGAATATGCCAGATGTTAACTAGAGCACCTTTGCTGCAGCCACATCCAAGAGCAGGGCCATTATCGATGGCCCTACAGGTGGCATGCCTCAGACAGCTAGTTTTGGAACCCACTCATGAGGGAGCAATCTTAGACCTCAGTACTCTCAAATGGGGACAGTGAGAGGATCTCAGATCTAGAAGTGGGTAGCTATCTGGGAACAAGTGACCACCAAACAGTGTGGTTCATGATAAACTCAGCTACAGAGTCAAGCCATACAAAGTGAGAGTACTGGACTTCAGGATGGCTGACTTTGGCAAGATGGGAGAGTGCCTTAGAAAAGCACTAGCAAACAGGCTAGAAGGAGGGGTGGAGCAACAATGGGGAAACATCAAAAATGCCATCACAGAGGCAACAAGCCTTTGTGTGAAACAAATAAACAAATCAAAAGAAAAAGCCACTATGGTTCTCAAAAGAGGTGGCGGGGAAGGTTAGGGAGAAAAAGATAGCATTTAGGAAGTATAAGGAAACACAGAAGGAGCAGGACAGAGAACTGTACCAGTTAAGGCAGAAGGAAGCAGGGAGGGAAGTCAGAATAGCAAAGGCCCAAACTGAGGAAAGATAGCCAACTAGGTTAAGAAGGGGGATAAAACCTTTTATAGGTACATCAAGGAACGTAGAAAGACAAAGGGAGGGATAGTGAGACTGAATAGAATGGACAGTGGGTGGACAGAGAGGGACAGTGAAAAAGCAGGGACACTGAACAAATACTTCTGCTCAGTATTCACAAAAGAGGAGGAGGGGGGAGGTGCCTAATCCAATTAACAGAAGTACTCTGGATGGGGGAGTCGATCCCAGTCCTTTCACAGAAGAAAGGGTTCTGAAAGAACTCTTAAAACTGAAGGCGGACAAAGCAATGGGGTTTGATTTGAATTCACCCAGAATTCTAAAAGAATTAAGGGAGAACTAGTGACACCACTGATTACCCTTTTAACAAATCATGGGAGGATGGTGTGGTACCGGAGGACTGGAGGAAGGCTGATGTGATTCCCTTCACAAAGTGGAGCAAGACAGAGGCAGAAAACTACAGACCTGTCAGTTTGACCTCTGTGGTAGGGAAAGTGATGGAATCACTTGAAGGAAAGAATTGTTGAGTACCTAGAGGCCAATGGGGCACAGGACCCAAGGCAGCATGGGTTCACAGCGGAAGGTCACGTCAGATGAATCTAATTGATTTCTTTGACTGGGTGACCAAAATAGTAGACTAGGGAGGGGCTGTGGACATGGCCTACCTAGACTTTAGCAAGGCATTTGACACAGTCCCACACAAAAGATTAATAATCAAATTAACCAGCTTGGGAGTGGGTCCCAGGGTGGTAGCCTGGGTAAAACATTGGCTGGACAGCAGGACACAGAAGGTAATTGTAAATGGAGTCCACTCTGAAGAAAGAGGGGTTACTAGTTGGGTACCACAGGGTTCAGTACTGGGTCCAGTCCTTTTTAATGTCTTTATAAGTGACATTGCAGAGGGACTGGAAGGAAAAGCATGCCTCTTTGCAGATGACACTAAGATCTGTAACAGGGTTGATACACAAGGAGGCATGGAAAGGATGAGAAAGGACTTGGCAAGGTTGGAGAAATGGTCAGAAAATATGGCAGCTAGGATTCAATGCAAAGAAGTGCAAAATAATGCACCTGGGAAACAAAAACCCAGGGGAAGATTACACAGTGGGTAGGGAGGTAGTAACAACAATAAAAATGGAAAGGGACCTGGGGGTAATCATATCATATCAGATGACCTTAAAGTTAGAAAGCAATGGGAGAAGGCAGTAGGGAGGGCTGGGGGGATACTGGGATGTATACGGAGAGGCATCGCCAGCAGAAAACAGGAAGTTGTTATCCCTCTGTGCAGACAGTTGGTGAGACCCCATCTGGAGTACTGCATCCAGTTCTGGAGACCCCATCTCCGCAAGGACATAGACAGGATGGAGTCAGTCAAGAGGAGGGCAACTAAAATGGTGCAGGGTCTGCAAGAGAAGCCATACGAGGAGAGACTAAAGGAGCTTAATATGTATACTCTTGAGGAAAGGATGAAGAGGGGGGACATGATAGAAACTTTTAAGTACCTCAGTGGAATCAACAAAGTCCAAGAGGGTAGCATCTTTCAGAAAAAGAGATGTGCAAGAACATGAGGACGCAGTTTGAAAATGGGAGTGGGGTGGGGGGATGGCTCCTGGGCAATGTGAGGAAGTATTTTTTCACAGAGAGGGTGGTGGACACATGAAACAGCCTTCCTGAGGAGGTTGTGGGGTCTAAAACTGTGGGAGAATTAAAGAATGCATGGGACAGACAGAAAGCAATTCTTGTGGGGAGAAATAGGCTGTTGGTTAACTAGGATCTGCAGCTTATCCTGTAGGTAGGGAAATGGGCAGACTGGTGGTCCAAGCGGTCCTTATCTGCCATCATAGTCTATGTTTCTATGTTACGCAATAACTTACTGTAACATTAGATCTTTGAGAACAGCTCTTGCAGCAGGTTACACCATTAGGACTGAAGTCAACAGGCAGCAGGACCCCACAGAAAAATTTTAGCTAGCTACATACAGCGGGGGACGCCCCCAACGTCTGCCCCTCCCCCGGCGTCACATACATCATAAAAGGGACGGTCCTCCAGCATCCCTCAGTTCTCCCGCTGGAGACTCTGGCATAGCAATGTAATTCTGATGGG
Organism: Neoceratodus forsteri; assembly: GCA_016271365.2. Taxonomy (NCBI): domain Eukaryota; kingdom Metazoa; phylum Chordata; order Ceratodontiformes; family Ceratodontidae; genus Neoceratodus; species Neoceratodus forsteri. Next base: position 1,031,163,433 of record CM057455.1, read on the forward strand.
AGGCCGAGGATCCGCTTCCAGAGGAAGACCAACATGTATTACTATTGCAAAAGCAGCTGACCTCCTGAGGGGAAGGTAGGTGGGAAAGTATCTGCTGCAAGAGCTGTTCTCGAAGATCTACTGTTACGGTAAGTTCTTACATAACTGTACTATCTTACTTCGAGAAACAGCTCTTGCAGCAGGTTACACCATTAGGACTGAGCCCCAAGCAGTGATAAAAATGGCCCCTAAATTTGGGAGGAGGATAGGAGAAGGGTGAAAGGGACCCCTCATGAAAGAAGCCCCTGCAGAACGGCAAGGCCAAAGCCTGCTCTGCACCTGGAGGCAATGTCCAGACTGTAATGTCTGATGAATGTGTGCACTGTGCTGCATGTAGCTGCTGCACAAATGGAAGGAGCTGAAACGTTTCTCAGGGAGGCAAATGATGTTGCCATCTCTCTGGCAGAGTGACCCTTTACTGGTCCAGGTAAAGGTTTGTTTCTTTTCTGGTAGCAGAATACAATGCAGCTTTCCAACCATTTTGAGAGTGTCTGTTTAGACACCGGTGCCCCTAACATCCTGTGGGCAAAGGACAAAAATAACTGGTCAGACTGTCGGTGAGGTCTGGTCCTAATCAGGTAGAACCTGGGTATCCTGTGCACATCCGTGTGCCGGAGAGCCTCTCCCCTACTGGAATACTCCAGAAAGTAAACCTGTATGTCAATATCCTCGTTGAGGGTTAACTCTGACACAACCTTTGGTAGAAACTTAGGATTGGTCCTTAAGGACACCATCCTTATGAAAAATCAAATATGGCTCTTTGCACTAGTGCTTGAAGCTCAGAAATTCTCCTTGCAGAAGTAACTGCAACTAAAAATAATGCCTTCCAAGAGAGAAGCAGCTGGTTCAAAGGGAGGTAGTGTGAGCTGTTCTAAAATGAAGAGAAGGTCCCAAGGAGGGATCGGATCTCTAATGGGTGGTTGATTTTAAAATTTTAGTATATTACTGCTTTTATTGTAATTTATATTGTGTACAGCGCCTTGGCTATGAAAGGCGCTATATAAATAAAGTTTGCTTGAATGCTTGAAGTGGAGGATGCCATGCAAGAAGATGCATGACAAATCTAGCTGGACCAATGATTTGACCCCAAAGGGTGCGTGGTATGCAGATACTGCAGAAAGGTGCACCTTTGAGGAGTAACTCAGCCCTGCTTCTGATAAGGAAAGGAGGTACTTTAATACCGATTTCACTGGGCAAGTTAAAGGGTCCAGGTCACGGGACAAGGATCAAAAAACAAAACCTGTTTGATTTCATGGCATACGTGGCACGAGTAGAGGGTTTCCTTGCTGCCACTAGGACATCGGCCACACTGTCTGAGACCCCATGGCAAGACATTGCTAGGTCCTCAGGAGCCAGGCATGCAGGTGTAGGGATCTGAGATTCAGATGAATCAGGGACCCATTGTCTTGCGACAGTAAGTGTGAGCTGAGTGGGAGAGGAAAGGGTGGCCTACTCGCCGGGCCTCGGAGAAGAGGAAACCATATCTGCCTGGGTCAATATGGGGCCACCAGAATCAGGACTGCTCTGTTGTCTTGCAGCTTGAGCAGGACTCTCTGGATCAAAGGGAAGGGAGGAAAGGCATAGAGGAACCTACCTGTCCAGGAGAGGGACAACGCGTCTCGCCAGAAAACACCAGGCCCTGGATCTAGCAAGCAAAAACTGGGCAGTTTTGCATTGTATGGGGGGGCGAACAGATCCAATTCTGACATCCCCCATTTTTCGAACAGAGTTCCTGACACTAGTTGCAGGCGCTCCCATTCGTGTGCACTCATGTGATCGAGACCTGCTAAGGAGATCCGCCAGGATGTTCTGTAGCCCGGGAACATGCACTGCAGACAGAGTGATGTTGTGCTCTATTGCTCAGTACCACACTCTTATCACTTCTCGACAGAGTTGATATGAGTGAGTGCCCTCCTGCTTGTTCATATAGAACACTACTGATATACTGTCTGTTTGTATTGGTAGATGTCCCAGGGTTAGGTCCGTTTGCAAGGTCTGGAGGGTGTAAAGGACTGCCCTCATCTTGAGGACATTTATTTGAAGGGCTCCTTCCATCCCTGACCATAGTCCCAGAGTCTTTTTGCCACCCAAGTGGGCTCCCCAGCCTGATCCTGATGCATCTGTGGTCAGTATCAGTGAAGAGGTAGGAGACAGGAAGGGAACTCCTATCGAGAGGTGTTCCAGAATCAGTCACCTCTGTAAGACTCTGAGAATAGAGTTGGGGACCGAGACCAGCTGGTCTAAGTCATCCTGGCATTGGTCCCACTGGACCCTGAGTGTCCACTGAATGGTTCTCGTGTATAATCGTGATAGCAGAAGCAAGGCTATGGTGGCCACCATGTGGCCTAGAAGATGCAACATGGTCCTTGCTGGTACCTGTTTTTGTCCCATGATGTTCCTTGTCAGGCTTCATAGATGTTCTTCCCTGTCTTCTGGTAGAAAGGCCCTTCCCTTTCTGATGTCCAGAACTGCGCCAATGAACTGCAATCTTTGGCAAAGTGTAAGGGTTGAATTTGACAGATTGATGGTGACACCTAGGGAGTTGAATATTAAATAGGTGTCTTGTAGAGCTTCATTTAGCTCTCTCAGGTATGAAACCATCAGGAGCCAGTCATCCAGGTAAGGGAAGACATAGTGGCCCCGTCTCCTGAGTGCTGCCGCTACTACTGCCAGGCATTTGGTGAATACCCTCAGAGCCAATGACAGGCCAAAAGGCAGGGCTTGGAATTGGTAGTGGTGACCCAGGAATTCGAATCACAGGAACCTCTGATGAGGTTTCACGATTGGAATGTGGAGATGGGCATCTTGCATGTCCAACAATGCTAGCCAAGCATCTGGGCACAGCATCGGGATTAAGCCTGGTAAGGTGACCATCCTGAAGCATTTGTATGTCACAAAGGTGTTGAGATCACCGAGGTGTAGGATGGGGCATAGGTTCCCTGTCTTTTTGGGTACTGGGAAGAAGTAGGAATAGTACCCTTTCCCTCTCTGGATCCATGGGACCTTTTCTATGGCCTCCTTCTCAAGAAGGGCATTGATTTTCTCTCGGATCAGTGTGGCATGTTGTCTCAAATACTAAGACCATAGTGGTGGTCTGGATGGTGGTTGCCAGATGAATTTGATAGAGTGCCCTCTTTGAATTAATTGAAGCACCCATTGGTCTGAAGTGATTTGTTGCCATCCTGCTAGGTGTCTTGAGAAGTGACACCCGACCTTCTCTTCCCTTTGAACCAGAGGGGGAGGAGGGGTCTGCAATGAGTCAGGCAGTGAAGGGGGAGGGGAGGGTTGCCTGATGAGTTTTTGTGTCCCTGGCATCTGAACCTCCTGCAGCTCGAGATGGGCCTTTGTGGTTAAAGCCGCCTCTCTGCTTCTGTCTGAATTGGGGCTGCTGTCCTTGCTTGCCTTTGAATCAGTTCTGTTGCCTCCAAAATGGCATCTGCGTGGGCCTGTACATGGTTTGTACAGCTCTTGCCGCCTTTCCGGTGTCTTGTAATTTTGTGATTATTTTCTCGGATTCTTCCCTGAAGAGAACTAAGCCTTAGAAAGGAACGTCCAGAATGCTCTTCTGGTGTCTGGTATGAAGCCTGATACCAACAGCCAGGAGTGGCGTCTGAGACATACTCCTCACACTGCCCTTCTTGCAGCTGAATCTGCCGAATCGTATGCTGCTCTGAGTACTTGTGTGCCAACATCAGAGCCTGTTTGAAGGGGCTTTGTTAGTTCCTCTTTTTGGTCTCCATCCAGAAGGTTTTTAACCAGGTCTTGACCTTGTTCCCTCAGGGCATTCTGAAACTGGACTGTGTGGGTCAGGAAATTTAATCACCAGATGGAACATGTTGCCGTGGTATACATTTTCCTTCCCATGGAGTCAAGTTGTTTCGACTATTGGTCCGGAGGCTGGGTGCTTAGGTATTGGGGTCTCTGTGACCTGTTATGAGTGGCAGTGATGACCATAGAATCTGCCACTGGTTGCTCTCCAAGATAACGATTCTCCAAGGGGGCCCTATATAGGCGGACTGCATTCTTGGGGACTGCTGAGGAAGAAAAAGGGTGCTTCTAAGCAACTTTTGTCACATCCTGGAACATATCAACTAATGGCAGGACCACCACTGGTTTGGGATCCTTTTGTCTTCGATACTTGGCTAGGTGTCACCTTTCAGGATCCAAGTCTTCCGTGTCCCACCCCTTGTTATCTTGGATATGGCGCATTATATCCATAAATGTTGCATTATCTGGGGGGAACTAGGTAGATCACTTGGGTCTGTTGAAGGGATACTAAATGGAGAGCTTGATCTTGAAGAATCCGAAGAGGAGGAGTGAGACTTGTCCAAGGAGGAGGAGGAGTCTGACCTCCTGTGGTGCTTTTTAGTTCTGTGCACGCTGGAAGAGTGGGAAGGGGACTGTGAAGGAGACCTCTGCTGCTTATTCTCTTTGTGTGATTTCTTGTCCTTAGACTGGCCCCTAGGTTTGGGACTGTCCTCCCTAGGGGCTGGTCTGTCCGAGCTTTTCTCATTTGGAGGAGGCAGGTTCTCTATTGGTGGTTTGGTGGGGACTATGTTCTTTCTAATAGTTTCCCACCAATAGGAAAACAATTTCTTCACCTCAGAAATGTTGAGGCCCGGTGACTGACCTGGCGTCGGTTCCTCTCTAGGTGCCGTCTGATCATTGGCTGTGTCTGACGTTCTGTGGCCTGACGCCCCCATTGTCTGATCTTTAAGTGGCTTTGGGTCGCATGGGAGGTTTGCTTTCTCCTTGTCTTCTGGTCATCACTGAGTTGCTCAACCCGGCATCGGTACCTTAGTCATCTGAACTGGCCAATGTTCGGTATGGATGAAGTGCTGTCCTTTCTGTGAGAGTGGATCTCCAGTCATTGGTCCTTTGGACATTTTGTGGGCATCTGTTCCAATGTCCGCTTCGGGTCTGAGGTCCACTTAAGGGACATCTGATCTGAGGTCTGTTTAGTGGATTTCCCCAAGGTTCCCCGGGGGATTGGGAGGCCGACCTACAGTGGTCGGAGTCCAGGCACTGGTCCGGGGAGTCAGGGCCTGTAGTAGCACCTGATTTGGAGTGTGCCTTGGTTGGGCAATCTGTGGATGCAGATCGGCCTGAGGAGATCGAAGGCAGGCTGTGCGAGGATTCTTTCGGACAGACCTTAAGGGACTGGATGGTGGATGCAACGTCGGCACAACCCATCTGGAGTTTGGCCGGAGGAGGCAGAGTCTTTGTCCGAGATGGAGATCTGTTGGAGCGGGTTGAGTCTGAGCTCACCCTGGAGTCAGACATCTGCGCAGAAGGGAAACACTCTTTCTCCTTCAGTTTTTCTTTATGTTTCCTTGATTTATGGGAAGACTCTTCCGTTGAGGAAGAATGTTTTTGCATGGCTGTTAATCTTTTTTCTAGAAGGAAGGTCTCCAAAACTTTCTGTCGACAGATCCTCCTGCAGCTTTTAACATTTTGGCAAATGGAGCAGGCCTTAGTGTTGCCTTTTGGGCCCAGGCATCTGACACAGGTCGTGTGCTTATCCTTAAAAGGAATTTGTTTGCCACAAGCACACTTTGAGGAGTGCCTTCCGACAGATGACGTTGAGGAAGATGACATACAAAAGAAAGAAAATCAGACTTTGTCAAAAAATAAAAGAAATAAAGTAGAAATACTCAAGTGATGGCATCATTCGATAGCTGAAGGCATCCATGGAGCCGATGCTTGCGAGTTGACAGCAGGAAAAGAACTGAGGGATTCTGGGGGACTGCTCCTTTTATGATGTATGTGACGGCAGGGACGGGGCCGACGTCAGGGGAGATCCCCTGCTGTATGTAGCTAGCTAGAATTTTTCCATTGGAGTCCTGCTGCCTATTGGCTTCAGTCCTAATGGTGTGACCTGCTGCAAGAGCTGTTTCTCAAAGTAAGATCAAGAATTACGGTAGGTACATAATTTCCATTTCCCTTACAGAGGTGGTAACCAAGTTTCACTTGAATCAGTCCATCACTCTGCCTGTATTTTTTACAGCCAAATCCAGTTCAGGTGAATTGAAACTGCATAGCTTGGACGTAAAAAGATATCTGAGCTATAACATTATGGGCCAGATATTCAAAGGTTAGCCCCTGGCTGAGATTAGCACTGCCCGGCGTGCAAACTTAGCCCGGAGCAAAATGCCAACCATATTCAAAAGGAATAGCCCGGGGCAAAACCAGCTGAATATAGCAAGCAAAGGAAGCCGGGCAAACAGGACCAGGAGTGCAGGGCAAAAACAGCCCAGGAATAAGACAGCACTGAATATAGCACACACGACAGCACTGAATATAGCCCCAGGCAGGCAGTGCAAACACACAGTGCAGAGACAGCCTGACCCTGGGACACATGCAAGGGAACACATGCCGGGAATGAGGTATCAGGAGCACACCACAGTGCACATCCAGGAGGATGCCACACATGCACGGGAATGTCCAGCAACAACCCAGACCCATGTGGAGAACACCAGCAACAGTACAAAGCATGTGGAACCCCAGCACCCAAGAATGACACAGGACACAGTAAAATGTTGTAAACCACTGTAATTAACAATAATGAAAAGGAAACGGAAACATAACAGCAAATAAAACACAGAACAAACCAAAGAACAAAACCCAGATTAAAAAATTCCCCACCCACCACTGTACAACCCTCCCCACAACACAGAAACAGAACAAGAACATACCCACCAAGCAACCTCCCCCCCAACTCACAACCCCAAATGCCCACTACATGAAAACAAAAGGCAAGGACCATCAGCTTAAAAAGGCTCACAAAGTAAAACACAAGGATGACAACAAATGGAAGGACAGGAAGACACAGGACAAGGGTGCAAAGGGGAGGAGGACGCACACAGGGACAGATGACAATAGGCAAGGAAGGGATAAATAAGTCCAGTGAGGGGGTGTGGTGAGGGAAGACTTCAAGAAAACAGGGCATAACTAGTTGCCCGCTGGATCAGGGAGACAAGCCTCCAGAATATTAGCCACCCTTCGAGTCTCTGTGATAATGATGGCCTGCTGTTCAATTAATGTCCTCTGCTGCCTAACAATGCGGTGCAGCAGGTCCTCGGTACCCTCTGACTCTTCGGGCCTTGTCACCCACAGCGATGCTCGGAGTGGACCTACAAGAGGAAGGGTGAGACCATGAGGACAGTACACCAGACAGGAGGCAAACAGCAGCCAAAGGTGGCCATACAGAGATGGACAGCATGTCCCAATGGGCAATCCCTGGCGGAGTTGAGTTCCGCACTGGTAGGACGACATGGAAGGTTCCCACAGATCAGCACAGGGCAACACAGGCACCAACACAAAACCCAACACGGATGATAACAGCGATCTCGACAGCACCAGGGAACATGTGACACCACCCACCCCGATACAGCACACAGCGAGACACAGCAGACACACAGCTGGAAACTCAGAGAGTTGAGTGCAAGGATCATGCCACTACATGCACAAGGGCATCCACACATTGGGACATGCTGCCCACCCACACATGGAAATGTACATTACTGCAGAGTGCAGAACAAACAACAATGACAGGCATGCAGGAGCATAAATGAACCAAGAGAGTGGCCTGCCAATGACCAACCCAGGCCAGGGGATAACAGTCAGCCAGGGCACAGACGCTATCAGTGAAGGGCCTTCACATGCCACCAGGCAATACCACTGAAAGCATACCACCCAGCTGTGACATGGTACATGGAAGTGTCCCCAACCTACATAACAGGACCCCCATCCCCCACACTGTGAGTACTACTTCCACAGCCACGGTCAACATTGGCAGGCAACGATGCACATAATGTAATAGCACAGTGATAATAGTACCCTGCAACTAAACTGCAACACGGTAACCTCACCATGAGATACAAATGGAAGAACTCCACAATGTGTACAGCACAGTACCAGGATGTAGCACAGTGTGACAGGCAGTGCTCCACAGCTGGTGGACAGAAGGACGAGAGGTATGCACGTAAGGCATGGTGCGTGTTGTCCCACATGCACAGCAAGGCACAACCACCTGTGCAAATGTGGACGCCCTGTGGGTGGTGGTATGGATGGACCACAGAGGTGGGCAGGTCAGCCGACAGCATGTTGCCCCCACGGAACCCTTGCCACCTGAGCAACCACCACCACCATCAGTCACCCGCACAGCAATGCAAGCTGACAGCACCCCCCCCGGGCAAGACTGACAGCACCCAACTGTGGTGTGAAACACAGGTGTACCGCACAGCACACTGCTACACCACATTGGCCCACTGCCCATTGCAGAAATGCCACCAGACCAGTCAGTGCCTGGACACCCAGATGTGACACACAGCCTAGTGAAAGGGCACAGATCACACAGCAATGAAACAGGTACACACGCAACACGCCACCGCTTTCAGGGCTGCTCTTCTGCACCCACTGTGGAAGGGATGGCACCCTCGGGCTGCCTCGTCTCTGCTCCTGTGGCCTGGGCTGACTCCCTCCTCCGGCCATGGGCTGCTCAATCCGCTGTACAGTGGACAGATGAGAAAGTGGTGTTAGAGCATGACACAGCATACACAACTTCAAGTACAGCAAGATGCACATGCAACCCCAACAACAATGCACACACATGGAGTGAACAGGGAGGACCCCGACACAGAGGATGGCAGTGGCCATGGCACATTCACCAGGCACACAAGGCAGTGATCAACGGTGCCACAGTACTCCGATAGTGGCCATTGCAGCTCCCATGCGAACATCCGTATACCCGTGTGTGTACGTCGACAGTCCACCATGAGCATGTTTCCTGCAACATGGTGTTGCCGTCTGCAGGCTGGTGATGCCCCGGGACATGCCAAACAGCATGACCCAAGCCGCCTCCCACAGCAATGGTCATGGCATGTACCGTGCCCCTAGGGGGCATAAATGTGCCACCCTGCCTGTTCAGTGTGCAACAGCACCATGCATCATTGCGCACACCTGTGCACACACACACACACACACAAACCTCCATGCGCACACACACACACACACACACACACACACACACACACACAGCCTGACATGTTGGTACACTCTACATGCAACACCACTCACCTGGCACAGGCACAGTGCCATCACGCACCATGCGCTTGTAGCGCTCCAGGTGCTGCCTCTGCCTGCGTCTCAGGTCCGTGTACCTGTGGCGGCACTTTTCCACGTTCTGGGGTATCCCAGTGTGGGCAGTGAGTTTCTTCGCCACTGTGTCCCACACTTGCATTTGTGGGAGGTCCACTCCCTCACCTCCCCAAACAGCCTCCTATGCCTCTTCATAACAAGCTGCACAAGGTTTACAGTTTCGACCTCCCCTCAGTGCCTGTCCCTGTGCACAACTGCACTCTGTCTGGAACGTCCTGACATGTCTAATACAGCTGGTAGACCCCACAACCTGTCTGTTCTCAAGGTTGGCACTCCCAGGACTCTCCCTCAACAACCACTGTAGCGCCATACTATTACATGACATAGCACGGCGCTACCTGGAAGTATCCACACTGCGCATGTGCGACCCCCAGCATGACCCCAAGATTGTGTACCATGCATGCGTATAGCGCCGTGCTGTGTTGGCTAGCGCGGAGCTACATCGCGCTATGCCAGGGTGATAGCACGAACATGAGGGCCTCACGAGCATGCGTGTAGGTCGCGCTAAAGCACATAGCGCTGCGCTAATGGGATAGCATAGCGCTGCCCCTCCAATAGCCCTGCGCTGGCTTTTGCACAGCACTGCTGTGATAGCACTCTGCTAATTGGGGCCATATTCAACAGGGGTATGCAAATGGGGGTACTTGTGTATGCATGGGGCAAACTGTGTGATTGGCATATCATTTTGCGCTGATTTGCATGACTAACAGGCTTGATTGCCTGGATGGGCTATAAAAGGGCAAGCAGTACACCACCAGTGTTGTGTTGTGGTAATGCAGCATAATAAAGGAAGTTATTGTCAACAAGAGACTGGTGGAGAGATGCAACAGGGGGATGAGCAGCGAGAAGCAGGTAGGTATGACTGCCATAGGACACTCTGAATGGCAATAGCTCAGAACAGGGTCAGCACGGACTGAAGCACCCAGATGTACCTTCTGGTGAATGGTCAGACACATGTTGGACCACAGGCAAGCACTGTGCTGTGTGATGGTGCACAGCCCTGGACGTCTGCCTGGGCATCATACTATCCAGTGCACTGTGCACATTTCCCTGCAGGGAACTGTGCTGTGTGGCACTGCCTGCACACTGTGTCCACCAGGCAGGGGCACTAGTGCACTACCGTGGTGTGTCCTGCAACAGTGGCTCACTGACATGACTCCCTGGATGTGTGACATGGTAGGCTGTGGGCCCCCTGCAGGAAGTACACAGGGTCCCGGCGCTGTGCCATCCCATGCACCGTGTGGACTTTGCCTGGTGTCCTAACATTGTCTATGTGCCAGTGCACTTGTCCATGCACCCAGTGTAGTGATCACGAAGGGCACAGTAAAGTGCAAGGTGGTTGGCGCAGGGGTGGACCCAGTCATGGGAGCACAGGGCAGCCACGGGCGACAGCAGTGCACATGTGGGTACAGGGCTCGCTGTCCAGACACAGGACGGACAGTGACTATGTGGCCGTGTGCACCGTACATGCACTTGATGCACTGTGACATGTCCATGTGACCTGTGGCAATGTAGGGGGTGGCATCATGATGTCTATGTGTAATGCAACGCAGTACTGACACGGCTGCTGACACATGTCCCCTTTCAACTATCCCATAGGTTTGGCAGCATGGCAAGAGCGCATACGTGCCCACAAGTTCTCCCAAGAGGAGTTGAACACACTCGTGCATGCTGTGAAGGAGAGGGAGCAAGTGCTACGCACACACAGGGCCACGGATGCAGTGGTGCGCCAAGCCTAGGAGGAGGTGACAGCTGCTGTCAATGCTGTAGGAGGACGTGGCAGGACAACAGAGGCTGTGCAAAAGCACGACCTTCTGCGATGTGCAAAGGAGGAGGAGGCACAGCGACTGCGGGACCGAATGAGGACCGGTGGAGGACCACCTGAACAACAGCAGCGGGTGGAGGAGCCACTCATGGCCATGGTGGCATCAACTCTGAGGACGGTGGCAGTCACAGGTGTGCCAGGTGGTGGATGTGAGATGCCTCGACTGCCCAGGACAGGTCTGTATTCACATGTGTATACCCTGCATGTTGTGATGGCATGGGTGCATGGTCATGCTGTTGGTGTCCTGCACAGGGTGCACTGTGGGCTGCCGAACAGCTGCATGGCAAGGGCATGATCACTGTGGGTTGGGTGGGTGCATGTGGTCACAGGCTTGTGTGAAGGGGGTATGTGTCCTGGGGTCTGCATAGTGTGGTGGTGGTGGTGTTAGGGCACAGTGTCCATGTACAGGTGACTGACCCTGTCCCTATATTCTCCACAGCGGTGTCTGCCAGGCCTGAAGAACAACAGGAGCAGCCAAAGATGTACGGCCAAGTTCCAGAGGTTGTGGATGAGGATGATGGAGAACGCCCATCAACATCCAGGCTCTGTGCAACTCATGGCCACACAGACACAATGCATGTGTGGCAGTCCCATGGACAGGGGCTGCAACTGCCTGGGGAAGGGGGATCACACCTCAGTAGGGGGCTTGGGATACACTGGCTACCTGGATGATGCACAGACGGAGGATGTTGGTGTAGGTCCACTAGTCACTGTGACCAGTGATGATGACACTGATGTGTCGGAGTTTTCCCAACACCTGGCCGTGCCTGTGGAGGGGGATGCAGGGGTGGGGCTGCTGGCAGGCTGTGGGACAGGTGCCAGTGGTGTCTTCAGCATCACCGGTGTGGCTGTCCCTGGGCATCCGGTGGTGGGCAGTGTGGGGAACATCGCTGCACTGCAGGATGTGCAGTGTCCAACCCATATTGGGGTGCCTCTCCATACAGTGCCACAGACCACCACCAGTAGTCGCCAGCAGCAGGACATGCCTGGCGTGCGACAGCATCCAGTTTCTCCTGTGCAGCAGGCACCTGTGCCAGCTGCAGCTGAAGGGTCTGTGCCCCAGGGCAGGATGGCCATGGTGCCCGCCCACTCCTGCAGGCTGCTGTCACCTCCTAGCAGGAGGCCCGTATGGACCTGCATGGCATACAGAGGGAGCTGTAACATCAGCTGGCACAGATGAGGGAGGCCATCTCAGTGGGCTTTGCCCGTGCTGAACAGCAGGCAGAGGACAGGTTGGGCCACCTGGTGGGTGCCATCGACCTCGGCTTTGCAGGTCTGACGGCTGCTGTGGTTGACATTGGGAATGTACTGCATGGTGTGCATGGAGGTCGCCAGCATGGGATGTTTGGTCATGGTGCAGACAGCACAGGGACACACAGGTGGGCAACCCATGGCTGCAGGGCTGCCAGTGGGTCCAGCTCCACAGCATCACACACACCATCAGAAACCCAGCGCCACCATGGCCGTCTACCCACCCTGTCAAGCTCCACCGTCCCCCGGGGGCATAGGAGGCCGACCCTGCCTGCCTCACCATTCTCATCAGCGTTGTCCTCTGCCCAGAGCACACCAGGGTCTGTGACCCACGGTACTGGTGTACGTCGCATGCGTGGTAGTAGGCAGCGGTGATGGTCACAATCAGACTGCGGCACTGCGCAGTCATCACCCCCCCTTTGCAACATTGGCACACACACCTGCACGTGCAGACATGCACACGAACACTTCCACTGCCACAGTTGCACCCCTTATCCTCACAGCACACATCACGCTTCCCCACTGACAGTACACCATTTCTGTCTGTCCCCCCCCACATGTGTCCTGCACACCCCCAACCTCACACTACATGCACACATGTTGTCTGATCTACTGTGTTGGTTTACTGTTGTGATTGCTGGTGTCACTGTTCTGTTTCTTTGTGCACATTAAATAGATTATTCATTGTACTCTTTAAAGTTGTTGTGCAGTCTGTACTTACCCTCTTGTCTGTAACAGTGTCCTGATGATGTTGTCCCTGTGCTTTATGGTCCTGTGTGCCATGCGAAGGTCCCTCCTCTCGAGTTGCTCCACTATCCCCCTGACCACTGGCTCTGGCTCACTGTCGGACTGTCCCTCAGGTTTGGGTGCCTGTATCCCACAGTTCATTGCCATGTTGTGCAGCATACAACAGGCTAGGAAGATACGGCATACCTTCTGAGGTGTATACTGTAGGGCACCACCTGATGTGTCTAGGCATCTGAATCGCATCTTCAGGATGCCAAACACCCTCTCTATGATGTTCTTTGTGCTGGCATGTGCCTCGTTGTACATCTCCTCGTCCACTGTGTCCGGTCGGAGTACTGGTGTCAGCAGTCAGGGTCGCAGGGGATAGGCGCTGTACCCTGTCAAGAGATGTGTACCTGTTAGTGCCGTACTGCAGTCTGTCGGATGCTGTCCTTCACCTCTGTGTAGCCCTCCCACACCCCTTCCCTGGCCTACAATGCCTGCCCCCATCCATGCTGTTGTGTGTATGCCTTGTATGCTACTACTCACCAATTAGTTGCCCACTGGGTATCCTGCCCTCCTCAAAATCCTGGCACAGCTGGGACTAGTGCCAGATGAAGGCATTGTGGGTACTGCCGGGGTACTGTGCATAGACATTATTGATGTGCCCAGCTGCATCGCACACCACTTGGCAGTTGATGGACTGGTACCCCTTCCTGTTTACATACACGTCACTGCCATCACCAGGTGGTGCACAGATGGGGACATGGGTGCAGTCAATGACACCCAGTACAGATGGTAGGTGCGCAACTCGATGGAACTGCTGCATTGTTTCTCTGCACTCTTCTGCCGTGCTGGGGAATACTATGAACTCCCCAGGATGTGGCAGGAAAGCCTCTAGGAACTGGGTCAGGAGGCGTGAGATGGCAGACTGCGTTACCCCGATGGTGTCCCCATTGGTCCTTTGAACGTCCCTGTGGCAAGGAATCACATCGCTGCTGTCACCTTCTCCTCCACTGTCATGGCATGGCTGTGTCTGGTATTTGAGTGCAGCTGCTCATGCAGGAGTTCACAGAGCTGCCTCAACATTCCCCTGTTCATCCTGTACCGGCCAATGATGTGGTCATCAGGCAGGGTCTCAAAGGAGACCCTGGGCCGGTACCACCTGTTTGCAGCATACCGTCTCCTTGGTCTGCGTTGTGGCCCATGTTGTGCCTGCTCCCTTTCCTCCTCCTCCACTACAGCTGCCATCAGTGACAGCATCACTGCTACTGGCACTGCACACATTCCCATTTCCTGTTGTCGTCCCTCCTCCTCCTCTGTGTTTTGGCCTGGGTTAAGACCAGCCTTTTATAGGCGGTAACTAGCACCATGCTACGTGTCGCGCTATGTGTCCTAGCACGGCGCTGGGCCTTTGAATATCCCTATGCGTGTCTCTCTTGACCACCCCCCCTTTCTTTTGCCCCTTGCGTACTTAGTGGTTTGCCCCGCGCTACTGCCGTTAGCGCGTGCCAACTGGTCCTTTGAATATGGCAGCTCTGCGCTATTCCCGTGCTATTGATTTGCACGCCACACTATGCTTAGAATATCTGGGCCTCCATGTACTAAGGACCTCAGGAATCACCACTCACAGCTGCTCATTACCTATGGCAAAGAGGGAAAGGGTAGGCCTGCCTCAAAGAGGTCGATTGCACGTTGGATAGTATTCTGTATCCAGTTCTGCTACAGTACGGCTGACAAACAGCCACTACAAGGCCTCAGGGCACATTCCACAGGTGGAACTGCTGCCTCTGTGGCAGCTGCAAGGGATATCCCCTTGCTGGAAATCTGTAAAGTGGCTACCTGGAGTACAGTCGACACCTTCACAAAGCACTACTGCCTCGATGTCCAGTCCAGGACTGATGATAGGTTTGGCACTGCAGTATTACAGAACCTTTTTCCCCAGATAGGTTCTGTACCCACGTCCCAAGGCACTAATTGGTAGTCTACTAATTGTCTAACACTACTAGGAGATTCCTGGGGTTTGAAGAAAAAATTACTTACCATAGTAATATCGTTTCTTCCAAGAGATTTCCTAGTAGGATTAGACCTCCCATCCTTACCTCCCCTTACATAACCTGAACAGGTTCAGTGATACTTTTTATGGGAGTTTATAAGGTTGCCATTAATCATTGGCTTATCTTTTTATATAGGTGTTAACGTACACAAGTATGGCTAGGATACTTAGCTCTCCTTTTTTGTGTTTCTCCTGTCCTATTTGGAATCCATCCTCCTTTTCAAGGGAAGAGTATTGTTGTTAAGGGCCTTTTACTTACAATTATTTAATGGTCTAGTGTTTTCATCTACAAAATCAAAACTGGCAGTTAGATGCCACCTAGAGGCAGAAGTTTTGAATGATGCATTCCAAATTCTCTAATTTGCATACATTCTAAATCAAAGTTCCGGGGGCAGTCAGAAACTTTGGACTGACTACTAATTGTCTAATCCTACTGGGAGATCCCTTGGAAGAAACAATATTACTATGGTAATTTGTTTTCCCCACTTACATAGATACATAGACAGTGTTGGCAGATAAGGGCCTATGGCCCACCTAGTCTGCCCATTTGAGTTTGTAACTTCAGTTTATGTTTTCCTAGAACTCTGTTGCCCCCTACCCCTGACCTCCAGAATTCCTTTATGTCTATCCCATGCATTCTTAAATCCCGTGATTGTTTCAGCCCCACCACTTTCAGGCAGGGTGTTCCACTTGTCCACCACCTGTTCTGTGAAGAAATTCTTCCTCACATTTCCTCTGAATCGTCCACCCTCCAACTTCATCCCATGCCCTCTAGTTCTGGAACATCTTTTTCACTTAAAAATAGTGTATTCTTGCACCCTGTTCCTCCCTGTAAGATACTTGTATGTCTCTATCATGTCCCCTCTCTCCCTCCTCTCCTCCAAGGAGTACATATTCAATTCCTTCAACCTGTCCTCATAGGACTTGTGATGCAATCCATGTACCATCTTTGTTGCTCTCCTCTGAACCTTCTCTACCCTGTCTATGTCCTTATGTAGGTAAGGTCTCCAGAAGTGTACACCGTACTCCAAGCGGGGCCTCACTAGTGTCTTGTATAGTGGAATCACGACCGCCCTTTTCCTGCTGGTGGTTCACTTTTTGCTGTAAAATTCTTGGTGCCTTTATTATAAAAGGAACCTACCATGAATTCCTTTTTTCCTCCTGGGGTGGTGTTTTTCTTACTTCTAGACTATTAGGCATGTCAGTGAGGCCTAAAAAGAAAACCAGACTGACTGGATCCAAAAATTTTATTAAGTGTTTCCAGATTTTTGGCTAAAGTTGACAGGCACAATTTATATCTAATGTGTCTCTGCCTTAACCACATTTTTTTTTTTTGCAAACTGTGATTTGTGTTCCAAATTTTGCCCTAAAACAGTTAAAAAGAGAGACAAAAAGTTGGAGGAGATGGCTTCCCCTGCCTCTTCATTACAGAAACCTTCAGAGGAGGCCTCCTCCTCCCACTCTAAATCCAAGGGGCCTAAAGAGTCCTCAGAGCCCCAAACCTCCGATAAAAGGGACTATTTTTTTTTTTTGAGCTTGTATCTTTTATTTAGATAGGCATATGGACAATGCATACCAGTGTTTTAATTAACTCTAAAAATTGATTAGCGTTTTGCTCATAAAAGTTCTAAAATATTGTGAAAATGCATAGCACTTGCCTCACTGTGTATAACAAACATAACACTTCTAGAAAACCTATATAAATGCTTTCTGTACTGTATTGTCCCAAGAAAAAAACTGCTAATCAATTATTTAAAACCCTGCATACATTCAGAATAAATTAATTTCACATACAATAGATGCAGTGACCTGATACATATAAGCATCCCATCATCATTATTGTGGTTGATAGTTTGTACCATATCAGTGTATACCGAGTGATAAAAAAAGGAACCAATGCGATCTGGTCATACATAGTCCTCTATGTTTCTTTCATAGGTTCCAGTTCCAGATGCAGCCGATGGTTCATGAAGGTTATAGCAGCGGTACATACAATTTATAACAACTCTACTGGAATTCCTTCTACTACTAAATAGAGATCCACAGACTTCAGGCCCTGCTTTACAGTCCTTTAGCATTGTCCTTCAAATGTTATTGCATACAATTCTTTTGTTGAAAGAAACAATAAATTAATGAATAAACATGTATAAAAGAGTACAAACATGTTTTGTTATATTGTCTGTGTCAATACATTACTCAGATGCTAATAACAAACAGTAATAAATTCACAATTTTATTGTGATATTTATCTTTAGGTTTATTTATATTTATTTATTTATAGGCGTCCCTAATTACAAGACTCTCCTGATTACATTTCAATATGGGGAAACTCTGTGAACCACAAATATTACCCTTCTATTCAGCACAAAAATAGATCTAATAATGGAATATTCTCTATGCTTTCTATATAATAGTAAAAGGGTTGCCATCTAGCATTAAATGTTTCTACTTGAAGTCTCAATTTCGCTGTAATGGCTTCCATACGTTTAATGTAATGAATATCCTGGAGCCAGTGAAGTTTTGGTGTATTATTTGTTAAAAAATTTTGTGTTATAACTATTTTCTGCTGCTATTAAAATCTAAAAAATATATCTTTGGTCTGGGCTTCATAATTCATTAGGGAGTAATCCCACTACCAGATTTTCAAAAGTAGGTATTAGGGTTAGAGATAAGATTTTCATTCTTTCATCTGTAATTACTGACCAATAAGGTGTCAAGACTGAGCATGACCAAAAAATGATAATGAGTTCCTGTCCCTCCACACTACCTCCAGCATTTGTCTGATGGATGCATGCCATAATGCTGAGAGATGGTAGGAATTCTAAAAAATCTAGTATAAAATCCTCCATCTAAACTCCCGCCAAGACATAGAGTTTGTTTTGTGTAAACCCGACCAGATGTTATCCCAACATAGGGGAGGTAAGGCTTGGGTTACTTCTGTCTCCCACTTATCTTGTACATTTTCCCTGGCCACCTGACCATCCCCTTCCTGTAGAAATGAATACATTTGTGTGACAAAATGCTTGCTGTCTGAGCATGTACTTTTAATTTTCATTAACTGAAGTCATACTGGTGGAATTTGTACAACAGCAGGGACACCTGGACCTGTAAGGATATAATGTCTGCATTGCAGAAATTTATGGAAGTCTGCATTCAGCAATGCAATTCCAAATTCCCTTTTTAACACCTCAAAGGTTTTCATATTTCGCTCTGAGTCTATCAGTTGTATTGGAGTTTAAGCTGAACATCCCACCTACCCTACTCCCCCCCCCCCGAGGTTAGGTAAATGTTGAAATGGTATACATCTCCACACTGGGGCTGGCACTTCCCATCTTTGCCTTACTTTTAGTCACACGCACAGACTATGTTTGGTCCACGGGTTGTTAATATTCGAAAGATCTTGGAGAGAGACCACCCATGGTAAAATGTTTGGAGGCAAGTGCGGACAAGCTCCCTCTTCCATTTCTGGCTATCCTCCATTCCAGTATCATGTGATGCAATTTTTTTTTTTTTACACTTTATTTATTCATTTTCACAATGAACAAGCATATAAAATCTTTGATTTGAGGTATAGGATTAATCACTTACAGATAATTATGTTAGGTAATACTTAACCCTGCATTCACTGTTACAACACTATGGGGAAAATGCTGTATCGTTATAAATGTCCGATTGAATGTTACCACTTAAGCCATTTCAGCAAGACCATGGACGACCAATCCAAAGATGAGAGAAGAAAAGTCCAGAGAATCCCTTCTATACAGATGGGCTTTTGTCAATGACTGAGCCCTAGAGTCCATGATAACTCAGTAAGCAGATAACTACTCCATTTCATATGTTATAGATACATCCCCTCTTTCCTCCCAGCAGCACATAACATGGGTCTTATTTAATCATACAAAAATGATAGTACAAGTGACCAAGTATTAAAGCCCGATTACAGATCTAAGAACTGTTAAGTATTATAACCCAAACCATGTCTCACCATGAGATGGCAGCAAAGTCAACAATCTGTAATTTTACCAACAGCCGTGTCGCATTAACTTTTAATAGAAACATGTCTCAGTAAGGATTAAAACATTAAAATAAACCTGATTTTGCAACACAGTTTGCAAGTATTATAAGCATCAATAGAACTTTAAACATTATTAACAATAGGTCACTAACCATTGCCTGTCAACTCAAAGCTTTTCGAACCGGCTACCAAAGCAAGGAGATAGAAAAAAAAACCTAATATAGTGCAGTCCATAAAGCCATAGTTCAAGTTTTGGGGTCTTCTTCCTCCATACCTGTCAACTGTCATGGGGTGGCAAAGTCCTTATGCATATTCTTCAGCTTCCAACCAGCGTCAGCAGGACCATTGTAAATATAAGTTTTACCTGCATATGGGATTTTGAGTCTAGCAGGCATTTGAAGGGCATGATTGACTCTGAGCTCCCAGAGTCCCACTCGTGCTGCATCAAAACCCAAACATCTCATCCATGTAGCATAGCTGAGATCAGGAAAACAATGCAGAACAGCTCCGTCTGGCAGGGTGAGAGAACCTGCAGATTTGGCTTTTTGTAGAATTAAAGCTCGAACGTGCACACCTGTCATCGACACCAGAAATGTCTGGGGGAGATCTGGAGTATTGGGCTTTCATTTGGGCATAATGCAATACACCAGTACCACAAGGTGCTCTGCTTGTGTCTAAAAGAGATCTGATATAAGTTGTTGCATGAAACCAACAGTGTCTTCTCCCTCAAGGCCCTCTGGTACTCCCAAAAAAACGTAGGTTACAAGCTCGAGCTCCATTCTCTAGATATTTGAGCCTGGTACGGAGCAACTTATTTTCTTTCAAAACTCCATCCATAACCACAGTGGCTTTATTTACCGTGTTTGTGAGGGCTGAAGGATCTGTTTCAAAGGCAGCAACTTTGTTTTCCACTTGGGTTAACCTTGTGCTGTAAGTCTTCAACTTTTTATCTATTTGCTGTACTGCCTCCAAGATTGCCTTGACTGTGGCCTCAAGATCACTGGGTTTCTAGCTGGCATGGAGGGTTGAGGCACTGGATGCCACACCTCGAGCCATGCCGGCAACCTGGGTTCGAATACGGAGTCAGGTTGCCAGGGGTCAGCAAGGGAGGGAGAGGATGAAGCATCTATAGACAGCTCTCCTCTCCCCAGGGGGAGGACTATAGGATTGTCCAGCATCCTGGTGGCCCCCGATGGAGATCAGGGGTATTACAGGATGGCTGACTAATGGGAAAGGCAAGTGCAGCAGACACCGGCAAGGCTGCCGTAAGCTATAGCGTCATTGCACATCGCGTTTGAGGGAGGGGGGGAACATGGGGACAAAGAGGAAAAAGACCATCTGCAGACTTGCAGAGATGAGGAGGGCTCCAGTGGCAAAGCCCACATCCCAATGCCGGCTCAGCGCACTGGAGATCTCCCCAGGCACCAACCTGATGTCCAGTTAGGGCCTTGAATCTGCAAGATCACCATGGGTGGGCGAACCCTTCTGCACCTCTGTTGTTGGGGACTGACCTGGCTGGACTCGGGGAGAATACCAGCAGTGAGGGTTCAGGCAGGGAGTGAGAGGCATTAGCCAAGTGAGCACCTCGGAAGGATTGCCAGGACCACAGAGTGAGAAATAGAATTGAAAAAAAGAAAAAAAGAATCACCGGGTTTCTCGTTGAATGTCGTACTGCCTGAGGCTCCGCTGGTAGATGGCGCAGGACCTTTTCCCTTGCCAGAGTCCTTTGAGGTATCTGCCTTATTTCTCCCCATAATGGAATCAGTTCGAAAATTTTCTAGCAGTGTCCTAAGACCAGCAGCTTTCAAATAAAGTAGATGCATAGGCTTAGGCTGTATTTAAATTTGGAGTTTTAATCACTTTTTGCTATCAGCGCTGGGAGCTATGCGAGCAGCGTCTTCTGTCAACTGCTGGCCACGCCCCCGATGCAAGCATTTTTATTATCAGGAGTAACTGTGCTGTTTCATAATATTTTTCTAAATTTGGAAGCCCCCATAGTCTTCAATTCAGTTAATAAATACCTTCTAAGTCTTGTTTTTCACCCCGCCCAAATAAAGTGAGTTTCTTCTTCAAATCTTTCCAATCTTTGGTGGTTATAGGGATTGGTAAGGTTGAACAAAGAAATAGAAAATGGGGTAAAACATTCATTTTAATTGTATCTATCCTATTAAAAAACTTAAAGGAAGAGTGTTCCATCTATTAAGGTCTGCATAGATTTGTTGCTTTAGCATACCAAAATTGTGTAAATATACAGTATGAGAGAGATTTTTGGGAATCTGAATCCCCAAGTACCTCAGTTTTTCTTTCACCCACTTGTATAGATCAGTTCTTTAAAGATTGGGTAATCTGGCCATTAATCACCAGGACTTCCAATTTTTTAATGTTAATTTTAAAACCCGAAATTTGTCCAAACTGACATATTAGTTGGTTAAAAGGTGGAAATTATGTTGCTAGGTCCGAGAGATAAACGAAGATGTTGTCAACGTACAGTGACATTTTATTATTACAGCCATTCACTACTACGCCCTGGATATCTTTTGCTTGATGTACAGCCTCAGCCAAAGGTTCCATACTGATTACGAATAAAAGGGGTGAAAGTGGGAACCCTTGCCGAGTGCTCCCTCTCTATCTGAAAGGAGCTTGGCAGAGTGCCATTAAAACAAACTTGTGCTTTAGGGTCAGTATATAACATATTTATCCATAATAAAAACCCTGCCCTAATTCCCATATATTTCATCACCATTTTTAAATAAATCCAATTTAAGTGATCAAATGCCTTTTTGGCATCTAAACAAACTGTAATTTGGGGGATTGATGATTTATGCTTTTGGAACATGACATTCAAAGGTCTACCGATATTATCTGCTAGGTGTCGTTGAGGAATAAATCCAGACTGGTGTGGGTGAATTAATAAAGTAATATATTTTTGCAACCTTTTGGCCAGTATTTGTGTTAAGATTTTCATATCTTGATTTAAAAGAGAGATGGGCCGGTATGCTGAGCAAGTATCTAGTTGTTTGCCCGGTTAAGGTAGAAAAGTGACTTCTACATTACAGAGCAGGTTACTGACCTGGTTCCTGCAAAGAAAAAACATAAGGAAAAACATGTCACTGCACCTCCTGCTGAAAAAGCAAAGGAGCTCTCAGCTGACAAGCCTGCTATGCCTTCCACGGAGGACATAGCTAAAGCTTTGCAAATCCTCCAGGCTTTACAGGTCTGCAGTTCCTTTTTGGGTACCCAGGATCCTCCCCAAGTTCCAGTCCAGGCTTCTGTTCCTCCTAGTCAGGTGTCAGAATATTTTTATGAGGAGGATGAAGGGGAGCTTATTGAACTAGAGGTCTCCCCAGAGCAAGACTTCAGTTCCCCTCGTTCTGGCCAAGATGACTATTTGTCCCACTATGCATTTGTCAAACATAATGTGGATACCCTCAACCTCACTTCACAAGACGCAGTGGAGGATGAAGATGAGGCTTAATTCCTTTCACGATGGGGCTGGTGCCTACTAAGAGGTTACTCTTGCCAGTCCATAAGTCCCTTAAGAAAGCTTCCATCAAGATCCTGCAAAACTCCATATGAATAATGAAGGTTGACAGGAAAATAGATAAAAAGTACCAACTGGACAAGTTCAATGCTGACTACCTCTTTACCCACCCCGATGATGAGGGGGTGGTCCAGGTTGCAACTTCTGACAAGGCTAGGGTCCCTCTATCCTCACATCTCCCTGACATGGACTCCAGGAAATTCGATAACATGGGACAAAAGGGTACCTAGCAGCCTCTCTCCTTCTCAGACAGGCTACATACATGGCCTGCACAGCTCAGTACCAAAAGGCTCTCTGTCTGTTGGTCCTAGCCACGAGTGACAAGGTAAGAGGTGAGGTGGCCATTGATCTGGCAGAGACTGCCAGGATAGCTTTGGATGCAACCAAATATCAGTTCCACATGGCAGTTGATGCTAATGATTCTGCATCTAGGTTTATGGCTCTAGCCATCTCCATAAGGAGATTTGCATGGCTCAGAACCACTAATCTTTCTTGGGACACCTAGGCCAAGGCCATGGATTTCCCTTATGAGAACAATTTGCTCTTTGGTGACAAGACAGAGGCCTACAGGAAGAAGGTGGAGGAATACAAAACCACCTTTAGAAGTAACGCTTCTAGAGCCAAACCCTCCACTTCCTACAGAGTGCAGGGAAGGGGAGGCAGGGGTCGGGTCTCTATTTCAGGCAATTTTTCCAGGCCCAGGCAGTCCTTGACTACCAGCATCCCAGAGGTTATTTCAGGGGCAGGAGGCCCTCAAGATGGTCTGACCCGGCACCAGCTTCCAGGGCCCAGCCCAAGCAAACCACCTGATGTGTTTGTTCAGGTCACCACCCCACCCCCAGTGGGAGGCAGGTTGGCTCACTTCTTCAAGGAATGGGAAGCCATCACCACAGATAAGTGGGTCCTGGAGGTAGTGAGCCAAGGTCTCTCACTAAACATCAAATCTTTCCCCAGGTTGCAGGGGTACAGAAGGTTCAAACCTGCAACCAAAGCAGAGAAAACCCTCCTAGAACTGGAGGTCAAAAAGCTCCTACAGGTGAATGCAGTGGAAAAGGTTCCCATAACACAGTGGGGAAAAGGGTTTCTACTCTAGATACTTTCTCACCAAGAAGAAAAACAGGGAATGATGACCTATTCTGGATCTCAGGCTCCTAAACAGGCACCTGATAAAGCCCAAATTCAAGACGGTCACTTTGGCCATAGTCATCCCTTCCCTTCAGCAAGGAAACTGGTTGGCCTTTCTGGACTTGAAGGATCCATATTTTCCACATACCAATCAGGCCCAGCCACTGAAAGTACCTGAGGTTCAGGTTACCCTCAGGACATTACCAGTTCTCAGCCCTCCACTTCAGTCTCTCCTCGGTCTCCGGGGTGTTCACAAAGTGCCTGGCAGTAGTAGTGGCACATTTTAGGAGATTAGGGGTTCCAGTGCTCCCTAACCTGGATGATTCGCTAGTTATCGGAGAGTCCTTCCAGCAGGTCAAGGACTCTCTCAGCTTGACACAGTACACCTTAGAATCCTTGGGTTTTCTTACAACCCCCCCACAAAAAAAAACTCAGATAGAGCCTGTACAGGTCCTAGAGTTTATAGGCGTAGAGATGAACACCCTGGAGGGGAAGACATTTCTGCCACAGGACAGGGTATATGGTATACTAGTGCAGGTAAGTTCATTTGTCCCAGAGCAACCCAGACCTGCAAGATACTTCTTGCAGCTCTTAGGCCACATGGATGCCACCATGGCGGTGGTTCCAGGTGCCAGATTTCAAATGAGGGACATACAGTTCCATCTGAGATCCCTTTGGCCCCAGAGAAAGGACTCCCTCTCCAAGCTGGTTCCAGTGACAAAGTCCTTCCTTCGGGCTCTCATGTGATGGAATGAAAGAGAATCTCACGGAGGGATTGCCCTTCCAGCAGCAGGCTCCCACTGTCATTCTCACAATCGACACCTCCCTCTTGGGGTTGGGGGTTGACGATTTTACAGTAAGTGGTACTTGGACTCTCCAGGAGACACGCTTGCACATCACATCAGGAACTAGAAGAGGGACAGGATCAGATCTGTACAGTACAGTAGCTTCTTCTTGTTTTTACATTGTTTCTTGCGGATTCAACTTGGTAGAAGGTTATTTCTTTTCTTTCTTACTACTTCTAAGGGGCTAGCAGGGTATTGTTTGGGGCTGTTGGACTTTTGAAACCTGTTTTGGTAGCTATAAGTGGGCTTATTTGTTTGATGTTTCACTGTGTGGCAGGTTGCATTTGTGGAGACCTATTTCTTCTGATTTAAAACATAATTAGTGTGATTTAACTGGGTCTGTTTCTTTGAATTGGAGACCTATATCTTCTAATTTCAAGCCTATTTTGATGTGTTGTTGGTGAAGCTGTTTGGAGTCCTGTTTCTTTGGGTAATAAAGAAAATAATGTTTTGCACTGATAGAGGGGGGAGAGGGGAGACTTGGGGAAGTGTTTGGTATCCCATTGGAAGGGGGTCACTGGGGCAACTACTAAATGGGTAGCGTGGTAGGCTGCAAATAACTGCGGTGCACCAATCTTTCTAAAAATTGCCTGGAGTGTGGAGGATGTTTAGTGTGCAACCACATAGAGAAACTTAGAAAGGAGATCGAGGGTCTGCAGGAGGAACTAAGACAGGCAAGCAAGGCAGATTGGGGTGGGTTTAGCCCAATACTGGAGGGAGGAAGAAGGGGAGATGAGGAGGCGATTTAAGCCAACAGTGGTGAAGAGAGGGCTGGAAGAAGGGAAGCAGAGACAAAGGGGCCTTAGCCAGGAAGAAGGATTGCTGGGGAAACCAGGTCAGGAGACAAAGACAAATGGAAGGAGGAGATAGGGACTTGTGAGGAGGTGTAGAAGTGGCAAAAGTCATGAGTGGAAAGGAGAGAACAGGTTACTATGAAAGAGAGGGAGCGGCATTTGTGAAGGGTCTTCAGAAAATAGTTTTGCACTGCTAGAGAGGAAGAAGGTGGAGGAGGGAAATGATGAAATTAGAGGAGTAATTGATAAATGCCTGGACCAAACTGGAGTGGGGAAATTCTGCTGGGAGAATTGCAATGGGGCGAAGGGAAAATAATGTGTGGAGGAAGAAGAGGAGCTGGAAATGAGAGAGGGAGAGGAATGGAAGCAAGCAGGAGTAACAGTGGTGGAATCTTAGTGCTGGGGACTCAATACTAAGAGGAGTTAGTGGGTAGCAAGGGGAGAGGCATAGTCGATTTGGGTGGAGGCCATGCCAGGAATGACAGCAGAAAGGGTGGAACAGTCTGTTCTGAAATATGCTAGAAGGGGTAGGGACAAGCCTCATTTAATTATACATCTTGGGACAAACGACCTGGCTGACAAGACAGTAGATATAGTCCAGAAGAGGTCTGAGGAACTAGCACAATTATGTGAGGGGGCCAAGATCAGTAACTTTTTCAGAGATACTTCCAGTGCCCAAGGCAAGCACAACAAGAAAGCTGAGAATAGAGGAATTTAACGGATGGCTATGAACCTGGTGTTGTGCTAAAGGGTATGGGCTGTTGAGGGGTGGGGAGGGATCTGGGAGGACAGTAGTCTCTATGCCAAGGACAGACTACATTTGAGTGAGGAGGGAACGAAAGTGTTGAAACAGAGGATGGAGGAGTACATAGAGGAAGTTGGGAATTTAAACTAGGAGTGGGGGGTGGCAATTGGGCAAGAGATATGCAGAGACCACAGGTTGGGAAACCATATGAGCTTAACCCCCATAACAGTGACAAAGGGCAAATGGCAAGTACTATTGGTGATGCTAGGAAAGGAGGGCAGGATGGGAGGGGGGAAGGGTGGAAGGTGGTTACACTTAATGCTAGGAGCCTTGGGAGGAAAACTGCAGAGTTGCAGGTGCTCATGGCAGAGGGAGAGGTGGACATTGCAGCCATCACAGAAACATGGGCCACCCAATACAATGACTGGGACCTGTCTGTACCAGGGTACAAGTTATTTCGTAGGGACAGGGTGATTGGGAAAGGAGGGGGTGTGGCACTATATATATGTGAAGGAAGGATTGAAGTGTGTAAGGAAGGAAGGGGAGGAGGGTAGTACAGAGTCACTTTGGATGCAAATACAGGATTCCAAGAATAGGATTCTTAGAATGGGAGTGGTGTACAAGCCACCATCTCAGACGGAGGAGTTAGACAGGGAACTAGCAGGACAGATCAGGAGGACCTCTGAGAAGGGTAGTGGTGATTGTGGGGGACTTCAACATGCCAGGAGTGGACTGGAGTACCCCAACAACCAGGAACAGAAGGGAGCAGGTACTGCTGTATGCCTTCCAGGACAGCTTCCTGCTGCAAATGGTCAGTGAACCAAGCAGGTTAAGAAATACCCTTGACCTTGTGGTGGCAAATGGGGACTTTGTGAGAGAACTTACAGTGGAGGAACCCGCTGTCAGGGAGTGACCACCACTCAGTATGGCTCACACTGGATATGGGCAAGGAAGGAGTGGAATCTGGCACAAGAGTGCTGGACTTCAGGAGGGCCAACTTTGGGAGGATGGGGGAAGTGGTAAAAGGGTACCTAGCCAGAATTCAATTTAGTATGGACACTAACCAGAGGTGGGAGCTCATAAAGCTGGGGATAGTGAAGGCAACCAAAACCTGCTGCAAGGCCCAGAGCAAGAAGGGTAGGGCTAAGAAACCGAGCTGGTTGAGCAAGGAGGTCATGGAAAAGGTAAGAAGAAAAAGAGCTGCCTTTAGGAAGTACAAGAAAACAGGGAGGGGGGGGGATGACAGGGAGGAGTACTTGACAGAATTGAAGGAGGTGACAAGGGCAGTAAGGGGAGCCAAAGCATGTACGGAACTCAGGCTGGCACAAGGCATTAAGAAGGGGGAGAAGGACTTCTTTAGGTACATCAGGAGAAAAGAGAAAAGGAGCTGTAAGAACCACATAGTAAGGATTAGGAAGGAGGGGGGTTGGGTGGAAGCAGGGTGCTATAAGGCAGAAGCACTAAATGAGTACTTTTGCTCAGTATTTACTAAAGAGAAGAGGGGGGGTGACACCCAAGGGAGGAGAAATGGCAGAAACAGGGGGGAAGGGGTGACAGACGGGGAATCATGGAGGCCAGAGTTTGGGAGGGTTTGAAGGCACTGAGGGTGGACAAGGCGCCGGGCCCAGATGGCATCCACCCCAGGGTACTTAAGGAGCTGGCAGAGGTCCTGCAGACCTTTGCAGACTCTATTTAATGCCTCACTACATTCGGGTGTGTACTTAGGACTGGAGTATGGCTTCATGTAGTGCCCTCCACAAGAGTGGCCCCAAAGATGAACTGGAAACTAAGAATCAGTGAGCCTCACATCCATCGTGGGTACGCTAATGGAGACTATGCTGAAGGAGAGGGTGGTGACCCTCCTAGAGGCCAAAGAACTACAGGACAGTAGACAGCATGGCTTTACATGGGGCAGATCCTGCCAAACCAACCTGGTGGAGTTCTATGACTGGGTAACTAGGCAACTGGACAGGGGCCATGCAGTGAATGTCCTGTATCTGGACTTCAGTAAGGCATCTGACCAGTGCCGCATGGAAGGCTGGGAAGTAAGTTAGTAGGCACAGGGGCGGGTGCAAAGCTGGTGAGATGGGTAGGAAACTGGCTTCAGGGAAGCAACAGAGGGTGGTGGTGGGTGGGGAGCTCTCACACCCAAGGATAGTGACGAGCGGTGTTCCACAGGGCTCAGTGTTGGGACCAGTGTTGTTTGGGATATTCATTGCAGAGATATCATGGGACATCAAGAGCAAGATCAGTCTGTTTGCAGATGATACCAAGGTAGGAGCGGTGGTGGATGACCTAGGGGTATGGTAGGGGTTGCAGGATGATCTGGCAAAGCTTGAAACCTGGTCAGACACCTGGCAACTGGGCTTTAATGCCAAAAAGTGTAAGGTGCTGCATTTTGGGATGAAGAACCCAAGGAGGAGTTACCAGCTGGGGGGAGTACAGCTAGCCCAGACAGAGGAGGAGAAGGATCTGAGGGTGCTCATTACAGGGTCAATGAACAACTTGGCACAATGTAGGAAGGCAGCTGCAAAGGCCAACAAAATGCTGGGTTGCATTGCAAGGGGTATATCCATGAGGAGGGAGGAGGTGATTCTGCCACTGTTTAGGTCATTAGTTAGACCGCACCTGGAGTGCTGCGTGCAGTACTGGCGCCCGTATCTGAAGAGGGACATTAAGTTACTGGAAGGGGTGCAGTGCAGAACAACAAAGATGATCAAGGGGCTGGGGAACTTATCATACGAGAGGAGGTTGAAGGAGTTGAACATGTACTCACTGGAGGAGAGGAGAGACAGGGGTGACATGATTGAAACCTTTAAATACATGAAAGGAATAAACAAGACAGGTACAAAGGGACTGTTCAAAGTAAGGGAGGGGAGGGACACCAGGGTCCATGATATGAGACTGGAGGGAGGAAGGTTCAGGAGGGAGATGAGGAGACACTTTTTTACAGAGAGAGTGGTGGCTGGGTGGAATGCGTTACCTGCAGAAGTGGTATCCAGTAGAACAGTGGACTGCTTCAAAAGGGATGGACAGGACAAGGGGGGAGGGTTAATGAAGGGGAAGGGTGGAAGGGAGGGGCAGCTGAAGAATAAGGGGTGCTAGCTGCACATTCGAGCAGACTTGATAAACCTCTAGGCCTTTATCTGCTGGCAAATTTTGTATGTTCGTAACCTACTGGAACTCAGAGCAGTTTTTCTTGCTCTACAGTCCTTTGCTCCCTAGATCCAAGTAAAATCTGTACAGGTCAGGACAGACAACACCACCTCAATGTACTGCATCAACAAGCAGGGTGGAACCAGATTCACCAAGCTGTGCACAGACGCTATGAAAATCTGGAGCCTGGCCTACTCCAGTCAGATCAGCCTATCTACAATTCCCCTTCTGGGGAAGGACAACCTCCTGGCAGACTCTCTCAGCAGAGTCAGCCAGAACCACCGCTAGTGGTTATTGAACAAACAGATACTGGACACCATCTTCAGGAGGTGAGGTACCCCAGAGATAGATATTTTTACTTCCAGGGAGACTCACCAGCTCCCTCAATTTTGCTGCAGGGCCCCAGCGATGGGCACAGTACCCCTGGATATCCTGGCTCTGGACTGGACGGGAAGGTTCCTCTATGCTTTCCTCTTTCCCCAGGTGCTCAGAGTTCTCCTCAAACTGAGGAGCCAGTCAGCAACCATGATTCTGGTGGCCCCAGGTTGGGTCAGACAGCCATGTACTCCCTCCTGCTAGCCCTGTCGATCACACAGCCTATTCATCTTCCTCAGAGGCACAATCTCCTCATTACATCCCAGGGCAGGATTCTGTACCCCAGTCTCAGGTCACTTCACCTCAAGGCTTGGCTCTTGAGGACCTAGAGTTTTCTAATCTCCAGTTCTCTAGAGGTCCTCAAGGTATCCAGGAAGCCAGCAACCAGGAAAACCTATGCTTCCAAATGGAAGAGATCATCCTTCTGGTGTAGGCCTAAGCACATCATCCCCCCTGCAAGCAGGCCTGCCTGTGCTCCTCGATTAGCTGGACCACCTGCACAGCCTAGGCCTCAGGCCTTCCACTCTTAAGGTCCACCTAGCAGCATTTTCTGCTTATCTCTCAGTGGGTAAGAAGAGGTCAGTGGCCTCTCAACCCCATTTTCAAGAAGTTCTTCAAAGGGCTCTTGCACCAATACCCACCTCTCAGGGAGCCAGGTCCCCCTTGGGATCTGTACCTGTGTACAGCCAAGCTCATGGAGCCCCCATTTGAGGCATTGGCTACTGCAGACCTGAAATATATTACCTGGAAGACAGTCTTCCTGGTAGCCATCACTTTGGCTAGGAGGGTCTGTGAACTACAAGCCCTTTGCACAGACCCTAACTATACTGCATTCCATAGGGACAAGGTGTCCCTCAGGACTGACAGAAAATTCCTCCCTAAGGTGGTTTCCGAATTTAACCTGAAATTAGTCTCCCTGTGTTTTTCGTAGCCAAGTCCAGTTCGGGTGAGCTAAAGTTACATAGTCTGGATGTCAAGAGGGCACTTAGCCTCTAGCTTGAGCATACCAAAGCTATTAGGTCAAGCCACTTTAACTGTTCCTGACATGGTGAAGTGTGGAAGGGCAGGCCAGCATCAAAGAGGATAACTGCATGCTGGATAGTCTCTTGCATACAGTTCTGCTACAGCAAAGCTGGCAAGCAGCCCCCCCCAAGGTCTCAGAGCTCACTCCACTCATGGAACAACTGCCATCAGTGGCAGCAGCAAGGGACGTCCTCTTGTTGGAAATCTGTAGAGCAGTTACCTGAAAAACTGTACACACCTTCACAAAGCACTACTATCTGGACATAGAGTCCAGAAGTGATGCCAGGTTTGGTGCTGCAGAACCTTTTCCCTAAGTAGGTTCTGTACCTGACCTCCCAAAATACTACTTGGTATTCTGCATCAGTTAAGCATACTGAGGGATTCCTGGACTTTAAAGAACAAATTACTATAGTAATTTTGTTTCTTCCAGAAGATCCCCAGTATGCTTAACTCTCCTCCTCCCTCCCCTTCCAAAACCAGGAAAGGTTCTGCATCCTCCAAGTGTTACCCTGTGCTTAGTCACTTAGGGCAAATTTTGGGGTACTTAAATAGCTGATAGGTTCTAACCTGTCTGTTATGTGTTTCTCCTCAAAGCAGGGGCATTTTTTCCTATCTTCAGGGTAGTTTTTTTCTACAGGATAGTTTAGATAGGAGGGGTTAGACCCCATCAGGCTGTTCCAAAATTAATCTGAACAGGTTAGAACGCAGCAGCACCTAGAGGCAGCAGTTTGAATTGCTGGCACATGCCAATGATTCTATCATTTACATACATTCCAGTCTCTATGGGGCAGTTCAGCATAGGAAGCAACTGAATCAGTTGAGCATACTGAGGGATCCCCTGGAAGAAACATTACTATGGTAATTTTTTCTTCTCTCCCCAGAACAACCTCTGAGCCAAACAGATCCCCCTTTTTTGTTTTACTTTAACAGGTTCAGGGATTCTTGAGAGGGGGGTCCCATACAGCAGTATCCCCCCAGCTGCCTCCTAGTGTGCTCCCCAACTTTGCTTCTTCTGTTCTCTCCCCAGCACAACCTATGAGCCAAATAGACCCCCCCTTTTTTGATTTAATAGATTCAGGGATTCTTGAGAAGGGGGTGGGTCAGCAGTACCCCAACAGCTGCCTTCTAGTGTGTCTTCCTGCGGTTCCCCACTTTGCTCCTTCTGTTCTCTCCCAAGCACCACCTCTGAGCCAGACTAACAGATTCCTCCTCCCACAGAAATCATTTTCAGACCCCCACCAGTGTTCTACCTTTGCTCCTGTCCTTTCTGGCTGCTCTTCGGGCCCCCAGTCCCCTCCAAAATGTAGTCTCTTTAGTGGTACTGGGGTCTGGGTTTGTCTGAGGGTGCCACTCAGGCTGTGATCCCCCTCCCCCAGGGATCATTTTCAGTCACCCACCAACACTGCTGCCTTGGTTTCTACAAAATAAATTCTTCTTTACTTCAAGTCCTCTCCTGTGACTGTCCTTGTTCTGTTGTTGTTGCCCCCAGCACCCTCCAAAACGTGCCATGTAGTGTGCCTGCGATACTAGGTTTATTTTTCCAGTCTGTCAAGACTGTCAATGTCAGTCTCAGTCAGTCTCTTTTATTCACTGACAATTGAACTGAAGAAAATGAAAGACAGATTTTAATTTAAACACAATAAGAATCAGAAAGAACAAATCATGCCAAAATGGGTGCGATGTGCTGCTAACAAGCAGTCCCTTCCACTTGTACTGCCACAGCCCACTCTCATTCTCTCTCTGCCACACACGCTATCCGGAGCACAGACACCTGATCAATCACCAAGGTATCAGCCCGGTGTCATGTGCTCTGATCTGCAAGCTCTGTGATCATAAAGGACCCAGGCTGGACTTTCAATGCTTGTTTGTAGCCCTGCAATGGAGACTCAGTGCCCCACCCCCATCAAGTTTCCCTCAGTGGTGGCGTGGCTCTCTGATATTGTAGAAGTCCGCTTTTTCTTTAATAAAAAGCAGCAATTACATCAACAGAGCCACCATTGAGGGAAACTGTGAGCACAAGACATTTACCCTTATTAAAGAGGGGGGTTGTGAAAATAGTGGAAGAGTGACACGAGTCAGCACGCTCAAAAGTTTACATTAACATCAGCTTGGGCTGAGAGTAAGCATGTCTAAACTGGGGTGCTAGCACAAACAGCAATGGATGCTAACGTGACATACATATCCCCTTATCCCACATCAGTACTCTACTTCTTCACAAGTTCTTTACCAATGTCTGCAACAGCTACAGTACCGTTTCATGAAAGCCACAGCACAGTAACTCTCATTTGCAAAATAAAAGCAAGTGCTCTCACTCTCCCCTACCAAGAAGAAATAATGCCATAAATGTGGAAATTTGATCCCTCCCCTATCTTCTGGTCATCTTAGCCAATTAAGTTTTATTATAGAAAAAGGC
Source organism: Neoceratodus forsteri (assembly GCA_016271365.2). Classification (NCBI taxonomy): domain Eukaryota; kingdom Metazoa; phylum Chordata; order Ceratodontiformes; family Ceratodontidae; genus Neoceratodus; species Neoceratodus forsteri. The sequence goes on from CM057455.1 coordinate 1,031,196,521, forward strand.
ATCATTTATTCATTCATGTAATACTTACCAGAGACAACATCTCCGCAAAGCAGAATGGTTTCCTCTTTTTCACAAGTACATAACTCATTTTTGGGGGGAGTGATGGGGGGAGAGGGTAGAAGGTGCCAAATGGGGATTGGGGAGGGGGAATTAACTGGATTAATGGGTTTAGGTTGGTTGTTGGGGAGAAGAGTGGAGAATTGGGTTTGGCATGCAGGTTGGGGGAAGGTTTTACTATGACCAGCATTTTGCATCAGCTGTGAATTTAATTTGCTTGGTGGTGGTGGTGGGGGGCGGGGTTGAGTGGTGGTTTGGTACAGGGATATATAAAGCAATGGGTGCTGGGTGGGGGCCAAGTACAACATAACATAGTGGGTGGCAACAGGATTTAAAAAAAAAAATGCTTTTCAAACAACATGAAGTCTTGCTATATTATGACAATTGCAGTGAGTCCCCATCTTCGAACTGCTCCGGAGGTGAAATAGTTAACTTTCCATGCAGGCATGGAACTTAGAGCGCGAGCTCGGTTGAAAACTCTGTCTGTTGTTCTTCAAACGCAAACTGTCAGATTCTTTACTCCACCTCACTGAACAGTCGCTCCGGAGATTTCTCCTTCTGCTTGGTTCATTTTGTCGGTTTTAAAGTATTATTTTGTCGTTTTTTCAACTGAAATTAAACCGCAACCGGTCGGTTCAAGATCCGTCTGTGGTAATGTAAGTAATAGATAGGTTTACATTTAGTTTTTCTGTGTGGAACTTGTAATTCATTATCGGTTCGGTTTGAACTAATCAGGTTGTCTTTAAATCTACTAGTCCTTTTTTAGAGTGCGGTTCCCGGTTCTTATCTGTTCTAAAAAAACGGATTTCATTACGTTTTTTTCCACGACCCATGACACGGTTGGGAACCGATAAGGGTGTCTTGCTTGGTGGATTGCCATAAATGGGCAAGTTGGTTAGGCTGGCATTATGTCTGAGAAACCCAAAAGAAAAACCGGACCCACTGGGTTTCAACACTGTAGTGTTTGTGGGGAAGCTTTGCTAAGGCTGACCCACACACCACATGTGTCTATTGTCTGGGGTTTGACCACCTCAATTCAGACTGCCAGATTTGTCAGAATTTCCCTGCTGCCACCATAGATAAGAGAGTTGGTAGGCTCAGGGAAAGGGAGGCCAAAAAGTCCGCTGACCCAGATGGCCAGCCCGGTTCGGTACCAACCGAACCGGAGGGAGTGCCCTCTGACCAGGGCGATACTTCCTCGGGCAAACGAAGAGCCGGCTCTGAGGAGCCGGTTCCAGCAAAAAGGACTAGAAAGTCAGCTAGCGTAGAGCCAAAAGTTCTCTCCCCAACTGCTGAAGAAATAGCTAAAGCAATTCAAATTGTCCAGTCTCTCTCTCCAGCCTCGACCGAACCGACACCATCAGGGAGGCGTTCCGTTCAGCCGGTTCCACCGGTTCAAGATTATGATTTTGAGGATTTTTGTGAACCGGAGGAGGGGGAAGAGGAATATGAGGAGAGTGAATATGGTTTTGAAGATCTGGATGTGCCCATTGAACCGGACATCTCTCCAGATAGACCCTTAGGGGTTTCTCCTCCAAGGCTTTCTGAGTCCCCTTCTCATTTCATGTTTTATAAAAAAGTTGCTGAAACTTTCCAGCTCCCTGTTGAGGAAGCTGTTGATGACCAAGAGGAGCCAGACTATGTAGAAATGATGGATATTCCAGAGTCTAGGAGACTGTCTATTCCTTTGCATAAATCTTTTCGGAAACAGACAGTAAAAGTTTTAAAAACTCCTCACACTATACCTCCTGTGGATAAAAGGATGGACAAGAGGTATACCTTATCAGGCTCCGACACTGATTTCCTCACTCAACAATGCAGCCATGTGGGGGTAGTGCAGGCTGCAGCCTGTGACGAGGCTAATATTCCCCTAGCTTCACACCCCCTGAGAAGGACTCCAGGAAGATTGATGCTATGGCAAAGAAACAGTACATGGCAGCATCTTTGGGACTCAGACAGGCAAATTATATGGCTTATGTTGCTAGGTACCAGAAATCCAGATGGGATACTGTGCTGGCCCTAGCAAAACAAGTCCCTGACCAGCTTGCCAGGGAGCAGGAACAGGTGGCTATGGATGGTATTGAGGCATCCAAGGTGCAATTTCATGCTGCAGTGGACTCTAATGATGTTTCATCAAGAGTCATGGCTACATCTGTGGCACTTCGCAGGATGGCTTGGCTCAGATGTACTACCCTGTCTCAGGATACCTAATCTAAGGCCATGGATTTTCCTGTTGTGGGCAATTCTCTGTTTGGGGAGCAAACAAAGAATTACATGAAGAAAATGGACGAGTATAGGACCACCTATAGGAGTGCACAGGCCAAGGAAAGGCAGGCCACTCCTCAAAAGCAGCTTCCTAGAGGCAGGGGCAGGCCTTTTCATAGGCTTTTTTACCAAACCCAAGCTTCCTCGTCCGCCTATGCTCAGAGGGGGTTCTTTAGAGGGAGAGGCAGATGGGGTACAAGCAGGCCTGCTTCCACCCCTCAGCCCAAAGCCCCTGCCAAGCAGGCACCCTGATGGGATTGCCAGGGCCGATTCTTCTCTACCTGTAGGGGGCAGGCTGGCTTACTTTGTCCAGGACTGGAAGTCTTTAACATCAGACAAGTGGGTCCTGGAAGTAGTAAGTCAGGGACTGGTTCTCAGCTTCAAAAATTTCCAAAGCTGAGAACCAGATCTTTCCACCTGCAACTCCATCAGAGGCACTCGCCCCTAGAGGAAGAGGTCTCTACCTCCTGGCTCTCAGAGCCATGGAAAGGATTCCTCCCCTACACCAGGGCAAAGGTTTGTACTCCAGGTACTTCCTTACCCCAAAAAAGACAGGAGAATGGCGACCCATCCTGGATCTCAGATACTTAAACAAGCACCTTTTAAAGCCAAAGTTCAAAATGGTGACTCTGGGAATTATCCTACCCTCTCTAAGGCCAGAGGACTGGCTAGCTTCCCTGGACCTCAAGGATGCCTACTTCCATATTCCCATCAGAAGCTCCCATCGAAAGTACCTCAGGTTCGAGCTGCCCTCAGGCCACTACCAGTTCAGAGCAATGCCCTTGACCTCACTTCTGCTCCAAGGGTATTCACCAAATGCCTGGCAGTAGCAGTTGCCTACCTAAGAAGGCAAAGATTGCCATCTTTCCTTACCTGGACGATTGGCTCATAGTAGGCCAGTCCCCAGACCAGGTCAATTCACATCTTCAGATAACGCAGCAACTGCTTACCTCTCTAGGTTTCCTCTGAATCTCTCAAAGTCAGTTCTAGAGCCTGTCCAGCTTCTTACCTTCATAGGCGCAGAACTGAACACACAGGAAGCCAGGGCCTTCCTTCCCCTGGACAGGGCAAAGACCCTAGTCTCCCTGGCCTCCTCATTCACCCTGCAGGTCTCCCGGACAGCAAGGCATTTTCTGCAGCTCCTAGGACACATGGCTGCTTCCACAGCAGTTGTGCAGGGAGCAAGATTTCAGATGAGGGACATCCAGTTCCATTTGAGAGCTTTTGGTCTCAAAGAAAGGATCCTCTTACCAAGTTGATCCCAGTAACTCGAACCCTGATCCAAGCCCTACAGTGATGGCAGGATCAGAGCAACCTGAGACAAGGGTTCCTTTTGCCACTCAGTCTCACTCTCTAATCCTTACTACAGATGTGTCCCTCTTGGGCTGGGGAGCTCACATGGGCGACCTCACCACCCAGGGTCTGTGGTCTCACCAGGAATCTCTGCTCCACATCAACCTGTTGGAGCTCAGAGCAGTTTTTCTAGCACTTCAAGCTTTTTCCAAATCTGTTCAGAACAAGATTATACAGGTCAGAACAGACAACACCACTACAATGTGGTACATCAACAAGCAAGGGGGCACTCAGTCTACGGCCTTCTGCACCGAAGCGATGAAGTTGTGGTCTCTGGCTTACTCCCTGAACACCTCCCTTACAGCAGTCCACCTCCCAGGCAAGGACAATGTCCTGGCAGATGCTCTCAGCAGGATTTCCCAGGGCCATCACGAATGGTCACTGGATCCCCTGGTCTTGGGAGTAGTATTTGCCAGATGGGGCACCCCGCAGATAGATCTTTTTGCAGCCCCAGACAATCACCAACTTCCTCTTTTTTGTTGCAGGCCCCCAGTGTTGGACCACTACCCCTGGATGCCTTAGCCCTCAGTTGGGAAGGAAGTTCCTCTATGCCTTCCCTCCCTTTCCTCTCCTGTTCAAAGTGCTAGTCAAAATCAGATCCCAATCCTGCAAAGTCATTCTGATAGCTCCAGATTGGGCCAGACAACCTTGGTATCCACTCCTACTGTCCTTGGCAGTCCATCCTCCCCTGTGCCTTCCCAGGAATCACAATCTGTTAACCTGTGCCCAGGGACGGGTTTGGTATCCGAATCTCAAATCTCACAATCTCAAGGCTTGGTTCTTGAAGAGTTAGAGTTTGCTGAGTTACACCTTTCCCAAGGTGTAATGGATATATTGAAGGCCTCAAGGAAGCCTTCCACCAGGGCTACTTATAATTCCAAATGGAAAAGGTTTTCCATATGGTGCTCGGAAAAGCATATTTCCCAGACTCTGCTGATCTACCCACAGTCCTGGATTATATGGTCCATCTGAATTTTGGGGCTGAGACCAGCTACCCTGAAGGTATTTGGCAACTGTGTCTGCTTTTATTTCAGCAGGTAAATCTCTTCTCTTTCAGCTCATCCTGTATTTTCTAAGTTTTTAAGGGATTGCTTCACACCAACCCTCCATTCAGGGATCCTGCCCCTGCCTGGGATCTTATCGTTTGTATTGCTCAGCTTATGCAACCCCTTCGAGCCCTTGTCTTCAGCTGAGCTCAAGTACTTGACTTGGAAAACTGTGTTTCTGGTAACCATCACCTCTGCCAGGCGCATAAGTGAATTACAAGCGCTGTCAGTGGAGCAGGAGTTTATCTCCTTTCACAGAGATAAGGTGGTCCTCCAGACTAACAGAAAGTTCCTACCTAAGGTGGTTTCAGATTTCCACCTTAATCAATCTATTTCTCTTCTAGTGTACTTCACTGACCACTCCTCCTCTGGTGAGAGGAGGCTGCACAGCCTAGATGTGAAGAGAGCCCTTAGTTACTACATAGAGCGTACCGAGGGTCATAGGTTTGACTCCCTCCAACTGTTCCTCACTTATGGCGAAGTTGGTAAAGGGAAGCCAGCCACTAAAATATCCATTGCCAGGTGGATTGTCTCTTGTATCCAATTCTGCTACAAAAAGTTGGGTAAAGTTCCCCCCTCTGGCCTGAGGGCTCACTCTACCAGAGGTACAGCTGCTTCTCTGGCTGCTGCCAGAGACATTCCTATTCTAGAAATATGTCAAGCAGCTACCTGGAAAACAGTTCACACTTTACCAAGCACTACTCCCTGGACATCCAGGCTAGGAGTGATGCTCGGTTTGGCACAGCCGTGCTTCAGAGCCTATTCCCTAAGTAGGTTCTGTCCCTCCTCCATGGAGGTACTGCTGTGTAGTCTGCAATTGTCATAATATAGCAAGACTTCACGTTGTTTGAAGAAAAAAATGCTCACCTTAATAATGTTGTTTCTTCTAATGGAGTCTTGCTATATTATGACCTCCCTCCCTGCCTGCCTCTCTCAGAACCTCTGTTTTGGGATGTGGGTGGGCAGTACAGTGTTGGCACTTTTTTGATGCCCACCTTGTTGTTTTTCACCCTCCTTTTTGGGTGAATTGGTGTTGTGTTTTTGCATTTTTGGGTCTCCTGACTTGAGTCTTTGTTTGAGGCCAAAAAATGAGTGTTTATGTTAGTAGCCAGTTGGCTAGTGTAGGTTTACAGCTTCCACACAGAGCCTTAGTGAGTTTTAGCTCATAAAGATCTGACAGTTTGCGTTTGAAGAACAACAGACAGAGTTTTCAACTGAGCTCGCGCTCTAAGTTCCATGCCTGCATGGAAAGTTAACTATTTCACCTCCGGAGCAGTTCGAAGATGGGGACTCACTGCAATTGTCATAATATAGCAAGACTCCATTAGAAGAAACAACATTACTAAGGTGAGTAATTTTTTCTTACTTCACCATCCAAAGCTAAAGTATGCTGGAAGATTCACAAAGCTTTCCAAACAGCAAGGCTCACAAGTTCTGAACCAAGTTCGCAACAATTTTGCATTCCAAGATGAAATTCACTTAATCTCTACTGCAGCTCACCACACTTATGTCCTCTCTAATGACCAAGAAATGGAAATTACGTACTTGCTGCAATTCTTGATTTTCTTGGATGAAGTTCCGCCACTCATTCACACTAATGGGACTAAGCCAGAGGGACTAGGATGGCACGGGAGCAAAAAATCTTCAGGAGGGCCGGCACTGGGATAGGACCATGCATCTGCGGTGCCACGAGACTAGCTCACGCCATATAGGCTATCTCGGCATCGATCCTCCAACCACCTCAGTACCTTTTCGACCAAGGAGGTGCAGCGTAAACTAACAAAAGAAAACCTAATCCTAACTCCCAGGCATATGAAGGCCCAGATGACCCATGTAAGAAGGGTCAATTCAACAATGTCTTCACAGCCCGAACAACAAAGTAGTGAAGACCAAAACAGAACAAGTGAGCTCGGGGATGGTGGGTGGTCATGTGAATGAGTGGTGGAGACTTTGTCCAAGAAGATCAAGAATTACACTAAGTACATAATTTCCATATCTTCCTAGACTAAAAGTCTCCAGCACTCATTCACACCAATGGGAGAGTACCGAGCTAAAAATCAACCCCACCCAAGTAGGGTGCTAGGAGACAGAGCTCACTCCGGATAGAAGTCCAAAAGGACGATCCTGTCAAAGAAAGAGAGCTGCCTGGCATGGATATCCAGAACATAGTGCTTTACAAAGGTATGCACTGAGCTCCAACTCGCCACCTTGCAGATGTCTGTAATGAGTACATTACGAAACTCCGCCAGGAGGCTGCAACCTCTCTGATAGAATGGTGTGAATCCAGCCTTCCAACTTGGTATGTGTCTTGGATTAGTAGTGTCAAAGACATGCTATTAACCAAGCAGAAAACATCTCATGGCAACAGGCTGACCCAGCCGAGGCATGCTAAAAGATACAATATTTGCTTGGATGCATATCACTTCATTCTGTCGATGTAGAATCACAGAACCATCTTAACAGAGAATGAAGGGAGAGCTCTCTTTCCCTCTGGAGTTAATAACACAAAACTTGACTAATGGTAACAGAGCCAGTGACATGTCTACTGGTTCAAGATAGACCAAAAACGTGCAGAGGTGTACCTTCACTGCAGAGTATAGCAGACCTGCATTCAACAGTTCGAAGAGGCACTCCATATTTGGTGGGCAACCGAAGGGTCCAGATGGGACTTGCACACCAGATGGAAAGGGTTTCCACTAAGTCATGTAAGCCATCCTGGTGGAAGGCCTATGCAAAACTTAGAAGACTGCAAATTGTATCTGCCGAGGCCAGTCTGGGACGATGAGAATCATCCTGCTCCCCCCTGTGCAAACAAGTTAATCAGCACCATCTGAATTAAGGGAACAGCAGGAAAACATAAGGGAATGTCTTGTCTATTGCAGTGAACACATCCTGACAGAAAACACCAGGGTCTGGATTTCTGAAGCAGGATAGAGGCAGTTTTGCGTTGAGAGATGACGCAAAAAGGACCAGATCCGAACTGCCCCACTCATCAAAAGCGACTGCACAAAATCTGAACTGACACATTATGCTCAAGGTACCACTCTCATAACCTTGCGGCACTACTGCAGAGAGGGTATGGGGACACCCCACCCTGCTTGCTGATGTAATACATCACAGCTTTGATGTCTGTCTGAAGTAGGATCACTTCATGGCCATGGGCATCCTCCAGGAGTTTGCTTATAAGATACATCTCATCTCTAGGAAATGTATGACAAGATAAGGTTCCTCCTGGCTCCACACCTGAGTGTGTAGGTCTTTACAGTGAGGCTCCCACTTGAGATGTTCTCCGGGGCTCTGTCATTTTGTAAGGAGAATTGCGGATGCGTGGTTGGAGACCACTGTTTGCTGTAGAGGATGCCCCGAGTCCCACATCCGCTCAACCAAAAATGTCTCGAATAGAGTAGTTTTCCTTGATGCAATGAGCCATCTGAAGATATAATTTCTCCCATCCTCTGGAACGATCTGATGCCCTGGAGGTATCCAGGAGGGCTCCTAAGAAGAGGAGCTGCTGGGAAGATAAAACTGGCACCTTTCCCGAATCAGAGAATCCCCTTGAGAGAACACTGAGAAGCTGTGGCGACTGCTTCCTGTGTCTCTTGCCTGGATGGGCTAGCTAGGAACCAAATATCCATGAAGTGAAGACGAGTGCAAAGATTTTGATGAACTCTTCCCTGAACAGGCATTTGTGCAACCTTCCAAGGTCGACAGATGGGTGCATGCTGCCTGTTAACTTGGAACCAGAGCAATGGAAATAGGAACCTGTGCTCCGTTTTGCTTATGGAAAAACTTTTACTGCCCAGTTCCCGAAGAGACCCCGCATCTCAGAAGCGGAGGGAGTGTGACTGAGAGGAGGGCAGACTAGGCTGTCATCTGGGTGGAAGGTCTGGGGAAATCTGAGAAATTGGGCGAGGATCCCTCTTGGACAATCCTGATGACGTATAGGTCCACTGTAATGGACTTCCACTGGAAGTAAAACCGAGTTAGACGCCCCTACTACCGCAAAGGGGCACCCCCCCCAATCAGACAGCTGGGGTAGAACCTGGGCTGAATCCGCAGAGGTTGGATTAGGACACTTTTGGGCCCTGTGCCCTCTACTGCGTGGAGTAGTTCTTGAAAAAGGCACCTAGGCCTCCAGCTTGAAATGACTGCCTGTTACGAGGATGTTGTGTTGTTTAAATGGCAGCCCTATTGTTCTAAATGGCCTCTAGCCTGAAGGCCGAACAGATAAGTACCATCAAGGAGACATTAACCACCTGCTGCTAGCGGCAGCTGCCTTACGGGCGGAGACGTAGGTGTCCATTAAAGCTTTCAGCTGATTATTGGGCTATATGCCCTAACAATGTAGTGTTAGACTTTGGCAGGCTCTCGACCATTGCATTGAGTGTGTTCCACATGGTGTACTCGTACTGAGGAATGTAGGAACTAAAGATGTAGAAGTCAGCAGATGAAACTGAAATGGTATGGTGGACCCAATATCTCTGAGGAAAAAGAACTGGAAAGATCTTCCATCACACTGATACAGAGGGCTTGCATTCCAGCCCATAAAATGAGTCATCTGCTGCGTCTTCAACAAAGCAGAATAGGGACTCATCCAGATCCACTTCTTTAGAATAACCTCCAACAGCCAGGTCTAGACCAGAACATGGGAGACACCACCACCTGAATCAAAGAGTTCATCGCCATCCATGCCTGTGGCATCAGACACGGTGGCGGCACCACACACGGCACCAGATCCACGGCAGCACCATGTGGCGGCTCCAAACTTGGCACCAAACATCGGCGCCAGACAGTGCTGCCACCCGATGCCGCCCATGGTGCCAGCGCTATATGGTGCCAGAACCACAGCTGGACCCAGACCTGAAGGAAAAAGGGGGAGAAGGAAAGCGGTACCTGAGCCAGACCCTGCAGGGAAAAGGAAAGGGGAGTAGGCATGAGGAGTCGGCAAAGACGTTAGCACCAGAGAGGACACCGCACCCATTCTGGCCCACCCGACCCGGCCGTGGCCCAGTGGCCCCAGAACCAGGTCCACTGGCCAGCACAACTGGGCAGACGCAGTACCCCCTGCTCTAAAAGAGTGGCCCAGAGGTGAAACTGCTCATCGGAATCACATTGAGGACAGAGATGAGATCCAGTGTTGAAGATCGTGGCTGTTAAGAGCGGAGCCACAGAGGAACCCACTGGAGTCAGTTGAGGCCTACCGCTCTCCATTAGTGATGATCCCCGTGAAGACATACCAGAGGCCAACCTTGAGTGGTACTAATTCTTCTTCCACTGACAGGAGGAAGAAGAGCTCAACAACAAGCGGAGCTGAGTACAGGAACCGCTACATCTGTGCTTTGTGCTGACTGTCCTCCCCCCGAGCACCGGACTGCCCATGGTCAGACCCCCCCTGCAAAGGGCTGCAGACCAGCCACAGCTTTCAAACTTTGCAGTGTCAGTGGCTCAGTAGGTAGCACACTCACCTCTGAGGCCAGGAGATCATAGGGCTGTGGGTTCAGTTCCCACATCTGGCACTTGGGTTAATATCCCAGTACTGACACTGTAGTGCAGCATGAGAGGGGTGCTGCACTTCTGAGGTGCCATCTTTCCGATGAGACGTTAAACCAAGGTCCCATCTGCCTGGATTGGTGGTAGTTCAGGTGGATGTTAAAGATCCCATGTCGCTTATCGAAAAAGAGTAGGGGAATTTTTTATTGAAAAATACATAACATCAAGTACATGAAACATGAAAACAGAGTCAAAAGCAATAAAAAGCATATACTGAAACATTTGAAAGATCATTGAAAACATTTTTTTTTGTACAGGTTAAGGAGAAAAAAAATAAAGAGAAACAGTGGATATTCTCAAAGGCTATCATTTCCAATCAAATCAAAAAGGTAATTCCAGCCCAATAAGAAACAAATTGTGTAGGAGAGAGACATTTCATTTCTGATTCTTGTAATTTCAAAATAGTAGTCTCAATACATTCAATAATAGCTAAAGGACAAGTTGGTACCTGTTGCAAAACATATTTACATCTAGCTTGCCACATATAATATTTGCATGCAGCAAACAATACTCTCAGAGTGCTGGGTGGAATGTATTCCAGACACCAGAAAAGATTCCCAAAATAAGAACTGGATATGTGATCCTACTTAGAAAAGGCCATTTCCACTTGTTCGCTAGTGTTTTCCAGAACAAGAGAGCATCTATACAGGAAAAGAAAAAATATTCCATTGTTTCTTCAATGTCAATACACTGTGGTTTGGGGCAAAACCTATCTTGCGCTGATTTGTGTTTTAAATTTCCTCGAACCTGTAGTCTACCATGACAGCATAACCAAGACACATCCCACATATGGGCCGGGATTCTTTTATCTTTGAGGATGTTTAATGCAAACATTGTGTGGGATGGAGAACAAAGTGGAAGCTGTAATATTGGTTTATCTATGTTTAAGAAACAACCGTATAACTGTTTCCTAGTGAGATCTATTATGGAGAATTTACTAATTTTCCAGAACCTAAGGGTACGGATGCTATCAACAATATAAAATGGAGCAGTAGGTATGCGGGAAACAATGGGTGGAAGGTCAACCCATGCTAACATTAGGGATTCACAGCTTTAGCTACCCAGGAGTCACAAACAGTAGACATATATTTATGGCTCTGAAAATGTGATATAAAAAAAAAGAAAGAAAAAAGGACATTGGGTTTATCATTCCTAAACCACCCTCGTTCTGGGGTAAATATGTTATATATCTTTTCACAGGGTTTAAGCGACTTCCCATAGCATTTGAAAAAAGGCTAAACAGTCTGGTTTCTAAATGTTTAGGTGGACCATAGATGTGACTTAAATATAAGAAAATTGGGGATAAAATCTTTTATCACCATAACCCGTTTCTTCTTACACAGTCTCCATGTTTTCCAGAGACGGACTTTGTTATCTCCTAGTGCTAAACGCTTCTCCCAGTTATAGGTAGCATCATTCGGTGTATTAAACCATATCCCTAGGATTTTCTGTGGTGAGGTGCATACCCTGATACCAGAAATTACTGTTGAGTCAGTAGAATTGTTTTGTAATGGGATACTTACACTTTTCTCAAGATTTAGTCTACCCCCAGATATTTGTGTAAATGATTGAAATGTTTGTATAGCTCTTGTACCTGAAGAAAGATCTAGGCAGAATAAAACTATATCATCTGCATAAGCAGAGATTTTAACAGGTTGTAAACTGGGGTGAGGAGTAATGCCTACAATACCGGAATTCCATTGAATCTGCCTGATGATGGGATCCAGGGCAAAAACATATAGTAAGGGGCTAAAGGGGCAGCCCTGACGAAGCCCTATTTTTTGTAAAAGGGTCGGGCCATGAAATCCATTTATCATTGGGAAAAAATAGGCTAAGGAGAGCATGTGAGAAATCCAGGATACAAATTGAGCAGGAATATCATACAGGGTTAAGATCTGAAATAAAAATCATGATGTACAGAATCAAATGCTTTTGATTGGTCTAGGACAAAAGATTTCCAGGTAACTTGTTATACTTTTTCGCTTCAAAATTTCACGAAGAAAAAGATTTGTTTGGATGTTTCTACCGGGTATGGCACAGGTTTGAGCCATATCTATCAGATCCGGTGCAACTATTCTTAAGCGAGAACAAAGAATTTTAGAAAAAATCTTATAATCTGTGTTTAGAAGATGTAATGGTCTCCAGTTGGCAAGGGAGACTATGTCTCCTTTTTTATACAAGAATTTTAGAATCGATAGGCCAAACCCAGATGCTGTAGCCATATTGTCTAGAACATAATTAAACACCTGAGTCAGGATTTCCAACAGATTCATTTGGAATGTTTTGTAAAATTCATGTGTCAGACCGTCCGGCCCTGGAGAAACCTTCAATTTTAAACCAGAAATTTCCCTAGCAACCTCTTCCTGAGAAATTCTTTTGATCAGGTCAGGAATTAAATGAGCTGGGAGTTTAGGGAATGAGGCTTGTAAAATATGGGACATATCATGAGGGGAACTAGGGGTGGTGCAAAATTGAGTCCGTAAATAATCAGAAGTAATCGATAACATATCAGGGATAGAGGATAATATAGTACCATGAGTGTCTCTTAACCCATGCATAACTGTTGATTGAAGTCTGTCTTTGAAAGCATAAAAGGGATCAGCAGATGGGGAATTATTAGTGCCAGTTTGCATAATGTAATCTAATGTTCGAGCAGTGTTGTATTGGTGAGAAAACATGCATTCCTTTACTTTGGATATTTGTGAAGAATAATCCACTGAAGATGTGGCTTGAAGAGACATTAACTTACATAACTGGTTACAAAATGTGAGGTATGTAAGATAATCTTCTCTGACAGTTTTTTTCCCTAAAGCCTGAAAAAAAATGCTCAGATCTTTTTTAGTGTCTTGCCACCACTCCCACATAGAATCATAACAAATTATAACCGAGAGTTGTGCTTGGAAAAGAGAGTGTATATGAGTTTTAACAGATGTCGGGGAAAATAAGGAATTATGTAGTTTCCACTGGGAATGATATGAGATTGACACAGGAGGGGAACCAATGAAAAAATGACCAATAAGAATACAATGGTCAGATATCTCATTAGGAATTACTGAAATATAATGTGGGGTACAGTGACGAGAGACAAATAAATAATCTATTCTAGTATGATATACTGATCTATGATATGTATATACTGCATCAGAGTGGAGGGAACGGTATGCATCTGTTAAACCTGCATCTTTTATTAATGTGGACAAGGCTAGGGAATCACAATATATTTTTTCCTGAAAATCCTGTCTTTAGTATCTATTGAACAGTTAAAGTCACCACCCCAAAAATGTGTTTACGGTACATAAAAATGGTTTAATTAAATCTAACAAAGCTATACGGGTTGCCTTGGTTTGTGGACTATAAATAACTATAATCCGGAATGAGAAAGTGTGTTTGGTGCAATCAACAATAAGCGCTCTACCTGGGTGTATATCTACTATGAGAGTGATGGAAAATTTGGATGAAAAAAAAAAAGAATAGCTACACCATCTGCTGCATCATCCCCAAATGTCCAAAAAGAGGGGCCTTTAAACCAGCCCCGTTTCAATTGCTGTATGTCATGTAAGGTGGAAATGTGAGTTTCCTGTAATAATAGAATATCCAATTGGAGGGAGCTGGCATAATGCAAAAAAGCTGTTCTCTTTCTAAAACCCATTAAACTGCAAACATTGAGAGAGGCTATGTGAATATCCATTATTAGATTTGACTAGGTTAGCCACTCCTATCAGTCACCGTCATATTTTTCCGTTTCTTTCCTCCCTTTTTAGTTTTAGTCAGTTTTTTCCTGGCAACATCAGGGGGTTTAAGAGCCGGGGTATCTATATCAGATGGAATGGCAGAAACATCTGAATCCCCATCAGAATCTTCTCGATCCCCCTTTTAGACAATCGAATGCATTGGACAGGGGAATATCAAGAGGTTTATTAGATTTTCGGGTAGCGGCCCTAGTAACTCGTCTACCTGTTTGAAATCCCTCTTTGTCAACATGAATAGTGTAAGAAGGTTGAGACAACGTAGTCTCATTAGGAGTGTCAGTGGAGGCTTTTTGTTGGGCAACCTGATCCAGTTGTGGTGCAGAAACCAGAGGTTCTGAGGGTACAGAAGGAATAAGACCAGATGGTTCGGGGGGGGGGTAATATGGAAGAGTCAGAAGCAGCAGTTGGGACAACAATATGTTCTTGTGCTTTAGCTTGTGCTTTCTGTACCAAGGCTTCAGAGTTCCAACCCTCTGATCTATTTTTGATAGCCCATGGGCATTGGTAATATGCATGCCCAGTTTCATTACATAAGTTGCACTTAAATACATTTTTGCAGGAAACACTTGGGTGTCCATATCCTCTGCAGAGACTACATTTTAGTAGGTCACATGTACTACTCAGATGAGTGGTAGCACCACATTTATAACAAGCCCTAGGCTGGTCTCCATAGTAACAAACCCCCCTGTCTTTCCCGAGAAAAAAACTATTAGGTAAATGTACAATTTCGGAATTTACTTGAAACAGTTTTACTCGAAACCTCCAGCCACCAGTCCATAGACCTTCATCGTCCAGGATAGCTTCCGGAGGGGAAAGGACATTACAGTGATTCTGTAACCAATGATAGATATCGCTGACGCTAACTCCTTCATTTCTAAACATAATTGTAACTGTACGTATTGTGGGCTTGGATAAAGGAAAAACAGAAAAAGGGGGCCCAAATGGGGTTAGTCTTCTGAGAAGTGTATACATGCCAGAAACGATCTAGTCCTGTAGAGGTTTTAAAACTGACATCGAAAGTCTCTTCTCCCGAGATATGAATCAGGGCATAAATATCTGAGGCTTGAAAGTGCATCATGCCTTTTAGAAGAGTCCGAGCCACGTAATACCTATCAGGAAACTCAGGGAGACCACCCCTATAGCGGATGCGTACTGCATTCCTGCGGGGGGCTTGTTCTAGTTTATTTTTAAATAGGTCAGAGAGAATGGGTGTCCAACCCAAAGCTTGTTCAATGGGGTTTTTATCCAAATTAGGAATCAATGATGTGGATGTGCCAAGCCCAGGGTCCTCCACTGGAGAAATAGGGTCAGGCTGTGAGTCTAAAATAATAAGGGGGGGGGAAACAGTGGGGTCTTGAACTGCACCCAAGGGGGACGATATATGGGGGAGGGGCAGCAGGTGTGATATTTAAGGAAATGAGTGGTGTCTCACTGGCATCTGCACCCTTTATGGGTGTTTGAGTAATACCCTGATCAGTAGCATCCATGATATCCCCCCAAGAATGAACATTTAAATTAGTATTTTTGACAGTTTTGGTTGTATTTAAAATAGCAGCTGGTACCTCGTTGGAGATCATGAAAGTGGCAGGCCTGGTAGGGGAAAATAACACCCCCTGTTTGGTTGCGTCCCATGTAGTATCCGGAATCCAAGTTCCTAAAGTCGATTGTGTCCAACCTGCCTTGGATAAGGCGTCTGATGTGGTCCAGGAAGACTCTCCAACGTCCGGTCGTTTAGGTAGTCCAAAACGCGAGCATAACAGGTCCGCAGCGGAGGGGGTTGTAGAGGTGGTAGTTTTCTGGAGGTTTGGCTCTGTGAGCCCTGGAGGAGAAAAGGGGTCCATAATTTGAGAAATTTGGGCAGCCCGTGTAGCTCCTGTCTCAGCGTCCGTTGGTAAGCTAGATCCGGAAGGTAGTGGGGGAAGCAGCGGTGTCGCACACTCTGTGTGCAAAGAACTCCGTTCCGCAGTAAACACTGGTGGCGGAGTGAAAATTTTAGTTCATCCAGCATATTTTTCGGAGGTCTGGAAACGAAGTCTGTAAATTCTGGTAAGGCTTGCACCTGGGTTGTAATTCCGAATCGCAAACAGTCGGCTCCACTAACGTGTGACTTGCATTTTCTTTCGGCGTTGGTGAGAAGTTCAGGAGGAGGTCTGCATCACAGTCAGCCTGGTTCCCAACTGAATCCTCCATCATGTCGACGGATGGAAACCCCACCTACAGAGTAGGGGAATTTCCCTGGTGTCCTGGCCAAATTTCCCTCATTCACTAGAAATACTACCAACAGCATAATCTGGTTCAAAGGTCAGTTGGCATTCATCTGTATCCCCCTTCCCTGGGTCATGCCTGAAAATAGGCAGGATTTGTCTAGTGCACTTACCCGGTCAACAAAAACTAACTAAATAAATAAAAATAAATAAACTAAGTCTCCCTACCATCACCACTACCGTCAAAGGTTGACTAAGTTGATGGCAGGCTGAGAATTTCTTCTTCTTCATCATCTTTTGCTTTTTAAGAAAGTTAAACGAATACTGAATGGCTATAGCTGCTGTTATGTAGATGAAGACTTGACTCCTGGCGGGCGAGCGATGTCGTCATCGAAGCGCACTGGACGGCGGGAGAAAAGGAACTGAGGCAGCTGGAGGGTCGATGCCGAGATAGCCTATTCGTCATGAGCTAGTCTCGCGGCGTCGTACATGCGCGGTCCTATCCCAGCGCCGGCCATCCTGAAGATTTTTGGCTCCCACAGGGTCCTAGCGCCTCCGGTGTAGTCCCATTTGTGTGAATGAGTGGTGGAGACTTTTAGTCCAGGAAGATGGTATCAATCCAGGTTATCCAGGAGTGACAATCGTGTGGTGTTGAATTAATTGTGTACTCCATAACCCTGGGATGCACCACCCCACCAAACATCTCACAACCCTACATCTTGAGAGTCCCGTCAGTGCAGCTACATTCTGATTGGTGTGCCCTAAGCCAGCAGGAGATACATCCATACTGTTATCAGCTGAAGTCCCCCCAGTATAATCGATTGTGCCTCCATCCACAGGATCCTGGGCAAACGTTCATAGCAATATGAAGGAATCACTTCTGAAAGAAAGAATTGTTGAGTACCTAGAGGC
Source organism: Neoceratodus forsteri (assembly GCA_016271365.2). Taxonomy (NCBI): domain Eukaryota; kingdom Metazoa; phylum Chordata; order Ceratodontiformes; family Ceratodontidae; genus Neoceratodus; species Neoceratodus forsteri. The sequence continues at coordinate 1,031,213,657 of CM057455.1, forward strand.
CAGCGGGGCACAGGACCCAAAGCATCATGGATTTACAGCAGGAAGGTTATGGCAGATGAATCTAATTGATTTCTTTGACTGGGTGACCAAAGTAATAGACCAGGGAGGGGCTGTGGATATGGCCTACCTAGACTTTAGCAAGGCATTTGACACAATCCCGCGCACAAAAGATTAATAATCAAGTTAGCCAGCCTGGGAGTGGGTCCCAGGGTGGTAGCCTGGGTAGCAAACTGGCTGCACAACAGGACACAGAAGGTAATAGTGAATGGAACACATTCCAAAGAAAGGGGGGTTACTAGTGGAGTACCTCAGGGCTCAGTACTGGGTCCAGTCCTCTTTAACATCTTTATAGGTGACATTGCAGAGGGTCTGGAGGGAAAGGTATGCCTCTTTGCAGATGACACAAAGATCTGTAACAGAGTTGATACACAAGGGGGGGTAGAAAAGATGAGAAGGGACTTGGCAAGGTTGGAGGAATGGTCAGACATATGGCAACTTAGATTCAATGCAAAGAAGTGCAAAGTAATGCACCTGGGAGACAAAAACCCAGGAGAAAAGTACACAATAGCAGGAGAGGTACTAAAAACAACAAAAATTGAAAGGGACCTGGGGGTAGTCATATCAGATGACCTAAAGGTGGGTAAGCAATGTGAAAAGTTGGTAAGGAGAGCCAGGGGGATACTGGGATGCATAGGAAGGGGCATCACAAATAGAAAAAGAGGGAAGTGGTTATCCCTCTGTACAGACAGTTGGTGAGACCCCATCTGGAGTACTATGTGCAGTTTTGGAGACCTCATCTATGCAAGGACATAGACAGGATGGAAGCAGTCCAGAGGAGGGCAACTAAAATGGTGCAGGGTCTGCAGCAGAAACCATATGAAGAGAGACTGAGAGAGCTTAATATGTATACTCTTGATGAAAGGAGGGACGGGGGACATGATAGAAACGTTCAAGTACCTCAAGGGAATCAACAAAGTCCAGGAGGGTAGCATCTTTCAGAAAAGAGATGTGTAAGAACAAGGGGGCACAATTTAAAGATAGAGGAGGACGGCTCAGGGGTAATGTGAGGAAATTTTTTTCACGGAGAAAGTGGTGGATACATGGAACAGCCTTCCTGAGGAGGTCGATGGGTCTAAAACAGTGGGGGAATTCGAAGATGCATGGGATAGACACAAGGCAATTATAGTGGGGGGTTGCAGGAAGTAGGCTGTTGGTTAACTAGAATCTGCAGCTTATCCAGTAGGTAGGGAAATGGGCAGACTGGGTGGGCCAAGTGGTCCTTATCTGCTGTCAAAGTCTATGTTTCTATGTTTCTATATGCACTGTCCTCCTGAATAATACTGCCACTCCTCTTTGATTCTGTCAAAAACCTATGCAGTTCGTGGGTGGGGATCAATCAACCACCATCTGAGTTCTCGGCTGCGCTAAGCTCTCTGTTGCCACTGCGCCATGCAGCTCTGTAGACTGCAGCAGAGTGACAGACTTAACTCTTGCATGCTGGGAGTTTGGTCGCGTGGAATCTCAGCACTTTATTTTGCGCAAGGGGACAAAAATGTGGTACAGCCATGTCCATACCAACTGTACTGTTTCCGATGGCCCTGTTGAGTACCCTAGGGCAATCTCCCATAATAAGGTATCATTCCTGCCCAGGGAGATCGCTGCAGGGAGAAAGTGGTGGATAGACTTTTAAACCCGGCCTGTCTGCAAGTGGTTAAGAGCTAATTTATCCTCATGTTGTGATGAGTTTGCTTGGTTTTCTCAGATAGGGTGTCCTCGATTAGATCAGGGATCTCTTCATCTGGGGCATCTCAATCCAGCAGCGTTAGGTGGGTGAGGGAGGGATGCAGGTTGGTGGTAAGGAGCACATTTAGTCCAGTTTTGACAGATGAGGCTTGAGGGGTGATCTCGAAACTGTGGCCCACCTATTGTGAATTGTTTCCAGGCCCAACTTACCTAATATTTGACTGTGTGGGGTTTATGCCCCCTGTGTTCACTGAACTGAAGTGTTGTTCCCTTTTGGAGGGGGTCTTTCCTGGGGCATTGAAAACAGCACTGGCGAGACCTCTTCTGAAAAAGTCATTGTTGGACCAGTACTGTTTGGTGAAGTATGGACCCATCTCTAACATCCCTTTTTTTGGCTAAGGTTATAGAGAAGGTGGTGGTCATGCAGTTTGAGGAGTACCTCATGACCTTTGACATCTATGAACCTCTACAGTCTGGGTTTCGGTCTAGGCATAGTACCAAGATGGCGTTGGTCAGGGTGCAGAATTGTCTGATTAGGGCTAGGGATCAAGGAGAGTTGTCAGTTTTCATTCTCCTTAATTTCTCTTCAGCTTTCAACACCGTGGACCGTGGGTTGGTCCTGGATCATCTCAGGGAGTACTGTGGACTCAGTGTGGCACTATCATCCGCTGGTTTGAGTCCTATCTTGGAGACAGGACGCAGAAGGTGGTGGTGGGAAGTTTCTCCTCGCTCCCAGTGCCACCAAGGAGGGATAGTGATGCTTAATAAAGGGAGGGAGGGAGGGTGGGCAGAGGGTGACTGTGAAAAGGCAGAGATACTAAACAAATATTTTGCTCAGTATTTACAAAGAAAGGGGAGGTACCTAAAACAAACAGTACAAACACTCTGGATACAGAAGTTGATACCAGCCCATTTACAGAAGAAAGGTTCTGAAAGAACTCTTAAAACTGAAGGTGGACAAAGCAATGGGGCCTGATGGATTCATCCCAGAATTCTAAAAGAACTAAGGGTAGAACTAGTGACACCACTGACTACCCTCTTCAACAAATCATGGGAGGATGGGGTGGTACCTGAGGACTGGAGGAGGCAGATGTGATTCCCTTCACAAAAGTAGGAGCAAGGCAGAAGCAGGAAACTACAGACCTATTAGTTTAATCTCAGTGGTAGGGAAAATGATGGAATCACTTCTGAAGGAAAGAATTGTCAGTATCTAGAGGCCAGAGGGCACAGGACCCAAGGCAGCATGGATTCACAGCAGGAAGGTCATGCCAGACAAATCTGATAGATTTCTTTGACTGGGTGACCAAAGTAGTAGATCAGGGAGGGGCTGTGGACATGGCCTACCTAGACTTTAGAAGGCATTTGACACAGTCCCACACAAAGATTAATATACAAGTTAGCCAGCCTGGGGTGGGTCCCAAGATGACAGCCTGGGTAAAAGATTGGCTGGAGAATAGAGACAGAGAGTAATAGTAAATGGAGTCCACTGAAGAAAAGGGGTTACTAGTGGGGTACACGAGGTTCAGTATTAGGACCGGTCCTCTTGATGTCTTTATAAGCGACATTGCAGAGGGACTGGAAGAAAAGTATGTCTCTTTGCAGATGACACAAAGATCTGCAACAGAGTTGATGCACAAGGTGGGGTGGAAAGGATGAGAAGGGACTTGGCAGGTTGGAGGAATGGTCAAATGTAGCAGCTTAGATTCAGTGCTAAGAAGTGCAGAGTAATGCACCTGGAAACAAAAACCCAAGGGAAGAGTACACAATGGGGGGTGAGATACTAACAACAACAAAAATGGAAAGGGACCTGGGGGTAGTCATAACAGATGACCTAAAGGTGGGCAAGCAATATGAGAGGGAAGCAAGGAGGGCTGGGGGATACTGGGATGCATAGGGAGAGGCATCACCAGTAGAAAACAGGAAATGATTATCTCTCTGTACAGACAGCTGGTGAGACCTCATCTGGAGTACTGCGTGCAGTTCTGGAGACCCAATCTCCGCAAAGACATAGACAGGATGGAAGCTGTCCAGAGGAGGGCAACTAAAATGGTGCAGGGTCTGCACCGGAAGACATATGAAGAGAGACTTAAGGAGCTTAATATGTACAGCCTCGAGGAAAGGAGGGAGAGGGGGGATGTGATAGAAACTTTCAAGTACCTCAAGGGAATCAACAAAGTCCAAGAGGTAGCATCTTTCAAAAAAGAGGTGTGCAAGAACAAGGGGGCACAATTTGAAGATAGAGGGGGGGGCAGCTCAGAGGTAATTTAAGGAAGTATTTTTTCACAGAGAGGGTTGTGGATGCCTGGAACGGCCTTCCAGAGGAGGTTGTGGAGTCAAAAACAGTGGTGAAATTCAAGCATGCATGGGACAGTCATAAGGCAATTCTAGGGGGTGGGGGTAGGAAGAAGTAGGCTGCTGGTTAACTAGGATCTGCAGCTTATACATTAGGTAGGGAAATGGGCAGACTGGGTGGGCCAAGCGGTCCTTATCTGCCGTCAAATTCTATGTTTCTATGTTTCTGCTCTGTGGAATACCCCAGGGTTCGATCCTCTCTCCCATGTTGTTTTCAGTGTATCTGCGGCCCCTGGGAGGTATCATCAGATGATAAGGGCTGGGTTTTCATTGTTACGTGGTTGATATCCAGCTATAATTACTGGTAACCCCCCTTTAATGCACAGAGTCGACCAGTGTTTCAAATGCCATAATAACCGGCAGAACTGGTTATTACAGAATTTTGTGTCATTTATCTCTAGCATGCCACCTCATTGGCCCCAACTCTGTCTGTGGGCCAAACTCCTGAACAAACACAGCAGCTCCGTTTTTCCGTTATGGAGCACCTGCACTGATCATTCGCCTCTCACTCCACAGCAGGTGATTGTTTTACTGCTTTCAACACATTGTTGATCATGCCTTTACAAATGTAGAAACCTATCTGGTTGATCCTACCATTGGTACCTTTCGAGCAGGCTTCTGGACACAGCGGCTGCATCAGGAATGGATCATGGAGGACTACCACTGTTCTCCTGATAATGTTAAACAAAAAAAAAAAAAAAAAAGACTGCGAGAGTGTGTGTGTGTGGGGGTGGGGGGGGTCTGTGTGTAGACTTGCTCCAGTAGCTGTGACATTCACTCCCTTACACCAGTAATTATAAAAAAAAATAACACCTGTGCAAGGTGTATGTTACGAGGATTTTTCTCACATCCTCAGTGTGCGATAATCTCAAACTCCTCTAGCTTCGCTCTTGGGGTTTATGGATTATCACTCACCGAGGGTGTGTGAAAAATTCTCATAAGACACACCTGCACAGGCATTATTCTCTATGGATCTGTCTTTTACACTCAGGACGCCTGGTGCCACTGAGGTAGTAAATTTGTGCCTGGCTGAGATCCATGACTGGATGTGTCAAGTTGGTTGTGACTCAGTTTGGACAAGATGGAGGTATTGGTGATTCAGCTTGGCTGGAAAGGGGGTGCAGGGACTACCAATGGGGAGACCAGTGTATGGCTGGATTCTTCCAAGTTGGTGGCCACCACTAATATTAAGAATCTGGGGGTCATTCTGGATGAAAGGCTGACATTTGAGTCTCAGGTGTCAGCTGTAGTTCGGAATGGCTTTTTATCATCTGAGGAACATCACCTGGATTAAAACCTTGATTCCCCTAGAAGACCTACCCTCACTGGTACATGCATTCATTACCTCTAGACTTTACTACTATAATGCTCTTTACCTTGGGGTAAGTGGAGGTATCCTACGACATCTGCAGCTAGTGCAGAATGCTGCAGCCCAGTGGTTAACAGGCTTTCCGAGGTCTTGTTATACTGTATAACCCCAGTCCTGTGGGAAGTACACTAGGTGCCAGTGAAGTGGTGTATCACCTGCAAGGTCCATTTACTGATCAATAGAGTCCTACACAGACTGGGTTTTTGCTACCTGTGTGATCTACTCTCTCCTTACCAGATGTCCCACCCCTCCATTCCTCTAAGGTTGAGCCCTTAGCCATTCCAAGAGCACGGCCAAAGTCTTCTGGTGCTACGGCCTGTTTAGCTGCCAGTCCTGCCCTCTGGAACAGGTTTCCCAGGGGTCTGACAGTGGCCCCCTCAATGGATGCCCTTAAGAGAGGCCTGAAATCTTTCCTTGCTCAGGAGACATATGGCACTATATAATAATCTGTTGGACACTTGCTTATTGACCAGCTTTGCACTATTAACAGTTTTGAATAGTGTTTATATATATGTATATAGCTTTGTTCTTTAATCTATTTGTTCATAGTAATGTTTAATTTATTGTAATGTCTGTAATCATTTTGCTAAGCTCTCTGAGCCCCTGGGATTGTGCGCTATATAGTTTACTTCTACTATTTTCTACTAGAACCTGGGGATTTGTCTACCCTCAGTGCTAACAAACCTTTCTTCACCCTTTCCATCTCTATTATTCAATCTGTGCTCCCACCACCACCTCTTCCCCCTTGCGACACCAGGCTACCCCTTTTCTTAAGGAAGACCAAAGAGAAGTGCTCATTCACTACCTCTGCCTTCCCCATTTGCTTCCACCCAACCCTTCCCTTTCCTGAGCTGTACTATGCCAACTCTTAACATAGAAACAGATTTTGTTGGCAAAAAAGGACCCTTCGGCCCATCCCATCTGCCTCTTGTCCCTGCCTGTTCCCTCACCACTGGCCCTAGCTGGTCATAGGTAGGGATGTAAGTTTGTCATGGATGAGGTTTTAATGACTCATTGTTTGTTCGTGAAATCATTAGTAAACAGTAGTAAATGTTGTGGCACTGTCATCATTTGTACATTCTGAAGACACTAGTGAAATCATGGAAGTCCTGAGTAAAGATCAAACGTCATGGAATCAATGACGTGTTTGACTGCCATGACAAACTTACATCCCTAGTCATAGGTGTCTCTCCCTCCCTCCATTCCTCTAATATGCCCCTGTGCCTATTCCAAGCATGCTTGAAGCTCCCCACAGTCTCTTCCACCACATCCTCTGACATGCTGTTCCATTAATCCACTTCCCTTTCCATGAAGATGCACTTCCACACATCTCTCCTAAACTCCCCCTTCCCCTTTAGCTTCATTGCATTTCCTGTCTTGTAGTGCATTTCTTTCTTTAAAATAGACCTTCCACTTGTACCTTGTTCACCCCTGTGAGGTACTTGTAAATTTCAATCATGCCCTCTCTCACTCTTTTCTCTTCTAGGGAGTGCATTAGTTCCTGAAGCCTGTCCTCGTATGGCTTCTTAGGCAATTCCTCACCATTCTGGTCGCCCTCCTCTGTACTGCCTACACCATTTCAGTGTCACTGTGGAGGTGTGGCCTTCAGAACTGGACACGGTACTCCAGGTTGGGCCTCATCAGTGAACGATACAATGGCAGCAGCACCTCCCTCCTCCTGCTAGAAATCCCTCTCCCAGTGCACCCCAGCATCCTGCTAGCTTTTCCCACTGCTCAGCCACCTTGAGATCATCAGATATGATGACACCCCCCAGTCTCTTTTTTGTTTGGTGACTGTAAGCTTCACTCCCCAATCTTATACACAGCCCCTGGTGTCACAGCCTTCAATGCATAACCTTGAACTTTTTGGCACTGAAACCCAACTGCTACCTCTTAGACTATTCCTCTAGTTTCCTCAGATCCCTTTGCATTCTCTCTACCCTATCCCTGAGTATCTACCCTCTTGCAGATTTTTTATCATCCGCAAAGAGACACACCTTCCCCTCAAGCTCCTCCGTAATGTTACTAATGAAAACATTGAAGAGGACTGGGCCCAGCACCAAGCCTGTGGCACCACACTAGTCACTATCCTGTTGCCTCAGTGGCTACTGGTTACTAACACCCATTGCCTGCATCCCTTACCCAGCTTGTCACTTTCTCTACCCCCCCCAGGCTGCTTAGTTTCTTAACTAGCCTCCTGTGCAGTACAGTGTCAGAAGCCTTACTGAAGTCCAGATAGGTCACGTCCACTGCTCTCCTTTGATCCACCTCCCTGGTAACCCAGTTAGAGAAATCTATGAGATTAGTTTGACATGACCTCCCCCATGTGAATCCATGCTGCCAGTGGTCCTGCAGCCCTTTTGCCTATGCTCCAGGAGCCTCTCCTCCAGTAGTGTCTCCATTAACTTCCCCAACACTGATTGGCCTGTAGTTGCTAGCATCCTGCTTCTGCTTAAATATGATATTTTGTGGTGATTTGCATATGCAGCCCATGATGCTTTGCATTATGGGGGTGTGTGTGATTTGTATTACTACTGCTTTTATGCAGAGTGACCGCATTGGTCCTCCTCCAGTCCTCTAGAATTTCCCACAAAAAGCACCTCTTGAGAAGCAGCCATCACCATGCTCGGTTCCTTTAGGACCCTTGGTTGAATCACATCCTGCCCTACTATCCTTTAAGGCTTCCAATACTTTCTGGCCCTCTCCACAAAGAATGGTCTTGTGTCCATCCCCCTCCCCCCCAGTGCTTACTGTAGCATGCCGGTCCCTCCCTCCCCACTCCACTGTGAAGACCAAGCAGAAGTAATCATTTAGTTTTTCCGCTTTCTCTTGATCTTCCTCTGCACAGTCCCCCTACCCTCCTGATTTTCACTATCCCTCCCCAGTCTTCCTCTCCTCCCCCACATACCCGAAGGTCTTATCCCCTTTTTGACCTCCTTAGCTATTCTCTCATCTGTTAATGCTTTAGCTGCCCTCACCCTCCTTCCTGCCTCACTTTGTTTTGCCTGATATACCACTCTGTCTTCATCCTTCTGTATCTCCTTGTACTTTCTACATGTTGTTTTCCTTTTTACAATTGTTTAACCAGGAGTGGCACACTAAACTGAAAGCTTGTTTACAGGTGCGACCTGGGTGCACAGGGAAGTTAAGAGACTTGCTCAGGGTCACACAGTATGCAAGTGGAGGCTGTGGGATTTAAAGCCAGGTCTCCAGATTTGCAGCTCAGAGCCTTAAACCACAGCACTATACTGCCTTCCCTTCTCCTTCACTGCCTGTGCCACCTCCTTGGAGAACCATAATGACCTCTTCCTTCTCTTTCCCTTGCTCACTTCCTTCAGACACACCCAGCCCTGGTAGCCGGTCCTTGGCATAACCACATTCCAGAAATCTGGATTTCATTTCTGTGACCTGTTAAAGATTTTTTAAATCCCAACAGTAATATTTTCTTACCAAAACAAATAAAATGGTATCGCTTCTTTGATGATATTATTTGCATCTGGCAGAGCAACATAATAGAGACTTAAGGGATTCATTACTTGGATGCATAAAAATTATTTAAATAAAACAGTTATGCAAGAACTTACCATAAGAATACATCTTTGAGGGAATCTCTTACCAGGTCACACCTATGGAACTATACCCACATCAGTGCTAGGACCACAAGGAAACTCTTCTGTAGCAGCCTAGTAGGGGCTGCCTACGGCAACGTCATACACCGACATCCCTGTATATAAGCGTGGGTGGCCCCGCTCCTTCCTCAGTTCTCCACCAGAGACCATATTTGCTAGGCCTTCCTCTAGGGAACCAAACAGAGGGATGAAGTGCCCAGCTATAAGAAAGGCTGGAGCAACCAGACAGCCAGTCTGGAAGGAAGGTGGGTCGGCATAACCAGATGAAAATGATTCCCTCGAAGATCTACTGTTACGGTAAGTTCTTACGTAACTGTTCTATCTTCATCAGGGATATCTCTTAACAGGTCACACCTATGGAACAAGTCCCGATCAGTTACAGGCAACAGGACAGGCTGGGTGGCTGGAAGCCAGAGGCCTAAGAAAGAAGGCCTTGGAGCACCGCTAGGCCCACAGGCTGCCTTCCTTCTAGAAGCAATGTCTAAACTGTAGAGCTTGGTAGAAGGGTGGACAGTACTCCAAGTAGCAGCAGCATGGTTACCTGCAGCTGAAACATTCCTGAAACAGGCAACGGAAGTGGCCATGCCTCTGGCAGAATGGCCAAGAACCACACCATGAAGGATCTTGCCCCACTTACTGTAACAAAAAGTAAAACAGTAGAAACTGATATGCTGCTTTCCCAGGGCAGGGGTGAAAGAAACTACTGAGAGGACTCAGTGCAGTCCATGGAATAGTGTGTACAGCAAAAACAGGTTACTCACCTGTAACAGTAGTTCTAGGAGTGGTATATGTTGTACATCCACACTGGCTGGCATGTCCCTTTCCCCTTTAAATCTTGCCAGATAGTCTAAAATCTGGCTCCTCCCACTCACCCAGGCAGTATATGCCTCGGCTTCACCCCTTGATGCAAGATCTTGCCCACTGGAAGCAGACAGTTGTGCGTCGAAGCCGGGGAGGTCGGGTGGGTTTGTATGGATGAATAACATATACTACTCCTGGAAAGTACAGTTACGTAAAAACTTACCGTAACAGTAGATCTTTGAGGGATGTCTCTTGCAGCAGGTAATACACTTGGGATGATTCCCAAGCAGTGTACCCAAAACAGGGTGGAATTAGGATAGAAGACCTTGTAAGACTGTACGGCCAAAGGCCGTCCTGCGGCGACAAGCAATATCCAGGTTATAATGCTTTGTGAAAGTGTGAATGGTGGACTACGTGGCTGCATTGCAGATATCAGTGATGGAGGCCTCTTTGAAGCAGGCTGCCATGGAGGTCTGGGCTCTAGTGGAATGGGCTTGTACTGTTCCAGATAGGGGCTTCTTGTATTTTTTGTAACAAGAGAGATGCAATTTGCCAACCAACTGGAAATGGTTTTCTTGGCAACTGGGAAACCTTCCCTCATAGAGGCGAAGGTTACAAACAATTGAGAGGTTTTTCTCAAGGATTTGGTGCTGTTTATATAGTACCTCAGAATACAATGAACATCTAAGGTGTGTAAGAGATGTTCTCCTGGATTAGAATGCTCTGGGTAGTAGACAGGCAATTCCATGGTTTGGTTTAAGGTATGTTCTGAAACCACTTTCAGTAAAAAGGAAGGACTGGTGTGGAGAACCACTCTATCTTTGTGGAAGATTAGGTAAGGCTCTCTACCCATCAGAGCCAGAAGCACGGAGATACAGCGAGTCGAAGTGATGGCTACTAGAAACACCGTCTTCCAATAGAGAAAGCAGAGATCAGTGGTAGCTGCTGGCTCAAAGGGCGCAAGGGTGACTTTCTCTAATATACAATTCAGATCCCAAAGGGGGGGCCCTTTATGGGAGGTTTGATATGAAGTATGCCTCTTAAGAGCATCTTGACAAGATGATGTTGGTATAGTAATTTGCCTTCACAGGGTTTGTGAAAGGTCAAAATGGAGGCCAGATGAACTCTGATAGAGGAATAGCTAAGGCCCTTCTTGGCAAGTGAAGCCAAGTATTCCAGCACTTTGGGCAAAGACATGAAACTGGATTTAGAGAAAGGGAATAGCCCATATGGAAAAGTGTTTCCATTTAGAGTTACATGTTTCCCTGGTTGATGGTTTTCATGAGGCCAAGAGGATGTTGGCCACAAGTGAGGAGATTTGAAGACATGCTATGAAAGCATCCTCAGGAGCCAAGCATGAAGGTGTAATGACTTCAGGTTGGGGTGAAGAAGGGTGCCCCACTCCTGAGTCAGGAGATCTAGTCTGACTGGCAACGGAATGGGATCTGCTACAGACAGTTGTTGGTAGTAGAAGTGCTCCTATAAACTGGAGTGACTGGGAAGGCTTCGCATTGCAATTGGGCAAGTTGATGGTAATGCCCAGACTTTGGAATAGGGTAAGGGTGGCCTGGAGGGAGAAGCAAAGCCTGTTCGGAATTTGCTTTTATCAGCCAATCATCTAGGTATGGGAAAAATGAAATGTCCTCTTCTCAGAGCCACCACCACTATTTCAAGGCACTTGGTGAAGACTTTCAGCACAGATGAGAGTCTGAAAGGAAGTGCACAAAATTGGTAGTGGTGTCCTAGCAACTGAAAGTGTAGGAAGCAGTGGTGGGCGGGGTGGATCGGAGGTGTGCAGGTATGCATCCTTCATGTCCATGGCGCATAACCAATCACCCTTCTTAAACATTGGTAGTATGGATGTTAATGTGACCATCTGGAAACTTTTGTACTGAATGTGTAAATTCAGTTGTCTTAGGTCTAATATCAGTCTGAGGTCTCCCGTACGTTTGGGGACCAGAAAGAAATGGGAGTAGAATCCCTGCTGTAACTCCAAAGGAGGAACAGGATATATGGCCTTTTTGTGTAGAAGTGCCTGAAGTTCCTCGTGGAGAATAGGAACATGGTCAGGTGGATAATGGATTGAGCAGGGTGGGTGTGGGGGAGGTGGAGATGTAAGTTCCAGCATCTTCCCTGTACGTATGATTTGCAGTACCCACTCGTCCAAAGTAATGGCTTTCCAGACCTCCAGATGAAAGGCAAAATGACCCCCCCAGCTTCCGAGGCCTGAACAAGGAAGCGGGGGGCAAGCCCTAATGGTCACTGGGCAGGGGGCTGGCCCATCCCACATTGTGGGTGGACGGGGTCCCTTCCAGGATGGAACATCCACAGGAGCCACCTTGATAGGTTTCTCTATTCTTGCCTCTCCATTTAGCTTGAAAATGTTGGGAACAGAACTGGTATGAGGACTGTGGGGTATGGTACATACCATGCACCGCACAGAGAGTGCGACCAGATGCCTGGAGATCATCCAAGAGCATTTGAGTGCCTGGGCCAAAAGGTTTGGCACCATTAAATGAGACATTGACCAGTTTATGTTGTATATCTGGTTGTAGACCTGACACATGCAGCCAGGCATGACAGAGGTGGGGGACATCCGTAGCCGTTGCCTGGGCTGAGGTATCCACCGCATCATATCCCGAGTGGAGGAGATGCAGGAAAATGGAACTTCCAGTAGATATCATAGCCAGTAACTGATCTTTCTCCTGTGATGGAGGGAGTTTACTGACTACATCAATAGCCAAGGACCAGAGGGTTTGTTGGTATTTCACCAGATGTCCCTTATAGTTCAAGATTCTCAGATTCAGTGTGCCCGCCTGGAAGACTGTCTTCTCTAAGTAGTTGAGGCAACGGGATTCCTTATCTGGAGGTAAGGAGCTCATGTGTCGGGGGTGTTTAGTATGATCATTAGCGGTGGCAACTACCACTGAATCAGCCTCGGGGTTAGATGAAAAGAAGGGGTGATCGAGGGGGGCCTGGTAATGGTGATCTGCCTTCCGAGGAACAGCTGGGAAAGCCGAAGACTCATCCCAGGCTACCAGTACTACATTTTGATAAGTTTGGATGAGTGGGGGTACCACAATTACCAGGTCCTCCAGCAGTTCAAGGTAGTCTGCCATGTCTTTTCTCTGCTTGTCATGTTCAGTAGTAGAGAAACCCATAATTTTTTGAATCTGGGCCATCATGTCGTTAAATGACGGGTCATCAGGGGGAGAGGCCGCTGCATGGCGGGAAGGTTCCTTGTGCAGAGATGATATAGTGGAGAGGGAGGACGGTGGGCGAGAGTCCCATTCTTGGAGGTCAGTATTCTCCAGGTCCTCTAGGGTGTCTTCCAGGAATTTGAAATCCTCAGAATAGTATTTTTCCTCATAATCAGATGGGAAACCAGGTGGAGAACTTGATCTCTCACCAAGAAACCACTTTGGCGGTGGCATGTGCGACTGGGATGGATGACCCCCATCACCAGGAGCCAAAGACTGTGACTACCTCATTACATCCAGAAACTGCTGTACTACAGTAGCCACATCCATAGAGATAGCAGTGGGAGGTTTCTGTGAAACCAAGGGAATAATGGAGGAGAGTGGACGTGGAGTAAAAATTGGTCTGGAACCCGGATGAAACAGTCCGGGGTCCCGGTCCCACTCAGGCTGGCCCCGATGTGCAACAGACCTTGAAGGAGGAGGGGCAGCTGAAAAAGTAAAATCCATGGTGTTCCCTAAAATACCCTTTCCCATCGCTGATGGCGCAGGAAGATTTGGCATGTTTAATAGCCATCGTCATCGACGAGAAACGAGTCATCGTCGATGGGGCACCAACAGCAGCAGTATAAGGTTCAGCTGAAATTGCTGATAAAGTTCTAGAAAGTGCCATCGATGAGAGAAAATAAACTCCCATCAATGAGGAGGCAATTTTCAAAGGCATCGTCGACGAGGAAAGACCTGAAGTGGTTGTCGTCGAAGAACACTTGGAACAGGATGCTGAAGTGGAAGCATCCTTATCATACCTGTGCTTCTTGTGTGAAGTACTGGCTGGGGGGTCCTTGGGATGAGCCCCCTGCTTCTCTAAGAGAGTGGCTTTTTGTTCCATAAGGTAAGCCTGGATGTCAAGCAACCTTCATCAATGAGTTGCTTGATTAAACTCCCCACAGAGTTCACAGGAAGATGAGTCGTGTGAGTCCCAAACAATGGGCACAGACTGAATGAGTGTCAAAATGGCAGATTTTTATACCACTATGACAAGATCGAAATAAAGGTGATTTGTTTGAAGATCCTTCTGACATCTGTTGATGAAGGAGAGGGAAGGGAAAAAAAAGTTCTGTTTGCTCAGTTTCTTGTTGATGACTGCTTACACTTTGCACTAGCTGCTGCATGCGAGCTGAAGACGGGAAAATGAACTGAGGATATCAGGGACCACTCACTCTTACGTAGGAAGCAGGATGATGATGTCATCTGTGGGCAGCCCCTGGTGAAACACTGCTAGAAGAGCTGCCGTGCACCACAGCACCCTCTGGCAATTAGCCAAGTGTATTATCTGCTGCAAGAAACCATCCCGTGGAAGATCTACTGTTACAGGTGAGTAGCCCGTTTTTTCTAGGATTGTGGACATGTTGTTCTATCCACATTGGTTTGCAGACTCCTAGCAGTTCTCCAGGAGGAGGGAGGCAAGGTGCACACCCCCTACTTAGGGAACAGAGATTGGAGAACTGAGGCTCCAAACCAGCATCCCAGTGTGACTCTAGGTCGATGTGGTAATGGGAAATGAAGGTGTTTGCTGACTTCCAGGTAGCAGCCCTGCAGATATCCTAGATAGGGATATCCCTAGAAGCAGCCATGATGCAGCAGTATGGCTGGTGGAATGAGCTCTTATCCCTACAGCAGGCTCCTCGCCCGCCAACCAATAGCAGAGATCAATGCAAGATGTAATCCATCTGCCAATTCTCCACTTTGCTGCAGGTTTTCCAGGTGTGGCTTCAGCGTAGGTGGCAAACAGCTGGCGAACCTCTCCCCGAACTTCAGCCATATGCTCCTTGTAATAAGAAAGCGTTCATCTCAGGTCCAAAATATGGAGCTTGTGCTCAGCCTCTGAGGTGAAATTGGGGTAGTGCACCGGCGAGTCATCAGGTGAAACTCTGACACAATCTTCGGAAGGAACTCCGGATTGGGGCACAGGACAACCTTGTCCCTGTGGAAGAACAGATAGGAAGACTCGACAGAGAGTGCCTGTAGCTCCCCAATCCTTCTGGCTGACATAATAGCCACCAAGAAGGCAGTCTTCAACAACAGATGTGACATCTCACACCTGTTCATTGGTTCGAATGGCTTGCCCATGAGTTTTGCCAGTACCAGAAGTAGATCCCACAGTGGTGGTGGTTCATGCATTGGAGGGGAAATATGGTCAAAGCCTTTAAAGAAACATCAGACCACCTTCTCCTGTGCCACCGTCTGCTGACTGGCCCATGCCCAATAAGCAGAGATGGATGCCAGGTGCACCTTATGGGTAGTAGACCGAAGACGACCTTTGGAGAGAGACCAAAGGTAGTTGAGGATGCTAGCCACCAGACAGACCGAAGGGTCCAGGCTCTTGCCCTGACACCAAATGGAGACTCTCTTCCATTTGAAAGCACAGCACCCCTGGTTGACTCCTTCCTAGATGCCTCAACTACACTGAGTACATCATCAGAGAGACCGAAAGCCTGGAACTCTAGCCGCTCAGGAACCAGGCTGTCAGGTGCAGGGATTGAAGGTCCAGGTGGAGTACCTTCCCCTGACTGATCAAGAGCAGGTACAGGCATGCTGGAAGATGCCTCAGGAGCCTGATACTGAGGCTGAGGAGATCTGGATACCAGAACTGGTGGGGCCAGTCTGGGGCAACCAGGATCACCTATGCGTTGTCCCTCCTGACCTTGAGAAGCACCTTGTGGATCAAGAGAAGTGGAGGGAAGGCATAGAAGAGGCCTGGGATCCACAGCCTCGAGAAGGCATCCCCCTGCAGTGAGCCCTGCTGAGCGGGGCAGGCATGGAACAGCCTCAGCTTTGTGTTCTCCCTGGAGGCGAACAGGTCCACCAGAGGGATGCCCCACTGAGACTGTGCACTACTTCTGGATGAAGAGACCACTCGGTGGACACCTCGTTTACATGGCTGAGGGCATCCGCCAACTGATTCAAGGCTCCTGCCATGTGGATGGCTAGGAGATCTGCCTCCAGTTGTGTCACGAGGGTTCAGATGTGGAGCGCTTCCCTGCACAGAGGCTGAGAGTGTGTGCCGCCCTGTTTGTTGAGGTAGTACATGGTCATGGTGTTGTCCATCTGGACTTGAACCACTTGAACCCGAAGGAACAGAGCAAGTGTAGTCAGCTCCAGCCGAACTGCTCAGAGCCCCAGCAGGTTGATATGGCATTGGGATTCCTCGGGGGTCCAGAGCCCATGGACTCTGATTCCCCATGTGGGCACCCCAGCCTGTGAGAGAGGAGTCTGTCATCAGGACGACCGTTGGCTCGGGGAAGACAAATGGAATCTCTCCCTGCAGATGTTCCAGGACAGTCTACCACTGGAGAGCATCCAACATCTTCTGGGTTACAGTGACCAGCTGGTCAAAGCAACCTAGACACTGTGGCCATTGGCTTGTCAGCTCCCACTGAAGGGGCGTATATGCCATCAGGCCCATCGGACCACGGAGGTGCAGGCTGCCATGTAACCCAGAAGTTGCAGGAAGGCCTGGGCAGGGCGCAATTGCCCAACCAGAAATGATCAGGCAAAGGAGGAGAGAACCTTCACCCTGTCCACCAGGAGCCTGACTCTGGCTCAGCAAAAGTCAAGTTCTGCCCTGATGAAGCAGATCACCTGCGAGGGCACAAGTTCTGACTTGGTCTCATTGATCAGGAGGCCAAGGCTGAGGCACGTTTGGAGGACCAGATCCCTGGACCTCTCTACCTCCAGTCTGGAGGGACCCGCTATGAGCCAATCATCAAGACAGGGCTACACCCTGACCCCTCGATGCCAAAGATGGGCTGCCACCACTGCTATGCATTTGGTGAAGACCCTGGGGGGTCAAAGACAGGCCAAACGGCATGGCTTGAAACTCGTAGAGGGTTTCTCCCCACCCTGAAGTGGAGGAACCTTCGGTGGGACAGACGGATCAGGATGTGAAAGAACGTGTCCTGCAGACCCAGGGAGCAGAACCACATGATCTGCTCAAGAGCTGGTATGATCCGAGATAGGGTTACCATTCTGAAAGTGCGAGACCTGAGAAACTGATTCAGGTCATGCAGATCTAAAATAGGGTGCCAGTCCCCCGTCCGTTTCAGGACCAGAAAGTACCTGGAAATGAACCCTGGGTTGACTGGGGAATCCGCGACTGACCACTATCTCCTTGCAGAGGTGTTGGGCAATGTCATCTTCGAGAGCTGACTGAGTATGGGTGGATACCTTCTCCTCCCATGGGGCTTAGCTTAGCTTGGAGGGTACTGCTCAAATTTCAGAGGTATTCCCTGGCTGACCACGTCCAAGACCCACCTGTCTGTTGTGACAGCGGACCAGGCGGAAATGAAGTTGCAGAGCTAGCCCCCCATGGGAGGACTCAGAGTGGTCATGGCAGGCATGGGGGTGGCAACCTCCATCCCGTCACTGTGCAGGCTTGGAGGAGGAGGAGGAGGAGGATCCAGCAGTGGGGATTGTTGGGGCCCTTCCCTCCGAACCTATGGGCTGCCAAAGCTCTGACTTGGGCCGAGGGCACCAAGACTGAGCCTGCTGCTGCTACCCAGATTGGTACTGGGGCTGCTTGGCCGTAGGGGCAGAAGGCCGAAAGGGCATTCTTTTCTGCTTCTGTGAACCCTGGGGTTTCTTCTGAGCAGAAGTAATGGAGTCCAAGGTGGCACTAGGCTTCTTGATACGCTGGAGGTGACCTTCGACTCCTGGACCGAACAAGTCGGTACACAGGAAAGGAACATCCACCAGTTTGTGCTAGATGTCTGCCGTAAAGGTCAAGACTCTCAGCCAAGCCCTGTAATGCATGGCAACTATGGCTGCCACTGATCGGGCACAAGAATCCCTGATGTCCAGAGCCATCTGGAGTTGCTGTTTAGCAACAGCCTGACCCTGGTCACGGACCTGCTTGACCGTGATCTGAAGGTCCATGGGGAGATAAGGAAGCACCTCTTCCAGAGAGCCCAAGAGGCCATGGGATAAGTGTGCCATAATGATGGCTGAATTTGCCTGTCGGAGACCAAGCGAGATGGCAGCATAGACCTTTCTGGCCGAATGGCCCAACTTCTTGGACTCTTTGTCTGGAGGTTTATCCACATCTCCCGAGTTGCCTGAGCACCAAAACACTGACTCGGTCACCAGTCCCTCAGTCAAAGGGTGCTGTGTGAACCCCCGATGGGGAGCCGATGGGAACCACGTACTTGTGGGCCATCCGGGCTGAAGGTGCAGGGCAGGAGGCTGGGTGCTGCCAAAGCTCGAAGGCCAGGCCAACTATGGCTACAGCCACTGAGAAGGCCTCAGACGGAGAATCCTCTTTTCTGAGAATATTCAACAACCCCGTTGATTTGGACAGAAGACGGAGGATGCCCAAGAAGAACATGGGACTTTCCTCCATCGAGAGACTCATAGAATCATCATCACATGGATGCGAATTCAGGTCTGAATCCTCAAACTCCAAGTCTGGATAGAGTAGCCGACCACCAGAGTCACTTTTGACCCACCGCAGACAGTTGGGAGTGAGGGTGATAGACAGCCTGTGCCGGAGGCCCTGAATGGGCTGAGACTCCTTGGCAGGAGCCCCTGAAGGAGGCTGCTTATGTGGTGCCTCCACCAAAATAGGTGGAGAGACCGGCTTTGGCCGAGCTGGGAGGGTCTTCACCAGCTCCGCAGGCAGAGGGCGGCGTCGACTGGCTCCGGAAGAGTCAGTGTCAGCCTAGAGGGCAACAGCCATGTGATGGCCAGAGTGGAAGCTGGGGTCAGCTTCAAACCAGACAGCATGACCTGCTGCCAGATAAGGTCCCTGTAGCATCGACGGAGTTTGTGTTGAAGCCTCTCCTCATCCAAGGAGGATGAGAACAAATGGCGGGGGCACCGCTTCTTGGAGCACCGCTTGTGAGAGTTCCTTGGCCTGTCGGTCGAGGGTGTCCGAGACCTTGACCATGGGGGGGACCAACAGGGGTGCTTGGAAGGGGCCGGGAAGAACCACAGCTCCTCCAGGTCAGGGACAGAGACCACGGGTGTAGTCCCAGTGGGCTGGGTCTCCTCCTCGGTGGCCAGCAGGACCAGAGTCCTGAACAAAGCATTGTCGGTCAGTCTACTACAGGTTGACAGGGCTCATTATGATTTCAACCTGGTCGTCCCTTGTCTGAGCCAGTTCTCCGGACGGGGGTACCATGAATCCAGTAGCTGAGGTCACAATTATGACTGAAGTCGAGATGGGAGACTCCTGGGACTTGGACCGAGATCTCTTTCTGTCCCAAGAGTGACGTTGACATGATGAATCTTTTCTTGACCCTTTATCCTTTTTATGGGATCGGGAAGTGTGTGAACCGGATGGGCCATCACCTTTTGTCAGAAGAGACTGGCACATCTCCTCGAAGGATCCAGAGAAAGAAGAGCCCAGTTTGAGAGGAA
The DNA here is from genome assembly GCA_016271365.2 of Neoceratodus forsteri. Taxonomy (NCBI): domain Eukaryota; kingdom Metazoa; phylum Chordata; order Ceratodontiformes; family Ceratodontidae; genus Neoceratodus; species Neoceratodus forsteri. The sequence continues at coordinate 1,031,233,165 of CM057455.1, forward strand.
CAAAGACCAAGACTGAAGAGGACTGCTTGGCGGCATGAGCCACCTCCTCCTCTAAGGCCTTCATTTGCTCTAGTTGGTCGGCGGATCCCGCGGCCACAGAGACCATGCGATGAGTATCTTTGGATTTGACCGGTGGGTACTGTCTTTTCAGTCATCCGAGCTGCAAACATGTGAGCCGATAGTCCAAAACTGCAGGGTGGAAACTGCAACAAAAATCACAGGCCTGGGTATCATGTGCATGGCCCAGGCATTAAACGCACGTGGCATACAGGTCAGTACAAGACATCTGCCCGCAGGGACACCAGTGGAACCCGGGCGAGGACTTGTTCTCCATTGCGGTCGCTATTCAAATTTTTTTATTTTTTATTTTATTTATTTATTCTAGGATTACAAGTACCTTTGCGCCAAGGCTCTTTCACAAAGGTTCCACATCAGAAATAAACAACAAGGAAGCAACAGTGAAATAACAGTAAACAATTCATGTACAACAGTGCTATTGAAAGGGGTCAATTATAGGAAGAGTAAGGGGTAGAGGATGAGGAGAAGTGTAGGTAGTTAACAGAGGCAGCTATAGTAAGATGGTGAACACAGCTAGGACACATATGCCCAAAAGGAATGGGTAGGGTCAGGCACCCGGGGGTGGCAGAGAAACAGGGATGAGAGGAGAGAGGGAGGATGAAGATGCAGCCGGAGGCATTTGTAGAAAAATAAATGGGAAGGAGTGATAGAAGAGAAAAAGGGGTCCGTGTGGGGGGGATAAGTGCTGTAATGGGGCAAGGAGAGACTAATGAGGTGGTATGAAGACCTGAGATTTGAAGTGGCACCTCAGGAGCTCGGGGAATGGGGACTGGGGGGCCTGGGGTTAAGCAGTATATAAGTTAGGATTTAAGCTGTGTAGGTCATCATCTAGGAGAGGCAGTCACAGGAGCTAGAGGCAATGAGATAGACCCGGAGTCTGGTTTTGAACAGACCTAGTGTTGAGGCAGAGGAGATGGTGTGGCTGAGACCATTCATCCATAGAGGAGACCTGTAGGCGAAGGAGCATTGGCCATGTGTAGTTCGACAGTGAAGAACTTATAGAATCTGGGTTGTCAAGCTCCTGGTGTTCTGTCGGTTGGTGTTTTGATGTAACAAGGCAGTAACACCGGGGGGGTGTGAGTCCAAGGTTGATTTTTCCCACCATAGCACATGTGAGATACTTTATACGGTTGGAGAGCTGGAGCCATCCGGATTGTTCATAAAGGGCACAGGCGTGGGTGAGGCGGCCGGCACCAGTTGTGAGTTGGCATGGTTTGTTAAGAGCAGTTGTTATACGTCGGAGAGCGGACGTCATGGTGGAGCCGTAGATAATGAGGCCATAATCAATAATTGATACCACAAAGCTCTGGACGGCAATCTTTAGGGCCTCTGGAGTGAGGTGCTGCCTGTGTTTGTAGAGAAATCCAAGGCGTGTGCTGGCAGCTTTAGCCACGCTGTCAATGTGAGCCATATAGGAGAGATTGGGGTCAAGCAGAATCCCTAGGTATTTGAAAGAGTAAACTTGTTCGAGGACAGTCCCCTGCTTGGAGGAGATGGCAAGGGGGTGTTGCTTGTAACGGTTATGTGAACTGCAGAATAGCAAGGACTTGGTTTTCTTGTGATTGAGGACTAGTTTGTGATTGGAGAACCATGTTTCAATGGCACTGAATCCGAGTTGGAGGCTGTGTTGTAGTGGTGAAAGGTCCTTGTGCATAGAAAAGACAACAGCATCATCCGCATACAGGATGATTTGTTCTGAGCAGGACTGTGGTAAGAAGTTTAAAAAGAGGCTGAAGAGGAGAGGGCCCAGTATGGACCCCTGAGGTACTCCGGAGCGGACAGGCAAGGTGTCCAAGATAGCACTGGCAATTTTTTACTCTTTGAGAGCGTTTGTCAAGGTAGCTTCTGAACCAGCGGGCTGAGTCCGGTGTGAGGCCAGCAAGGAGTAGTTGGTCATACAGCAGCCGATGATGTACCGTGTTTTGAATTTACATGTAGAAACTCAAAACGAGTTTAATTTTCAGTCATTTATCCGAAGCATTAAGTGCCAGGGCCTACTCAACGCAGGAGCGGTAAGGAGGGAACCTAAATCTTCTAGCGGAAAGGAAGATCTGGCATCAAGGGGCGGAGCCAAGGGATATATCACCCGGGTGAGAGGGAGGAGCCAGCTTTTAGACCATCCAGTAAGATTTAAAGGGGAAAGGGATATGCCAACCAGTGTGGATAGAACAACATATCCATGATCCTAGAACGGAAAATTCTATGCACATCTAATGTATGGAGCAATGCTTCCTCTGGATTGGCATGCTCTAGATAAGAATCATTCAGGTGGATGGGCTGATGTAAAGGAAACCCAGACACCACCGTTGGAAGGAACTTCGGGTTAATATGCAAAGACACACTGTCTTTGTGGAAAAAACAAATAAGGCTACTTACTCATGAGAACCTGTAGCTCTGAAATCCTTCAAGCAGAAGAAATAGCAACTAAATATAGCACTTTCCATGGTAGAAAGCATAGCTTGCAAGATGCTACTGGCTCAAAAGAAGGCAGGGTCAGCATTTCTAGAACAAAATTCAGGTCCCAAGCCAAGACTTGATTACGTATTGGAGGCTTCAAGTGGAGAATGCCTCACTATAAAGTATGGGCCACAACCAGTTGGGCCAGGACAGTCATCAATGGGCACATGAAATGCTGATATAGCCAACGGATGCACTTTAATAGAGGAGTAGAGGAGACCTTCATCAGACAAGGATAGGAGATACCTCAGAACCTGTATCAACGGACAAGAGAGAGTGCAGGAGACGAAAAGCGGCCTAAATAGCAAAACGCTTCCAGTTCAACAAGTAAGTGGCCCTGGTGGAAGGTTTCCTGGCAGCCACCAGAACAGCCACTTTCTGACACCCCAAAACTGTGCAATGGCTATGTCTTCAGGAGCCATGTGTACAGATGGACAGACTTGAGATCCAGATGGACCAAGGACACCTGTGTCATTAAGTCCTGGCAAAGGGGCAGGGGAGCCTCCCTTTTCAAGAGAGGAACAACACATCATGCCAGACAAATCCAGGCCCTTGAGCAACACAGCAGAAACGTGGCAGGTATGCGTTGAGTGGGGATGTCAAGAAGGAACAATTCTGGATGACCTCACCTGTCAAACAGGACTTCTGTGACCAAGGACAGCAGCTCCCTCTTGTGGAGCTGGGACCATGACCAGCTGAGGCTGTCCACCAAAGCATTTCAGTTGCCTGGAACATGGTCAGTCCAGACTGTGTTCCAGAGCCCAGTACCAGACACTCATTGCCTCTCTGCACAGGGGTAAGAATGATATCTCTTCCCCTCCTCCGGTGCTCACTGATGTAGTAATAAACTACACAGGGGTTGCCAGACTGCACCAGTGGGGAACCCAGGGAGAGGTGGTTCTGGAAGGCTTGAAGGCATACAGAACTGCCCTCATTTCTAAAATGTTTATGTGGCGATGAGGTCCCCTGGGACTTGAAGGGATCCAGGTGCACTCCCCAACCCAGACCTGAAGCATCTGTGGTGAGAATCGGGGGGGGAGAGAAGAAATAATTACTCATCTTAGTAATTATATTTCTTCTAATGGAGTCTTGCTGTATTCTGACAATTGCAGTGATTCCCAACCTTTGAAATGCCCCGGAGAACTAAGGGTTAACTTTCCATGCAGGGCATGGAACACTGAGCTCGAGGTCGATTGAAGTCTCTGCCTGGAGTGTTTTGAACTCAAACCGTCAGATTCTTACGAGCCCAATTAAACTAAAAATTCTATGTGGAAATTGTAAAAATTCTTCTAGCCAACTGGCTGAAAAGTTTTGGCTTCCCAAGGAAGACTCAAGTCAGGAAACCCAAAAACTAAACCCAATGTACTTAAAAATAACAATAATAAATAAGCACCCAAACAAAGGGAGGGTGCTGGCAAAATACAACCTGGGTGCAACACTGCACCTGCCCACCCACTTCCCAAAACAGATTCTGAGAGGAGGAGGGAGGGAGGTCAGAATACAGCAAGACTCCATTAGAAGAAATATAATTACCAAGGTGAGTAATTTTTTCTTCAAACAACATGAAGTTTTGCTGTATTCTGACAATTGCAAACTACCAAGCAGTACCTCCAAGGAGGAGGGACAGAACCTACTTTGGGAATCGGCTCTGAAGTACTGCTGTGCCAAACCGAGCATCACTCCTAGCCTGGATATCCAGAGAGTAATGCTTGGTAAAGGTATGGACTGTTTTCCAGGTGGCTGTCTGACAAATTTCTAGGAGAGGAATATCCCTGGCCGCAGCCAGGGAAGCAACTGTACCTCTTGTGGAATGAGCCCTCAGGCCTGAGGGTGGAGTTTTTCCCAGTTTTTCATAGCAGACTTGTATACAAGACACAATCCACCTGGCAATAGATCTTTTGGTAGCAGGTTTGCCCTTTCCCACTTCTCCATAAGTGAGGAACAACTGGAGGGAGTCAAACCTGTGACCCTTGGTAAGCTCTATGTAGTAACTAAGGGCTCTTTTGACATCTAAACTGTGCAGCCTCCTCTCTCCTGAGGAAGAATGATCAGTGAAGAAAACAGGAAGAGACATAGACTGGTTTAAGTGGAAGTCTGAAACCACCTTGGACAAGAACCTTCTATTGCTTCTAAGGGCCACTTTATCCCTATGAAAGGAGATAAAATCAGGTTCCACTGACAGGGCTTGCAATTCATTGACATGTCTGGCAGAGGTAATGGCTACCAAGAACACAGTTTTCCAAGTCAAGTACTTAAGCTCTGCTGAAGACATAGGCTCAAAGGGCGGTTGCATAAGCTGAGCAATGCAAACATTCAAATCCCAGGCAGGGGCAGGGTCTCTAAAAGGGGGATTGGTGTGAAACAATCCTTTAAAAAATTTACAGAACACAGGATGGGAAGATAGTGAGGAAGGCTTCCCCACAGACAAATATGCAGAAACAGCTGACAAGTGTACCTTGAAAGTAGCTGGTCTGAGGCCTAGGCCATTAAGATGGACCATATAATCCAGAACCATAGGCAATTCAGCAGTGTCTGGAGAAATATTCTTCTTAGAACACCAAATGCTGAATCTTTTCCATTTGGAGCTGTAAGTCTTTCTGGTGGAGGGCTTTCGAGAAGCCTTGAGGATGTCCAGAACACCTTGGGAAAGATGCAGATCTGCAAACTCTAACTCTTCAAGAGCCATGCCTTGAGATTGAGGGACTGTCTAGCTCAATCTGGAGCAACCAGAATCACCTTGCAAGGTTGAGACCTTATTTTGACTAAAACTTTGAACAGAAGTGGGAAGGGGGGGAAGGCATACAGAAACTTCCCTTCCCAATTCAGAATCAGGGCATCCAGGGGGACTGAGCCCAAGACTGGAGGTCTGCAACAAAAGAGAGGGAGTTGGTGATTGTCTAGGGCTGCAAAGAGATCTATCTCTGGAGTGCCCCAACTTGAAAAAATCACTTTCAACACCTGAGGGTCCAGGGACCATTCATGATGGCCCTGAAAAATTCTGCTCAGTGCATCTGCTAGCACATTGTCCTTGCCTGGAAGGTGAACTGCTACAAGAGAGGCTTGCAGGGAATAAGCCAGGGACCACAACTTTATGGCTTCTGTGCACAAGGCTGTGGACCAAGTGCCTCCCTGCTTGTTGATGTACCACATGGTGGTAGTGTTGTTTGTTCTGACTTGAACCACCTTGTTCTGAACTGACTGTGAGAATGCTTTTAGAGCTAGAAAAACTGCCCTGAGCTCCAGAAGATTGATGTGGAGAAGGGATTCTTGGGGGGACCACAGGCCCTGGGCAGTGAGGAAGCCCAGGTGGGCTCCCCAGCCCAGAAGAGAAGCATCCATGGTAAGGACCACTGAACAAGGCTGAGCAACAAAAGGAACACCTTGCCTTAAATTGTCTTGATCCTGCCACCATTGGAGGGCCTGGATCAAGGTCGCAGTCACTGGAATCAGTTTGGTAAGGGAGTCCTTTCTCTGAGACCAGTAAGCTCTCAGGTGGAACTGAATATCCCTCATCTGGAATCTATCCCCTTGGACCACTGCTGTTGAAGCTGCCATGTGGCCCAAGAGCTGGAGGAAATGCCTTGCTGGTCGAGATACCCGAAGGCTGAAGGAAGAAGCTAGTTCCATAAGAGCCTTTGCCCTTTCTAGAGGAAGAAAGGCTCTTGCTCTGAGTGTGTCCAGTTCTGCCCCTATAAAGGTAAGGAGCTGGACTGGTTCGAGAACTGACTTGGGAAGGTTGAGAAGAAATCCTAGGGAAGTGAGCACTTGCTGGGTCACTTGCAGGTGAGACTTGACTTGGTCTGGAGACTGACCCAATAATAGTATCGTCCAGATAAGGAACTATGGAAATCTTTGCCTTCTTAGAAAGGCAACTACTACTACCAGGCACTTTGTGAAACCCTTGGAGCTGAGGTTGAGCCAAGGACATTGCTCTGAACTGATAGTGACCTGAGGGCAACTCGAACCTGAGGTACTTTCTGTGGGAGCACCTGATGGGAATGTGAAAGTAGGCATCTTTGAGGTCCAGGGAGGCTAGCCAGTCCCGTGGCCTTAGAGAGGGAAGGATTATTCCCAGAGTTATCATCTTGAACTTTGGTTTTAAAAGATGTTTGTTCAGATATCTGAGGTCTAGGATGGGTCGCCACTCCCCTGTCTTTTTGGGGGTCAGGAAGTATCTGGAGTACAGTCCTTTGCCCCAGTGTAGGGTAGGTACTCTCTCTATAGCTCTTAAAGCTAGGAGAGAAGAAACCTCTGTCTCTAGGGCAAGGGTTTCCGAAAGATTTGCAGGTGGAAAAGATCTGGCTCTCATCTTTGGAAATTTTTTGAAGCTGAGAACCAGTCCCTGGCTTACTACTTCCAGGACCCATTTGTCTGATGTAATAGACATCCAGTCCTGGACAAAGTAAGCCATCCTGCCCCCTACTGGAATAGGGGAGTCGACCCGGGCAGACCCATCAGGGTGTCTGCTTGGCAGGGGCTTTAGGCTGAGGGGTGGATGCAGGCCTGCTCATCCCCCTTCTGCCTCTACCTCTGAAGAACCCCCTCTGCAAAAAGGAAGAAGAGGCCTGTGCTTGGTAAAAAGGCCTTTGAAAAGGCCTGCCCCTGCCCCTAGACTGCTGCCTTTGAGGAGTTGCCTGCCTTTCCTTGGCCTGACCACTCCTGTAAGTGGTCCTGTACTTGTCCATTTTCTTCATGTAATTCTCTGTCTGCTCCCCAAACAGAGAATTACCCACTACAGGAAAATCCATAGCCTTCGCCTGGGTGTCTTGCGAGAGGCTAGTACATCTGAGCCAAGCCATCCTCCGAAGAGCCACAGATGTAGCCATGACTCTTGATGAGACATCATTAGAGTCCACAGCAGCATGAAATTGCACTTTAGATGCCTCAATCCCATCTGCAGCCACAGCCTCCAGCTCCTTGGCTAGCCTGTTTAGCCAGTGCCAGTACAGTGTCCCACCTGGACTTCTGGTACCTGGCTGTATAGGCCATGTAATTCGCCTGCCTGAGTCCCAAAGAAGATGCCATGTACTGCTTCTTTGCCATGGCATCAATCTTTCTGGAGTCCTTGTCAGGGGGGGTGTGAAGCCAAGGAAATATTTGCCTTGTCACAGGCAGCAGCCTGCACTACCCCAACATGGCTGCATTGCTGATATAAGAACTCCGTGTCTGAGCCTGAGAGTGTATACCTCTTGGCCATTCTTTTATCCACAGGAGGTATAGTGTTAGGACACTTTTAAGATTTTTTGTGTCTGTTTCCCAAAAGATTTATGGAGGGGAATAGACAGTCTCCTGGACTCTGGTATATCCATCATCTCTACATAATCAGTCTCCTCTTGATCCTCCACAGCCTTCTCCATAGGAAGCTGGAGGGTTTCAACCACTTTCCTGTGAAACATAAAATGGGAAGGGGACTCAGAAAGCCTAGGAGGGGAAACACCTAATGGTCTGTCTGGGGAGATGTCCGGTTCCACAGGCACATCCAGACCTTCACTTACATCATAATCCTCAAATTCCCTTTCCTCTTCAAACTCCGGTTCATAAAATTCTTCAAGGGTACACTCTTGAACGGGGGGAACCAACCGAACCGAACCCCTGCCAGAAGGAGCCGGATTGGTCGGAACAGAGGAGCGATTCCACAATCTGAATCGCCCTGGCTATCTCTTCAGCGGTCAGAACATGAACCTCTGGATCCGAACCGGTCGATTTATCTTCGCGCTTTCTTTTTGTCAGAACCAATCACTCAGAATTGGCTCTCCTTTTGCCCGAATAAGTATCGCCCTGGTCAGAGGGCACTACTTCTGGTTCGGTCGAAACAGAACCGGGCTGGCCATCTGGGTCAGCAGACTTCTTGGCCTCCTTTTCCCTCAGTCTACCTAATCTCTTCTCGAGGGTAGATTTGGGAAAATTTTTACATATTTGGCAGTCTGAATCGAGGTGGTCAAACCCCAGACAATAAACACAGGTGGTGTGGGGATCGGCCTTGGCAAAGACCTCCCCACACTCACTGCAGTGTTGAAACCCAGTGGGCCCGATTTTTTCTTGGGTTTCTCAGACATGGCCAACCTAACCAAGCTTACCTTTTTTTCGGCAACCGCCAGGCAAGACTCCCTTATCATTTCCTAACTGTGTCACAGGTATTGGAAAAAAACAGTAAAAACATGTTTGTTTGTTTTTTTTAGAAGTGATAAGAACCGGTAATCACACACTAACTATAGCAAAATTCACAATCAAATGGTCGATTCAGCCGAACCGACCGCACTTTTACAAGTTCCACACAGAAAATATAAAACAATTCCTATCTAGTACTCATGGCACCACAGACAGAGACTGAACCAACTATGCTGATACTTTTTTCCGGTTCAAACTGACGGAAAACTGAAAACTTTAACTGACTTTGAACCGAGCTGAAGGAGAAATCTCCAGAGTGACCGTTCAGTGAGGCGGAGTAAAGAATCTGATGGTTTGAGTTCAAAACACTCCAGACAGAGACTTCAACCGAGCTCGAGCTCAGCGTTCCATGCCCTGCATGGAAAGTTAACCCTTAGTTTTCTGGGGCAGTTCAAAGGTTGTGAATCACTGCAATTGTCAGCATACAGCAAGACTTCATGTTGTTTGAAGGAAAGAGGAAGGGTACCCTCAAGAGATTGTGCGGGTCCATCCAACATTGAAAAACTTTGTGGACAGGAGAGGAGGCAAGAACCAGCTGTCCTAGACTGCCAGAGCGCTGGTCCCACTGGACCCCAAGAGTCCACTGAGGAATGGGTACAGTGACCATGGCCACGGCCAGCAAAGCCAATAACCAGAGGAATGTTCTGGCTGTAACATACCAGCTTTGGGCAACCAACTGGTACCTGAGCTACTAGGCATTCTGCCCTAGCCTGTGAAAGGAAAGCCTTGCCCTGGGTTGAGACCAGAACCACCCCTATGTACAGCAGTCATTGACATGGGGTCAAGACGGACTTGGGCAGGTTGACTGTAAACTCTAAGGTCTGGAACAACTGCCTGGCACATTCTACAGTCAGCAGCAGAAAAATTCCTGGACTGGACCTACAGCCGCAGTCAGCCAATTAGGGGAAGGCATACAGACCTTCATGCCTGAGACTCACTACCACTATTGCTAAGCATGTGGTAAAAATCTATGGTGCAGAGAAGCCAAAGGGCAAGACTCCTGAACTGAAAGTGTACCCCTGGAACTGGAAACTCAGGTACTGCCAGTGGAGGGAGCAAACCCTGATATGCCAATATGCATCCTACCTGCCCATGGAGTATGACCAGTCTCCTTGCATGAGCAGAGGCAGCAGACCCTGCAGAGTGACCATCTGAAACTTCTTGTATGGGACGTAAAAAGTACAGTTACATAAGAATTTACTGTAACAGTAGATCTTCAAGAGGAACTCTTGCAGCAGGTAACACCATTAGGACTATGCCACCAGGCATTAGGACCCCATGGAAAACTTCTAGCTAGCAGTCCATGCAGGGGACCTCCCCGATGTCGGCTCCACCCCAGTGTCCCCTGTGGTATAAAGGGGGAGGTCCCCCAGCACCACCTCAGTTTTCTCGTTGGAGACCCAGCTGATGTACTGGATGGGGAACCGAGTAGAATCTCTCATCCCCCAGAGAGAAGTACAGTTACATAACCCCAGGGGTAGGTGGGTGGGGAAAACAACCTGCTGCAAGAGTTCCTCTCGAAGATCTACTCTTACAGTAAGTTCTTAAGTAACTGTGCTATCTTACTTCGAGGGGGAGCTCTTGCAGCAGGTAACACCATTAGGACCGAGTCCCACGCAGTACAAAAAGAGACCCAGGTTAGAAGGGTGGAGGACTGTAAACAAAGCTCTAGGCACACTCAGGAGGAGACCTTGGAGGACCGCTAGGCTGAAACCTGCTCTCCCACTGGAAGCAATGTCCAAACTGCAATGCCCAACAAATGTGTGGACTGAACAAGTGGCAGCTGCACACAGATCTGCTGCTGAAATGTTCCTGAGGGAAGCAAAGGATGTAGCAACCCCTATGGTGCAATGACCCTTAACCAGTCCCGGTAAGGGTTTGTCATACTTCTGGTAACAGAAAGTAATACACCTGACCAGCCAACTTGGCCATTTGCTTGGTCACAGGGGCTCCCAGTAATCTGTGAGCAAAACAGACAAACAACTGGTCTGTCTTTCTAGAGGAACTAGTATGGTCTACGTAGTACTGAAGAATTCTATGTACATCCAGAGTATGTAACAGGGCCTCCTCTCTGTTGGAGTACTCTGGAAAGTAAACTGGTCACTGTATGTCTTGATTTAAAGGAAACTCAGACACTACCTTCAGAAGGGTTCGTACGCAGGGCTACTCTGTCCCTCTGAAAAAACAGGTAAGGCTTTTTACACATCAGAGCCTGAAGTTCAAAAATCCTTCAAGCTGAAGTAATGGCAACTAAAAATAATGCTTTCCAAGAGAGAATGCGAAGCAAGGCGAAGTAAGTTTTTATAATACAAAAAGAAGGTCCCAAGGAGGAACAGGGTCCCTCCTAAGGAGTTTAATATGCAAGATGCCTCTTAAAAAAAGTCTTGCATAAGTCCAGTTGTGCCAGAGCTTTCCCATCCTGCTGTGCATGATAAGCTGAAAGCGCACAGAGATGCACCTTAATGGATGAGTAGCTTAGACCCATGTCTGACAGGGAAAGAAGATACCCCAGCACAGGTTCCACCAGACAGTGGAAGGGCTCTAGGGAATGGGGGAGTACCCACAAGCAGAAACACTTCCACTTCATGGCATATGTTGCTCTGGTAGAGGGTTTTCTCGCTGCCACGAGAACCTCTGCCACTCTGGGAGATACTCCGAATCTGTCCCCAAGTCTGCAGGAGCCATGCATGCAGGTGCAGAGATCAAAGATCCAGATGTACTAGGGTCCCCTGTTCCTGGGACAGCAAGTGAGTAGACAGGGGTAACAGAACCAGTGGTTCCGAGGCCACTTGTTGCAACAGCGGGAACCAGATTTGTCGAGGCCAGAAGGGCATTACCAAGATCATAAGAGCATGCACCTTCAGTCAGCAATTTGAGCAGTACCCTCTGAAGAAGTGAAAAGGGAGGGAAAGCATACAGAAATCTCCCTTTCCAGGAGAAGGACAATGCGTCACACCAGAAAACACCAGGCCTTGGATCTAAGGAGCAGAAACTGGGCAGCTTGGCATTGAGTGGGGACGTAAAGAGGTTCGGTTCTGGTTGGCCCCATCTTTCGAATAGGTCAGCAACCTCCTGCAGTAGCTCCCATTCATGACTCGAAGCGACAGCATCTTAGGCTGTCTGTGAGAACATTGTGAATCCCTGGGACATGCACTGTTGTGATTTCCAGGTTGTGATCCACTGCCCAATACCGAACTCTCATTGTCTTTCTGCAAAGGGGGCAAGAATGAGTGCCCCCTTGCTTGTTGAGGTAGAAGACTACCGGAATGTTGTCCGACTGGACCAGCAGGAGACCATGCAAGAGTACCCCTTGAAAGGCCTCCAAAGCATTCAGGATGGCTCTCATTTCCAGGACATTTATGTGAAAAGCTCATTCTGCCAAGGTCCAAGAGCCCCTCATCTGATGGGATGCCAGATGCACTCCCCAGCCCATCCCTCAGGCATCTGTCAGAATTTGCTGAGGACTTGGACACTGGAAGGGAAACCCTATGTCTAGTCGAGCCAGAGTGACCCACCACTCCAGGGACCAAAGGACAGCACTGGAGATTCTGATCGGATGATCAAGGTTGTCCATGCTTTGGTTCCAATGCACTTGGAGGTTTCACTACAAGACCCTCATATACAGACAAGCAAGGGGAACTGCTTTGATGGCTGCGGCCATGTGGCCCAAGAGTTTAAGCACCACCCTGGATGGAACTGGACTGGAGGTCATTATTCCCTGAGTGACCACCCTCTGTCTGCTCAGTCGTTGGGAAGGAAAGCTTTTCCCTAGACGGTATCCAGGACAGCTCCTGTGTACTGCAGTCTCTGGGAAGGCCAAGGGCATGACTTGGGAAGATTCAGAGTTATGCCCAAGACTTGAAAAAGGCTGAAAGTTTCCTTTAGTGACTGACGCAGCTGGACCTCTGATGATGCTGTGAGCAGCCAGTCAACCAGGTAGGGGTAAACATATAGTCCCCTTCTCCTGAGGGTTGCTGCTGCTACAGCCAGGCCCTTGGTAAAGACTCTCGGTGACGATGAAAGACCGAATTGTAGCACCCTGAACTGGTAGTGCTCTCCTTGGAAGGTGAAGCGGAGGTACTTCCTGTGGGATGGCAGGATTTTTATATTCATTTATGCATCCTGCAAGTCCAGGGAGCAGAGCCAGTCCCCTTGGTGAATCATGGGCAACAGGCCAGGCAGTGTCACCATCCTGAACCTTTTGTATTCGATGTAAGTGTTCAGCTGGGTTAGATCTAGGATGGGACAAAGATTTCCAGTCTTCTTCAGGACTGGGAAGAAGTGGGAGTAGTATCCCCTGCCTCTTTGGTCTGGAGGTACAACCTGAATCACCTTCTTTTCTAGCAGGGCCTTGATTTCTGCCCACAGGAGTTCGGTGTGGGATGGAGAGCAGTGCGAGGGGATGGGTGGACTGTCCGGTGAATCTGGGTGAACTCCAGAGAGTACCCCCTTTGGATAACCTGGAGAACCCATTGATCTGTGGTGATACTAGACCATCTTGACAGGTAAAGGGAGAATCTCCCTCCTAAGGCCTCCCCCTGGGCCTCCATCAGAGGAGGGAGGGCAGGCAGGGAGTCATGCCAAGGCAGTGGGGTTAGGCAAGGGGGTTCTGGCTGACTTGGCATTTTTGGGACTCTGGGTACCTGAAAGAAGGGGAAGGCCTCTTTTTGAATCCTTTTGGTTGCTGGTGTCTTCCTTGCTCACCCTGGTTTTTATGAAAGGGATAGCGCCGAGTAGTGGCTGGTTCCGATTTGTACATTCTATGTACGTTGGACACCGCTTTTCCTGAATCTTGAAACTCTGTAATGAGCTTCTCAGCATCTGGGCCAAAGAGAACCGACCCTTGAAAGGGTGCATTTAATATGGCATCTTGTAGGTCCTGATGGAACCCTGAGACCCGCAGCCAAGCATGTCTCCTTGTGTACACCCCTGTGGCAGCTGCCCTGGCAGCTGTGTCTGCTGAGTTATAAGAGCTCCGCAGAACATGCTTGCCAACATCTATTCCATACTGGATGACAGCCATGAGTTCCAACTTGTCTTCCAAGTCTTGTTGTGCCTTGACCATGTCTAAAGCCTGACTCCATAATGACTTTGGTACATGACCATATGTGCCAAGAAGTTTAGTGACCCGAGAGTGCAGGTGGCTGAGGAGTAGACCTTATGGCCTATTTGGTCCAGCCTTTTCGATTCAGGGTCTGGAGGTTGAGAATTCATGTTTGGGCTACTGTAGCCTACCATGCGCTGCAGTGAGTACCATGGTGTCTGCCTTCGGCTGCTCACTCAGATGGGGTTCCCCTTTTGGGGTTTTGTATAGCTAGTCCGCTTTCCTAAGCATGGCTGATGTAGTGAATGGATGCTTCCAGGCCAGCTTTACAACCTGGAAGGGTTCGACTAGCAGAGGAATAACCAGAGGTTTGGGGATCAGTCACTCCGAGAAACTTGGCCAGGTGGCGTTCTGGGTCCAAGCTCCTCCATGTACCATTGATTTAAGGCCTAGATGTGTCTCATCACATCCAGGAAGGACAGCTCTTTGTGAGGAGACCTTGGGGAGTCCTTCTTGTGATCCAGAGATGGTAAGGGCAGCTCGTCCTCTGATAAGTAAGAGGAGTCGTCCCCTGCATCTTCCCCTGAGGAAGAGTGTGGTCATCCCTTGGATGAGGGAATGGACAATGGGTGCCTTCTGCGATCACTGGGAGCTGGTAACCCCCGGTCATCATCCCTAGATGATGGACAATCTGGCATCGGGGGGAGGTCGTCTAGGCCTCTAAGGCGAGGGCTCCTTTGGCGATGCTGGAGGTGGGAGACCTCTGGGGGAAAGGGGATGGTTCCCTTGCAAGTCTCTTTTGATGGTGTTACACCAAGAATTGAATAGTGCCCCACTTTTGCCAGCAGGATGACAGGTGGCTGCGGGGTAGGGATGTTAGAGGGTCCTGGCGGCAGCTCTTGCAGAGGTTTGGGTGCTGTTGCCTGGTCCTCGGGCTGTTTATCTTTGGGCATCAGGGCCAAAGGGGCATTCTTCTGGGGGCCAGATGTCTGGCTCCTTGGGGGGGGGGAGACGGAGAAGTCTGTCGACTATTTATGGGGGCAGGTGTCTGATCTGTAGGATAGTCAGTTTCCTGATCAAACGGTAGCTCTTTTTGAGCAGATGGCCACTTTGTAGGGGGCGCCTGGTCCATCTCGGAGCCCAAATCTGAGGGTCCTGTGATCTGACATTCCTCCGAGGTGGATGTCGCCCTTTCTTCAGGCGGAGGAGGCGTCTGATGCTTGACAGCCTCCTGGCATCTTGAGGAGTCAACTGACCCCTTGTGCCAGTCGGATGACTGAGGACTTTCAGGCAGGAGCAGCAGTTTTGCCGCTCAAAGAGGATGCCTGTCCCTCTGGCGTAGACCCAAGCAATGGCTTGTGGGGCCGAAGAGCCAGGGATACTGAAGCGGATGAACGCCTATAGCTGGAAGCCTCCTTACCCTGTGAGTGAGAAGGGGTGAAGGTCTTTTTGGAAGTAATTCCGGTAGCAGCCGCTGAACTGGGGGGGAACAGATTCTGACCTCCCACTGGAGGTGGAAGAAGCAGAGGTCTTGTGAAGGGACCTAGAGCAGGATTCAGACCTGGTCTCTTTGTCTTTATGGTCGTGTTTACCACCTGATCTTTTCTCTTTGGGGGAGGAGTCCCTCACTAAAAAATGAAGAGCTATGCCCCGAATGGCTGCTCTGCATGGCGGCCACTTGTTGCTCCAATAAGTAGGCTTTAAGAGTCTTGAGGCGGCAAATGAGTTTTATAAAATTTTTGGCAATGCTGGCAGTCACCAGCTTTTGGTTTGGGCCCAAACAGATCAGGCAGGCTGAGTGGCCGTCTCTCGCCGGGATCTGCTTGCCACATGCACACTTCAACTTCTGCCACTGTGTAGATGAAGAAGACATGCAATAACACTGAAAAAAATTGGTGAAAAAGACAAACGATAACTGCATGAGGCGCAAAATGGAGGTCGACTGCCATAGAGACATCCATGGAGCCAATACTAGTGGGTCAACAGCGGGAAAAGAACTGTGGTGGTGCTGAGGGGGCCGCCTTTATACAGGGGTGGGGGCAGAGCCAACATCAGGGTCCCCGTGGACTGCTAGATAGTTTTCCGTGGGGTCCTCGTGCCTGGTGGCATAGTTATAATGGTGTTACCTGCTGCAAGAGCTCCCCCTCGAAGTAAGATCACAAAATCCTCAAGAACAGCTCTAGCAGCAGGTTACACCATAAGGACTGAAGCAGTCAGGCAGCAGGACCCCACAGAAAACTTCTAGCTAGCTACATACAGTGGGGAACCACCACCCCCAACGTCGGCCCCGTCGCTGTCCCATACATCATAAAAGGGGCACTCCCCAAGCAACCCTCAGTTCTCCCGCTGGAGACTCTTGCACAGCGATAGAAATTCTGAAGGGAGACTGAGGATTCACTTCCAAGGGAAGACCAATAATTATGTTGCCAAAGCAGATGACACTCGGGGAAGGTGGGTGGGAAAGTACCTTCTGCAAGAGCTGTTCTTGAAGATCTACTGTTACGGTAAGTTCTTACATAACTACTATCTTATTTTGAGATACAGCTCTTGCAGCAGGTTACACCATAAAAACAGAGTCCCAAGCAGTGTGCGATATCCCCTAAAATGGGAGGAGGCCTGGAGAAAGGGTGAAAGGGAACCCCTCATGACAGAAGCCCCTGCAGGACGGCAAGACCAAAGCCTGCTCTGCGCCTGGAGGCAATGTCTAGACTGTAATGTCTGATGAATGTGTGCACAGTACTCTAAAGCTGATACGTTCCTCAGAGAAGCAAATGAGGCTGCCATCCCACTGGTGGAGTGACCCTTTACTGGTCCCGGTAAGGGTTTGTTGTGCTTCTGGTAACAGAACACAGTGCAGTTTACCAACCATTTTGAAAGTGGCTGCTTGGATACAGGTGCCTCTAGCACCCTGGAGGCAAAAAATAAATAAGTGGTCTGACTTTCTGTGCTGCCTAGTTCTAGTCAGATAGTACCAGAGTATCCTGCGCACATCCAAAGTGTGCAGGAGAGCTTCTCCTCTATTGGAATACTCTGGGTAATGAACAAGAAGGTTAATCTCTTAGTTGAGAGTAAGCTCCGACACTACCTTGTGTTAAAAACTTAGGATTAGTTCTGAAGGACACCCTGTCCCTACAGCTCTTTGCAAATAAGTGCCTGAAGCTATGAAATCCTTTGGGCAAAAGTAAATGCAACTAAAAATAACTCCTTCAAAGACAGAAGGCGTAGCTCGCAATCCGCAGCTGGTTCACAAGGGGGTAGTGTGAGCTGTTCCAAAATAAAAAGAAGGTCCCCAGGAGGGATCGGGTCCCTAATGGGTGGTTTCAGGTGAAGAATGCCAAAGAAAGGAGCGCGACAGATCCAACTGGGCTAAGGAATTTATCTCCAAAAGGTGCATGATATGCTGACAATGCTGAGAGATGCACCTTTATAGAAGAATAACTTAGCCATATGTCTGACAGGGACAGAATGTACTCGAGGACCGAGTTCACCGGGCAAGTCAAAGGGTCCAGGCCACGGGCTGAGGACCAAAGGCAGAAACGTCACCAGTTCATGGAATACGTGGCTGTAGTAGAGGGTTTTCTCACTGCCACGAGGATATCTGCCACTTGATTTGAAATGACATGGTGAGAAATCGCTAAGTTTTCAGGAACCAGACATACAGGTGTAAGGATCGCAGGTTTGGGTGGACCAGGGATCCGCTGCCTGTGCAGTAAGTGCCAGCTGAGAGGTAGAGGGAATGGAGGATAGCTAGCTAAATGTTGAAGTAACGGGAACCATATCTGTCTGGGCCAAAGTGGGGCCACCAGAATCATGTCTGCTCCCTCTGCTTGCAATTTGAGCAGAACTCTCTGGATCAGTGGGAAGGGAGGGAAGGCATAAAGGAATCTGCCTGTCCAGGAGAGGGACAACGCGTCTCACCAGAAAACACCAGGCCCTGGATCCAGTGAGCAGAAACTGGGCAGTTTTACGTTGTATGGGGAGGCGAAGAGATCTAGCTCTGGAGTTCCCCATTTGGCGAACAGGGCTTCTACTTCTTGCAGACATTCCCACTCATGTCAGCTGGATCTGGATCAGCTGAGCATATCCGCCTGTGTGTTCTGTATTCCTGGGACATGAACTGCAGACAGGGTGATACGGTGGTCTATTGCCCAATATCATACTCTCATCACTTCCCGACAGAGTTGGTATGAATGGGTGCCACCTTATTGCTGATGTAGAACACTACTGACATGTTGTCTGTTTGAATCAGTAGGGTGGCCTGGGAGTAGATCGGTCTGCAGGGCATAGAGGACTGCCCTCATCTCTAGGATATTTATGTGTAGGGCTCCTTCTGGGCCAGACCATAATCCCTGTGTCCTTCTTTTGCCCCAACCTGACCCTGAGGCATCTGTGATCAGGATCTGTGAAGGCGTAGTTGATAGGAAGGAGACTCCTGTGGCCAGGTGCTCTGGAACTAGCCACCATCGAAGGACTCAGTGTACCAAGACGGGAACGGAGACCAGCTGATCGAGGTCATCCTGGCATTGGTCCCATTGGACTCAAGAGTGTCCACTGAATGGTTCTCATGTGGAGTCGTGAAAGGGGTACCAAGGCTATGGCAGCTGCCATATGGCCTAAGAGTTGCAGCATGGTCCTTGTTGTGACCCGTTTCTGCTCCAGAATGTGTCAGGTCAATCCTGTTAGGCAATATGCTCCGTCCTCCGGTAAGAAAGCCATCCCTCTGGTCGTGTCCATGACTGCTCATATGAACTTTAGTCGTTGGCACAGAGTGAGAAATGATTTCAGCAGGTTGATGGTGACACCCACTTTGTAGATGAAAAAGGTGTCTTGCAACACCTGATTTAGCCCTGTCCTGCACAAATCTGTATGGATCCAGTCATCCAGGTAAGGGAAGACGTAGTGGCCCATCCTCTTGAGGGCCACGGCTACTACTGCCAGGCATTTGTAAAGATTCTGGGTGCCGATGACAGATCAAATGGCAGTGCCTGAAATTGGTAATGTTGACCCCTGAATGCAAACCACAGAAACCTCCTGTGGTGTTTTGCAATTGGAATGTGGAGATAAGCATCTTGCATATCCAGTGATGTGAGTCAAGAGTTTGGGCATAGCATCGGGATCAATCCCGGCAAGGTGACCATTCTGAAGCGTTTATATGCCACGAAGGTGTTGAGATTATGAAGGTCCAGGATGGGGCATAGGTCCCCTATCTTTTGAGTACTAGGACAAAATAGGAATAGTACCCTTTCCCTCACTGAATCCAAGGGACAGGCTCTATGGCCTCTTTCTCTAGAAGGGCCCGGAATTCTTCCTGGATCAGCGTGGCATGATGAT
Source organism: Neoceratodus forsteri (assembly GCA_016271365.2). Classification (NCBI taxonomy): domain Eukaryota; kingdom Metazoa; phylum Chordata; order Ceratodontiformes; family Ceratodontidae; genus Neoceratodus; species Neoceratodus forsteri. The sequence continues at coordinate 1,031,252,243 of CM057455.1, forward strand.
TGAAATACTGGGAGAGATGGGGTGGCCTGGATGATGGCTTCCCGGTGAACTCTATAAGAGTGACCTCTCTGAACCAACTGAAGAACCCATTGGTCAGAGGTTATTCACTGCCACCCTTCTAGATGTTTTGAGAAGAGACCCCTGACCCCCTCTTCCACCTGGCAGGTGGGGGAGGAGGGCTCTGCAAAGAGTCAGGCTGTGGAGGAAGAGGGGAGGTTTGCTTGGGATGGCTTGGCATTTCTTGTGCCTGTGCCTCCTGCTGTCAGAGAGGGGCCTTTGTGGGTAAAGCCACCTCTCTGCTTTTGGTTGTACCTTGACTGCTGCCCTCGTTTTCTTCGAAAACGTTGCTGTTGTCTCTGAAATGGTTTCGGCTTTGGTTTGTACATGGCCTGCACTGAATGGGCCACTTTGCCTGCATCCTGTAGTTTCGTTATAATCTTTTCCGAGTCTTCTCTGAAGAGTACCATCCCTTTGAAGGGGACATCCAGAATACCAGTAGGATGTCCAGCATGAAGCTCGAAACCCTCAGCCAGGAATGTCTTCTAGGGCACACACCCGCTGTTGCTCCTTTGGCATCCGAATCCGCAGAATCGTATGCTGCTCTAAGCACCTGGGAGACCACATCAAAGCCTGTCTGCAGGAGCTTGACCAGTTCCTTCCAATCTCCTTCAGGGAGGTTTTTGGCCATGTCTAATCCTTGCTCCCACAGGGCGTTCTGAAACTGAACCATGTAGGTTAGGAAATTCAGCGAGTGGACAGAGCATGTGGCAGATGCATACATTTTTCTGCCCAAAGAATCGAGCTGCTTCAGTTCTCGGTCTGGAGGCAGAGTGCTCAGGTGTTTTGGCCTCTGGGACCTGTCATGTGTGGCGATGATTACTACGGAATCTGCTACAGGTTGCTCTCGTAAGTAGTGGTCTTCTAACGGTGCCCTGTAATGTGTCCACCAGTGACGGGATCACCACTGGCTTGGGATCTTTCTAGTGCAAATATCTGGTCAGATGGTGCCATTCGGGATCCAAATCCTCTGTCTCCCACCCCATGTTATCATGGATATGCCTCATGATAGCCATGAAAGTAGGGTCATCTGGAGGGGACCTAGGCAAATTCTTTGGATCCAGGGAAGGAATGCTGAATGGATAGCTGGTCTGATATCCTACCCCAGCATCTGTGTCCTCATCATATGTCCGGTGGGATGTGCCAACCTCTGGTACAGTGGAGGGGTCGTTGTCCCAATGAGTGCAGACCTCAGATGGTGGTCATTGGTCCGTGGTCCTCTTAATGGACGTTTGGTCTGTGGTCCATTTAGCGGATGTCATCAAGGATGAGAGGCTTCTGGGGGGGGTGGAGAGGTTGACCTAGACTGGTTGGAGCCCTGGCACTGGTCCAGGGAGTTGAAGCCTATGGGGGCTGACTTGGAGGGTGATTTTGCTGGGCGGTCTATAGAGGAAAAACTGGCTGGTGGAGCCAGAAGACCAGCTAATGGAATGCACATGGGGCCGGATCTTCAAAGGCTGAAGTGTGACTCCCGAGCCTGAACCATCCAACGTCTGGACCTTGGTGTCACAAAACCACTCAGCAGGTCAGCCCTCTACTCCCAAAGTGCCAACTTCTGAGCGCAGTCTTGTGAACAGTTAACAGAAACAGGGTAACCCTCCTGTCTGCTTTGTGGGTTTGCATCAACCTTTGGTCTCAGTTCTGGAGGGATTCAAACTGTTAACCTCTTGCTAGCGTACCCAATACACAGGCTCAGATAATTCTGTCTTCGGGGGGCCAGATATCTTTGCCTATGGGCACCTAGCCAGGTGTACAAATTGAACCCTTAAAAACTCTAACAAAGACCTTAAATTACTCTCACCTTTTTCCAGTTTGGTATTACTATTCAAGCTTATGCACAGTGTCTGCTTTAACCATATATTTTTACTTCACTTGTTAAAGAAAAAAAATTCAAAGACAGACCAAGTAGGCTCCAAAAATAGAGTTTTACTAAAATAGATAAAAGTATGTAAAACATAAAATACGGAACCATATATACTAACATACCATTTGCCAGCAGATTAGGCCTTACGGTCTATCGAGTCTGCTCGAACCTCAGATCCCTAGTTGGGTGCCTAGGCCCTCCCCCCACCTTATGTTCCAAAAACCCCTATCATCCATCCCCACACCCCCTGACAGGCCATCATCTGATACATCCACTTTCTGTGTCTGTCCCACCCTCTCTTGAAGCCCTCCATTGTGGATCTCTGAACCAGCTCACCAGGCAGTGCATTCCAAGGGTCCACCACCCTCTCAGTGAAAAATCTCCTCCTCTTTTCCCCCCTCACCCTTCCACCTTCCAATTTCAAACCATGCCCTCTGGTGATACCTCCCTGCTTTAGTCTAAAGATCCCCTCCATGTTTACCCTATTTATTCCCTTGAGGTACTTGAAGACCTCAATCATGTCCCCCTTGTCTCTCCTCTCTTCTGGTGAAAACAGGCAGAGCTCCTCAAGTCTGTCCTCATACATCAAATCCCCTAGTCCTTGTATCATCTTAGTTGCCCTCCTCTGTACCCTCTCCAGGAGCTGTATGTCCCTCTTCAAGTGTGGTCTCCAGTACTGTACACAGTACTCAAGGTGTGGTCTAACCAGTCCATTGTACAGCAGCAGAATCACTTCCTTGCTCCAGAGGTGATCCCCCTTATGATGCATCCCAACATCCTGTTTGCCTTGCTAGCCGCTCTCCTGCACTGCTCAGAGTTATTCATACATGCATCCACCATGACCCCTAGGTCTTTTTCCCCTATTGAGGCCTCCAGCGCCTCCCCTCCCAGGGTGTACCTGTGTTTAGGGTTTCCCCGCCCGTGATGTAACACCTTGCACTTGGTGAAATATCACAAGAACCATACCATCTTTTAAAAGAACAAGGTTTTAACAGTGCAATTCCTACTACAGTACTTAGATTTTGTCTCTCTCTACTTGTATACTTGTTTAAAGTGCTCGAATATGTTTCTTTGTCAGAGTGTAGATAAAAAAGTCTCTGAAGGAAAACAGAATACTCTTTAAAAAAAACTGTCTTTACCAACCCCTTTGTGTGAGGTCACCTAGCTCCTGCTCTGTTTATTAAAAATCATACACCCAGAAGTTTTATCATTTTAGAAGGAAAGTTAATTAAGGTTACATCAGCAGAAACTCCTTTCCCCATGTGACTTCACCAATCAAGTCTGTAAATTTCTTTTCATCTATGAGTAGTATGCCCTCTCACACAGACAACAAAACATTTATGATTTCACACCAGTGTACTGAACCTGGTTTTCTCCTCGAAACATCATAAAATGGATACTGATTTCCCTCTTAGCAGTTAAAGCTATATTTAACTTAGAAAAACAGGAGATTATTGATTAAGGCCTGTTCTAGCCTGTAATTAGCTTCTGGCCTTCCAGGTAACACCTTGTATCTAAAACCTGTGTGTGTGTGTGTGTTAGCTCACATGCTGTCTCAGCATCTCACAGTCCATAACACATTTTTATATTACAAAAAATCATAGTGTACACAGAACTGGCTGTCCATGTGTCACACTTGGCTGGTGGTTTCTGGGCCTTAGAACGAGACGGAGAGTGTGTAGAGTGACTGGCTGAGTCCGAACTTCCCCGGGAGGTGGACATCTTGGACTTGGATGGGGAGTGCTCTTTCTCCCTTTCCCTCCTTTTATCTTTATGTTTCCCAAACTTGCGAGAGGAGCCTTCCCTGGAGGTGTTGCTTTTCTGCATGGCTGTTAATTTTTGTTCGAGGAGGAAGGTCTCCAATACTTTTTGGAGATGAATCCTCATTCTACTATCAAACTTCTGACAAACAGGACAGGCCTTGGTGTTGTACTCTGGGCCCAGGCACCGCACATAGGCAGAGAGGTCATCCTTAAATGGGATCTATTTACCACAGGCACACTTAGACAAGTGTCTTTCTACAGAGGAAGTTGGGGAAGATGACATGCAGGAAATAATGAGCGAAAAAATAAACAACGGTGGCATCGATCGGTTGCTTAAGGTGTCAGAGGAGCCGATGCTTGCGCGTCGACAGTGGGAAAAGAACTGATGGATGCTGGGAGACCACCCCTTTTATGATGTATGGGACATTGGGTGGTGGGCAGCCCCCCGCTGTATGTACCAAGCTAGGAGTTTTCCATGGGGTCCTGCTGCCTGCCGGCTCCAGTCCTTAAGTAACCTGCTGCAAGAGCTATATCTCGAAGTAAGATCTTCTGGTTCCTAGAAGTGCCATAGGTGTAACATCTGTAGATATTGTCTACAGGGCTGTACCTTCATGCACCCAGGTAATCAGAATAAACAGGTCACGCACCGGTAACAGTAGTTCTAGGAGTGGTATATGTTGTTCATCCACACTTCTTGACATAGTCCCTTTCCCTTTAAAATCAGCCAGAAAGTCTTCAAGCTGGCTCCTCTCACCCACCCAGGTGGTATGACCCTTGGCTCTGCCCCATGACGCCAGATAGTACAGTTACATAAGAACTTACCGTAACAGCAGATCTTCGAGAACAGCTCTTGCAGCAGGTTACACCATTAGGACTGAAGCCGGCAGGCGCCAGGACCCCACGGCAATTTTCTAGCTAGAAATATTCAGCGGGGACTGCCCCCGACGTCAGTCCCGGCCCCGACGTCAGGCATAGTACATAAGGGGGTGGTCCCCCAGAATCCCCAGTTCTCCTGCCGGAGACTCCCGGCTGCTGGATGACATCAAAAGAGGAGACTGAGGATCCACCGTCAAATGACAGTCAGAGAGATGCTGAAACACCTGATCCTAGGAGAAGGATGTTGGAACTAGAATCTACCTCCAGCAGGGATGGTGGGAGGGAAAGTACCTGCTGCAAGAGCTGGTCTCGAAGATCTACTGTTACGGTAAGTTCTTACGTAACTGTACTATCTTACTTTGAGAAACAGCTCTTGCAGCAGGTTACACCATTAGGACTGATTCCCAAGCAATTCTGGAAATCCCACACCATTGGGAGGAGGGAAGGTAGAAATCCTTGAATGAAAACCAGCCTAGGACAGAAGTCCCTGAAGGACTGCTAGACCAAAACCTGCCCTTCGCCTTGATGCAATGTCCAGGCTATAATGCCTGATGAAAGTGTGTATGGAGCTCTAAGTAGCTGCAGCACAAATAGCTGAGGTGGACACATTCTTTAAAGCTGCAAAGGAGGGTAGCCATGCCTCTGGTGGAATGACCCTTGACCGTGCCCGGTAAGGGTTTGTTGCGCTTCTGGTAACAGAACGTGATACACTGAATGAGCCACCTGGATAGCGCCGGTTTCGAAACAGGAGCTCCCATCATCCTTTGGGCAAAGGAGACAAAAAAACTGGTCCAATTTTCAGTGGAGTTTGGTTCTGGACAGGTAGTATCTGAGACACCTATGCACATCTAAAGTGTGCAGGAGGGCTTCTCCTCGATTAGAGTACCTAGAGAAGTACACTGGTAGATCGATATCCTGGTTAAGGGTGAGAGCTGAGACCACCTTAGGCAGAAATTTAGGAATAGTCCTTAGGGATACCCTGTCTTGGTGGAACACCAAATAAGGTTCTTTGCACATAAGTGCATGGAATTCAGAAATTCTTCTGACCGAGGTGACGGCAACTAAAAACAACGTCTTCCAAGTAAGAAGGCGTATCTCGCAATCCGTGGCTGGTTCAAAGGGTGGCAGCGTAAGCTGCTCCAGGACAAAGGATAGATCCCAAGGTGGAATTGGATCCTTAATCAGGGGCCTAAGGTGGAGGACACCCCTCAGAAAGGCTTGTGTCGTGTCCAACTGAGTTATAGTGCATTGGCCTACAGGAATGTGATAGGATGAGATGGCACAGAGGTGTACCTTAATCGAGGAGTAAGCCAAGCCTGTCTGGAAAAGAGACAGCAGGTAGTCCAGGACCAACTTCTCTGGACAATCCAAAGGCGAATAACCATGTGCTTGAACCCATATTCAAAACCTGTGCCACTTCATGGCGTAGGTCGCATGGATAGCCAGTTTCCTAGCAGCAGCCAGAATGTCTGTTACCTCTTGTGAGACCCCGTGTCACATCATGGCTATGTCTCTAGGAGCCAAGCGTGTAGGTTCAGGGAGCGTAGGTCTGGATGGACCAAGGAACCCGCCTCCTGAGACAGCAAGTGGGAGCTGATTGGCAGTGGCACTGGAGGTTCCCGGGACAGCTGATGCAAAAGGGGGATCCAGATCTGCCTGGGCCAAAATGGCACGATAAGTATTAGCATCTCTTGCTTTCTGCGAAGTTTCAGAAGAACCCTCTGGATCAACGGAATGGGGGGGAAGGCATAGAGGAATCTGCCTGCCCAGGAAAGGGACCTCACTCACCATCATCTCACCAGAAAACACCAGGCCCTGGATCTAGCGAGCAAAAATTGGGCAGTTTTGCGTTGGATGGGGATGCAAAAAGGTCTAATTCTGGTGTGCCCCAACTGAGAAACAGATCCCCTACTACCTCCTGGAGTAGTTACCATTCATGGACTTTGGCCTGAGAGTGGCTCAGGCCATCTGCGACAACATTGTCCACCCCTGGGACATGAACAGCAATAAGGTTTGCGCCGTGTTGCAAAACTCAATCCCACACCCTCATGGCCTCCCTGCAAAGCGGGTAGGAGTGGGTGCCTCCTTGTTTGTTGAGGTAATACATCACCGTGGAACTGTTTGTAACAGAAGAGTACCTGGTGGGATCTCCGACTGGAAGGCCTGCAGGGCGTGAAGAACTGCTCTCATTTCCAGGATGTTTATGTGGAGATGAGATTTTTGGGCCGTCCACAGGCCCTGAGACTGAACACCATCGAGGTGTGCTCCCCATCCGAGTCCTGAGGTGTCTATGGAGAGTGTCACAATCGGAGACGGTGCAGTGAAGGGGACTCCCGCCAATAGATTCCTCAAATCTAGCCATCATTGCCAATCCCAGATTACGGCCTTCATGATCCGGATTGGGTGCTGCAGATGGTCTTGCTTTTGATCCCATTGGGCCCTTAACATCCACTGGATTACCCGCATGTGGAGACGGGCTAGCGGGACTGTTGCAATGGCCGCAGCCATGTGTCCAAGCAGGCGAAGGACCAGTCTGGCAGGAACAGTCATCTTCACCGAAAAGTCCCTGATGAGGGATTTGATATGTTCCGCTCTGTCCGGGGGGGGAGAAAGGCTTTCCCCTGGACGGTGTCCAGAACTGCACCTATGAACTGCAGAGTCTGAGACGGAACCAGGCGTGACTTCTCATGATTGATGATGATACCCAACGTCTCGAACAGAGACTGAATACGGTGAATGGCGGACATCAGGGCCTTCCAGGAGGGTGCCATGAGAAGCCAGTCATCCAGGTAGGGGAACACGTAGTGGCCTTGTCTCCTCAGAGTTGCCGCTACGACCATCATGCACTTCATGAACACCTGAGGTGCCGATGACAGCCCGAAGGGAAGGGCTCGGAACTAATAATGGCGACCTTGAAACTCAAAGCGCAGGAACTTCCTGTGCGCTTGAGCAATGGGTATGTGCAGGTAAGTGTCCTGCATGTCCAGGGATGCTAGAAAGGCATCCTGCTTGAGCATGGGAATCAGACCTGTGAGGGTCACCATGTGGAAGCCTTTGTACAGGACTGATTCATTGAGGCCGCTAGGGTCCAATATCAGACGGAGGTCCCCTGTTTTCTTTGGAACCAGAAAGAAGAGAGAAGAGAGAATAATATCCTAGACCTCTCTGGTTCCATGGTACATGCTCTATAGCTTCTCTTTCCAGAAGCGCGGGCACCTCCTACTGTATGAGCAGAGCATGCTGACCCGAGTAAAGGGAGAGCAGGGGAGGTCTGGATGGTGGGTGGTTGAGAAACTCTATGAAACTGCCTTTCTTGACCAATTGAAGAACCCACCAGTCAGTGGTAATTGACTGCCACCCTGAAAAGTGGCGAGCGATGCAACCCCCCGACCTTTTGTGCCTGTTGATCCAGAGGAGGGGCGGGGGCCGGGAAGGAGTCATGCTGTGGCAGCATTTGTCCCTGCGGGCTAGGCCGATTTCATGTAATATTGACCTCTGCCTGGGGACAACTTTGCCTGGGCTTTACACTGAAAAGTGCCCCTTTGCTGCTGGCTGGAACATAGCTGCTGCCTTTGATACTGGCTGCGAAAACGGCTCTGGTTCCTGTGAAAGGAACCCGGCCTGGATCTGTACATGGCCTGTACAGACCGGACTGCCTTCCTAGCATCCTGGAGTTTGGTGATGACCTTCTCCGAGGGTTCACCAAAGAGTACTTCGCCATTATACGGGACATCAAGAATGTTCTTCTGTACATCCGGGGTGAAGCCGGAGTCGTGGAGCCAAGAGTGTCTCTGGAGACAAACGACTGAAGCTGCCACTCTCGCAGATGAGACCGCAGAATCGTATGCGGCTCATAGCACTTGGGTACACACATCTGACCTTGTGTGGAGAAGACTGAGGAGCTCCGCCTTTTGATCACCATCTGGAAGCTTGTTGACCAGGTCCTGGCCCTGTTCCCAAAGGGCGTTCTGAAACTGTACCATGTGGATGAGGTAGTTCAGAGACCTGATGGTGCATGTAGCAGCCGCATACGTGCGTCTCTCCAGGGCATTCAGTTGCTTGGATTCCTGGTCCGGTAGCTGTGTGCTCATATGTTGTGGTCTTTGAGACCAGTCATGCGAGGCCATGATGACCAGGGAGTCTGCCAGAGGCTGTTGAGCCAAGTACTGGTCCTCTCTCGGGGCCTTGTACAGGCTGTCACCCTTCTTCGGCACTGCGGGATTGGAGTGCGTACGCTTCCACGCAGCCTTGGTGACGTCCGCGAAAGTGTCTACCAAGGGTGGTACTACCACAGGCTTTGGGTCTTTCTGCCAAAGATAACATGCAAGGCATTGTCGTTCGGGGTCAAGGTCTTCAGCATCCCACCCCATGTTGTCCTGGATGTGCCTCATGATCTCAGTGAAAGAGGGATCATTCGGAGGAGACCTGGGGAGGTCATGAGGGTCAGGAGAGGAGATGCTGAATGGAGAAGGAGATCTGGAGTAGTCCGAGGTGTCCGATCTGGAGTCCTCCCCCGATGGAGTGTACTGACGCCATCTGGGTCGCTTGGGGCTGAGAGACCCTGATGGAGATCTTGAGGGAAGCCTTCTCCTGTCTTTTGATCTGCCCCTAGGAGGTGGAGTCTGCTTCTTAGGGGTTGGTGGTCGTACTGCTGGCCCCTTTGGTGGAGGAGGGGGCGAAGAAGGTGAAGAAGGAGTAGGAGGAGGAGGTTTAACAGGGACCACATCCTTTCGGATAGTGTCCCACCAGAAGGTAAAGAGTTCCTTTACTTCTTCTATGTTCATGCCCGACGACGGGCCTGGTGCCGGTGGTCTGTCGCTGGGGTCAGGCTTTGGGTCCGAGGGTGTCTCTGGGTTCGGGAAGGTTCCGCAGGAGCCCAGCATCCTCGGTGATGCCCGCCTGGTCTTTGGGCAATGTAGCATCCTCCTCCGTAGAGTTCTTGTGACCAGCGTCCGCCGGTGATGGGGGGGCGGTCTTCTGCTCTATAGAGTGCGATGCCAACGTCGTTCTCTTGGCCGACGCCTTCAGATCCGGTGAATGCCCGGCCGGTGACTGGTGTCTAGCTGGTGTCCTCGGATCCAGCGAGTGCCTGGCCGACTTGGAGTGCTTAGCCGACGTCGGGTCCGACGCCCACTTCAGGGACGTTAGGTCCTTGGTCTTCCTGGGAGTTGGGTCAGGACCTCTGGGAGGTTGGGAGACTGATCTGGAGTCGGTGTCCTGACGTCAGGTAGAAGAGGAAGATTTATGGCGCTATGAAGACTTGGAAGAGGCCTTGAAGGGAGTGGAGGAAGCCGAGGGCCTCGAAGTCTTGATAGGCTGGAGCGTAGAAGAGCCACCTGAAGCCTGGACCTTAACCGAGGGGGAGTTGAGACTGAGCCCTGGAGGGAGAGCGGTCCAATCTAGTGGAGCCTGAGCTGCAGGAGTCCAAGGCCTGGTTCGGGGATCTGGACCTTACTTTCTCCTGGTGCTTGTCCTGGTGTTTATGGGCCTTCGAGGAAGATTCTCCCCTGGAGGAAGGTTCTTGGTCCATCCTTTCCAATTTTTCTTCCAGAAGATACACCTAGAGTGCCTTCTGATGGCGGATCCTGGTGTGGCTATTGAATCCTTGGCAAAAGGTGCAGGCCTTGATATCGTGGTCTGGCCTAGGCACCGCACACAGGAGGAGTGAGGATCCTTGAAGAGTATCTGTTTTCCGCAGGCACACTTGGAAAAGTGACCCTCAAGTGAAGGAGTTGGAGAGGACAACAGTTTGAAAAACACAGTAAGTTCTGTAGTCGTCGTGTGCTAGGTAGAGACCGAGAGGCCGATGCTGGCGAGTTGACGGCGGGAAAAGAACTGGGGATTCTGGGGGACTGCCCCCTTATGTAATATGCCTGACATCGGGGGCGGGACTGACGCCGGGGCGTCCCTGCTGAATATTGCTGGCTAGAAAATTTCCGTGGGGTCCTTGCACTTGCCGGCTTCAGTCCTAATGGTGTAACCTGCTGCAAGAGCTGTTTCTCGAAGTAAGATCTCAGCCCACTGGAAGCCCAGTTTGTGCGTCCGCAGCCAGGTGGGTACATGTGGATGAACAACATATATCACTCTTAGAACTACTGTTATAGGTGAGTAAAGTACAGTTACGCAAGAACTTACCGTAACAGTAGAGTTTCGAAAACAGCTCTTGCAGCAGGTAACACACGTACGACTGACCCCACTTGGCGGCAGATCTCGGCAATTCTTTTCTCTAGCAGTACCAACGTGGGACCGCCCACCCAGAGTCATCTCCGCCCCCCCGACGTCACTCCGTATAAAGGCAGTAGGTGGTCCCCATGTGCTCCAGTTCTTGTACGCCAATGTCAGGCCACAACAAACAGCTGTGGATAAAAACTAGTCTCAAAGAAGTCAGGGCAAAACAAGGCCCACAACAGAAGGCTAAACTTTGTCTCAGAGCATAGAGGCTTACTCCCGGGGGAAGGAGGGAGGGAGGGAAAATCATACCTGCTGCAAGATTTTCTCTCAAAGATCTACTGTTACGGTAAGTTCTTGTAACTGTACTATCTTACTTCGAGAGGAAGCTCTTGCAGCAGGTAACACATGTATGACTGACGCCACCTGGTGGCAGATCTCGGCAATTCTTTTCTCTAGCAGTACCGACGTGGGACCGCCCACCCGGCATCAGCTCCGCCCCCCCGACGTCACTCCGTATAAAGGCAGTAGGTGGTCCCCACGTGCTCCAGTTCTTGTACGCCAATGTCAGGCACAACAAACAGCTGTGGATAAAAACTAGTCCACAAAGAACTCAGGGCAAAACAAGGCCCACAACAGAAGGCTAAACTTTGTCTCAGAGCATAGAGGCTTACTCCCGGGGGAAGGAGGGAGGGAAAATCATACCTGCTGCAAGATTTTCTCTCGAAGATCTACTGTTACGGTAAGTTCTTACGTAACTGTACTATCTTACTTCGAGAGGAAGCTCTTGCAGCAGGTAACACATGTAGGACTGATTCCCAAGCAGTAGAAAACTAAAGACAACCCTCAGGAAGGGGTGGGGGTAAACATACAGAAATGCACCCAAGTGGTATGAAGCTTAAGAAACCCTTGGGAAGGGGAAGTCAACATAGACACACTCCCAAATGGTATAAAACTTAAGACAACTGATGGGAGAAGGAAAGGAGAGGCAAACACACATGGGAAGAGACACCTCTCAAGAAATAAGGCCCTGGAGAACTGCCAGGCCAAAACCTGTTCAACGCCTGTAAACAATATCCAGGCTGTAGTGCCTGATGAAAGTGTGAACAGAGTGTCAAATGACGTCAGCACAAATGTCAGACAATGACACTCTCTTGAGCGCTGCAAAGGAAGCAGCAACCGCCCTGGTAGAATGCGCCCTGATCGGGCCCAGAAAGGTTTTCCCACCGTTTTCATAACAGAAGGATATATGTTGACCAACCAATGCAAGAGCATTTGTTTGGTGACCAGGCGCCCCAAGGACCTGTCTGCAATGGACACAAAAAGCTGATCAGATTGCCTGACCTCCTTAGTTCTGGACAGGTAACAGCGCAAAGTGCAGTGCACATCTAGAGTGTGCAAAAGTGCCTCACCCCTGTTGGAATGTTCCAGGTAATAAACCAGAAGTTGAACTGCCTGATTAAGAGTGAGCTCCGAGACAACCTTATGAAGGCATTTTGGATTGGTGCATAGATCCACCCTATCCTTATGGAAAATAAGATAAGGCTCTCTACACATCAAAGCATGAAGTTCCGAAATGCGTCTAGCAGAGGTGACTGCTGCCAAGAGCAATGTCTTCCAGGAGAGGTAACAAGGCTCACAACTCATGGCCGGTTCAAAAGGGGGAAGCATAAGTCTTTCCAGAATAAGCAATAAGTCCCAAGGAGGAACAGGGTCCCGGATAGGAGGATGGAGATGTAGAATCCCCTTAAGAAAGGTTTTAACTACCTCCAGTTGAGCCACCGTCCTGTTCTGGATGCAGTGATCATAGGCAGAAACAGCAGCCAGGTGCACTTTGATGGATGAGTAGCTGAGACCTGACTCTGAAAGGGATAACAGATATTGTAGAATAGAGTTTACCGAACAGACCAGAGGGTCCAATCCCCTGGCTGTAGCCCAAAGACAAAAGAGTTTCCATTTCATGGCGTAAGTGGCCCTGGTAGTAGGCTTCTGTGCCTCAACCAAGATTTGGGCTATTTCGCCAGATACTTCAAATCCAAGTTAGCTAGATCTGAAAGAGCCAAGCATGCAGGTGGAGGGAGCATAGATTGAGATGGACCAGAGCTCCCTGTTGCTGAGAGAGTAACTGACCCGAAAGTAGAAGGGGCCACAGAGGCTCCACTGTCAGATGCCTGAGGAGTGGGAACCAAATCTGTTTGGGCCACAGAGGGGCTATCAAGATCATGGTCACCCTCTCCGACTGGGCTTTGAGGAGGACCTGCTGCAAGAGGGGGAAAGGAGGAAATGTGTAAAGGAACCTCCCTTTCCGGGATAGGGACAATGTGTCTTGCCAAAAAGCTCCATGCTCTGGACCAAGTGAACAGAAACCGGGCAGTTTTGCATTGCATTGAGACGCAAAAAAATCCAACTCTGGAGTCCCCTATCTGGCAAACAGTGAGTCTGCCACTGACTGTAGCAGGGACCACTAGTGAGAGAGCTGTTTGACCCGGCTGAGAGCATCTGCAGCCACGTTCAGGGAACCTGGGACGTGAATCGCAGAAAGACTGAGTTGATGCTTCATCACCCAGTCCCACACTCTCGTAGCTTTCCAACAAAGGGGATAAGAGTGCATACCTCCTTGCTTGTTGATGTAGAACACCACCGAGGTATTGTCCATCTGAACATGAAGGTGACAGGGCACAAGGAATGGAGTCAAGGCCTGTAGGGAGTACAGGACAGCTCCTGGCTTGAGCACATTGATATGCAGGTTCTCCTCTAAGGGGGACCACTGTCTGTGAGTCCTGTGGGTCCCCAGATGAGCTCTCCATCCAGTCCCAGATGTGTCTGTACTGAGAGTCTGGGTGGGAGTGTCTGGCTGGAAGGGGAGACCTTTGCAGAGATTCTGAGGGAACCCCCACCAGCGGAGTTCCCGATGGATTGGCTCTGTGATCTTGATGGGCAAATCCAAGTCATCCCTGGTTTGGGCCCACTGGACGAGAAGCGTCCACTGAATACAGCACATGCGCAACCTGGTGAAGGGGACCAAAACTATGGTGGCCGCCATGTGGCCCAAGATCCTGAGAATGGATCTGGTGGGAACGACAGATGCTGAACAGGTCTGGATTGCTGAAACCCTGAGGTGCTCCGCTCTGTCAGAAGGTAGGAAGGCCTTCCCTAGGGAAGTATCCAAAAGAACTCCTATGAATTGGAGATGTTGAGAAGGAAGGAGCTGAGATTTTTCTGGGTTCACTGTGATCCCAGACGTTGACAGAGGGACAGATGGTTCTCACATATGGGAATGTGAAGATATGCATCCTGCATATCCAATGATGGCAGCCAATCCCCGACCGTCAAGAAGGGGAGGCAGATTTGGGAGCGACACCAGGTGGAATCTCCGATAGGAGACCCACCGGTTGAGGTCGCCAAGATCCAGGATAGGCCTTAGGTCCCCCCCCCAACTTCTTGGGAACCAGGAAGACGCGGGAGTAGAAACCAGAGTCTACCTCTGCCTCCAGAATGTACTCTATGGCGTCCTTATCAAGGAGAGACTGAATCTCTTGTCTGATAGGAGCCCTGGGGTCTCTCAGATAATGAGACGGGGGCGGTGGTCTGTCCAAAGATAAGAACTCAAAATCGATGGAGTGCCCGAACTCTACAAGGTCGAGGACCCACTGGTCGGAGGTCTCTTCTCTCCAGGCTTGGGTGTAAAGAGAAAAACGACCTCCCACAGGAACTCCCGATGACAGGTCTGGGAGAGGAGGGTTGCCTGAATAGTTAGGTTGAAGAAGGGGGAGTGAGGGCGGCTGCCAATGGTCTAGCCTGTCTAGAGGAGGGAGAGGCAGCACCTCTGGACCCCCTCATTGACCAAAGCCTCCCCACTGTATGTGAGACTGAACATGGGACTGCTGATGCTGATGTCCTGCCTCTGCTCCCATTTTGGGCGGTACATGGACTGCACAGAACAGATGGCCTTTCTGGAATCCTACAGTTTGACAATAACTTTCTCTGTGTCTTCCCCGAAAAGCACAGAGCCTCAGAAAGGGGTGTCCAGAAGGGTCATTTGAACCTCTGGGTCGAACCCTGAGATCCTGAGCCAGGAGTAGCGCCCAAGGCAAATTCTAGTTGCAGCCGCCCTTGCCGAGTTGTCTGCAGAGTCATACGCCGGTCTGAGGACGCGAGTTTGTAGAAGCTTTGCAAGCTCCGCCTTTTGGGGGCAGTCGGGCACGCCTTGCAGGATGTCTAGTCCTTGGTCCCAGAGGGCATTTTGGAACTGGACCATAGGAGTCAAAAAATTGAGACTCCGTATGCTGCAAGTGGCAGAAGAGTACACCCTGCAACCTAAGTAATCCAGCTGCTTAGACTCCCTGTCAGTCGGCTGGGTACTTAGGTGCTTCAGCCTCTGTGAACGATCATGTGCAGCCAAAATAACCACAGAATCAGCTGTGGGATGTTCAGCTAGGCAAGAGTGGTCCTTGGGAGCGCAGTATAAGCGACTGGCCTTTTTGGGCACCACAGAGGAAGTGTGTGGGTGCTTCCAAGTTGCCAAAGTGACGTCTTGGAAGGTATCCACTAATGGGGGGATAACCACTGGCTTGGGGTCTTTCTGGTGTAGGTACTTTGCCAGACACAAGCGTTCGGGGTCCAGGGCCTCTGTATCCCATCCCATATGCTCCTGTATGTGTCACATGACCTCTATAAAGCTGGGGTCATCAGATGGAGATTTAGGCCGTTCCTCTGAGTTGCCAGGAAGCGAGCCAGGGTCAGAATCAGGAAGGGAAGGTTCCGATTCCCCATAGGCATCAGAGGAGGAGGAGGAGGAGAAGGAAGAATGTTGTCTCCTCTTCTTGTGTCTAGTCCTCCTGGGCGAAGGAGAGTGGGAAGAGGAAGGTGATCTAGTCCTCTTGCACTTGTCCATGTGTTTCCTGGGGCTAGCAGGAGTCTTATCCCCCTCGTTCCCAGATGGGACAGGAGTAACCTGGGCATCTGGCTCAGGGACTGGAGGGGGCTGAGGAGTAGGAGTAGGAGAGGAGACCAGGTCTTGTTTGATGATTTCCCACCAATAAGTAAAGCGCTCCTTCACCCGAGACATGCCCAACTTGGGGGACTCAGGCTTAGGAGGAAACATCGGATAGCCAGGTCCCGCACCGGCATCGGTTGGGTCCAGCATCGATGGAATGGGCAATGTCAGTACTTCCTCCATAGCACCGCCGTCTGGTTCCGGTATCGGGTGGACCAGCGTATGGTCCCAAGGAGAGATGTCAGGGGTGCTGACAGGCGACATTGGAGGAATTGACAATGGCTGCTGTATGGTGGTCTTAACCAGCACTGGAGGAGGAGCCAAGGGCTTGTCCGGTGTTGGGGCAGAAGCGTCGTCCGACGGGCGTCCCTTGGTTGGAGACGGGTGGGGATGGTCGGAATGAGAAGAGGTCCTGGACGGCCTGTCTGAAGACTCATGGGGCTTATCCAAGTGGCGTCTGTCAGAGTCCACAGACTGATGCCGGTCGGTCTTGTTCTTGGGTGGCAGGGAAGAAACCCTGGAAGCAGGTGCCCTGAAGCCTGTTTGGCCTCCTGGGGATTGACCGAGGCCAATCGAGAGGATGACTTACTTTTCACCGCTGTGGAGCCGGTGTCGGAGGGCCTCTTGTGGGCTGAAGAGCCTGGGTCCGAGGGCTTTTTAGCTGTAGAACCGGAGTCCGAGGGCCTATGAGCCACTGCGGAGCCAGAGTCTGGGGCCCGGATCTTGATGGACTGTAAGGCAGGCCCCTTGCTGAGAGAGAGAGGCTGAGGTGGGAGGCTTGAGGGAGGTAAGCCAGGTCTCATGCCCGGAGGAGCCAGAATGACCCGTGGACTGGGAGCTGGATGCCCTGGGCCTGGACGGCGAGTGATCCCGGTCCCAGTGATGGTGCTTCTCCTTTCGATGTTTCCTGCGTGGAGATAGGGAATGAGACTCCCACCCTGAGGACATATCCTGCTGCATCTGAGCTAAACGTTTTTCCGCCAAAAAGGCTGGAAGCGACTTTTGCCTGCAGATCCTGGTTCAGCTGTTGAAGACCTGGCAGTGGGTACAGGTGCTGGTGTCGTGGTCTGGGCCAGGCAGAAGAGGCAGGCCAAATGTCCATCCTTGGCAGGGATCTGCTTCCCTCAACAGCACTTATTACGGTGCCCAGTCGAAGTAGAGGACATACATCACAACATTCGCAGAGAATAATAAAGAAAAAATCACTGTTCTTAGCTGAGGAACTGATAGAGAGCCGAGAGCTGATCCAACGTGTTGCCACAGCAGGAAAGAACGGGAGCACGTGGGGACCACCTACTGCCTTTATACGGGGTGACATTGGGGGCAGAGCTGACGTAGAGAAAAGAATTGCCGAGATCTGCCGCCAGGTGGCGTCAGTCCTACATGTGTTACCTGCTGCAAGAGCTTCCTCTCGAAATAAGATCCTGTTTTTCTGGGATCGTGGATATGTTGTTCATCCACACTTCTTGGCAGACTCCTAGCAGTTCTCTGGGAGGAGGGAGGCAAGGCACACACCCACTACTTAGGAAACAGAGATTGGAGAACTGAGGCCCCAAAACCAGCATCCCGGCGTGACTCAAGGTTGATGTGGTAATGGGTGATGAAGGTGTTTGCTGACTTCCAGGTGGCAGCCAACAGATTTCCTGGACAGGGATGTCCCTTGAAGCAGCCACCAATGCAGCGGCATGACAGATAGAATGAGCTCTTATCCCTTTGGGAGTCTCCTTGCCCGCCAACTCATAGCACAGACTAATGAAAGATGTAATCCATCGAGCAATCGTCCACTTTGCTGCAGGTCTGCCAGAAGCAGCTTCAGCATAGGTGACAAACAGCTGGCGAACCTCTCCCCAAATCTCCACCATCCTCTCCTTATAATAGGAAAGAGCTCATCTCAGGTCCAAAGTATGGAGGCTATATTCGGCCTCCGAGGTGTAAGTGGGGTAGTACACCGGCAGAGTCAACACCTGGTTAAGGTGAAACTCTGACATCACCTTTGGAAGTAATTTTGTTTGGAGGCGCAGGACAACCTTGTCCCTCCCAGATAAGGGGAGTCCACCGAGAGCGTCTGGAGCTCCCCTGTCCTTCTGGCTGATGTAATGGCCATCAGGAAGGCCATCTTCCATGACAAGTGAGACAACTCACACTTCTGCATTGGTTCGAATGGCTTGCCCATGAGCTTTGCCAGTACCACCAGTAGATCCCACGGAGGTGGAGGTTCACGCACCAGAGGGGATATGTGATCCATGCCTTTGAAAAAGCACCAGACCACTGTCTCCTGTGCCGTCAGCTGACCGGCCCATGCCCAGTAACCAGAGATGGCTGCCAGGTGCACCCTAAGGGTCGATGACCAAAGACTCCCTTTGGACAGAGACCAAAGGTAGTTGAGAATGTTAGTCACTAGACAGAACAGAGGGTCCTGGTCCTTTCCCAGACACCAAATGGAAAACCTTTTCCATTTGAAGGCATAACACTTCCTGGTCGACTCCTTTCTGGATGCTTCCACTACTGTGAGGACATCCTCAGAGAGACCCAAAGCCTGGAACTCTAGCAACTTGGGTACCAGGCCGTCAGGTGCAGGGACTGAAGGTCCGGATGGAATGCCTTTCCCTGATTGACTGAGATCAGGTCTAGGCATGCTGGAAGCTGCTCTGGGGGCCTGTTGCTGCAGCTGAGGAGATCTGGGTACCAGAACTGGCTTGGCCAGTCTGGGGCTACCAGAATCACCTGCGCCTTGTCCCTCCTCACTTGAGGAGCACCCTGTGGATCATGGGAAATGGAGGGAAGGCACAGAAGATGCCTGGGGTCCATGACCTCGATAAGGCATCCCCCTGCAGCGAGCCCTGCTGAGGGGGGCGGGCATGAAACAGCTTCAACTTGGTGTCTTTCCGGGAGGCAAACAGGTCCACCAACGGTTTGCCCCAGTGGAAGAACAGACTGTACGCTACCTCTAGATGGAGAGACCACTCGTGGGATGTATCACCTATGCGACAGAGCATCCGCCAGTTGGTTTGAAGCTCCTGCCATGTGGATGGCTAGAAGATCCACCTCCAGGCGGCTCACAAGTGTCCAGATGTGAAGCGCTTCCCTGCATAGCAGACGGGAATGCATGCCGCCCCATTTGTTGAGGTACATGGTCGTGGTATTGTCCATCTGGATTTGAACCACTTGACCCCAGAGCTGAGATGTGAAAAGCTGACAGTGCCAGTTTTACTGCTCTAAGCTCCAACAGGTTGATGTGATAACGGGTCTCCCTTGGGGTCCAGAACCCATGGGCTCCCCAGCCCATGAGAGAGGCCTCAGTCGTAAGGACGGCCGTCAGCTCAGGGCGGATGAACTGGATCCCTTCCTGCAACTGGTCAGGGATGGTCCACCATTGGAGAGCATCCCACATCTTCTGGGTCACAGTGATCAGCTGGTCGAAATGACCGTGGCGCTGAGTCCACTGGGCATCCAGCTCCCATTGGAGGGGGCGCATGTGCCACCAGGCCCAACGGACCCAGAGGTGCACGCCGCCATGTAAACCAGAAGGCGCAGAAAGTTCCGGGCAGAGCGCAATTGCCCAATCAGAAATGATTGGGCAAAGGAGGAGAGAACCTCTGCTCTGTCTGTCAGGAGCTGAGCTCTGGCTTGACGAGAGTCTAGCTCAAAGGCATGAGCTCTGACTTGGCCTCACTGATCAGGAGGCAGAGTTGGGAGCAGATCTGGAGGACCAAGTCCCTGGACCTCTCCACCTCCTGCAGGGTGGAACCTGCTGAGAGCCAATCATCAAGGTAGGGGTAATATCTGACCCACGATGCCTGAGGTGGGATGCCACCTCTGCAATGCATTTGGTGAAGACCTGTGGGGCCGATGACAGGCCGAATGGCATGGCTCAGAACTTGTATAGGGTTTGGTTCCCTCAGTTCTGAAGCAAAGGAACCGCTGGTGGGATGGAAGGATTGGTACTTAAAAGAACACATCCTGGAGATCCAGTGAGCAGAACCACATGTTTCGCTCCAGGGATGGTATGATCTGAGACAGACTGACCATCCGGAAGGTGCGTGACCCGAGATACTAATTCAGGTCGTGCAGATCTAGAATGGGCACCAGCCCCACATCTGCTTGGGAGCCAGGAAGTAGCTGGAAATGAAGCCAGGGTTTGCTGGAGGGTCCGCCACTGGAGCTACTGCCTCCTTGAGGTTGAGCTGAGCAATGTCATCTCGGAGAGCCAACTGAGTATGGGCAGATACCTTCTCCTCCCATGGGGCACGGGCTCGGCTTGAAGGGTACTGCTCGAATTTCAGAGGCAGTCCCTGGCTGACCACTTCTAAGACCCACCTGTCCATGGTAACAGTGGACCAGGCATAAAGAAAGTGGCGGAGCTGGCCCCCCATGGGAGGACCCAGAGCTGGCGTGACGGGAGTAGGAGTGGCAGCCCCCACTCTGTCACTGGGCAGGCTTGGAGGCAGAGGATCCAGGGGCTGAACCCTGGCCTCCATTACGGGCCTGGGAGGGCCCGGGCTTGGGCCAGGGGTGCCAAGCTTGAGCCTGCTGCTGCTGACCCCCTTGAAAGTAGGACTGCAGGGCCACAGGGGAAGAGTGATGAAAAGGCTTCTTCTTCTGCTGCTGCTTCTTGGGACCAGAAGAACCCTTAGCAGAAGTGGCGTCGAAGGTGGCATTGGACTGCTCAATGTGCTGAAGGTGACCAGCCACACCTGGGCCAAAGAGATCGGTACCCAGGAAAGGCACATCAGCTAGTTTGTGCTGAGTGTCCACCGGAAAGGAGGAGAGCCTCAGCCAAACCCTGTGGTGAGAGGCAACTGTAGCTGCCAATGAACAGGCACATAAGTCCCCGATGTCCAGAGCCATCAGGAGCTGATGTTCAGCAACAGCATAGCCTTGGTCCTGGACCTGCTTCACTGTGGTCTGCAAGTCTGTAAGGAGATGTGGGAGGACCTTGTCAAAGGACCCCAAAAGGGCTTGGGAGTAGTGTGCCATGACGACGGCCGAGCTTGCCTGATGGAGGCCCAACGATGGGGACGCACAGACCTTACAGGCGGAGTGATCCAAATATTTGGATTCCTTCTCAGGAGGTCTGTTGGTATTGGTAGAACTACCAGTTCACCTGAACACAGAGGCGGTCACAAGGCTCTTGGCCAAAGGGTGTTCTGTGAACCCCGCAAGCAACCCCATGGGCACCGCATACTTGCGGGCCATACGGGCAGATGGAGCTGGACAGGAGGCAGGGTGCTTCCAAAGTTCTAAGGCCGGGCCAACAATGGCCTCTGCCACAGGAAAGGCTTCCATTGGGGTATCCCCTCTCTTGAGGATGTCAGTGAGAGGGTACTCCGCCTTTTTCTGGATAGGTTCCAGGGGCATCACTGTGGACCCAGAGATGAGGCAAAGAATGCCCTGAAAGGACGAAGGACTTTCCTCCATCTCTATTCCACAAGCCGATTCCTCATCCCCTGGATGAGAATGGAGACCAGTTTCATCCGAATCCGAGGTATCCGGATACAGTGGTTGACCACCCACATCACCCTCGACCCGCCAGGGGTGGTCAGGGGTAACAGTGACCAAAAGACGCTGGGGAAGCCCGGTATCTGGTCTAACTTCCTTAGAAGGAGCACCTCCCACAGGCTGCTTGGGTAGTGGTTCCACCAAAATTAGTGGAGAGACCAATTTAGGCTGAACCAGAGGGTTTGCCAGCTCCACGGGTGGAGGAACCGACTTAATCGATTATGGTGTGCAAGATGGCGGCCACACTGGGCTAGCCGTAGGAAGCAGGATTAGAGCTGTGCTTTTGTTTTGCATTTTTGTTTGAATTTTATTTAGTTTTGTTTTAATTTATTTTTTTAGTTTAATTTGCACTTCTTATTCATCTTTGAAATGTCCATACTGTTATTCAGGTCCGCATACGAGTTCTGCTATGTTTTCTACTAACGGGAAAGCTGGAGTAAGTGGACATTTTGATCAACATCTGCATTCTATTTACAAGTGGAAATAAGTATTACCTGCAGAGTCCCTGATACTGCTGTGGAGAAGAGTGTGGAGAGCAGGGCAGGAGTGTGGAGAGCAGGGCGTTGAGTCCCGGTGGTGGTGCGAGGAGTGAACTGGATCAAGCGGCACTTTGACCTGGTGGTAGACGCCGGTGGACTGTGGGGAAGAGTTTCTTCCTGGCCCTGACCCCAACCTGGTGGTGTACTGTGGTGGTGCTGCTGGTGCCATTGGGCGGATGTATCTGTGGCACTTCTGGTTTTGCTGCTCGGTAGCTGGTGGGTAGCTGTAGCGGTGAGCGGGTCTAGGAGGAGGTTTTGGGGACTGGGTGGTACCTTGCAGGACTGTCCGATTACCGGTTGTGAACTAGGCGTTTGCACCTGGAGCGCAGTTTTGCTCTGTCACCGGCTGATATTAGGAATCCAGTGGAGCGGTGAAGTGGAATTTTGGTTTCCTGAGTGCCCTGACTTGTTCTCCTCTTCTCAGACTTTGTATTTCTCAGTGAGTTTTCTTTTTGGCTGCAGACTGTGTGACTCTGGAGTACTTTTCTGGGATTTAAGATCACTGTAATATGCTGGGGCTCTGTTGATTTTAAAGTGGAGGTAAAAGCCCATGAGAGAAATTGAATAGTGCTATTATTCCCTGGAGGTGTGAGCTCCTGAGCACATTCTGTGACTGGCAAGAGGGGTTTGCCATTCTTTGTTCTTCAAACTGGTTTCCACTCATGAGAGGGGTGAGTTACCCGTTGGCTGACCCTGTGCTCTGATTAACTTGTGACTCTGGGATCTTTAACGCCTTAGCCCTTAGACTCTGGGATTTTTAACTCCTCAGCCCTTGTTGGAAACAGGCAGTTTGAGCACCATTTTCTTTTCACTGTGAGATTTAGGGATTATCTATTCGGACTTGGACTTGGACTATTTGCCAGTTAACTTTAGCTGCGTAGTTTTCTTTTGGAAAGAGTATTCCGTTTTCATCATTTTTGTACTGTGTTGAGATCTTTCCTTTATAGGGGAGGGTTGATAGTATATAGGCATTTTTTCCCCAATTCAACTTCTTTATTGATTTTAAATTATAAACATAGTATTCATAACAGGTATGATACATAGATGCAACCATCTACTTAGCGTATATTATGGAAAGCCAATGAAAATGAGAAAGGAAACCCCTCCCTCCATCCCATTCTCCCTCCCTCCCCCCCGAAACCCCCCAGAGTGTGCCAATACATAAGTATTTAGGCATTTTAAAATATAGCATTTGGGTGGGTTTGTATGGGGTGGGGGTAGGTTGAGTTTTGAGTTACTAGTGTATGTGAGGGTGTATGGGAGGAGTGTGTGGAGGGTGTGTTGCAGAGTGTGTTTGTGGGTTGTGTTTTGGGACATGGTTTATGTAATTGGCAGGGATGTGTCTGGGAAGGTATGAGGGCCTGGGGTGGGCTAGGATAGTGTATGGGGGCCCCCCAGCTGTATGATCTATGGCCTCCTAGTGTCTGCTAGTACAGCTAGGTGCTGCAAGGAGGTTGGAATGGGGAGAAACCGTGTGACTCATCCTGGCTGGGGTGCCCCATGCACTGCAGTCGGTGTTAGGATTGGGGTAGTGGGGTGTAGAAGGCACCCTGGGATTAGACGTGTTCTGGAGAGATGCCAGACATGTTTAGTTCCCGTCACTAGGGTTCCCACCAGACTGAGTGGGCAGGTAGCCAGAGGGGCTGCACTATCCACCAATCCCCTGAGAGTGGTGCTGTGCAATGCCAGATCAGTCAGAAACAAGACTGCAATTATAGATGACTTGGTTTCTTCAGCCGATCTGGCTTGCATTACAGAGACCTGGATTGGTGACGATGCTGGCCCAGTTTTAGAGGCTGCCGTTCCGTCCGGATATACTTGGTGCACTGCCCCAGAGTGGAACGCAGGGGTGGGGGGGTAGCTATATGTTTTAGATCCAAACTAGGTGTAACCCTGCACCCAGTGATAGCACCACATTAATTTTGAATGTGTGGACATCCACGGGGGTCTGGGTACAGGTTGCCCGATTCTTTTGATTTGCCACCCCTCCAGGACAGTGGGAGACTTTCTGCAGGAGGTGGCTGATTTTGTGGTCAGTGAGACATTGGAGGCCCCCAGATATTTAGTGCTGAGGGACTTCAAGGTCTGGGCCAATGACGAATCTTCTCAGCTTGGTTCCAGCTTCCTCCAGATGATGTCTTCCTTGGGCTTTGCACAGGGTGTTTCCTTCGTAACTCATCTGGGTGGCCACATGTTGGATCTGGTGTTCTCACTGGGGCTTGAGATTAATTGTCTCAGGACTGATCGGGTCATTTGGTCCAATCATTACACAGTGAAGTTCTTGTTCGGGGCCCTCCCCCTGCAGAGATGGTCAGCTATCGCCCTTTTCCGGGGTTGACCCCTGAGGTTTTTCTGGTGGTGGCTGACCTATCTAGTGTGGATAGTGCATGCGTTGTGGGTGTGTGCACGGTAGTGGATGCCTATAATAAGGCGCTTCCTGGTGCACTCTACTCCCTCGCACCAGTCTATGTACAACCCAGGTCTTCTCACTTGAGGTCCCCTTGGTATGATGGTGAGCTCAAGGGGATGAAGACCTTGGGTCAGAGATTAGAGCGCTGCTGGCAGAAGTCCAGCCTGGAGGTGGACAAACTGGCCCTGCGTGCGCACTACGGTGCATACCAGGGAGCAATCAACCATAAGAAGGCAGAATTCCGGTCCAGGGAGAGAGCTGCTGGGAGGAACCAACCAACCATGCTCTTTCGGACTGTGTTCAGGCTCCTCCATCCTTCCTGTCTACAGCCTAAGGTAGCTTTTTCTAAAGCACTGTGCGAAGAGTTTGCTCGGTTCTTCTCGGACAGGATGTCTGCCATCAGTGGGTCAAAGTTTGGCCGACAGTGGTCACCGTGGGCAACTGGAGAGCTCTCCACCTGGTTGGGGTGAGTTTAGATTGGTGGAGGTGGCTGAGGTCTTTGAGATTGCTTCCAAGCTTCGCCACACCTTTTGTGAACTGGACCCGGTGCCAACTCATTTCTTAATGAGATGTGTTGACTCCATTGGCCCGGTGTTTGCCTTGATCGTCCGGTGCTCCTTGTCAGAGGGGGTCTTTCCTGATGTCTTGAAGGAGCCATTGGTGAGACCCCTTCTGAAAAAAACATCATTGGACCCTGTGATCAAGGCAAATTACCGTCCTATCTCCAATCTTCCATTTTTGGGTAAGATTGTGGAGAAAGTGGTGGCGCTTCAGCTAAAGGAGCATCTCGTGGACCATTTTTTTATACGAGCCGCTCCAGTCTGGGTTTTGTGTGAAGCATAGCACAGAAACTGCACTGGTTCAGGTGCACAATGACCTCTTTAGGGCGAGAGATCGAGGGGAGGGGACAATTCTTGTTTTCCTTGATCCCTCTTCAGCGTTTGACATGGTCGACCATTGAGTGTTACTTGACCGCCTAAGGGAATTCTGCACACTTGCCGGCACAGTCATCTGCTGGTTTGAGTCCTTTCTATCTAACAGTAGGCAGAGGGTATTGATGGGTAATTTCTCCTACTTGCCTGACCACATGTCATGCGGGGTTCCCCAGGGTTCAGTCTTGTCGCCAATGTTGTTTGCCATGTATATGCTACCCATGGGAGAGCTCATTAGGAAGTACAGTCTGGATTTTCATTGCTATGCTGATGATACCTAGCTGTATTTTTCCTTTGCCCCTGGAACATCTCATACAGTGGAAGTGCTTAATAGCTGCCTCGCTGAAATTAATGACTGGATGGCCTCCAGCTGGTTGTGACTGAACCCCGATAAGATGGAGGTACTAGTGGTGGAGTCGAATAGAGGGCGTGATAGGTTGGCCTCTGGTACGGAGACAGGGCTTTTTCTTGGATCTGTCCCATTGAAGGCCTCCTCTAGGGTGTGGGATCTGGGCATTATTCTGGACAGTGGATTGACACTTGCATTTCAGGTGTCTTCCACTGTCCGTACTAGTTTTTATCATCTGAGGAATATCGCCAGGATAAAGCCCCTAGTTCCGCCGCAGGACCTCCCCACCTTGGTACATGCCTTTGTAACGTCCAGGTTGGATACTGTAATGTGCTCTATCTTGGGCTCTCTGGGGGTACCCTGCGCCGATTGCAGCTGATGCAGAATGCAGCTACGAGGTTGCTGACAGGACAGACTAAGTACTGTCGTATCACTCCGGTCCTGCATCAACTGCACTGGCTGCCAGTTAGGTGGAGGGTCCTCTTTAAGGCCCTACATGGCCTGGGCCCTGGTTACCTGAAGGAGCTTCTCATTCCTGCTGTCTCGGCCCGCTCCCTCTGCTCCTCGTCTAGGGGCCTCCATGCGATTCCCAAGTCGAGGTTAAAAACAGCAGGCAACAGAGCATTTAGTGTTGCTGCTCCCGTCCTGTGGAATTCGCTTACTCCAGCTGTTAGGGAGGCCCCTTCTGTGGAGGTATTTAAGGCCTGCCTCAAGGCCTTCTTGTATAATCAGGCCTTCAAGACTGCATCCTATAATCCTTATTGTT
The DNA here is from genome assembly GCA_016271365.2 of Neoceratodus forsteri. Taxonomy (NCBI): domain Eukaryota; kingdom Metazoa; phylum Chordata; order Ceratodontiformes; family Ceratodontidae; genus Neoceratodus; species Neoceratodus forsteri. The sequence continues at coordinate 1,031,278,462 of CM057455.1, forward strand.
TTAGAACCTATGTTTAGGTTAGCCCTGGCTCTTTAGGCATTGGTTGTTATTACCCAAGTTACTGTATATATATACATTTTGTTTTTGGTTGATGTATTGTGTTATGTCTGAGATATTGTTATGTATTCTATTTTATAATGCATAGCATTTATATTTTTAAATATTCGGTGCCCAAAGCCTCCGGGATGGGAGTCTCTTAAAATAAAATTTGCCTTGCCTTAAATCGGTTCCAGAGGAGTTGGCTTCAGCCTGAGAGGCGAAAGCAAAGTAATGGCTGGGGTAGAAGCCGGAGTAGGCTCGTGCCTGGACAAAATCAGCTGTTGCCACATGAGGTCCTCGTAGCACCGATGGAGCTTCTGCTGGAGCCACTCCTCATTCGAGGAGGACGAGGACGACTGATGGCATCACCACTTTTTAAAGTGCTTATGGTCCTTACTCAGCCAATCAGTCGAGGGGGTCCGAAACCTTGATCAAGACTGTACAGGCCGACTTGGTCACTCGCGAGACACCAGTAGAACCAGTGACTTCCCGAGGTCGGGGACCACTTCCTCAGCGGGATTCCTAGTGGGCTGGGTCTCCTCGTAAGGCAAAGCAAGGACCGGAGTCCGAGTGAGGGAGTCATCGACCGGAGTTGGTGACAAAGGGTCGATCATTATCTCAATATCATCGACTGACACGTCAGTCGACTGACCAGATGGCAAGGCTGAGAAGCCAGGGGCCGAAGATGCGATTTCGACCAAGGTCGAAATGGCCAGTTCCTGGAACCAAAATCTCTCCCGATCCCAAGAGCACCTCAGTCGAGACAAAGACCGTCCTGGGTCCTTCTCCCACTTACGGACTGAGAGGAGTGCGTACATGCAGGACTCTCACCCATAGTTGGCAGAGAATGGCACAGCTCTCAGAAGGAACCCAAGAAGGTGGAGCCCAGGTTGAGTGGAACGAGGAAGCTCCGAGAGGAAGATTCCGCAGCGCGAGATGCTTCCTCCTTGAAGGCCTGCATGCGCTCTAGTTACTCAGTGGATCCCACGGCCGCAGAAACTGCCTACCAGGCCTCCTCGGATTTCACCGGCGGGTTCTGTTTTTCGGGTCTCCCCAGCTTAAGGCGTGCAAAACAGTCATCGAAGACGTTCGACTGGAACGCGAGGCAAAACTCGCATGTCGTGGTGTCATGGCCGACACCCAAACAGTAAATGCACGTGGCATTCGGGTTGGTGCTCAACATCTTCTGGCTGCATGAGCACCGGCGAAATCCGGGGGAAGACTAGTCAAGAAAAAGCAATCACTATCGCTAACGCGAACAAGGTAAATTTTTGGAACAACCAAAAGTTTTGAAGCCAGGGCTTACAAAATGCGAGAGCACGAAGGAGGCAACCTGAATCTTCCAGCGGAAAGGAAGATCTGGCGTTATGGGGCAGAGCCAAGGGTCATACCACCCGAGTGGGTGGGAGGAGCCAGCTTGAAGACTTTCCGGATGATTTAAAGGGAAAGGGACTCTGCCAAGTGTAGATGAACATCATATTCACGATCCTAGAATTGATATTTCAGATAAGGGAGTGCATTCCTTGTGGCACCCCCTTTCTAGTATATGTTCTTTGGTAACCATGTAAAATACTGTATGTAGGGCATACTGTTCATAGCTTAAAAACCAGAATCCAGGAACACGCAAGGTCTACTTTTTTTTTTTTTCCATGTAGCTTTTTGCTCCTCCATGGCCACCTACACCAGTCATTCGGCCCCCAACCCTGTCAGCCCCCACCCCATTGTCTTACTAGTGAGGATCCACAAAGAGCAGGGTCTGGAAGCAATGCACTCATGGCTAGAGAGACATGGGCTTTTGTCTCCCATCCCAATGTGGGGACATACATGGCAGGTGCACACGTGTGGAGGCATGCTCCCAGAACCATGTACTCCCTCCACCCTCCCAACATTGCGTCAATCCTCTAGACCTCTGCTGTGACACCCAGCCTCTACTGGGTGTTAGCCGAGAGCAAGGAAACTTGCCTCCCCAATCTGGGAGATGAGAGCAGCCCAGCAGCAAACCATCATCTCCCAGCCCCCGACCCCAGCAGATCAAGCTCACTTCTGAACTTGGGTCGCCGACGTGGCACAAAGTGTGGCATCCAGCATCTCAAACCCTCATGTAAGGTCCATTTCTAACATGAGATAGGATACTCCAGTTGGACTTCATTTCCTAAATCAATATGCCTCAAACCCAGAGGATCTGAAGTTCAAGAGCTTGGAATCAGTATCCTGTATCCCCACCTAAATATGGAGGCGATAGGGTTAACCTATTACTCAGGAAAAAAGCCAATGGATTTTTACACTGCAAAAGTGTTAAACCATTTGGATTAAATGAACAGTGAGACTTCAAGCAGTTTCTAAATAAGAAAAAATTACTCACCGCAGTAATCTTTCTTCCAAATGGTCCTTTAGCATCAGTAACTTTAGCAGTTAGCTGGTTAGGTGCAACTACCCCAGAGGTATGCTTTTAAGAGAATTTTATTTGAATGAGCACTGGGCAATAGCCAATCAGAAACAGGGGAGTGAGCGAACTGAGTGAGAGCAGCCTGAAGGCTTCAGAATTTTTTCCAAGGAAAACGAGAGCACATGCCCCGAAAATGAATAAACAGGATTAAAAAAAACATGCAAATGTCCACAAAAGTGGAAATAGAAACAACATGATAAGTTAGAAACTCATCAATAAAAAGTTCAGATTTGGTAAGAGATGTGATAACAGAGCCCTTCTCTTGACAGGTGAACCGGGGAGGAAGGGTAGGAGTTTACTGTTGCTAAAGGACCCCTTGGAAGAAAGAAGATTACAGCAGTGAGTGATTTTTTTTCCTCTTACCCCAGGAATCCTTTAGCATCAGTAACTTTAGCAGACTATCGAGCAGTATCCAGTGGGAGGTGGGCAGAGAAACTACTTAGGAAAGAGGCTCTGCAGAACTGCCCTGCCAAATTTGGCATCTGATCTGGTCTACACATCCAAACTGTGATGTTTCACAAAGGTGTGCACAGATTTCCAGGTAGCTGCTTTGCAGACATCCAGAAGGGGAATGTCCCTTGCTGCTGCCAGTGAAGCTACAGTGCCCCTGGTGGAGTGGGCCCTGAGCCCCACTGGAGGTTGGTGATCAGCTTTTTCATAACAGAATCTGATACAACAGACCAACTAGCAGGAAATAGTTCTCTTGGTAGCTGGTCTTCCTCTGCATACTTCCCGTAGGTGAAGAACAACGGAGTAGAAGAGCCTCTGGACTGTCTAGTATGCTCTAGGTAGTGAAAGATGGCTCTTTTGACATCCAAGCTGTGGAGCTTTTGCTCGCGAGGAGTGGATTTTGCAGTAAAAAAAACAGGCAGAGTAATAGACTGGTTTAAGTGGAACTCTGAAATCACCTTTGGCAAAAATGTCCTATTTGTCCTGAGCTCAACTTTATCATTGTGAGGGATGATGTAATTTGGCTCAGTGCACAGGGCCTATAGCTCTGAAATCCTCCTGGCAGAGGTAATGGCCACCAGGAAGACCGTCTTCCAAGTCACAAACTTGATATGAGCAGTGGACATAGGCTCAAAGGGTGGATTCATGAGCCTGTCTATGCAGAGGTTCAGGCTCCGAGGAGGAACCAGCTCCCTGACTGGAGGCTGAAGGTGCAAGAAGCCTTTGAAAAACTTTAAATATGGCGTGGGAAAAAAAAAAACAGGTTACTCACCTGTAACAATAGTTCCAGGAGTGGTATATGTTGTTCATACACACTTCTTGGCAAGTACCTTGCCACTTTAAGATGTGCCGGAAAGTCTTCAAGTTGGCTCCTCCCACCCACATGGGTGGAATAAGCCTTGGCTGCGCCCCATGATGCCAGATCTTAGCCCGCTGGAAGTCAAGTTTGTGCGTCGAAGCCGGGGAGGTCGGGTGGGTCAATGCGGATGAACAACATATACCACTCCTATAACTATTGTTACAGGTGAATAACCTGTTTTTCTAGGATCATGAATGTGATGTTCTATCCATACTTCTTGGCAGAATCCTAACAGTTCTCTGGGAGGAGAGAGGCAAGATGCACACCCCCTACTTAGGAAAGAGGGACTGGAGAACTGAGGCTCCAAAACCAACATCCCGGGGTGACTCAAGGTCAATGTGGTAATGGGAAATGAAGGTGTTCGCTGACTTCCAGGTAGCAGCCCTGCAGATTTCCTGGATAGGGACATCCCCAGAAGCAGCTACTGACCCAGCAGTATGGCGGGTGGAATGAGCCTTAAGCCCTACGGGATGCTCCCTACCTGCCAACCTATAGCAGAGGTCAATGCAAGGTGTAATCCACTGAGCTATTGTCCGCTTGGCTGCAGGTCTGCCAGGTGAGGCTTCATCGCAGGTGACAAACAGCTGGCGAACCTCTCCTTGAACTTCCGCTGTTCACTCTTTGTTGTAGGAGGGCATTCATCTCGGGTCCATGGAGCCTGTACTCGGCCTCTGAGGTGTGATTGGGGTAGAACACTGGCAGAGTAATCACCTGGTTAAGGTGAAACTCCGACACCACCTTCGGAATGAATTTCGGGTGGGGGGCGCAAAACAAATCTTGCCCTGTGGAAAACCAGGTAAGGAGACTTGATAGAGCACTTGTAACTCCCCAGTCCTTCTGGCTGACATGATGGCCACCAAGAAGGCTGTCTTCCATGACAAATGTGAGATGTCACATTTCTGCATCGGTTCGTATGGCATGCCCATGAGCTTTGCCAAAACCAGCAGTAGATCCCACAGAAGTGGAGGTTCACACACCGGATGGGATATGTGATCTAGGCCTTTGAAAAAGCACCAGACCACCTTCTCCTGCACCACTAACTGCTGACCGGCCTGCACCCAGTAAGCAGAGACGGCTGCCAGGTGAACCTTTAGGGTCGTCGACTGAAGTCCGTGGGAGAAGGACAAAGATGGTCCAAAATACTACCCACTGGAAAGGACGATGGGTCCAACCCTTTGCCCCAACACCAGATGGAGAATCTCTTCCATTTAAAGGCATAGCATTTTCTGGTCGATTCCTTACGGGAAGCCTCAACAACATTGAGGACCTCGTCGGAGAGACCCAAGGCCTGGAACTCTAGCCTCTCAGGAACCAGGCCGTCATGCAGGGACTGTCGGTCTAGGTGGAGTACCTTCCCCTGATTGACGGACAGCAGGTCAGGGCATGCTAGAAGCCACCTCGAGAGCCCGGAGCTGAGGCTGAGGAGATCTGGATACCAGAACTGGTGTGGCCATTCTGGGGCTACCAGGATTGCCTGCACCCTTTCCCTCCTGACCTTGATGAGCACTTTCTGAATCAAGGGAAGGGGAGGGAAGGCGTAAAAGGGGCCTGAGGTCCACGGCCTCGAGAAGGCATCCTCCTGCAGTGAACCCTGCTGGGGGGGCGGGCATGATACAGCCTCAGCTTTGCGTTCTCCCTGGAGGAGAACAGGTCCACCTGAGGAGATACCCAGTGGGAGAACCGATCTTGTAGTACACCTCCTGGTGGACAGACCACTCATGAGATGCACCGCCCATCCAGCTGAGGGCATCGGCCAGCTGATTCGAGGCTTCTGTCACATGAACGGCTAGGAGATCTGCCTCCAGGCTGAGCACGAGGGACCAAATGTGGAGAGCTTTCTTGCAGAGGAGCAAGGAGCGCGTCCCGCCCTGCCTGGTGAGATAGTACATGGTCGTGGTGTTGTCCGTCTGGACCTGAACCACTTGGCCCAAAAAAAATGGAGCGAATGCGGTCAGAGCTAGCCAAACCACTCAAAGTTCCAGCAGGTTGATGTGATATTGGGACTCCTGGGGGGACCAGAGCCCATGGGCTCTGTGCTCCCCCAGATGTGCACCCCAACCCATCAGAGAGGAGTCAGTCATCATGATGACCATCTGCTCGGGCCGGACAAATGGGATCCCTTCCTGCAGGTGGGATGGGACGAGCCACCACTGGAGGCTATCCCACATCCTCTGAGTCACAGAGACCAGCTGGTCGAGATGACCTGAGCACTGAGACCACTAGCTGGCCAGTTCCCACTGGAGGGAATGCATATGCCAGTGGGCCCATCGGACCACACTAGTGCAGGCCATGTAGCCCAGAAGACGTAGGAAGTCCCAGGCAGGGTGCACTTGCCCAACCAGAAATGACTGGGCAAAGGAAGAGAGAACCTCCGCCCTGTCCACCAGGAGCCAAGCTCTGGCTCAGCAGGTGTTGAGCTCTGCCCCAATTAACTGAATCACCTGCGAAGGCATGAGTTCCAACTTAGCCTCGTTGATCAGGAGGCCAAGGTTGAGGCAAGTCTGGAGGGCCATATCCCTGGACCACTCCACTTCATGCCCAGATGGTACTGCTATCAGCCAGTCATCCAGATAAGGGTACACCCAGACCCCTCAGTGCCTCAAGTAAGCCGCCACCACTGCCATGCATTTGGTGAAGACCCTGGGGGCTGAAGACAGGCTGAAGGGCATGGTTTGGAACTTATAAAAGGTTCCCTCGGCTCAGAAGTGGTGGAACCATCAATGGAACAGATGGATCAGGACATGAAAGAATGCATCCTGAAGATCTAGGGAGCAGAACCACATGCCTTGCTCCAGAGATGGTATGATCGGAGCCAGAGTTACCATCCGGAAGGTGCGGGAAATGAGGAACTTGTTCAGGCCATGCAGATCTAGAATGGGGGCCAGCCACCGATCTGTTTGGTACCAGAAGTACATGAAAGCGAACCCTGGGTCTGAAGGCGGGCGGTCCGCTACTCTGCGCACCACCTCCTTGAGGAGGAGTTGAGCTAAGTCGTCTTGAGGAGCTGACTGAGAGGCTGCGGACATGACATCTCCCCGTGGGGTGCGGGCTTGATATGGAGGGGCCTGCTCAAATTCCAGAGGCAGGCCTGGACCGACCACTTTCAGAACCCAATGGTCCATGGTGATAGCGGACCAGGAGGAAAGGAAGTGGCTGAGCCGGCCCCCCATGGGAGGTCCCAGGGGAGGTGTGACGGGATTGGGGGAGGCACCCCCCTACTCGTCACTGGACAGGCTTGGAGGAGGGTCCGGCGGAGGAGCCGCCGGGACCTTCCCCCCAGGCTTCCTGAATAAGGAGGCCATGGACTTGGCCCGAGGACACCAAGTTGGAGCCAGCTGGCCTTGCTGCTGCTGGGGCCAGTCTGGCCACAGGAGTGGACGAGTGAAAGGGCCTGCAGTTCTGACACTTGGAGCCCTTGTCCTTCTGGGCAGATGTGGTGGAGTCAAAGGTGGCAATGGACTTCTCTATACATTGGAGGTGGCCCTCCATGCTGGGCCCGAACAGGTCAGTGCCCAAGAAGGGGACATCTGCCAGCTTGTGCTGTGTTATCAGCTGTAAAAGTCGAGATGCACAGCCAAGCCATGCAGTGCATGGCCACTGCGGTCGCTACCAAATAGGCACAGGAGTCACCAATGTCCAGAGCCTTCTGGAGTTGTTTCGCCACTGCCCTACCCTGGTTCCAGACTTGCTTGATGTGGTCTGGAGGTCCACCAGGAGATGAGGGATCACCTCATCCAGGGAGCCCAAGAGGGCATGGGAGAAATGTGCCATAATGGCCGAACTGGCCTGACGAAGGACAAGGGAGGAAGCTGCATAGACTTTCTTCCCGGAATGGTCCAGTATAGAGAACAGACAGAACACCAGGAGGAAGGAGCTACTGGTATAACTAAAACTTCTCTACTGGGTCTAAGAACTAGAAATCTTGTACTGGGACCTTCAATTTAGGGTAAAAAAAAAAGTGTGTTTCTCAGAGGTAGTTGAAGTAAATTGTTATCTGTTATCTGTGTACTTATCTAGGTGCTTGTCACAGGCGTCAGAAGGGAATTATTATCTGTGAAATTAACTAAGTGTAGAAAGATTTGCAAAGTAGGGGGAGTGGCTTAGCTAGAAGGAGCCAGGTTAAAACCAGATTTAAGCACTGCCCTAGATAGCTTCTGCCAGAGAACAGACAGAACACCAGGAGGAAGGCGCTACTGGTATAACTAAAACTTCACTACTGGGACTATATTGCCCTCCTTCCCTCCCCTCCACCCTAAACCAGTTCTACTTTTATAGGCGCAGAATTTAACTGACAGCAGAAACTTCCTGTTTGGGAGCAGGAAGTGAGTGATCACAAAGCCACCAAAGACTCACCATCCTAGAAGGGCAAGAGTAGCTCTCTGTCTCCCCCAGCTGCTGGAGGTCTGACTCTGAGGAAGTAAGGAGACTACTAAGAAATATAGGAACTTCTTGTCTTAGAACAGGAAGATCAGGAGCTAAAAGGGCACAGAGGCAGTAAGTAGGGGAAGAAAAAAGAAAAAAGGAAAAAAACAGAGGAAAGAGTAAGTATTCCAAACAACAGTTAGGGGCCAGAAAAAAGACATGATGGGAATGGTGCAGTGCAGTGGCTGTGGAGCAGCAGTCTTCAGGAGACGCTCTGGAGGATGCAGTGTTGTCCCATCTGCAGGCACTCTGGGCTGAGGAGGAGGTTGCTCATCTCCAGGCTGAGTTGGCCAGGATTTGTGGGACCTCCTCTCACCCAGGGACCACCAGGGTCACTGCCGTTGCCTCAGAGGTTTGCCAAGAAGAGGTGGCTGGACCACAGTGGGCTCGGGAGGGTGAGGTGGTGGAACAGAGGTGCATCCCTCCAGTTGTACCTCTCACAATTTCTATGCCATTCTGAAAAAGTGTAGTTCCTCTATGGAGCACCACAGTGGAGACCAAGGAGAATGCTGTGAACCTCCACAAAGGAGACCCACAGGAGGGTGGCATGGGACCCCACAGGGGAAGGAAACAACTCCTGGTGGGGGACTCCACTGTTAGGAAGGTAGAACTGGGGGAGGAAGGGGAGAGGGAGGTAAGGGGCCTGCCTGGCGCCATGGCTTGGAGGGACAGGGAGCGAATCCTCAGGATCACAGGAGCAGCTGCACAGGAGAGGGAGCTGGATGTCATTGTCCACCAAGGGACAAATGACCTGGCTAAGAAAGGGATCAGAGCAGTGCAAGAGGTGTTTGTGGAGATGGGAGGGCCCTAGACAAAGAACAGCACACGGTAGTCTTCTCGGGAGGTGCTGCCTGTCTATGGCATTGATGAAGCTAGGGTGCTCCACACCATGGGATTCAATCAGTGGTTGAAAACTGGTGCAGAGCTCAGGATTTGCTTCATTGGGGACTGGGGGTCCACCTGGACAGATGCAGGCCTATACTGGCGTGATGGTCTGCATCTGTCAGGGGGAACTAAGATCCTAGGTGATAGGTTTAAATACTTCATTGTGGCATTCAAACTAGCCAAGGGGAGGCACTGGAAAGGAGCAGGAAATCCTAGCCCCCACAAACAAAATCAGGGTACTAAGTGAGGTAGACACCAACATAGAGATGTCAATAGGGAGAAGTGCTGGGGTAAATGGAGAAAGTGACAAACGCAATAAGGACAGGGATGGGGCAAAAAGGAGTAAGGCCATCAAGAAATGGAGGCTAATGAGTACCAACACCCATAGTCTGGGCAAAAAATCTCTCTGAACTGGTGGCCTTGATGGAAGAGGGATGCCTGGATATTGTAGCAGTCACATAAACATGGTACACAGAGAACCATGACTGGGATGTTAACATACCAGGGTACACAACCTACAGGAGAGGTAGGAGGGCGGGGGAGTAGCTCTCTATGTAAGAAGGATAAAAGCAACTGAACGAGAGTAAACAGGGAGGAGAGGAGGCACTGTGGGTCACCTTAGAGACTGGAAATGGCACTACAATCCGCACAGGAGTTGTATACAGACCCCCATGTCAGGGGGAGAGAATGGACAAGGATATGATAGAAGGCATACTTAGGATGGCAGAGAAAGGGGAGATACTGTTGATGGGGGACCTTAATATGTCAGATGTTAACTGGAGCACCTCTTTGCTGCAGCCACATCCAAAGGTAGGGCCATTCTTGATGCCCTTCAGGTGGCATGCCTCAGACAGCTAGTTTTGGAACCTACTCGTGAGGGAGCAATCTTAGACCTCATACTCTCAGGGACAGTGATAGGATCTCAGATCTAGAAGTGGGTAGCCATTTGGGAACAAGTGACCACCAAACAGTGTGGCTTACGATAAACTCAGCTACAGAGTCAAGCCATACAAAAGTGAAGGTTCTGGACTTCAGGAGGGCTGACTTTGGCAAGATGGGAGAGCGCCTTAGAAAAGCACTAGCAAACAGACTAGAAGGAGGGGTGGAGCAACAATGGGCAAATATCAAAACTGCCATCACAGAGGCAACAAGCCTTTGTGTGAAGCAAATAAACAAATCAAAATGAAAGAAAAAGCCACTATGGTTCTCAAAAGAAGTGGCAGTGAAGATTAAGGAGAAAAAGATAGCATTTAGGAAGTATAAGGAAACACAGAAGGAGCAGGAGAGAGATCTGTACCAGTTAAGGCAGAAGGAAGCAGGGAGGGTAGTCAGAATAGCAAAGGCACAAACTGAGGAAAAGATAGCCAACTCGGTTAAGAAGGGGGATAAAACATTTTATAGGTATATCAGGGAGCGTAGAAAGACAAAGGGAGGGATAGTGAGGCTGAATAGAATGGATGGTTGGTGGGCAGAGAGTGACAAGTGAAAAAGCAGGGATACTGAATGAATATTTCTGTTCAGTATTCACAAAAGAGGAAGTGGGGGAGGTGCCTAATCCAATTAACAGAAGCACTCTGGAGAGGGGGTTGATCCCAGTCCTTTCACAGAAGAAAGGGTTCTGAAAGAACTCCTAAAACTGAAGGTGGACAAAGCAATGGGGCCAGATGGAATTCTAAAAGAATTAAGCAGAGAACTAGTGACACCAATGACTACCCTTTATAACAAATCATCGGAAGATGGTGTGGTACCTGAGGACTGGAAGAAGGCTGATGTGATTCCGCTTCACAAAAGTGGGAGCAAGACAAAGACAGGAAACTACAGACCTGTCAGTTTGACCTCTGTGGTAGGGAAAGTGATGGAATCACTTCTGAAGGAAAGAATTGTTGAGTACCTAGAGGCCAGTGGGCACAGGACCCAAGGCAGCTGGTTCACAGTGGAAGGTCATGTCAGATGAATCTAATCGATTTCTTTGACTGGGTGACCAAAGTAGTGGACTAGGAGGGCTGTGGACATGGCCTACCTAGACTTTAGCAAGGCATTTGACAGTCCCACACAAAGATTAGTAGTCAAATTAACCAGCCTTGAGTGGGTCCCAGGAAGTAGCCTGGGTAAAACATTGGCTGAACAACAGGACACTGAAGGTAATTGTAAATGGAGTCCACTCGAAGAAAGAGGGTTACTAGTGAGGTACCACAGGGTTCAGTACTAGGTCCAGTCCTTTTAATGTCTTTATAAGTGACATTGCAGAGGACTGGAAGGAAAATATGCCTCTTTGCAGATGACACAAAGATCTGCAACAGGGTTGATAAACAAGGAGGCGTGGAAAAGGATGAGAAGGGACTTGCAAGGTTGGAGGAATGGTCAAGTATGGCAGCTTGGATTCAATACAAAGAAGTGCAAAGTAATGCACTGGAAATAAAAACCAGGGAAGATTACACAATGGAGGGAAGTAGTAAAACAACAACAAAAATGGAAAGGGACCTGGGAGTAATCATATCAGATGACCTTAAGGTTGGCAAGCAATGTGAGAAGGCGGTAGGGAGGGCTGGGGGGATACTGGGATGTATAGGGAGAGGCATCACCAGCAGAACACAGGAAGTTGTTATCCCCCTGTACAGACAGTTGGTGAGACCCAATCTGGAGTACTGTGTCCAGTTCTGGAGACCCCATCTCCGCAAGGACATAGACAGGATGGAGGCAGTTCAGAGGAGGGCAACTAAAATGGTGCAGGGTCTGCAAGAGAAGCCATACGAGGAGAGGCTAAAGGAGCTTAATATGTATACCCTTGAGGAAAGGAGGGAGAGGGGGGACATGATAGAAACGTTTAAGTACCTCAGTGGAATCAACAAAGTCCAAGAGGGTAGTATCTTTCAGAAAAAGAGATGTGCAAGAACAAGGGGACACAATTTGAAGATAGAGGGGGACGGCTCAGGGGCAATGTGAGGAAGTATTTTTTACAGAGAGGGTGGTGGACGCATGGAACAGCCTTCTTGAGGAGGTTGTGGGGTCTAAAACTGTGGGAGAATTCAAGAATGCATGGGACAGACATAAGGCAATTTTTGTGGGGGAGGAAGAAATAACCTGTTGGTTAAATAGATCTGCAGCTTATCCTCTAGGTAGGAAAATGGGCAGACTAGGTGGGCCAAGCGGTCCTTGTCTGCCATCAAAGTCTATGTTTCTATGTTCTAGTTGTTTGGATTCCTTGTCCGGGGGTCTGTACACATCCCCTTTGTTGCCTGAGCGCCGAAAGACTGAGTCGGCCACCAACCCCACTGCAGAGGGGTGCTCCGAAAAACTCGAAAGGGACCCCATAGGGATCGCATACTTACAGGCCATGCAGGCAAAAGGCACAGGGCAAGATGCCGGATGCTGCCACAGCTCCAAGGCTGGGCCCACAATGGCCTCAGCCACTGGAAAGGCCTCCATCAGAGTATCACCTTTGTCCATAATCTCTGTGAGGAGATACTTGGCCCATTTCTGCACAGGCTCGAGCTCCAATTCCCGTTAGCGCCTGAAATGAGCAAATACCCATCAGCGGTGAGGGCCTCGTCAATGGTGACACCCCCAAAAGACTCTGAGTCAATGGGATGGGAGACCATGGAGGACTCTTTGGACTCTGAGGAGTCCTCGTAAAGCAGGCAACCACCCGTGTCACTCTCAACCCGCATTGGGAAGTCGGAAATAAGAGTGACCAACAACCGATGGGGCAGGCCTTGGGCCAACTGAGATTCCTTGGTCGGAGCCCCGGACTCCGGTTGCTAGGGTGGCCTCTCCACCTGGATCAGTGGAGTAGCCAGCTTTGGCTGAGCCGGCGGAGCCTTAACTGGCACCTCGGTGACAGTGGCCATGACCGACATGGGTCACTCGGGCGAAAGCCACTTAATGGCCGGGATAGAAACTGGAATCAGTTTAGACCTGGACAGGACCAACTGCTTCCACATTAGGTCTTCATAGCGTCAACACAACTTGCGCCAGAGCCTCTCCTCACCCGAGGAGGATGAAGACTGGGAACAGCGCCGCCGCTTACCATGGCATCTGGAGCAAGATCACCCCAGTTGAAGTCAGGCAGCGCGGTCTTCCAGAACCAAAGGTGAAAAAGAACAGACAGTGATCGCAAGCCTGCAGATCATGGTCATGTCCCAGGCAGCAGACGCACGTGGTGTGTGGATTGGTGCAAGACATCTTCTGCCGGCAGGGGCACTGTTGAAACCCAGGAACCAATCTGTCTTCCATCATGGTAGCGAGAGAAGATGACGAAGACGAAACTCAAGAGAGTTTTAAAATAAGTTTTGGAAGCGAATCCGAAGATTCTAGAGACATGGCCTACTACATACGGGAGCACTAAGGAGGGAACCTGAACATTACAGCAGAAAGGAAGATCTGGCATCATGGGGCGGAGCCGAGGGTTATACCATCCGGGTGGGTGGGAGAAGCCAGCTTGAAGACTTTCTGGCACATCTCAAAGCGACAAGGTACCTTCCAAGAAGTGTGGATAGAACAACATATCCACGATCCTAGAATTGACTTTCTTTCCCACCAAAAGGTAGGAAAAAATTGCTGCCAGGTGTAGCTTGAGGGAAGATGGTTTCAAGCATGATGCCTGCAAGTGTACCAGGTAATCCAGCAGCTGAGTGTCTGAAGCTGAAAGGGGGGGTCGATCTTTTTCCTCTTGAACCAGAGGGAAAACCTTTTCCGTTAAGCTGCATAAGTCTTCTTAGTGTTCATTTTTTTAGCCATTATCAGTATCTTAAGGACCTGCTCACAGTACTGCGAGGATGGAAAAGTACAGTTACATAAGGACTTACCATAACAGTAGGTCTTCAAGAGGAGCTCTTGCAGCAGGTAATATTAGGACTAAGGCAGCCAGGCATTAGGACCCCACGGAAAAATCTTCTAGCTAGCAGTCTGTGGCAGGGACCGCCTCCGACATCGGCTCCGCCCTGTTAGATGTGGTATAAAGGGGGCAGTCCCCTGGCACCACCTCAGTTCTCCCACCTGAGACCAGGCTGAAAAACAGATGGGAGAACCGAGGAGGAGCTCCCATCCCCAAAGAGAAGATAATGAAATTTGTCCCTGGGGGCAGGTGGGTGGGAAAGCCACCTGCTGCAAGAGCTCCTCTCGAAGATCTACTGTTATAGTAAGTTCTTACGTAACTGTATTAGGTCACTTAGAGGAGGAGCTCTTCCAGCAGGTAATACCATTAGGACGGAGTCCCAAGCAGTTCCCAAAGAGAGAGACCCGGGTCAGAAGGGTGGCGGACAAATGGTTGTATAACAATTAGGAGAGGAGTCCTTGGAAGGACTGCTAGGCCGAGCCCTGCTCTCCTCCTGGAAGCAATGTCCAGACTGTAATGCCTAACAAAGGTGTGCATCGAACGCCAAGTAGCAGCTGCACAGAGGTCCACTGAAGAGACGTTCCTGAGGGATGCGAAGGATGTCGCCATCCCTCTGGTGGAATGACCCTTAACTGGTCCCAGTAAGGGTTTGTTGTCCTGTTGATAGCAGAAAGTAATGCAATGCACAAACCACTTGGCTGGCGTTTGCTTTGTCACAGGCGCCCCAGCCTTTCTGAGGGCAAAGGAGACAAACAACTGGTCTGTCTTTCTGGCGGAGCTAGTCTTCGACAAAGAGTAACACAGGATTCTATGAACATCCAGAGTGTGTAACAATGTTTCCCCTCTGTTCGAGTACTCTGGGTAATAAACTGGTAGTTGGATGTCCTGGTTCAATGTGAACTCAGATATTACCTTCGGCAGAAACTTAGGATTTGAATGCAAGGCCACCCTGTCCCTGTGAAAAATAAGATAAAGCTGTTTACACATTAGAGCCTGCAGCTCGGAAATTCTCCGAGCTGAGGTAATGGCAACTAAAAATAACACCTTCCAAGACAGAAGACGTAGCTCGCAACTTGCGGCTGGTTCAAAGGAGGGCAAGGGGAGTTTTTCCAAAACAAAAAGGAGGTCCCAAGACGGCACTGTGTCTCTCCTGGGAGGTTTAATATGCAAGATTCCTCTTGGGAAGGTCTTGCAGATGTCCAACTGTGCCAAGGTCTTCCCTGTCACTGGTGCATGGTAAGCTGACAGAGCGCAGAGATGCACCTTAATGGACAAGTAGCTAAGGCCCAAGTCTGACAGATGGAGAAGATACTCTAGCACAGATTCCACCAGACAATTGAGGGGATCCAGAGAATGGGGAGTGCCCACAGGCAGAAACCCTTCCATTTCATGGCATATGTAGCCCTGGTAGAGGATTTTCTCACTGCCACAGGCACCTCTGCCACTCTGAGGGATACTTCAAATCTATCCCTAACTAAGTCCGCAGGAGTCATGCATGCAGGTGCAGGGATCAGAGGACTGGAGGGACCAACATCCTGTGCTCTTGGGAAGAGCAAGTGAGTGGACAAGGGCAATGGAATCAGCGGTTCTGATGCCAGCTGTTGCAACAGTGGGAACCAAATCGGCCGAGGCCAGAAGGGTGCCACCAGTTTCATCTGGGCCCCTTCTTCCTGCAACTTGAGCAGGATCCTCTGAAGAAGAGGGAAGGCATACAGAAACCTCCCTGTCCAAGAGAGGGACAATGCGTCGTGCCAGAAAACACTAGGCCCTGGATCCATCAAGCAGAAATTGGGCAGTTTGGTGTTGTATAGGGATGCAAAGAGATCCAGTTCTGGGCAACACCACCTTTCGAAGACCTGTTGTTGTAGCTCCCACTCATGGTTCTGAGACTGAGAGCGACTTAGGCTGTCTGCGAGGATGTTGTAAATCCCTGGAACATGGACTACTGTGAGATCCAGGCTGTGATCCACTGCCCAAGTCCATACCTTCATTGCCTCTGCATAGGGAATAAGAGTGTGTGCCCTCTTGCTTGTTGAAATGGAAGACTACTGAGGTATTGTTTGACTGGACCAGGAGAGGCCCAGGACGGAGTACCCCCTTGGAATTCCTGAAAGGTGTACAGTACAGCTCTCATCTCCAAAATGTTAATGTGTAGAGACCATTCCATGGAGTTCCAGTAACCCCTCATCTGATGAGCAGCAAGATGTGCTCCCCATCCCAGTCCTGAGGCATCCGTAGTAAGGATCTGCTGTGGGCTTGGTCGCTGGAAAGAAACCCCTATGCTCAAATGGGCTGGAGTGACCCACCAAGTCAGGGACTGACGGACAGCGCCTGAGGTCCGAATGGGCTGTTCTAGTTAGTCTGTACCTTGGTCCTATTGAACCGAGGTGCCATTACAGTATCCTCCTGTTCAACCGTGCGAGGGGAACTGTGGCTATGGTTGCAGCGATATGACCAAGGAGTTGCAAAACCACCCTCATAGTGACAAAGTTTGAGTCTTCTATCCTGTGAGCGACCTCTCTCAGCCGGTGCACCTGGTCTGTGGGCAGGAAGGCTTTTCCTTGGACTGTGTCCAGGACTGCTCCTATGTATTGTAGCCTTAGAGCAGGCCATGGGTGTGATTTGGGCAAGTTTAGGGTGATGCCCAGAGTCTGGAATGGACCGTCTCCTCCAAGGTCCTGTTTAATTGGCCTTCTGCTGGATCTATAAGAAGCCAATTGTTCAGGTAGGGGTAAACAAAGTGACCCCCTCTCCTGAGGGCCGCCACCACTACTGCCAGGCACTTGGTAAATATTCTTAGTGCTGATGACAGACCGAATGGCAGTGCCCTGAACTGGTAGTGCCCACCTTGGAAGGCGAAGCATAGCTACTTCCTGTGGGACAGCTGAATTTTTACATGCATATACACATCCTGCATGTCCCGGGAGCAAAGCCAGTCTCCTTGATGGAGCATGGGCAACAGGTTTGCTAGGGTCACTATTCTGAACTGTTTGTATTCAGTGAAATTGTTCAGCTGGCTCAGATCCAGAATGGGACGAAGGTCTCCCATCTTCTTTGGAAAAAGGAAGAAGTGGGAGTAGAAACCTTTGCCCCTCTGAGCAAAGGGGACCTCCTGGATGGCTCTCTTGTCTAACAAGGCCTGTATTTCTGCCCGCAGGAGAAGTGCATGGGAGGGTGAGCAGTGGTAGGGGACTGGTGGATTGTCTGGTGGAATTTTAGTACATTCTAAGGAGTATCCTCTCTCCATTATCTGGAGGACACAGAAACATATAGAAACACAGAAGCTGACGGCAGATAAGGACCGCAAGGCCCATCCAGTCTATCCATTTCTTTTTCTACCTTATGAATGTGCCATCGGCCTTTGCTCTGTCAATGGCCTATCTATTCATACTCATTTGTATTGCTCTCTTATGCGTATCCCATGCCTGTTTGAAGCCCTGCACTGGATTCATATCCACCACTTCCTGAGGTAGGCTGTTCCATGCATCCACCACCCTTTCTGTGAAAAAGAACTTCCTCACATTACCCCTTAATTGGCCTCCCTCTAATCTCATGCTGTGTCCTCATCCTATTTTTCTTAGATTAAAACATGTCAGACACTTTCACCTTGTTAATGCCCTTAAGTTGTTTAAATGTTTCGATCAGATCACCTCTCTCCCTCCTTTGCTCTAGGATATATATATTGAGCTCCATTAATCTGTCCTCATATGTTTTCTGATGCAGTCCCTGCCCCATTTTGGTTGCCCTTCTCTGGACTGCCTCAGTTTGGTTAATGTCCTTGAGAAGGTGTGGCCTCCATTACTGCATGCAATACTCCAGATGGGGCCTAACCATTGTCTTGTAAAGAGGGATTATTACCTCCCTCTTACAACTTGTGATACCCCTACTAATACACCCCAACATACCCCTTGCCTTACCTACTGCTTTAGTGGTCTGCTTGGATGATTTCAGGTCATCTGTGATGATGATGCCCAAGTCTCTCTCTTCCCTTGTGACTGCCAGCAACTCCCCTCCCAGCCTATAGGTGGCTTCAGGGTTTCTCTTCCCTATGTGCATGATCTTGCACTTCTTTGTGTTAAACCCCAGTTGCCACTCTTCCGACCATTTTGCCAGTTTATCCAGATCTCTTCTCATTCTGCCCACCACATCTGGATCATCCACTCTGTTGCAGATCTTGGTGTCATCTGCAAACAGACAAACCTTACCCTCCAGTCCATCTGTAATGTCATTGATGAAGATGGAGAGGAGGTTGCCCGTCTCCAGGCTGACCTGGTTGGGATTCGTGAAACCTCTTCCCCCACCCAGGGACCACCAGAGCCAATGCCACTACCTCAGAAGTTGCCAAGAAAGAGGAGAGGCTGGACCAGGTGGGCTCAGGGAGGGAGAGGGTGGTGGAACAGAGTTGCATTCCTCCAGCTGTACTTCCACAATTCATTCACTCTTCTGGTGGATAGTGGTTTCTATGGAGGCACCTGCAGTGGAGACCAAGGAGGATGCTGGGAACTTTCACAAAGGAGACCCACAGGAGGGTGGCATGGGACCCACAGGGGAAGGAAATGACTCCTGGTGGGGACTCCAATCATTGGGGGTAGAAATGGGGGAGGAAGGGGAGAGGGAGGTAAGGTGCCTTCCTGGCGCCACGGCTTGGAGGGACAGGAAGCAAATCCTCAGGATTGTGGGAGGAGCTGCATGAGGGAGGGAGCTGGATGTCATTGTCCACCTAGGGACAAATGACCTAGCTAGGAATGGGATCAGAGCAGTGCAAGAGGAGTTTGTAGAGTTGGGGAGGGGCCTTAGACAAGTAGCGCATATGGTAACCTTCTCGGAGGTGCTGCCTGTCTATTGCAAGGGTGATGCTAGGGCACTCCTCACCAGGGAATTCAATGAGTGGTTGAAACACTGGTGTGGAGCTCAGGGTTTTGGCTTCACTGGGGACTGGGGAGCCACCTGGAGGGATGCAGACCTTTACTGGTGCAATGGTCTGCATCTGTCCAGGGGGGGGACCAGGATCCTAGGTGATAGGTTTAAATGCTTCATTGGCAAGCATTTAAACTAGCCAAGGGGGGAGACACTGAAAAGGAGCAGGGAAATCCCAGCCTCCCCCCACAAAACATGGTAATTAGTGAGGTAAACGCCAAGGTAGAGAAGTTGTTAGGGAACAGGACAGAGGTAAATGTAAAAAAAAGGCAAAGGCAGTAAGGACAAGAATGGGGCTAAAAGGGGTAAGGCTATCAAAAAGTGGAGGGTGATGAGTACCACACCCGTAGTCTGTGTAACAAGCTCCCTGAACTAGTGGCCTTGATGGAAGAGGGTTGCCTGGATATTGTGGCAGTCACAGAAACATGGTACACAGAGAACCATGACTGGGATGTCAACATACCAGGATACACAATCTACAGGAGGGACAGGGAGGGTAAAAGAGGAGGAGGAGTAGCTCTCTATGTAAAGGAAGGGATCAAAGCAACATAACTAAAGAGTAAACAGGCAGCAGATGAGGCACACTGGATCACCCTGGAGACAGGAAATGGCACCACAATCCGCATGGGGGTTGTATACAGACCCCCATCTCAGGAGGAGGAAATGGACAAGGAAATGATAGAAGGCTTCCTTAGAATGGCAGAAAAAGGGGAGATACTGTATTGTTGATGGGGGACCTGAATATGCCAGATGTTAACTGGAGCACCTTTGCTGCAGGTACATCCAAGAGCAGGGTCATTCTTGATGCCCTACAGGGAGCATGCCTCAGACAGCTAGTATTGGAACCCACTCAGGAGGGAGCAATCTTAGACCTGGTACTCTCAAATGGGGACAGAGAAAGAATCTCAGATTTAGAGGTGGGTAGCCATCTGGGAACAAGCGACCACCAAACAGTGTGGTTCACGATAAACACAGCCATACAATCAAGCCATACAAAAGCAAGAGTATTGGACTTTAGGAGGGCTGACTTTGGGAAAATGAGAGAGTGCCTTAGAAAAGCACTAGCAAACAGGCAAGAAGGAGGGGTGGAGGAACAATGGGGAGTAATCAAACAGCCATCACAGAGGCAACAAGCCTTTGTGAAAGCAAATCAAAAACACAACAAAGGAAAAAACCACTATGGTTCTCAAAAGAGGTGGCAGGGAAGGTTAAGGAGAAAAGGATAGCATTCAGGAAATATAAGGAAACACAGAAGGAGCAGGACAGAGAACGTTATCAGTTAAAGCAAAAAGAGGCTAGGAAGGCAGTCAGAATAGCAAAGGCCCAAACTGAGGAAAGGATAGCCAATTCTGTTAAGAAGGGGGATAAGACCTTTTATAGGTACATTAGGGAGTGAAGAAAGACCAAAGGAGGGATACTGAGGCTTAATAAAGGGGAGGGAATGTGGGTAGAGGGGACAGTGAAAAGCAGGGATACTGAACGAATATTTCTGCTCAGTATTCACAAAGGAAGAGGAGGGGAGGTACCTAAACCAAACAAGAGAAACACTCTGAAGACGGGGTCGATACCAGTCCATTTACAGAAGAAAGGGTTCTGAAAGAACTAATAAAATTGAAGGTGGACAAAGCAATGGGGCCTGATGGGATTCACCCAAGAATTTTAAAAGAACTAAGGGTAGAACTAGTGACACCGCTGACTACTCTCTTTAACAAATCATGGGAGGATGGGGTGGTACCTGAGGACTGGAGGAGGACAGATGTGATTTCTCTTCAGAAATGTGGGAGCAGGACAGAGGCAGGAAACTACAGACCACTTAGTTTGACCTCAGTGGTAGGGAAAATGATGGAATCACTTCTGAAGGAAAGAATTGTTGAGTACCTAGAGGCCAGTGGGGCACAGGACCCAAGGCAGCATGGATTCACAATGGGAAGGTCATGTCAGACAAATCTGATAGATTTCTTTGACTGGGTGACCAAAGTAGTAGACCAGGGAGGTGCTGTGACATGGCCTACCTAGATTTTAGCAAGGCATTTGATACAGTCCCCACACAAAAGATTAATACACAAGTTAGCCAGCCTTGAGGGGCCCCAAGGTGGTAGCCTGATAAAAAATTGGCTAGACAACAGGATGCAAAGGGTAGTAGTAAATGGAGTACGAGGAAGAAAGGAGGGTACTAGCGGGGTACTGCAGGGTTCAGTACTGGGACCGGTCCTTTTTAATGTCTTTATAAGTGACATTGCAGAGGAACTGGAAGGAAAAGTATGTCTCTTTGCAGATGACACAAAGATCTGCAACAGGGTCGATACACAAGATGGAGTGGAAAGGATGAGAAGGAACTTGGCAAGGTTGGAGGAATGGTCAAATGTATGGCAGCTCAGATTCAATGCAAAGAAGTGCAAGGTAATGCACATGGGAAACAAAAACCCAGGGGAAGAGTACACAATGGGGGATGAGATACTGACAACAGTAAACATGGAAAGGGACCTGGGGTAATTATATCAGATGACCTAAGGGTGGGCAAGCAATGTGAGAAGGCAGTAAGGAAGGCTGGGGGATACTGGGATGCATAGGAAGAGGCATCAATAGTAGAAAACAGGAAGTTGTTATCTCTCTGTACAGACAGTTGGTGAGACCCCATCTGGAGTACTGTGTGCAGTTCTGGAGACCCCATCTCCGCAAAGACATAGACAGAGTGGAGGCTGTCCAGAGGAGGGCAACCAAAATGGTGCAGGGTCTGTACCAGAAGACATACAAAGAAAGACTAAAGGAGCTTAATATGTATACCCTTGAGGAAAGAAGGTAGAGAGGGGATATGATAGAAACTTTCAAGTACCTCAAGAGAATCAACAAAGTCCAAGAGGGTAGCATCTTTCAGAAAAAGAGATGTGCAAGAACAAGGGGGCACAATTTGAAGATAGAGGGGGGACAGCTCAGAGGTAATGTGAGGAAGTATTTTTTCACGGAGAGGGTTGTGGATGCATGGAACAGCCTCCCTGAGGAGGTCGTGGAGTCAAGAACAGTGGGGGAATTCAAGAATGCATGGGACAGGCATAAGGCAGTCCTAGTGGGGGGGTAGGAGGAAGTGAGCTGTTGGTTAACTAGGATCTGCAGCTTATCTGTTAGGTAGGAAAATGGGCAGACTAGGTGGGCCAGGCGGTCCTTATCTGCCATCAAATTCTATGTTTCTATGATATTGAAGAGGACTTGCCTCAGGACTGATCCCTGAGGTACCTCACTTGTGACTTGCATCTCTTCTGACAGTATACCGTTTACCACCGCTCTCTGTTTCTGCCAGTCAACCAGTTTGCCACCCAGTTGACCAACTTCTGACCCACCCTGAGCCTACACAGCTTATTAATCAATTTTCTATGTGGAACAGTATTGAAAGCTTTGCTGAAGTCAAGGTAAGCAACATCAACTGCTCCCCCTTGGTCCACCACTCTGGTTACCCAGTCAAAGAAATCTATGAGATTAGTTTGACAGGACCATCCTGTTGTAAACCCATGCTGTGTTGGATCCTGTGCTCCTGTGGATTCCAGGTGTTGCACTATCTTTTCTTTAAGGAGTGCCTCCATAATCTTGCTCACTACTGAGGTAAGACTGACTGGTTTGTAGTTCCCTTCCTCCTCCCTGCTACAACTCTTGTGGAGCGGACTCACTTGAGTCCTTCTCCAGTCTTCTGGGACCTGTCCTGTGCTCAGAGACTGACCAAACAGTTCTGATAATGGTTCTGCTAGTTCCACCCTTAGCTCCTTTAGCACCCTGGGATGTATGCCATCTGGTTCCATTGCCTTGTCCACTCTGAGCTTATCGAGCTTTTCTAGGACCCTTTCTTTTGTGAAGGGACTAGTGCACACCTCCCTTCCCCGTGTCCATGGTGCTTAGCTGTGGGCCCTGCCCTACCTTCTCTTCAGTAAATACTGAGCAAAAGTATCTGTTTGGGATAGATGCTTTTACATGGTCCTCCTCCGCACATGCCCCCTTATCCCCTTTGATCTTAGCAATACCCTCTCTGGACTTTCTCCTTTCACTAATGTATCTATAGAAAGTCTTGTCACCTTCTTTTACTGTTCGTGCTAGTGTCTCCTCAGTTTGGGCCTTTGCCTGCCTTACTGCTTTCCCTGCTTCCCTTAGGGAAGTTTGGTATGCCTCCCTATCTTCATCCTGCTGCATTCCCTTATATTTCCTGAAGGCCAGCCTTTTGGCTCTGACCTTTTCTGCTACTGTTTTTGAGAACCAAGTGGTTTCCTTCTTTTGCACTTCCTTTTCTCTCTAACACAGTGGGATGTTGCTTCAAGTATTGTATCCTTAATGCTTACCCACTTTGCCTGTACCCCCTCACCTGTATTTCTTCTTGCCAGGACTAGCTTAATTCTGCCTGCCATCTTATCAAAGTCAGCTCCTCTGAAGTCCTATATTTGTGCCTTGGAATGGGATGATTTATTTCTAGTGACCAAATCGAACCATACCATGTGATGGTGGTCACTGGCCCCCAGGTGACCTTCTACCTGGAGATCTGTGATCCTTTCCCTGTCAGTACTAAATCTAGGATAGCCCTGTCTCTTGTGGGTTGTTGTACCAGTTGTTTGAGGGCCTCCCCCTGCAGGGAAGCCACTATGTGTCTAGTTCTGGCAGATGTTTCTGCTGGTATTTACCAATCTGTATCTGGCATGTTGAAGTCTCCCATTATCAGAACCTCCCCTTTAGCTGTCATGTTTTGTATATCTTCTAACAGTAATGTGTCTATGTCCTGGTCTGGCGGCCTGTAGACAACCCCAGTGCATATAATTGTCCCATTTTCTGTTTCCAAGGTGACCCACAGTTCTTCTGGCTCCTTACATGTATTCTGAATTTCTGTAGCTTTGATATTTTCATTGACATAAAGGACCACTCCACCCCCCCCCCTTCTGCACCTCGGTCTCTTCTGAACTCTACATAGCCAGGTACTGAAGTCTCCCAAGTGTGGTTACTGGTAAACCATGTCTCCCTAATGGCTACTATGTCCAGTTTAGCCTCTGTCATTATTGTCTGCAGGTCTGGGATCTTGTTTCCCAGACTGTGAGCATTTGTGTACATGATTTTCCATTGGCCAGATTTCGCTGTGTTAGTTGTTGGGCGAGGTCTGGCGTTTCCCCTTTGCGTCGTATGGGGAGTTGAACCTTTTTCCTTACCTGGTGATGAAAATTAACTAAAACATGCTGAACTCCTGTTTGACCACTAGCTGAAGGAGATGGGGTGTTCTTCCCATTCGACGTATCGGGTGCTGTACCCCTCTCCCCATTTACTAGTTTAAATATTCTGCAAAGACATCAAACTTCTGCCCCAATGCTCTGACTCCCTCCTTAGTCAGATGCAGTGCATCAAATTTGGTCTGACGTGATATTGGACCATCCTGATAGGTAGAGGGAGAACCTCCCTCCTACTGCCTCCCCCTGCACTTCCTCTGGTGGAGGGAGGGTTGGTAGGGAGTCATGCCATAGTGGAGGGGGTCAGCAGGGGTGGTCTGGGCCCTTTGGGATTTTTGGGACCCTGGGCACCTGAAGGGACAGGGTGGCCTCATCTTTTGAAGCCTCCCTTGTGTTGTGGCTAGCATCTTCCCTGCTGTCCTTGATGTTTTCAAAAAGGACGGCGTCAGGTGGCCTATGGTTCCCATCTATACATCCTGTGGACCTCAGATACTGCTTTACCAGAGTCCTGCAGACCAGTTATAAGCTTCTCCATTTCCTGACCAAAAAGGACTGATCCTTGAAAGGGAGTGTCCAGAAGGTCTTGGCGGAAACCTGAAACCTTTAGCCAAGCATGCCTCCTCATGCAGACACTCGTCGCTGCTGCCCTAGCTGCCGTGTCTGCTGAATCATAAGATCTCCTTAGTACATGTTTATCTACATCCATCCCTGATTGGATGACTGCCAGGAGCTCTGCCTTCCCCTCGGAGTCTGGCTGAGCCTTAGTCAGATCCATTGTCTTTGACCAGAGTGACTTGATAGGTCACCATGTGAGCCAGAAAGTTCAACGACCAGACCGTGCAGGTGGCTGAGGAATACACTTTTCATCCCATCTGATCCAACCTTTTGGACTCTGGGTCTAGAGGTTCGGCATTCATATGCCTGGGTTTCTGTGTCCTAATGTGTGCTGCCATTAGCACCATGCAGTCAGCTTTAGGGTGCTCTCCAAGGAAAAGCTCCTCTTTAGGGGTTTTGTATAGCCAGTCCAACTTTCTTGGCACCACAGCTGTAGTGGCCAGGTGTTTCCAGGTTAATCTGGTGACATCTTGGAAAGACTCTACTAATGAAGGAATGACCAATGGTTTAGGGTCTGTAGCCCCCAAGAATTTAGCCAAATAGCATCTCTCGGGATCCAGCTCTTCTGTGTCCCATTGGTACAGAGCTTGGATATGACACAATATGTCCAAGAAGAATGGGTCACCTGGTGGTGACCTAGGAGAATTTCTTGGGTCTGGACAGGGGATAGGGAGCTCATCCTCTGAGAAGTCTCTGGTGTCCTCCCCTAAAGTCGAAGGCAGACTTCTGCTGGAAGATGGTACAGATGACGGTTGCCTTCTCCTACCACTCGGACCAGGCATTCACTTGTCCTCCTCTTGTGGCATCTGATGTTCCTTTGGTGGAGGTGGCCACCTAGGGGACAGGTCCCTGGGTAATGGCTGAATTGGGGATGGGTCCCTTGGCTTCTGGAGCAGATCCCCTTTGACGGTATTCCACCATGAAGTAAACAGTGCCCCTACATCAGCTAAAGGGACAACTGGGGGTGGAGGAGTCTAGTTTGAGGGTCCAGGCTTCAAACCCCATGGACCTTCTGGGGCTGGTATCCGGTCCTGAGATACCTCTTCTACAGGTGCCTCTGGAGTCAGGTCTGGTTGTGACTCTTCCCATGGAGCTGAGCCCCCTTGTGGTCTGGCATCAGGCTCCTATGGAGGAGGCGGTTGGGCGTCCTCAGTTCTAGGCATTTTATCCTTGGTCACCAGGACCAATGTCTGATCCATTGGAGCTGATGGCTATTCATCGGCCAGAGGCGCCTGGTCCTTATCCGATGCTGAGACAGAAGGGCCAGTACTATGCCTACTGTCAGAGGCTGACATCTCCATGTTCAGGTGGAGGAGGCATCCAGTACCCGATGACCTCCTGGCGTCTGGTGGTATCATCCGGTGTTTTGTGTTTTTCAGACGAACCAGCATGCTTTCAGGCGGCATCCAAAGATTTGTCTGAAGTGGATACCTGTCCCTCTTGGGTTGACCCATAAAGGATTTATTGGGTCGGTGGGCAAGGGAACTTGGGCAGATGAATGCTGTACAGAAGAAGACTCCTTACCATTTGAGTATGTTGAGGAGGAAATACAGGTTACTCACTTGTAACAGGAGTGGTATATGTTGTTCATCCACACTTCTTGGCAGGTACCTTGTGCTTTAAGATGGGCCGGAAGGTCTTCAAGCTGGCTTCTCCCACCCACCCTGGTGGTTAAACCCTCGGCTCCACCCCATGAAGCCAGATCTAGCCTGCTGGAAGCCAGGTTCTGCGCTGAAGCCGGGGAGGTCTGGTGGGTCCTGTGGACGAACAACATATACCACTCCTAGAACTCCTGTTGCAGTTGAGTAACCTGTATTTCTAGGGACATGGATATGTTGTTCAATCCACACTTCTTGGCAGACTCCTAGCAGTTCTCCAGGAGGAGGGAGGCAAGACGTGCACCCCCTTATTTAGGAAACAAGGACTGGAGAACTGAGGCCCCAAAACCAGCATCCCGGCATGACTCAAGGTCGATGTGGTAATGGGAAATGAAGGTGTGTGCTGACTTCCAGGTAGCAGCCCTACAAATTTCCTGGATAGGGACGTCCCTAGAAGCAGACACCGAGGCAGAGGTATGGTGGGTAGAATTAGCTCTTATCCCTCTGGGAGGCTCCTTGCCCACCAACCTATAGCAGAGATCTATGCAGAATGTCATCCACCTGCCTATCGTCCGCTTGGCTGCAGGTCTGTCAGGTACGGCTTCAGCGGAGGTGACAAACAGCTGGCAAACCTCTCCCCGAACTTCAGCCGTATGTTCCTTATAGTAGGCAAGCACTCTTCTCAAGTCCAAAGTATTGAGCCTATATTTGGCCACTGAGGTGTGAATGGGGTAGAACACCGGCAGAGTCAATACCTGATTTAGGTGACACTCAGACACCACCTTTGGAAGGAATTTCGGGTTGGGGCATAAGACAACCTTGTCCCTGTGGCAGATAAGGTAAGGAGATTCTATGGAAAGCGCTTGGAGACCCCCAATCCTTCTGGCTGACGTGATAGTCAACTATCAGCGGTTCCCCCACAGCTTCAGGGGAAAGGAAAGATGAAGGGCGCAGATCAGAAGAATTCACAAGTAGACAGATCCTCTTGAACATTTATGTATATTTCCTTTATTATGAATATAGGTGCATATCCTCTACGTTTCACCCATATGTCATTGGCTTCCTCAGGAGATGCCTCTTAAACATTCTTCTATTCCTTTTTACAGGCCAATGTTATTCACTTAGACATATTGCGGTCAATGTTGTTTCTTATTCAGCCTTTTATGTGTTCTACACATCACAGTTTTCTGGAAAATGTTCTCGTGACGTGATAGTCACCAAGAAGGTGGTCTTCCACGACAGGTGGGAGATATCGCACCTGTGCATCGGTTCGAATGGCTTGCCCACGAGCTTAGTCAATACCAGCAGTAAATCCCATGGAGGTGGAGGTTCACAAACCGGAGGGGATATGTGATCTAGGCCTTTGAAAAATGCCAGACCACCTTCTCCTGCACTACTGACTGCTTGCTGTCCCGCGCCCGGTAAGCAGAGATGGCTGCCAGGTGCACCTTAAGAGTCGTCCGCCAAAGCCCTTGCTGAGAAGGGGGACCAAAGGTAGTCCAAAATGTTAGCCAACGGTCAGGACAAGGGGTCCAGCCCCTTTCCCCGATACCAAATGGAAAATCTCTTCCATTAAAAGGCATAACATTTTCTGGTCGACTCCTTAAGGGACGCCTCAACGATGTTGAGGACCTTGTTGGAAAGACCCAAGGCCTGGAACTCTAGATGCTCAGGAACCAGGCTGTCAGGTGCAGGTATTGAAGGTCCAGATGGAGTATCTTCTCCTTGCTGACAGACAGCAGATCCGGGCAGACTGGAAGCCGCCTCAGGCGCCTGGAGCTCAGGTTGAGGAGATCTGGATACCAGGACTGGCGGAGCCAGCCTGGGGCTACCAGAATCACCTGCACCTTGTCCCTCCTCACCTTGAGAAGCATCTTGTGGATCAAGGGAAATGGAGGAAATGTGTAAAAGAGGCCTGGACACCACAGCCTTCAGAAGGCATCCCCCTGCAGCGAGCCCTGCTGAGGGGGGTGGGCATGGAAAAGGCATCGGCCAGACTGTTCGAGGCTCCTGCCACATGGATGGCTAGGAGATCTGCCTCCAGGCTGAGTATGAGAGACTATATGTGGAGAGCTTCCTTGCACAAAGGCAAGGAGTGCGTCCCGCCCTGTTGGTTGAGATAATACATGGTCATAGTGTTGTCCGTCTGGACCTGAACCACTTGACCCCAGACAAATAGAGTGAAGGAGGTCAGAGCTAACCTAACCGCTCAGAGCTCCAGTGGGTTGTTGTGGCATCGGGACTCCTGAGGGGATCAAAGGCTGTGGGCCTCTGCTTCCACAGATGGGCACCCCAACCCATCAGAGGCATCGGTCGTCAGGATGACAGTCGGCTCGGGGTGTACAAATGGGATCCTCTCCTGCAGATAAGCTGGGATGAGCCACCATTGCAGGCTGTCCCACATCTTCTAGGTCATGGACACTGGCTGGTCTAGGAGACCAGAGTGCTGAAAATACTGGTGGGCCAGCCCCCACTGCAGGGGGTGCATAAACCAGCAGGCCCAATGGACCACGCTGGTGCAGGCTGCTTTGAGACATAGAAGGTGTAGGAAGTCCCAGGCAGGGTGCAATTGCCCAACCAGAAAAGATTGGGCAAAGGAGGAAAGGACCTCGGCCCTGTCTGCCAGGAGCCGGGCTCTGGCTCGGAGAGTGTCGAGCTCCGTCCCAGTGAACTGGATCACCTGTGAAGGCACGAGTTCCAACTTGGCCTTGTTGATAAGGAGGCCAGGTTGAGAGCAAGCCCTGAGGGCCAGATCCCTGGACCGCTCCGCCTCCAACCTGGAGGGGGCTGCTATCAGCCAATCGTCCATGTATGGGTAGACATGGACCCCTTGGCACTGCAGGAATGCTGCCACCACTACCATGCATTTGGTGAAGACCCTGGGAGCTGAAGAAAGGCCGAAGGACATGGCCCTGAACTCATAAAGGGTTCCTTCTGCTCAAAAGCAGAGGAACCACTGATGGGACGGACAGACTGGGATGTGAAAGAACATGTCCTAAAGATCCAGGGAGCAGTACCACAAGCCTAGTTCCAGGGATGGTATGATCTGGGCCAGAGTGACCATCCGGAAGGTGCGCGGCCTTAGAAAATTGTTCAGGTTGTGCAGATCGAGAATGGGGCGCCACCCATCCATCCGTCTTGGGACCAGGAAGTATCTGGACACAAACCCTCGGCAAGGAGGAGGATCCACCACCTTGCTGACTACTCCCTTCTGGAGGAGCAGGGCTATGCCATCTCGGTGAGCTGACAGAGGCTGCAGATCTGGTGGCCCCACACGGGGTGCGGGCTCAAAAAGGAAGGATCTGCTCGAATTCCAGAGGCAGACCCCTGCCGACCACCTCCAGCACCCAGCGGTCCATGGTGATAGTGGACCAGGTGGAAAGAAAGTGGCTGAGCCAGATCCGGGGGACCTAGGGGAGGTGCGATGGGGTTGGGGGCAGCATCCAGCAACATGTCACTGGGCAGGCTTGGAGGAAGGACCAGCGGAGGGACCGCCCGGACCTTTACCTCCAGGCTTCCTAACTGAGGAAGCGATAGACTTGGACTTGGGGCACCAAGAATGAGCCTGCTGGCCCTGTTGCAGATGTTGCTGGGCTGGATGTGCCACAGGAGCAGAAGGACGAAAGGGATTATGCTGCTGATGGCAGCCTTTGTCCTTCTGGACAGATGCGACCGAGTCCAAGGTGGCGTTGGACTTCTTGACCTGCTGGAAGTGGCATTCCACCCTGGGCCCGATCAAGTCAGTGCCCAAAAAGGGGACATCTGCTAGCTTGTGCTGGGGGGTATCTGCCGTGAAGGTCAAGATACGCAGCCAAGCCCTGCGGCGCATGGGTACTGCAGCCACTACTGACCAGGCACAAGAATCACCGATGTCCAGAGCAGTCTGGAGCTGCTGTTTAGCCACCACCCTTTCCTGATGCCGAACCAGCTTGACCATGGTCCGGAGGTTGGCCAGGAGATGAGGAAGCACCTCATCCAGGGAGCCCAAAAGAGTATGGGAGAAATGTGCCATCAGAACAGCTGAGCTAGCCTGATGAAGGCCTAAGAAGGTGGCAGAATAGACTTTCCTCCCGTAGTCCAGCTTTTTGGACTCTTTGTCCGGGGGCTTGTACACATCCCTAGTGTTTCCAGAGCACCAGAATAAGCCACCAGTCACCAACCCCTCAGCCGAGGGGTGCTCCGGGAAACCGGAGAGGGAGCCGGTAGGGACCCCATACTTGTGGGCCATCCTGACTGAAGGTGCAGCACAAGAGGCCGGCTGCTGCCAGAGCTCCAGGGCCGGGCCCACTATGGTCTCAGCCATGGGGAAGGCCTCCAAGGGGGATTCCCCTTGTCCAGGATTTCCGTGTGAGGGTATCTGGCCCATTTCTGCACGGGTTCGAGCTTCTTCCCAGTGGACTCCGAGATGAGTCAAAGGATACCCAAGAATGAGGATGGGCTCTCGTCCACTGATAGACCCCCTGAAGATTCCAGGTCAACTGGCCAGGAATACAGCAAGGAATCTTCGGACTCTGAAGAGTCCACGAACAGCTGCCAACCGCCTGAGCCACTCTCCACTCACCGAGGACGGTCAGGGGTGAGTGACCGACAACCTGTGGGGCAAGCCTTGACCCGACCGAGAATCCTTGGTCGGCGCCCCAGTCTTCGGTTGAGGAGGCAGGGGTTCCACCACTATGGGTAGAGTAGCTGGTTTAGGATGAGCAATCGGCAGTGGGGCCAGCTCCTGATGAACAGTTGGCAGGCGACGGCTTCGGCCGATCACGCCGGTGTGGGAGCTGGCACCAGTTGACCACCGGCTAAAATAAGTTGCTGCCACATAAGGTCCTCATAGCGTCAGCGCAACTTGCATCGAAGCCTCTCCTCAGCCAAGGAGGAAGAAGAAGATGAGTGGTGATGCCGCTTTCCACGATCAGGACTGACGCCGTCGGCGGGACCGACCTGATGCGGAAGAGGACCAAGACATCGGTCATTGATGACATCGGCGGTGGGTCAAGGAAGGAGCGGGGGAAACCTGCCTATCCTCCAGTTCAGGTTACTTGGCCAGAGACTTCGGCTCAAGAGTTAAGTCCCCAGATGTCACCGGTGGTACCGGTGTCACGGAGAGAGAAATGTCAGCCTCTTCAGTCGACAACCTGTCAGTGGGCTCGACAAAGATCTCGGCCCCATCAACAGGAGTCTCAGCCGGTTGGTCTGATGGGGACTCCGTGAAACCAGCGGCCCGGGCCGCCACCTCGACCGAAGTCGAGAGAAGACTATCCGGGGAGTGAGACCTCTCCTGCTCCCAAGAACGTCGACGCTAGGACTTACCTTTGTGATCCCGTCTTTTGGATCGAGTGGGAAAAGACCCAGAAGGACCCTCTCCCTTAGTCGAGAGGGACTGACAAAGCTCCCAAAAGGAAGCCGTATAAGAGGAACCCAGGGGGACCGGAATAAAAGCAGAGGCCGAGGAGGAGCTCGCTGCGGCCCTCCTCAAGGGCCGTAACCTGTTCCAGTTGTTCTGCAGAGCCGGCCGCCACAGACATCACCCAACAGGCCTCCTTCGATTTAACTGGTGGGAACCTCTTCTCCGGTCGCCCTAGCTGAAGTCAGGCAGCATGGTCCTTAAGCACTGACTGAGAGAAGGAGAGAGACACGTTGCAAGCCTACGGATCATGGTCGTGCCAAAGGCAGTAAACGCATGTGGCATGAGAGCCGGTTAGGGACATCTTCTGCCTGCAAGAGCACTGGCGAAACCCAGGGACGGACTTGTCTTCCATCGCAGCCGTGATATACGAAGACCGAACTTGACTGAGTTTTAAAATAATCTTAGGACAAAAATTGAAAGAAACGGAATTCAGGCCTACAAAACGCGTGAACGCTAAGGAGGGAACCTGAGCTTCCAAGTGGTAAGGAAGATCTGACGTCATGGGGCGGAGCCAAGGGTTTTACCACCCGGGTGGGTGGGAGAAGCCAGCTTGAAGACCTTCCGGCCCATCTTAACGTGGCAAGGTACCTGCCAAGAAGTGTGGATTCAACAACATATCCACATCTCTAGAAAGTACAGTTACGCAAGAACTTACCGTAAAATACAGTTCCGCAACAACTTACCGCAACAGTATATCTTCGAGAGAGGCTCTTGCAGAAGGTATTCACATATAGGACTAAGCCGACAGGCATCAGGATCCCCCACAGAAAACTTCTAGCTAGCAGTCTCTGGCAGGGGACCACCCCCACGTCAGTTGACCAGCATCATGTGATGTCGGTATAAAGGGGCAGTCCCCCCTACCCGCCTTCCAGTTCTTTCCCGGCAAAGGCCAAAGGAGGCAAGACAAGAGAGAAGAGGATAATTTCCCCCCATGGAAATGAAGCAAAGAAACTTTGGGGGACAGTGGGTGGGAAGATAATACCTACTGCAAGAGCCTCTCTCGAATATCTACTGTTACGGTAAGTTCTTAGTAACTGTACTATCTTACTTCAAGTGGGCTATTGCAGTAGGTATTCACATATAGGACTGAGTTCCCAAGCACTCTGGAACAAGGAAAAACACTCAGAAGGAAGATTATCATCCACAACATAAAACCTCAGGGCTGAACAGGTCTCATGAAAGGAGACCTTGTAGGACAGCCAACCCAAAGCCTGCTCTATGGTGAGAGGCAATGTCCAAACTGTAGTGTTTAGAGAAGGTATGGACAGAAGACTAAGTTGCGGCTGCACAGATGTCTGCCGCTGACACATTCTTGAAACAAGCAGCAGAGGCAGCTACTCCTCTGGTGGAGTGACCTCTGACTTGTCCCGGAAGGGTCATGTTGTACTTGTCATATCAGAAAGTGACACAATTCGCCAACCATTTTGAGAGGCATTGCTTAGAAACAGCATTGCCTTCTCTTTTGTGAGCAACAGACAAAGAGCTGATCAGTCTTCCTGAGATCCTTAGTCCAATTCCTGTAGTATCTCACAATTCTGTGACCATCCAAAATATGTAAGAGGTACTCCCCTTGATTGGAGTGTTGCGTAAAGAAAGCGGGGAGTTCAGTAGATTGATTCAGCATAGATTAAGCCACCACCTTAGGGAGAAACTTAGGGTTGGTGCATAGAGCCACACGTTCCTTGTGGAAAATCAAATATGGGATTTTACACATCAAGGCCTGGAGCTTGGAAATGCACCGAGCAGAAGTGATGATCACGAGGAACAGCGTCTTCCAAGAGAGGAACTTTAAGTCTGCTTCCGCTGCGGGCTCGAAGGGAGGCAGTGTGAGCTTCTCCAGGATGAAATTCAAGTCCCATGGAGGGACAGAAATGTGAATCGTGGGTCTCAAGTGGAGACCACCTCTAAGAAAAGTCTTAGAGACTTCCAACTGCTCAAATGTCCTGTCTCCGAAGGAAATATGGTAGGCTGAAATAGCTGCCATATGAACCTTTAACGAGGAATGGCTTAGACCCAGGTCGAAGAAATGATACCTGTAGTCCAGGAATTTGTTGACTGGGCATGAGAAAGGCTCCAAGTCTTTAGAGTCTGCCCAGATGGAAAATCATTTCCACTTCATGGCGTAAGTGGACCTGGTGGAAGGCTTCCTCGCCTCTACCAAGATGTCCACTACTAAATAAGAGACTCTGAAGCGGGCTTTAGCTATGTCAGCAGGAGCCACGCATGGAGATGAAGGGATTTGAGGCCTGGGTAAACAAGGGTCCCTGGTCCTGGGTCAACAATTGCTGCGACAGAGGAAGAGGCGGTTCCTCTGAAAACTGTTGCAGAAGAGAAAACCAAACTTGCCTGGGCCAGAAGGGGCAATGAGAATCATTCTTGCCCTTTCTGATCAGAGTTTGTTCAGGACTCCCAGAATCAAAGGAATGGGGGGGAAGGCTTAAACGAATCTGTCCCTCCAAGAGAGAGACAGAGCGTCCCGCCCTAGAGCGAGTGAGCAGAAGGTGGGAAGTTTTGCATTTGGGGGGAGGAAGAGGTCTACTTGAGGTGTCCCCCACTGCTGAAAGATGTCGTTTACAACCTGCTGATCTAGCTCCCATTCATGAGACCTGGCTGAGTTCAACTGCCAGTGTGTTTTCCACTCCCGGAACGTGAACTGCGGTGAGGTGAAGTTGGTGCTGGGCTGCCCAATACCAGACTCTCATTGTCTCCCAGTTCAGGGGATAGGACCATGTTCCTCCCTGTTTGTTGAGGTACCAGACTATGCACATATTGTCTAACTGGATGAGAAGATGACCTAGAAGAATGAAGGGAAGAAGAGCCTGTAGGGCATAAAGGGCCACCCTCTGTTCGAGCAAATTTATATGAAGATTTTGCTCGAATCTGGACCAGCTGCCCAGAGCCCTGTGAGACCATAGGTGGGCACCCCAGCCCTCCCCTGATGCATCTGTTGTCAATGTCTGGGAAGGAGGAGCGACGCAGAAAGGAACTCCCAGACACAGGTTCTCCTGAGCCATCCACCAGTGCAAGTCCCTGGTAATGGGATCCAACACTACCACCTCTTAGTCTAGCTTGTCCATGATCTGGTCTCATTGTGATTGAAGTGTCCATTGAGAGATCCTCATATGAAGCAGAGTGAATGGGACTATCGGAATGGCAGCCGCCATTAGCCCAAGGAGGCGGAGGACTGACCTGGCTCCGACTCACCTGCGACCAGACAGAAGATGAGCTGGATTCTGAAGGGTCTCGACCCTTTCCGGAGGCAAAAAGGCTTTGCCTGTGGTCGTGTCCAGTATCGCCCCTATAAATTGGAGGCATTGGCAAGGACCAAGTGTGACTTGGCCTGGATGATGGCAATACCCAGGCTGATAAAAACCTGCAGGGTAAGGGAAAGGGAGTGCAGGAGTTCCTCCCTGGATGGTGCTGCCAGGAGGCAATCATCCAGGTACGGGAATACCTGCACACCCTGGGTATGCAGGTGGGCCGCTACCACTGACAGGCACTTGGTAAACACTTGGGGAGCCGAGGAGAGACCAAATGTGAGGGCCTTGAGTTGGTAGTGGTCCCCCTGAAAACAAAAATGGAGGGAGCATAGAAAGGTTAAGGGAGGAATAGTGAGGATTAATAAGGGAGAGGGCAGGTGGGCAGAGGGAGACAGTGAAAAGGCAGAGATACTGAATGAATACTTTTGCTCAGTATTCACAAAAGATGAGGAGGATTGTTCACTTGGGAGCTTAAGCAGCAGGCAGGGAGGAAAGAGAGCTGGAGTTATAATCTGTTTTAACTGAAATATTTGAATAGTTTGTAAGTGAAATTAGTTTTATGTGGTAAAAATTATTACCTTGAATTAGAATTGTTACATTGTAATTTGGTGGCTTGGGGATAGTTGTCTAGCAGGGATATTTAGAGGGAAATTTAAAAGTGTTGTTTGCCTGGTGTTTGGGGGGAAGGGACATTAGCTGCAATTACCTTGTCTCTAAACAGGAATTAACTTGGCTTTCATTGTTCACTTTGGAGCTTAAGCAGCAGACAGGAGGAAAGAGAGCTGGAGTTATAATCTGTTTTAACTGAAATATTTGAATAGTTTGTAAGTGAAATTAGTTTTATGTGGTAAAAATTATTACCTTGAATTAGAATTGTTACATTGTAATTTGGTGGCTTGGGATAGTTGTCTAGCAGGGATATTTAGAGGAAATTTAAAAGTGTTGTTTGCCTGGTGTTTGGGGGAAGGGACATTAGCTGCAATTACCTTGTCTCTAAACAGGAATTAACTTGGCTTTCATTGTTCACTTGGGAGCTTAAGCAGCAGGCAGGGAGGAAAGAGAGCTGGAGTTATAATCTGTTTTAACTGAAATATTTGAATAGTTTGTAAGTGAAATTAGTTTTATGTGGTAAAAATTATTACCTTGAATTAGAATTGTTACATTGTAATTTGGTGGCTTGGGGATAGTTGTCTAGCAGGGATATTTAGAGGGAAATTTAAAAGTGTTGTTTGCCTGGTGTTTGGGGGGAAGGGACATTAGCTGCAATTACCTTGTCTCTAAACAGGAATTAACTTGGCTTTCATTGTTCACTTGGGAGCTTAAGCAGCAGGCAGGGAGGAAAGAGAGCTGGAGTTATAATCTGTTTTAACTGAAATATTTGAATAGTTTGTAAGTGAAATTAGTTTTATGTGGTAAAAATTATTACCTTGAATTAGAATTGTTACATTGTAATTTGGTGGCTTGGGGATAGTTGTCTAGCAGGGATATTTAGAGGGAAATTTAAAAGTGTTGTTTGCCTGGTGTTTGGGGGAAGGGACATTAGCTGCAATTACCTTGTCTCTAAACAGGAATTAACTTGGCTTTCATTGTTCACTTGGGAGCTTAAGCAGGCAGGAGGAAAGAGCTGGAGTTATAATCTGTTTTAACTGAAATATTTGAATAGTTTGTAAGTGAAATTAGTTTTATGTGGTAAAAATATTACCTTGAATTAGAATTGTTACATTGTAATTTGGTGGCTTGGGGATAGTTGTCTAGCAGGGATATTTAGAGGAAATTTAAAGTGTTGTTTGCCTGGTGTTTGGGGGAAGGACATTAGCTGCAATTACCTTGTCTCTAAACAGGAATTAAACTTTCATTGTTCACTTGGGAGCTTAAGCAGCAGGCAGGAGGAAAGAGAGCTGGAGTTATAATCTGTTTTAACTGAAATATTTGAATAGTTTGTAAGTGAAATTAGTTTATGTGGTAAAATTATTACCTTGAATTAGAATTGTTACATTGTAATTTGGTGGCTTGGGATAGTTGTCTAGCAGGGATATTTAGAGGAAATTTAAAAGTGTTGTTTGCCTGGTGTTTGGGGGAAGGGACATTAGCTGCAATTACCTTGTCTCTAAACAGGAATTAACTTGGCTTTCATTGTTCACTTGGGAGCTTAAGCAGCAGGCAGGAGGAAAGAGAGCTGGAGTTATAATCTGTTTTAACTGAAATATTTGAATAGTTTGTAAGTGAAATTAGTTTTATGTGGTAAAAATTATTACCTTGAATTAGAATTGTTACATTGTAATTTGGTGGCTTGGGATAGTTGTCTAGCAGGGATATTTAGAGGAAATTTAAAAGTGTTGTTTGCCTGGTGTTTGGGGGAAGGACATTAGCTGCAATTACCTTGTCTCTAAACAGGAATTAACTTGGCTTTCATTGTTCACTTGGGAGCTTAAGCAGCAGGCAGGGAGGAAAGAGAGCTGGAGTTATAATCTGTTTTAACTGAAATATTTGAATAGTTTGTAAGTGAAATTAGTTTTATGTGGTAAAAATTATTACCTTGAATTAGAATTGTTACATTGTAATTTGGTGGCTTGGGGATAGTTGTCTAGCAGGGATATTTAGAGGGAAATTTAAAAGTGTTGTTTGCCTGGTGTTTGGGGGGAAGGGACATTAGCTGCAATTACCTTGTCTCTAAACAGGAATTAACAGCTTTCATTGTTCACTTGGGAGCTTAAGCAGCAGGCAGGGAGGAAAGAGAGCTGGAGTTATAATCTGTTTTAACTGAAATATTTGAATAGTTTGTAAGTGAAATTAGTTTTATGTGGTAAAAATTATTACCTTGAATTAGAATTGTTACATTGTAATTTGGTGGCTTGGGGATAGTTGTCTAGCAGGGATATTTAGAGGGAAATTTAAAAGTGTTGTTTGCCTGGTGTTTGGGGGGAAGGGACATTAGCTGCAATTACCTTGTCTCTAAACAGGAATTAACTTGCTTTCATTGTTCACTTGGGAGCTAGCAGCAGGCAGGGAGGAAAGAGAGCTGGAGTTATAATCTATTTTAACTGAAATATTTGAATAGTTTGTAAGTGAAATTAGTTTTATGTGGTAAAATTATTACCTTGAATTAGAATTGTTACATTGTAATTTGGTGGCTTGGGAGTAGTTGTCTAGCAGGGATATTTAGAGGAAATTTAAAGTGTTGTTTGCCTGGTGTTTGTAAGACCCTCCCACCCACCCTGTTTTGTATGCCTTCTTAAATACTGAAAAGCCACTGGGGTTGGGATTGAAGGCTGAGTGTTTCTGTTTGGGACTGAAATCGAAGCAACAGGAGCTGGTGGGCCTGTGACATCTTATGGTACCTGATGTCTGCTTACATACACTGTTAGTGTGACCAGACACACACTGGACTGTATGTGTTTGTGAGACTTGGGAGCGATATTGGTGGGGCTGAAATTGGGTTTGTAAATAACTAGTCAGTATAGAGAGAAACTGCACTCAGGAAAGGGACCGAGAAAGGGGTGTGCTATTATAAACAGAGGGGATAATCAGGGTGGCCATATTCCACCATGGCAGGCATCTTCGGAAGGGTTGTAGGCTGCACAGGCTGTGGGATGGCAATAATTCTAAATTGGGCCTGGAGAGAGGGAGGCTGCCCACTCTGTAGACAGCTATCTTGTATCAGGAGTGAGGTATATTGGTTAAGGAGTAAGCTGTGGGAGCTCGGGGGGGTGTCCAAGGATAAGGGGTGTGGATATGGGCAGCAGAAGGGTGGGGCTGAGGGGAGGCTGGGGCAACGCTCTGAAATTACAGGACGTTATGTTACAGCAAGCAGGAGGGGGGATATTAGGGACGGAGGACCCTTAGATAGGGAAGTTGATGCTAAGGGGAAAGCGTACGGGGTGAACATTCTGAATACAAAGAGACTGGAAAAAGAGTCAGGAAGGGCTGTTGTGGAAGCCTAAAACAGCAGACTGTGGGAAGGAGCTCCAAGGTGAATAGCAAGAGAGGAAGAAGAGGGTCAGTTTAGAGATGCAGTCAGGGAAACTGGGTTACTTGATGGAGGCTGACATAGACTGTCACAATAAATTTGAGCTACTAAGCAACCTAGAGGAGGAAGGGTTGGTGGAAATGAGGAAACTTATACAGAGGCCGGGGAGGAGTTGGATACCCATGGGGCATCACAGACCAGCTATGGAAAGGATAGACATAGTCCCAGAGGAAAAGGGAAACATATATGTTAAGCAAATGGGAGATGCAACATATTCCAGACATGAGGAGGAGAGCATGATTGGAGAGAAACTGGAGACAAGGGAGGGAAAGCCCCTTCAGCTGGGAGGTCAGTACAAGGATGGGGCCCTAGCTAAAGGGGACCCACAGAGAGCCTCTGGAAGCAGGGTACTATTACAAGGGGGATGGTGGTGTGGGGAAGGGAACCATCAGGGCCAGGATAAATGGTTCAGATATGAGAGGTTAAAGGGACACCTATTCAGAGGGTTTGAGTTAATGGGAAAACAGCAAGGAAGGCAGAATGGGAGGGTGACAAGGGGTCTCTAATAAGGCAGGAAGACTCCCATGAAATTGAGATCATGAATAAAGGGGGAAGGGGCTGAGAGGGCATAGTGGAGTAAACTAAGGATGATGGAGGTGTTAAGGTTCTGTTACTGGGAGACTCGATAATTAGGGTATCCATTGGGAGGACAGGGGTGGATGCCATAGCCAGGTGAAGGTAGCAGTATCTCTGGGCTGACAGTGCACAGAGCAAAGTTCATGGTGTATGAAATGGTTAGGATTGTGGAGGAAACCGATTTCCTGTGCATTTGGGAACTAATGATCTAGATGGAAATAGCATTTTGGAAATCCAAGCAAGGTTCCAAGAACTTGCCAGAGTCTGTCGGGATAATGGATGCAACATTTCCTTTTCAGAGATATTGCCAGTACCAAAGGCCTCAGTGGACAAAAAAAAATAAGCTTACAGAGGTTAATGACTGGCTCAGGAAGTGGGGTGAAGAGAATGGGTTGGGGGTGTTAGGGAACTGGAATGGAGTTTGGGAGGATAAGGGACTATATGCCAAGGACAGGTTTCATCTTGCCCCATTAGGGAAGGAAGTCTTAAACAGGGATGGCTGACTACATACAAGAAAGGTGGGGTTAAACTTGTAAGGGGGAAAGGATGAGGAGGGCTGACCAGAAGCCCTCCTCCAGATGAGGAGTAGTAGTCAAGCCCAAGAGGGGAGGGAAACAGACTGGAGGTGGAGGTTTCAGGAGGAGCAGGGAGGATAGAAGTATAAGGAATCTGGGTGGGGTTGAGAAGAGGATCAGGAAAGGGTGGGGGTTGGTGTTAGTAAATGCCAGGAGCTTGGGAAACAAGTTGCCAGAGTTCCAGGCCATGCTGTTCGAGGGGGTGGATGTGGCGGCGGTCACGAGACGTACCAACAAAACCATGACTGGGACCTAAATGTACAGGGTACACTATGCTTAGGAAGGATAGAAAGGAGGTCAGAGGGGATGGAGTGGCTATGTTCATTAGAGATGATATAGAAATTACTATGGTAGAAGAGGCAGAGGGAAACGTGGAGGCCTTATGGGTCATCTTAGATCCCCAGCAGGAGATAAGTCAAGCTGGGAGTAGTATAGGCCCCGGGATGAGTGATGTTCTAGAAGATGGTTTGCTGGACAACATCATTGCCCAGTGTGGTCCAAAAGGAAGGAGTGGTGTTGATGGGGGACCTAATATGCCAGGTACAAACTGGGGAACCATGTCCTCTAGGGTGGCCAAGGAGCAGAGGCTGCTAGATGGCTTCCAGGATGTGTTCTAACACAGCATGTGATGGAGCCCACAAGGAGGGGCATGTCCTGGATGTGGTTCTGGCAGATGGGGATCTGGTAAGGGACATAGTTGTACAGGACCCCTGACTGGGAGTGACCACAATACTGTCTGGTTTCAAATAAGCATGGGGGAGTGGGGGTGAGATCTAGGACACTGGCAGTGGACTTCAGGGGCAGACTTATGGGCATGGAAATTCTCAAGGATCACTTGAAGGGATTACCTCAACACAAGTGTGGAAGGAGATGGGAGGTCATAAAGCGGAGACTTCATGAGGCAGTCAGGATCTCGCTAAGTTGAAACGTAAGGGAGCAAGGTCACGTAAACCATGCTGGTGGTCCAGTGAGGTACAGGTAGCAGTCAGAGAAAAGAAGGCGACGACAAAAATATAAAACAAGAAGAGGGATAGGATAAGGAAATGTACCAGCTTGCATCTAGAAAAGTCACCTGTATGGTGAGGGGAGCAAAGTCCAGTAAAAGCAGCGGCTGGCACAGAGGATACAGGGAGGAAAAGGGTTCTTCCAGTACATTGGGGAGTGGAGAAAACTAAGGGCCATCTCAGCAGATTGAGATCAGAAGGAGGGTGGGTGGAAGAGGCGAGGACCAGGCAGAGGTATTTAATGAGTACTTTGCCTCTGTGTTCGCTAGGGAGGGGATGGGATATCTACAAAGCAAGGCATGAAGGGATAGAAGCGGCAGGAGTGGGATCAGGGAGCAACAGAAATGGAGCAAGAGGGAGGAAAGGTACCCCAGGGTGTCACATCTGGATAAGGATAAAAGACCAGTAAGGGGAGGGGTCGATGATGCTATCTCCACCAAAAGGGTGTGGTTGCCCTCAAGGCCCTAAAGAAAACAAATCTCAGGGCCGGATGGCATTCATCCCAGAGTACTATGGGAATTGGCGGACATACTGGCTGCACCCTGGCGGAGCTTTCAGCAAGTCACTTGAGACAGGAGGTACCTAGTGATTGGCGAGAGGCACATGTGGTACCAATCCATAAGGGGGTCGAGGGAAGTACCAGGTAACTATAGACCCATCAGTTTGACCTCGGTGGTGGGAAAATGAATGGAGAGTATACTAAAGGAACGATTGGGGGTGTACTTGGAGGAGGTGGGAGGTCTGGATAGTCGGCAACATGGGTTTGTGCCAGGTAGATCATGTCAAACCAACCTTGTGGAGTTCTATGAATGGGTAACATCAGAACTGGACAGGGGTAAGCCTGTTGATGTATTATTCTTGGACTTCAGCAAGGCGTTTGACTCTGTCCCCCACAATGGTCTGGTGGAGAAACTGATGGGGTTAGGAGTAGGCCCTTTGATGGTCAGATGGATTGAAAACTGGCTAGCTGGACGCACTCAGAGAGTAGTGGTCTGTGGGGACTCTCAAACCCAGAGAGGTTGGTAGTGGGTACCAGGAGGCTCGGTCCTGGGACCGATCCTGTTTAATGCATACATATCGGACATCAGGGAGGGTATAGGGTGTGAAATGAGTCTCTTCGGATGACTCAAGATGGGAGCAGTAGTTGAGGGAGAAGAGGGAGGTGGCCTGCAAGGGACCTGGACACCCTGGAAAGCTGGGCTCACGCATGGAAATTAATTTCAATATCACCAGTGCAAGTGTTGCATCTTGGTCGGAAACCCCAAACACAGGTACACCCTGGGAGGAGGCGCTGGAGGCCTCGATGGGGAAAAAGCTAGGGTCATGGTGGATACATGTATGAATAACTCTGAGCAGTGCAGGAGAGCAGCTAGCAAGGCAAACAGGATGTTGGGATGCATTGTGAGGGGATCACCTCTAGGAGCAAGGAAGTGATTCTGCCTCTGTACAATGGACTGGTTAGACCACACCTTGAGTACTGTGTACAGTACTGGAGACCACATTTGAAGAGGACATACAGCTCCTGGAGAGGGTACAGAGGGAGGGCAACAAAGATGATACGAGGGCTAGGGTTTGACTTATGAGGACAGACTGAGGAGCTCTGCCTGTTTTCATTGGAGGAGAGGGAGAGACAGGGGGACATGATTTGAGGTCTTCAAGTACCTCAAGGGGAATAAATAGGGTAAACATGGAGGGGATCTTTAGGCTAAAGCAGGGAGGTATCACCAGAGGGCATGGTTTGAAGTTGGAAGGTGGAAGGGTGAGGGGAAAAGAGGAGGAGGTTTTCACCGAGAGGGTGGTGGACCCTTGGAATGCACTGCCTGGTGAGCTGGTTCAGAGATCCACAGTGGAGGGCTTCAAGAGAGGGTGGGACAGACACAGAAAGTGGATGTATCAGATGATAGCCTGTCCCGAGGGGGTGGGGATGGATGATAGGGGTTTCTAGAGAACAAGGGATGGGAGGGTCTCGGCACCCAATTAACGATCTAGGTTCGAGCAGACTCGATAGACCGTAAGGCCTAATCTGCTGGCAAATAGTATGTTAGTTACCTAAACCAGACAATAGAAGCACTCTGGGTAGGGGAGTTGACACCAGACAATTTACAGGCGAAAGAGTCCTGAAAGAACTCCTAAAACTCAAGGTGGACAAAGCAATGGGGCCTGATGGGATTCACCCCAGAATCCTAAAAGAACTAAGGGAGGACCTAGTGACACCACTGACCACACTTTTCAACAAATCATGGGAGGACGGGGTGGTACCTGAGGACTGGAGGAGGGCAGATGTGATTCTCTTCACAAAAGTGGGAGCAAGGCAGAAGCAAGAAACTACAGACCTGTAAGTTTAACTCAGTGGTAGGGAAATGATGGAATCACTTGAAAGAAAGAATTGTTGAGTACCTAGAGGCCAGCGGGCACAGGACCCAAAGCAGCATGGATTTACAGCAGGAAGGTCATGTCAGACGAATCTAATAGATTTCTTTGACTGGGTGACCAAAGTAATAGACCAGGGAAGGGCTGTGGATATAGCCTACCTAGACTTTAGCAAGGCATTTGACACAGTCCCGCACAAAAGATTAATAATCAAGTTAGCCAGCTTGGGAGTGGATCCTAGGGTGGTAGCCTGGGTTGCAAACTGGCTGCACAACAGGACACAGAAGGTAATAGTGAGTGGCACATATTCCGAAGAAAGGGGGGTCACTAGTGGAGTACCTCAGGGCTCAGTACTGGGTCCAGTCCTTTAACATCTTTATAGGTGATATTGCAGAGGGTCTGAGGAAAGGTATGCCTCTTGCAGATGATACAAGATCTGTAACAGAGTTGATACACAAGGGGGTAGAAAGGATGAGAAGGACTTGGCAAGGTTGGAGGAATGGTCAGACATATGGCAACTTAGATTCAATGCAAAGAAGTGCAAGTAATGCACCTGGGAAACAAAACCCAGGAGAAGAGTACACAATAGCAGGGAGGTACTAACAACAACAAAATGGAACGGAGTTGGGGGTAGTCATATCGGATGATCTAAAGGTGGGTAAGCAATGTGAGAAGTCAGTGAGGAGAGCCAGGGGGATACTGGGATGCATAGGAAGGGGCATCACAAGTAGAACAAGCATTTGTCAATGCCGAATGTTGCTTGCTTCTATGTGCTGTTTAGGAATTTGGAAGTCATTGGAGTGCAAATATTGAAAATTCGCGAACTTACGAGCGTGCGTAGGAACTGCGCAATGCACACTCGTAAAACAGTCATTTTTAGGAATTTTTTCACCAAATTTTCAACATAGCCATTTTAAGACCTCTGCTCATGAACAGTGTCACTGTGATTTTCTTAATGTGTCCCATACATTGATTTCGCACACCGACTGCGCCATTGTGCGCTACATGGGCGGAAACACGTTTTCGGTGAGATGTGAAAAATGACAGCTGTACTGCTCATAAGGAGGTGTGGTAAAATGGCAATGTTGAAAATCTGGAGTGAAAATATTGAAATTTCACAAACTTACGAGCGTGCGTAGGAACTGCAAAGCATCGCTCGTAAAACAGTCATTTTTAGGAATTTTTTCACCAAATTTTCAACATAGCCATTTTAAGACCTCTGCTCATGAACAGTGTCACTGTGATTTTCTTAATGTGTCCCGTACATTGATTTCACACACCGACTGCGCCATTGTGCGCTACATGGGCGGAAACACATTTTGGGTGAGATATGAAAAATGACAGCTGTACTGCTCATAAGAAGGTGTGGTAAAATTGCAATTTTGAAAATCTGGA
The DNA here is from genome assembly GCA_016271365.2 of Neoceratodus forsteri. Classification (NCBI taxonomy): domain Eukaryota; kingdom Metazoa; phylum Chordata; order Ceratodontiformes; family Ceratodontidae; genus Neoceratodus; species Neoceratodus forsteri. Next base: position 1,031,323,324 of record CM057455.1, read on the forward strand.
GTGAAAATATTGAAAATTTGCGAACTTATGATGTTAGAACTATGCAACACACACTAGTAAAACAGTCATTTTTTAGAATTTTCACCAATTTTCCAAATAGGCTTTTGAGAGCCACCTTATGAACACTGGCAGTGTCATTTCATTAATCATTCTGGAAGGTGATTTCGCACAGTGGCTGCAAATCACCCTTCCAGGCCCGAGTAACGCCATGACAGTGCAAGAATTCATGAGGAGGGGTCCCAAAACCCATGTTGAAAATTTGGTGCAAAAATTCCAAAAATGCCTGAGATATGCAACAAAGTTGAAAAACCCTATCTATCCCATTATACAGCTTACGGCATTTCCTCAGTTCGCGTCAGGTTTGAAGAGTGCAGGCGTGTTCCGGTCCACCGAAGATCGTCGCGCGGACTCGGAGGTAAGTATGGGGTGAGGGGAGGTGTGGGGAGGCGGGGTGCGCAGTGGGTGGGTGCGGGTTGTGGGGGGGCAGGGAGATTGCGTGGGACCGTTTTTTTCTTTACAGGTTTTTTTTTTAAATGACAACGCGGGACGTTTGCCACGCTGGGGTGGGCTCCCAGTGTGGCAGAAGGATGGCTGGGGAGGCGTGGAGCCGATGGGGGACTGGGCACCCCCGTCGGTCATGACAACTGTTGCCACGCTGGGGTGGGCTCCAGCGGCACCCTGTACTGGGGAGACAGTGGAGCTGACGGGGATTGGGCACCCCATCGGTGACAGCATTGGGGAGACAGTGGAGCCGACAGGGATTGAGCACCCCCTTCGGCCATAACAAGATTTTGCCATGCTGGGGTGGGCTCCAAGCGTGGCACCTGGATGCTTTGGGGGGGCGTGGAGCCGACGGGGGATTGGGCACCCCCGTCGGCCGTACAGTGAGGGGGAAGGCACATGAGCACGTGTGTGTGTGTGTGTGTGTGTGTGTGTGTGTGTGTGTGTGTGGAGAGCTCTGCTCACTTAAGCGGAGCTCTCCCTTTCAAATGTATGCCACTGCATTTTCAGCTTGTCATAGACAGCTGCAGCAGTGATTGGGGAACTGAGGCCGTGCCTGCAAACACACTGACTGCATTGGAAGATGGGCTGACACACCTCCGAAAACTCGGATGATGGCACTATGTTTCTTGCACATGCATGCAAGCAACATAAAAAGGGAAGTGGTTATCCCTCTGTACAGACAGTTGGTGAGACTCCATCTGGAGTACTGTGTGCAGTTTTGGAGACCTCATCTACGCAAGGACATAGACAGGATGGAAGCAGTCCAGAGGAGGGCAACTAAAATGGTGCAGGGTCTGCAGCAGAAATCATATGAAGAGAGACTGAGAGAGCTTAATATGTAAACCCTTGATGAAAGGAGGGACAGGGGGACATGATAGAAACATTCAAGTACCTCAAGGGAATCAACAAAGTCCAGGAGGGTAGCATCTTTCAGAAAAAGAGATGTGTAAGAACAAGGGGACACAATTTAAAGATAGAGGGGGGACAGCTCAGTGGTAATGTGAGGAAATCTTTTTTCACGGAGAGAGTGGTGGATACGTGGAACTGCCTTCCTGGGGAGGTTGTTGGGGCTAAAACAGTGGGGGAATTCAAACATGCACGGGACAGACACAAGGCAATTGTAGTGGGGGGTGGCAGGAAGTAGACTGTTGGTTAACTAGAATCTGCAGCTTATCCAGTAGGTAGGGAAATGGGCAGACTGGGTGGGCCAAGTGGCCCTTATCTGCTGTCAAAGTCTATGTTTCTATGTTTCTATTTGCAATGGGAAGGGTATATGGGGATGTGCAGGTACGCATCCTGCATGTCCAGTGCGTATAGCCACTGTCCTGGCCGGAGTAACGGTAGAAGGCTGTGCAAGGAGAGCATTCTGAAACATTTGTACTCCATGAACATGTTCAGGGAGCTGATGTCTCGAATTGGCCTCAAGTCTTCCATCTTCTTTGGAACTAGAAAGAAATGGGAATAATAACCTATCCCCCAAAGGTGAGTGGGGACTGACTATCACCACCTTCAACAGAAGGGATATGACTTCCTCTAGAACCAGAGGAAGATGTTGCAGAGAGTAAGACAACTGGGGGGGGGGAGGTTTCTGCAGAAACTCTACTGAATGTCCGGCGAATATGAGCTGGAGCACCCAAGTGTCCAATGTTATCCTCTCCCAACCCAGCAGATAGGAGGAGAATCTCCCCCCTACCAATTCCTCTGGAATGGTCAGAGGCAGAGGGAGAGGTAGGGAGTTAGGAGGTGTGGGGCAGTGCAGCAGCTGAGGCTCCTGCAGACTTTTTGCTGAGGGGGGGGGTCTTGGTTGCTGGAGGCACCCGACGTTTATTCACGCACTTTCCTTGAGGATTTTGTTTTTGTCGGGTTTGGCAACGGAAAGGACGTCGCTGCCCCTGAGGGGGTCTGTACAAAGTCTGGACAGACTTTAGTGTAGTGCCCTTCTCTTGCAATTAGGTTATGATGTCCTTGACATCACCCCCGAACAGCACCGAACCCTTGAAGGGAGCATCCTGTACAGCGGACTGTACCTCAGGAACCAATCCTGACACACAGGGTCAGGCATGATGCTGTAGACCCACAGTGAAAGCAGAGTTCCTGCCAGCTGTGTCCACCACATCGTAAGTGGCATGAAGCTTGTGCCAATGGGCCAAATGAGCAGAACAGACTAGGTCTCCCAGTTCCTGCTTAGTTTGTGAATCAGGTAGGGAGCCCAACTTGGATTCCTCCTGGCTAAGGATGGACTTCTGGAAATCCCCCATATGGCTGACATAATTGAGAGCCCTGATGCCTATGGTTGAAGAGGAATAGATCTTCTTCCCGTACTGATCCAGAAGCCGGGATTCCTTGTCAGGCGGGGACAAGCTCAGATATTAAGGGCTGGCGGAATGGCCATGGACGGTGCTGATGATAACCGAATTCGCCTTGGGGTGAAAACTGAGAAAGTCTGTACCCTCCGGAGCCTGGTATAGCCTATCCGCCTTCCTCGGAAGGGGAGCTAGCATGGAAGGTTGTTTCCAGATGGTGAAAACAAAATCAACGTGAGGCTCTATCCAGGGTGGAATCAGTGTGGGAGCGGTCTCTGGCAGATCCAAATGAGCAGCGAGTTTCTTATGCTGTGGGTCTGGCTCCACTGATTGCCACTGGCATGTTTTCTGGATCTTCCTTAAGAGCTCCAGAAAGGAGTGGTCCTCCGGAGGTGACTTTGGAGGATCCCTCAGCCTTGGGCGTTCTGGAGTATGGGGCTTGTCTCCATGATCAGAGTAGTTGGACTCAGATTCTGAGTCAGGTGCCTCTGAGGAAAAAGAAGAAGACTCCTCCCTGGGAGGGGGAGGAATGAGCCCTCTGGGGAGCTCCCAGGGGCACGTGTCCTCCCCACCTCAGGCACCAGAAGGTTCTCCTCTAGCAGATAAATGGGAGGAAGTCTCCCGTCTCCGACATAGGGGGTCCAGTGTAGGGGACAGACGTCGGGAGACGACTCTCGACCTCCTTGGTGATCTGAGCCCTGGCCTTAGCCCACTAGGAGGCCAAGGTCTCCTTCAGATCTGCTGGCAGCTGTGGAGTGGGCAGCGGAGGTGGAGGTGGGGGATACAGGTAGTGTGGGTACCCGTAACAGGAGTATCCATAGCCCAACAGCAGGAAGCCCAGCATTGGGTACTGAGGTGTCAGGTACTACGGCGTCGGATACCGAGGGTCCAGGTACTGTGGCATGGGGTATTGCGGTGTCGGGTAACCTGGTGCCAGGGCTCTGATGGAGCAGAAGGACCTGGCAAAGGCCCTGCTGCTGGGCCGGATGGAGGGAGTGTCGGCCCTGCAGGCATTGGGCCCGGTGTAGGTATACTGTCGAGAGGGTCAGATGGTCCTGACAGAGGAACGGGTCTTCTGTCAGGCAAAGATATGCCAGAGGGCTGTGTTGGGTCGACCAGAATCGGAACCGACGTCACGGGGGGGGGGACCCTGATGGCAGCGTCCTGAGGTAGTTGGTCTCAACCAGGGAATGAAGGTTGAAATCCCTGGGTGTAAACAGAGGGGACACTGAGACCTCAGCAGGCAACAGGGTTATCCATTGTAGAGAGCCTGGGGTGTCAAATGTGTCAACAGGGTCTGGCACAGGCTGGTTGACCGGGTGGTCATCTGAGGAGCCAACGTCCGACTTATCGGATTCTCTGTCCGAGGAAGGCCATGAAGGAGTGGTGGCCTTGTCAGAAGGGGGTTGGGCTGGATGATCACCTGAACAGGTGATTGGCTTAGCAGTCCTGTCCAGGCAGGCATTGGTAGGACCGACGTCCGACTTATCGGACCCGCTCAGACCAGAAGGCCGTGAAGGAGGAGCGGCCTTAACGGGAGCAGAGGCCTCCTTTGCCCCGGAGGCTCCCAAAAGGGCCCAGGTGCAAGCCCAACAGGAGGGGCCACGCCTCTTGGTAGCCACCAAGATGGCCACGAGACAATCCCGAAGAGATGTTACCTTTAGGGCCGCGACTCCAGCCGAAGTCACGGCTGCTGTAAAAGACGACTCCAGCTCCTGGTGCTTCTCCTTGTCACACTTTTTTTTGTGACCTTCAGGGGAAGTGGATGCCTGCCTAAGTTCCTTTAACTCTTTTTCCATGGAGGCCATTTTCTTCTTGAGGAGATGGGCTTCCAAGGACTGCTGCCTTCTCTTGCGGGTAGCTGAGTTGAACTTCTGGCAGTGCTGGCACTTCTCCACGGGGTGGTCGGGGCCTACACAGAAGAAGCAGATGGAGTGGCCATCCTTGTGTGGAAGCTGGGAAACACATGAGTCGCACTTGTTTTTATGCAATTCGGAGGGCGTCGGGGACGACATACACAGTAGATATGGTCAGAAAAACTGAGTAAATCGAGAAAAAAGGTTGAAAAAGTTGAAAACCTTAGGACCGAACAAACTGACAAGTGCTGTTCTACCGCGTGGAATTTTGACAAGCCGATGGCGGGAATGAACTAGAGGGCGGGCATGGAGGACCGCCCCTTTATACCTATGTCGATGATGCTCCGGTCACCTGGCGGTGGCGGTCCCCAAGAGACTGCTAGCTAGAAGTTTTCCATGGGGTCCTGATGCCTGCATGCTTAGTCCTATATGAGAATACCTACTGCAAGAGCCCTCTCAAAGTAAGATTAGTAGATCTTCAAGAGGAGCTCTTGCAGCAGGCTATTACCATTAGGAATAATACAGCAGGCCTTAGGACCCACTGGGAAACTCTTAGCAAGCAGTACCCAGCAGGGCCCGCCCCCCCATCTTTACCGCAGTTCACCCACTGAAGACCCATGAACGGGCCCCAACAGATGAACCAGGCAAAGCATGCCCATGTTATGCTGAACTCTCCGGGGGGGAAGGAGGGCGGGAAAGCAACGCCTGCTGCAAGAGCGCCTCGCGAAGATCTACTGCTACATTCTTACGTAACTGTACTGTCTTACTTTGAGTGGAAGCTCTTGCAGCAGGATATTACCATTAGGACTGAATCCCAAGCAGTCCTGCATGAAGGAGGCGATACGCCCTGGGAGGAGGATGACTAAAACGTCATCGCATACATAGGCAAGAAAAAACAGATTATTCATCTGTAACAGTAGTTCTAGGAGTGGTATATGTTCATCCACTCTCTTTGGCATGTCCCTTTCCACTTTAAATCTTGCCAGAAGTCTTCAAGTTGGCTCCTCCCACCCACCCGGGTGGTATAACCCTTGGCTCCACCCCATGATGCCAGATCTTAGCCCGCTGGAAGCCAGGTGTTGTGTGTCCGCAGCCGGGGGAGGTCAGGTGGGTCTGTGTTCATGAACAACATATACCACTCTTAGAACTACTGTTACAAGTAAGTAACCTGTTTTTCTAGGATCATGGATATGTTGTTCATCCACATTCTTTGGCAGACTCCTAGCAGTTCTCTGGGAGGAGGAAGGCAAGGTACACACCCCCTACTTAGGGAACAGAGATTGGAGAACTGAGGCCCCAAAGCCAGCATCCCGGCGTGACTCAAGGTCGATGTGGTAATGGGTAATGAAGGCGTTTGCTGACTTCCAGGTAGCAGCCCAGCAGATTTCCTGGATAGAGATGTCCCTGGAAGCAGCCACCGATGCAGCGGTATGGTGGGTAGAAAAAGCTCTTATCCCTATGGGAGGCTCCATGCCCACCAACTCATAACAAAGACTTATGCAAGATGTAATCCACCTTGCAATAGTCCATTTTGCTGCAGGTCTGCCAGAAGCGGCTTCAGCGTAGGTGACAAACAGCTGGGGAACCGCTCCCCGGATTTCCACCATTCTCTCCTTGTAATAGGAGAGAGCTCATCTCAGGTCCAAAGTATGGAGCTTGTACTCGGCTCCAAGGTGTAATAGGGTAGTAAACCAGCAGAGTTAACACCTGGTTAAGGTGAAACTCTGACACCACCTTCTGAAGGAATTCCGTGTGGGGGCACAGGACAACTTTGTCCCTGTGGAAGACCAGATAAGGGGAGTCCGCCGAAAGTGCCTGGAGCTCCCCGTCCTTCTGGCAGACGTGATAGCCACCAGAAAGGCTGACTTCCATGACAAGTGTGACAAGGCACGCTTGTGCATCGGTTTGAATAGCTTGCCCATGAGCTTTACCAGTACCAACAGTAGATCCCATGGAGGTGGAGGTTCACGCACCGGAGGGGATATGTGATCCAGGCCTTTGAAAAAGCACCCGACCACTGTCTCCCACACCGTCAGCTGACTGGCCCACGCCTGGTAAGCAGAGATGGCTGCCATGTGCACCCTAAGGGTCGATGACTGAAGACCCACTTTGGACAGACACCAAAGGTAGTTGAGAATGTTAGCCACTGGACAGGACAGGGGGTCCAGGCCCTTGCCCTGACACCAAATGGAAAACCTTTTCCATTTGAAGGCATAACATTTCCTGGTAGATTCCTTTCTGGATCCCTCCACCACAGTGAGGACATCCTCAGAAAGTCCCAAAGCCTGGAACTCTAGCAGCTCAGATACCAGGCTGTGAGGTGCAGAAATTGAAGGTCCGGATGGTATACCTTCCCCGATTGAGAGAGATCAGGTCCAGGCATGCGGTAAGCCACTCTGGGGCGGCCTGCAGCTGAGGCGGAGGAGATCTGGATACCAGAACTGGCACGGCCAGTCTGGAGCTACCAGAATCACCTTCGATTGTTCCTCCTCACCTTGAGGAGCACCTTGTGGATCAAGGGAAATGTAGGGAAGGCATAGAGGAGGCTTGGGGTCCACGGCCTTGAGAAGACATCCCCCTGCAGTGAGCCCTGCTGAGGGGGGCAGACATGAAACAGCCTCAGCTTGGTGTTGTCCCTGGAGGCAAACAGGTCCACCATCAGTTTGCCCCAGTGGGAGAACAGGGTGTAAAGCTCCCTCCGGATGGAGAGACCACTCATGAGATGTCTCACCTAAATGGCTAAGAGCATCCACCAGATGGTTTGAGGCTCCTGTCACATGGATGGCTAGGAGATCCACCTGCAAATGGTTGACGAGGGTCCAGATGTGGAGCGCCTCTCTGCAAAGCAGATGGGAGTGCATGCCACTCTGTTTGTTGAGGTAGGACATGGCCTTGGTATTGTCCGTCAGGACTTGAACCATTTGAACCCAGAGCTGAGGAGTGAAAGCTGACAGCGTCAGTCTGACTGCTCTGAGCTCCAACAGGCTGATGTGGTATTGGGACTCCTCAGGGGTCCAGAATCCATGGGCCCTTTTGTCCCCCCCATGTGGGCTCCCCAGACCATGAGAGAGGCATCGGTCATGAGAACGGCCATTGGCTCGGGGCAGACAAATGGGATCCCTTCCTGCAACCGGTCTGGAGCGGTCAACCATTGGAGAGCGTCCCACATCTTCTGGGTTACAGTGATCAGCTGGTCGAAATGACCATGGTGCTAAGTCCACTGGGAAGCCAGCTCCCACTGGAGAGGGCACATGTGCAACCGGGCCCAATGGACCACTGAGGTACATGCTGCCATATAACCCAGAAGGCGAAGAAAGTCCCGGGCAGGGCATAATTGCCTAACCAGAAATGATTGGGCAAAGGAGGAGAGGACCGCCGCTCTGCCTGCTGGGAGCCGAGCTCTGGCTTGACGAGAGTTGAGCTCTGCCCCGATGAAGCACATCACCTGAGAAGACACGTGTTCTGACTTGGCCTCATTGATCAGGAGGCTGAGTTGGGAGCAGGTCTGGAGGGCCAGGTCCCTGGACCTATCCACCTCCTGCTGGGTGGGACCTGCTAAGAGCCAATCGTTGAGGTAGGGGTAAATTCAGACCCCCCCAACGCAGGCTGCCACCACTGCAGTGCATTTGGTGAAGACCCGTGGGGCTGATGACAGGTCGAACGTCATGGCTCGGAACTCGTACAGGGTCCCCTCGACCCTGAAGTGGAGGAACCGCTGATGAGATGGAAGGATTGGGATGTAAAAGAACACGTCCTGCAGATCCAGTGACCAGAACCACATGTTTCGCTCCAAGGATGGTATGATCTGGGACAGAGTGACCATCCGAAAGGTGCGTGACCTGACATACTGATTCAGGTCATGCAGATCTAAAATGGGGCACCAGCCCCCATCCAGTTGGGTACCAGGAAGTACCTGGAGACAAAGCTTGGGTCTGCTGGAGGATCCACCATTGGAGCTACTACCTCCTTGAGGAGGAACTGAGCAACGTAGTCTCGGAGAGTTGACTGAGTCTGGACGGATACTCTTTCCTCCTGATGGTGCAGGCTCAGCCTGGAGAGTGCTACTCAAATTCCAGAGACAGTCCCTGACCGACCACTTCAAGAACCCACCTGTCCATAGTGACAGTTGATCAGGCGGAAAGGAGATGGCGGAGCTGGCCCCCCATGGGAGGACCCAGAGCTGGTGTGACGGGAGAGGGGAGGCAGCCCCCGCCCCGTCACTGAGCAGGCTTGTAGGAGGAGGATCCAGGACTCTGCCTCCTTTATGGGCCTGGGAGGGCCCAGGCTTGGGCCAGGGGTGCCAAGCTTGAGCCTACTGCTGCTATTGTCCTCCTTGAAAGGAGGGTTGCTGTGCCACAGGGGAAGAGTGCCGAAAAGGCTTCTTCTGCTGGTTCTTGCCCGAAGAACCCTTAACAGAAGTAAAGTCCAAAGTGACACTGGACTGCTCAATATGCTGAAGGTGACCAGCCACACCCGGACCGAAAAGATTGGTGCCCAGGAAAGGCACAACAGCTAGTTTGTGCTGAGTATCCGTTGGAAAGGAGGAGCGTCTCAGCCAAGCCCTGCGATGAGAGGCAACTGTGACTGCCATCGAATGGGCACTCGAATCCCCAGTGTCCAGGGCTGTCTGAAGCTGCTGTTTGGAAACAGCTTGGCACTGATCCCAGACCTGCTTGACCGTGGTCTGCACGTCCACAGGGAGGTGTGGGAGGACTTCATCCAAACACCCCAGGAGGGCATGGGAGAAGTGTGCCATGATGACGGACGAAGTTGCCTGATGAAGGCCTAAAGAAGAGGCCGCAGAGAGCTTCCTGGCCGAATGATCCAAGAGTTTGGATTCTTTCTCAGGTCATCAGTCCATGTCAGCAGAACTGCCAGTATGCCTTAACACAGAGGCGGTCACCAGACTCTCGGCCGAAGGGTGCTCTGTGAACCCCGCAAGGGACCCCATGGGCACCTCATACTTATGTGCCATTTGGGCAGATGGAGCTGGACAAGGGGCAAAGCGCTGCCAGAGTTCTGAGGCCGGGCCAACAATAGCTTTGGCCACAGGAAGCACCTCCATTGCAGAATCCCCCTCTCTTGAGGATGTCCGTGAGAAGGTACTCTGCCTTTTTCTGGATTGGCTCCAGGGCCATCCCTGTGGACTCAGAGATGAGTGAAGAATGCCCTGAAAGGATGAAAGACCTTCCTCCGTCTCTAACCAACCAGCCGATTCGTCATCCCCAGGATGAGAATGTAGGCCAGTTACATCCGAATCCAAGGAATCCGGATACAGCTGTCGACTGCTCAGGTCACCCTCAACCAGCCGAGGGCAGTCTGGGGTGACAGTGACCGAAACACACCGGGGAAGCCCGGTGTCTGCCCTATCCAGGATGCATGTGGAATCAAGCAGTACTCCGCTCAGTATGCCTTCCTGGTAAAACTCTTAAATAAATAAAACAAATAAATCTTCCTCAGAAGGAGCCCCTCCCACAAGCTGCTTGGCAGGTGGTTCCTCCACTATCGGTGGAGAAACCGGTTTAGGCCGAACCGGAGGTTTCGCCGGCTCCATGGGCGGGGGAAATGACTTGATTGGCTCTGAAGGAGTCAGCTTCAGCCTAGGGGATGAAAGCCAAGTAATGGCCAGAGTAGAAGCCAGGGTTGGCTTGTGCCCAGTCAAAAATCAGCTGTTGCCACATGAGGTCCTCATAACGCCAACAGAGTTTCTGCCGGAGCTTCTATTCATCCGAGGAGGATGAGGATGACCGATGGCATCTCCTCTTTGTAGAGCACTTGTGGCTCTTCCTCGGCCTTTCAGTCGAGGGGGTCTTGGCCCTCAATCGAGATCGGACAGGCCGACTCGGTCGCTCGGGATACACTGGCAGGACCGGTGATTTCCCGGGGTTGGGGACCACTTCCTTGATGGGATTCCCAGCAGGCTGGGTCTCCTTGTCGGGGAAAGTAAGGACCAGAGTCCGATCCAAGAGAGTTGATGACCAGAGTCGGTGACAATGGATCGATGAAGATTTCAGCATCGTCGATAGACACTTCAATCAACTGTCCAGATGGCAAAGTCGTGAAGCCAGCGGCCGAAGAGGCAATTTCAACCAAAGTTGAGACTGCTGGTTCCTGAGACCGAGATCTCTTCTGGTCACAAGAACATCTTCGCCGAGATGAGGACAATCCTGGGTCCTTTTTCCGCTTACAGGACCAAGAGGAGTGTGTGCCCACAGGACCCTCCCCATTAATCAGGAGATACTGGCACAACTCTCAGAAAGAACCCAAGAAGGTGGAGCCCAGGTTGAGCGGAACGAAGAAGCTCCGAGAGGAAGATTCTGTGGCCTGAGCCGCTTCCTCCTTGAAGGCTTGCAAGCGTTCCAATTGCTCAGTGGATCCCACGGCCACGGAAACCGCCCACTGAGCCTCCTTAGATTTCACCGGAGGGTTCCTTTCCTCCGGCTTCCCCAACTTCTGGCATGCGAGATGGTCGTCGAGGAATTTAGGATGAAAAGCAAGACAAAAATCACACTTCGAGGTGTCATGGTCGACACCGAGGCAATAGACGCATGTGGTGTGGAGATCGGTGCACAACATCTTCTGGCCACTCGAACACTGGCAAAATCCGGGGAAGACTTGTCTTCCATAATCGAATGTAAGTAGTCACGATTGCTAATGCAAACTAGGCGAAGTTTCAAAATAACTGAAGGTTTTGAAGCAAGGGCCTACAAAATGCAGGAGCACGGAGGAGGCAACCTGAATCTTCCAGTGGAAAGGAAGCTCAGGCGTCATGGGGCAGAGCCAAGGGTTATACCACCTGAGTGGGTGGGAGGAGCCAGTTTGAAGACTTCCGGCAAGATTTAAAGCGGAAAGGGACATGCCAAAGAGTGTGGATGAACAACATATCCACAATCCTAGAAAGGTAAGGTTGTCAGGAGAGCAATCCTTGGAGGATCGCTAGGCCGAACCCAGCCCAGCGCCTAGAAGCTACGTCCAGGCTATAGTGCCTGACAAAGGTGTACACTGAACTCCAGGTAGCTGCTGCACAAATGTCCCTTATGGAGACATTTTTCAAGGAGGCAAAGGAGGTAGCCACTCCTGTGGTAGAATGACCTCTGACCGAACCTGGAAGAAGTTTGTTGTGTTTATTGTAATAATAGAATATAAAGTGGACTAACCACCTTGATATAGTCTGTTTAGACACTGGCTTGCCCAGGTGTTGAGCCACAAAAAGTTGCTCCAATTTGCAATGAGAAGCCGTATGCTTCAGATAATACCTCAGCACCCTGTGGACATCCAAGGTGTGTAGAAGAGCTTCCCCTCTGTTGGAAGGTTAAGAGTAATAAACTGGAAGGCCAGCTGACTGGTTGAGGGTTAAACTCAAACCACTTTGATAAGAAAAGTACAGTTACGTAAGAACTTACCGTAACAGTAGATCTTCGAGAGAGGCTCTTGCAGTAGGTAATTACATGTAGGACTGACATCGGCAGGTGGCAGGACCCCACGGAAAAATTTCTAGCTAGCAGTCTCTGGCAAGGGACCACCCCCACGTCAGGTGACCGGCGTCAGGAGATGTCAGTATAAAGGGGTCCCTCACGCCCGCCTTCCAGTTCTTTCCCACCACAGGCCACAAGAGACCGGATGAGAAAGGAGCGGATATTTCCCTCACTGGAAAAGGAGCTGAAAAAGCTTAGGGGGATGGAGGGCGGGAAGGTATTACCTACTGCAAGAGCCTCTTTTGAAGATCTACTGTTATAGTAAGTTCTTACGTAACTGTACTATCTTACTTCGAGAGGGCTCTTGCAGTAGGTAATTACATATAGGACTGAGTCCCAAGCAGTCTGGAACAAGAAGAAACACATGGGAGGAGGAAAGCTACTCAAAGCAGATCCTCTAGCTGTGAATGCCATAAGAAAGAAGGCCTTGCAGAACAGCAAGCCCGAAGCCTGTTCTACGGCAAGAGGCAATATCCAAACTGTAATGTTTTGTAAATGTATGGACAGAAGTCCAAGTGGCGGCAGCACAAATGTCTGCCGCTGACACATTCTTGAAACATGCCGCAGAGGCAGCAACCCCTCTGGAGGAGTGACCTCTTATTTGACCCGGAAGGGTCTTGTTGTACTTGTCATAACAGAAGGTGATGCAATGAGCCAACCATTTAGACAGGCATTGCTTGGAAACAGCATTGCCTTCTCTTTTGGGGGCAAAAGAGACAAAAAGTTGATCAGTCTTTCTGAGATCCTTTGTTCTGTTAGTGTAGTATCTCAGAATGCGGTGAACGTCCATAGTGTGAAGTAGATACTCCCCCTGATTGGAGTACTGCATATAGAAGGTGGGTAATTCTATGGACTGGATCAATGTAGATTCTGTTACCACCCTGGGGAGAAACTTAGGATTGGTGCGCAGAGCCACGCGTTCTTTGTGAAAAATCAAGTACGGGATTTTACACATCACAGCCTGGAGCTCGGAAATCCTCCGAGCAGAGGTAATGGCCACTAGGAAGAGTGTCTTCCATGAAAGGAACTTCATGTCTGCTGAGGTCACCGGTTCAAAAGAAGGCAAAGTAAGTTTCTCAAGAACAAAGTTCAAATCCCAAGGAGGGGCAGGAACTTGGATAGGGGGTCTCAAGTGAAGAACCCCTCTGAGGAAAGTCTTAGAGACTTCCAGTTGAGCAAATGTCCCAAACCCCGAAGGGAATATGGTAGGCCGAAATGTCCGCCATGTGTACCTTCAGAGATGAGTGACTAAGACCCAGGTCGAAGAGGTGATGCAGGTACTCCAGCAGTCACCCAACTGAGCAAAAGAAAGGCTCGAAGCCTTTTGAAGCAGCCCAGATTGAGAACCGTTTCCACTTCATGGCATAAGTAGACCTAGTGGAGGGCTTCCTAGCCTCCACCAAGATCTCAGCCACCTGGGGAGAAACACCAAAGTGGGCTTGAGCTATGTCTGCAGGAGCCACGCATGCAGTTGAAGGGACTTGAGACCTGGATGAACCAGGGTTCCCTGATCCTGGGTCAATAAAATCTGTGACAGCGGAAGAAGAGGAGGAGGCTCCTCTGAGTATTGTTGCAAAAGAGAGACCCAAACTTGCCTGGGCCAGAAAGGAGCGATCAGAATCATTAGTTTCCTTCTGAACCTAGTTTCTGCAAGACACGTGGGATCAGAGGAATCGGGGGAGGCATAGACGAATCTGTCCCTCCAATCTAAAGACAGAGCATCTCTCCAGAAAATGCCTCACTCTTGAACGAGCAAGCAGAAGTCGGGAAGCTTTGCTTTTAGAGGTGAAGTGAACAGGTCCACCTGAGGTGTTCCCCAACATAGGAAGATATCGTCTAGGACCCCCTGATCCAGCTCCCACTCATGAGCTTGAGCAGACGAGCGACTTAGTTTGTCTGCTAAGGAGTTCTCAACCCCCTGGAACATGAATTGCCATGAGGTGAAGGTCGTGTTGTGCTGCCCAGTCCCAGACTCTCATCGCTTCCCTGCAAAGAGAGTAGGACCAAGTCCCGCCCTGTTTGTTGACGTACCATACCACACACATATCGTCCGTCTGGACAGCTTGGTGGCCTGGAAGAAGATGCAGGTGGAGGGCCTGGAGAGCATAGAGCACCGCCCAAAGCTCGAGCATATTGATGTGCAGTGATTGCTCGAGCTTGGACCAAGAGCCCTGGGTCCGATATGGACCGAGATGGGTTCCCCAACCTTCGCCAGAGGCGTCTGTGGTCAGAGTCTGGGAGGGAAGAGGAAGGAAGAATGGAACTCCCCAAAGAAGGTTCTCTCGAACCATCCACCATTGTAAGTCTCGAATCATGGGAGAGGAGAGGAGACTAGGACCAATTGGTCCAAGTCGTCTATCAACTGATCCCATTGAGAGAAAAGCATCCACTGAGAGACCCTCATGTGAAACCGAGCACGAGGGACTGTCGGGATAGCAGTCGCCAAAAGCCCAAGGAGGCGAAGAACTGACCTTGCACTGACCTGCCTGTGGCCGGACAACAGGCTTATCTGAGTCTGGAGTGTGGCCACCCTGTCCGGAGGCAGAAAGGCCCTGCCTAGGGTCATGTCCACTATCGCCCCAACAAACTGAAGCCTCTGGGATGGGATCAAGTGAGACTTGGAATGGTTGATGGCAATACCCAGACAGGCAAAGACCTGCTGGGTGAGGGATAGGCAGTGCAGGAGTTCCTCCCTGGATGAGGCTGACAGGAGCCAATCGTCCAGGTACAGGAAAACCTTTACCCCCCAGGTACGCAGGTAGGCCACCACCACTGCAAGGCATTTGGTAAATACTCAAGGGGCCGAGGAGAGGCCAAATGGAAGTGCCTTGAACTGGTAGTGGTCCCCCTGGAAAGCAAAATGAAGATATTTGTGGTGAGACGGGTGGATAGCTACAGTGGCGTGAAAAAGTATTTGCCCCCTTCCTGATTTTCTCTATTATTGCATATTTGTCACACTGGATGTTTGCAGGTCTTTAGAGAAAACGTAATATTAGATAAAGGGAACCTGAGCGAACAAATAACACTTGTTTTTTTTTTAATTTCACTTATTTAATGAAAAAAAGTTAACCAACACCAACTGGCACTGTGTGAAAAAGTAATTGCCCCCTTACACTTAATAACTGGTTATGCCACATTTAGCTGCAATGACTGCAACCAAACACTTCCTATAATTCAATATCAGTCTTTCACATCGCTGTGGAGGAATTTTAACCCACTCTTCCTTGCAGAACTGCTTTAATTCAGTAACATTTGGTAGGTTTTCGAGCATGAACTGCTCGTTTCAGGTCCTGCCACAGCATCTCTATTGGGTTTAAGTCTGGACTTTGACTAGGCCACTCCAAAACTTTAATTTTACTTCTTTTTAGCCATTCTGATGTGGACTTGCTTTTGTGTTTTGGATCATTGTCTTGCTGCATGACCTAACTACGCTTCAGCTTCAGCTGATGGAAGGATGACTGGACATTCTCCTTCAGAATTTTCTGGTACAGAGCAGAATTCATGGTTCCTTTAATTATGGCAAGTCATCCAGGTCCTTAGGCAAAGCATCCCACACCATCACACTACCACCACCATGTTTGACTGTTGGTATGGTGTTCTTACTGTGGAATGCTGTGCTTTGCTTTTACGCGAGACATTATGGGATCCATGTTGTCCAAAAGTTCCACTTTGGACTCATCTGTCCATAGAACATTTTCCCAAAAGGCTTGTGGATCATCCAGGTG
Organism: Neoceratodus forsteri; assembly: GCA_016271365.2. Classification (NCBI taxonomy): domain Eukaryota; kingdom Metazoa; phylum Chordata; order Ceratodontiformes; family Ceratodontidae; genus Neoceratodus; species Neoceratodus forsteri. The sequence continues at coordinate 1,031,339,187 of CM057455.1, forward strand.
CTCCTTGGCAAATGAGAGACGAGCATTTATGTTCTTCTTGGTTAGCAGTGGTTTCCCTTGCTACTCTCACATGAAGCCCATTTTGCCCAGTCTCTTTCTGATTGTGGAGTCATGAACACTGACCTTAGCTGAGGCAAGAGAAGCCTGCAGTTCTTTGGATGTTGTTTTAGGATCCTTTGAGACTTCTTGGATGATTTTACACTGCGCCTTGAGTAATTTTGGCAGGCCGCCCACTCCTGGGAAGGTTCACTACTGTTCCAAGTGTTCTCCATTTGGAGATTATGGCTCTCACTGTGGTTCGATGGAGTCCCAGAGCCTTAGAAATAGCTTTGTAACCCTTTCCAGACTGATAGAGGGCAACAAATCTTTTCTGATCTTTTCAGGAACTTCCTTTGATCATGGCATAATGTGCTTGTTGAATCTTTGTGCTGGCAGCGTGACTCTGATGGTAAGGGCAAAATAAGTGAGGTTTATATTGAGCAGGGCTGGCTGTAATCAAGCCTGGCTGTGTTCAATCAGCTGACTCTAATTATCCCTTTAATTGGGTTAATTTAACTAGGGGCAATTACTTTTCACACAGTGCCAGTTGGTGTTGGTTAACTTTTTCATTAAATAAATGAAATAAGTAAAAAAAAAAAGTGTTATTTGTTCACTCAGGTTCCCTTTATCTAATATTATATTTTGTCTAAAGACCTGAAAACATCCAGTGTGACAAATATGCAATAATAGAGAAAATCAGGAAGGGGGCAAATACTTTTTCACGCCACTGTATGTGCAGGTAAGCGTCCTGCATATCCAGAGTGCACAGCCACTGGACTGAGTGGAGGAGGGGAAGAAGGCTCTGCAGTGAGAGCATCCTGAACCTCTTGTACTCCACGAAAAGGTTTAGGGAACTGAGATCTAGAATAGGTCTTACATCTCCTGTCTTCTTCGGGACCAGGAAGAAGTGGGAATAGTAACCCGTTCTTTGCAAGGGAAGGGGGACAGGTTCTATTGCCTCTTTCGGCAAAAGTGCTGAAATTTCTTCCTGGACCAGAAGAGGATGTTCCCGTGAGTACGATGACCTTGGGGGAGGGTGGTTTCTGCAGAAACTCTATTGAGTGTCCTTCTGCGATTAGCTGGAGCACCCATGAATCCGATGTTATCCTCTCCCAGCCCGGAAGGTGGAGGGAAAACCTCCCTCCTACCGGCTCCTCCGGGAAGCCCAGAGGTAGTGAGAGAGGGAAAGAGTCAGGTGGTGTGGGGCAGTGCCACAGCTGAAGCTCCCGCTGCTTTTTTGGGTGGGGGGGCTTGGCAGCTGGGTGGGTCGATGTTTAGTGGCCCTCTTTCCCTGTGGTCTCGCTTTGGGCCGATTCCGTCTGCGAAAGGGATGGTGCTGCGATTGATGGGGATGATACATAGAGTCGACAGTCTTCAGTGCCTTCCCCTTCTCCTGTAGGCCAGTGATGATGTCCTTGACATCAAGCCTGAACAGCACCAAACCCCAGAAGGGCGCTTTCTGGATAGCAGACTGCACTTCCGGGACCGACCGTGACACTCGGAGCCAAGTGTGATGCCATAGACCTACGGCAAAAGCTGAGCTCCTACCAGCAGTGTCCACTGCATCGTAGGTCACACGAAGAAAGTGCCGACTGGCCAAACGTGCAGAGCGGACGAGTTCAGCCACTTCCTGCTTGACCTGAGAGTCCAGAAGGGAGTCCAATTTCAATTCCACCTCTCTAAGAATTGCCTTCTGGTAATCCCCCATGTAGCCAACATAGTTCGGGGCCCTAATACCCAGAGTGGAAGAAGCAAAAATCTTCTTGCTATACTGGTCCAGAAGGCGGGATTCCTTGTCGGGTGGAGACGAGATAAGATATTTGGGTTGAGCTGACCGGCCATGAGCGGCAATAATCACAACCGAGTCAGCACGAGGGTGGGAGTCTAAAAGGTCAACACCCTCTGGAGCCTGGTATAGCCTGTTCAACTTCCTGGGAAGTGGGGCTAAGGCCGATGGTTGTTTCCATATGGTGGTAATAAGGCTGGCATGAGGCTCAATCCAGGGTGGCACCAAAGTGGGAGCTGCCACGGGCAGATCCAGATGCTCAGCGAGTTTTTTATGCTGGGGGTCTGGCTCCAAGGATTGCCACTTATGTACTTTCTGGATCTTCCGTAGCAACTCCGTGAAGGAAGGATCCTCCGGAGGAGACTTTGGAGGAGTCCTTGGCTGGGGCTTGGACGGAGAGTGTGGCTCGTCGTCTTGCTTGGAACAACCATCAGAAGGATCCGAGGTGTCTGAGGAAGAAGAAGATGAGGAAGAGGTAGACTCCCTCTCCCGACGAGGGGGAGGAACGGACCCCTTGGGAATCCCTCAGGGAAGCGTGTCCTGCCCCCTCTGGACCCAGAGGGTTTATCCCTGGTGTCCGGAGGTGGGGAGGGAGTGTGTTGTCGTGGACATAAGGGAACCGGCACCGGCACCGTCGTCGGAAGACAACTCTCCACCTCTCTGGTGAGCTGAACCTTGGCCTCAGCCCACCAGGAGGCCAGAGTCTCCTGCAAGTCCTCCGGCAGCTGAGGGGGCTGTGGAGGAGGAGGGGGATACGGGTATGGACTATACCCAAAGGGCGCATATCCATAACCCTACAGTGGGAAGCCCGGTGTCAGGTATTGAGGAGCCAGGTACCGTGACGTCGGATAAGTCGGTGCCGGATACTGCGGCCCTGGGTATGGCGGCATCGATATGACAGGGCCGGGTACCCGGAGCTGGAGGAGCTGCCTGAGCAGACAGCCCGCCGGAGGCCCCACGGTGGTTCTGGAGCGGAAGACCCAGGGGCGGAGGGCCCGTGTCGGGCAACATCGGGGGTGGTACGCCGTCCAGCATCGGCAATACCAGCGTCGGAGCCGGCAGCGTCCAGGGAACCAATGTCAGATCAGTCAGACCAGAAGGTGGACGGTCTGACGGAGGTGGACCAGAAACCTCAGCATCGCCCGGGGATGGGGGGGAGAAATCCTCGGTTTCGGGCTGAGGAGACTCAGGGTCCCTGGAGGGCAGTGAAGGCTGCGGGGAGCCGGGAACGGACATGGGGGGGCCGGTGTCGGCTCATCCACTGTGTGGATGGACGAACCAACGTGCGGCTTAGCAGCGGGATCCAGGCGGACGCCGGAAGGGCTGGCATCCGACTTAACAGACCCTTCACCGGAGGCAGGCCACGATGGAGGGGTGGTCTGGTCGGGCAGAATGGGGGCTGCGCGCCACCCCAAAGGGTTGGGCGACTTACCAACCTTCTCTGTGTGGGCATCGGAGGAGCAGACGTCCGGCTTATCGGAGCCGCTCGCACCAGTAGGCCGCAAAACCACGGCTTTACTGGGAGCGGAGGCCTCCACGAGCCCAGAGGCGCCTGAAGGGCCCAAGCGCGAGCCAGACGGGCGGGCCGATGCCACCCTAGAAGCCTCTAAGGCGGCCGTCAGGAGCGGTCTCCGGGGACGCATTGGGTTCACAGCGACTCCAGAGAAGACGTGGTGGAGAGGAGCCCTTGTCCCGTGCCTTTCCTTATCCTTTTTCTTGCGATGGCCTTCAGGGAAAGTCGACGCCTGCCAAAGCTTTTTCAGTTCTTTTTCCATGGAGTTCATTTTCTTTTTCAAAATGTGGGCTTCCAGGGACTGCTGCCGCCTTCTCTGGGTGGCCGCGATAAAGCAGAGGCAGTGCTGGCACTTCTCCACCGGATGGTGGGGGCCTAGGCAAAAAAGGCACAGGGAATGGCCGTCCTTGTGCTGGAGTTGGACACCGCACAAGTCGCACTTGTTTTTGTGCTCGGAGGGTGTAGGGGACGACACACACCGATGGATACCTGACGATGGCTGAGAAAAAAAATCAAAAATACTCTGTAGAACTACCGACGAAGGAGCCAGATGAGCAGGGAACTTTTCCACGAGGTGCTGGCATAAGCTAACGGTGGGAAAGAACTGGAAGGTGGGCATGAGGGACCACCCCTTTATGCCGACGTATCCTGATGCCGGTCACCTGATGTGGGGGCAGTCCCTCGCCAAAGACTGCTAGCTAGAAATTTTTCCGTGGGGTCCTGCTGCCTGCCGATGTCAGTCCTATATGTAATTACCTACTGCAAGAGCCCTCTCGAAGTAAGATCTTAGGATTTGATCTAAGGGAAACCCTTTCCCTGTAAAAAGTCAAATAAAGCTCCTTACACATCAGGGCCTAAAGCTCAGAAACCCTTCAAACTGAAGTAACAGCAACCAAAAAGGACACCTTTCAGGAAAGATAACGCAGCTCGCAATCTGCTGCAGGTTCAAAAGGAGGGAGGGTAAGCTTCTCCAACACAAAATGGAGATCCCAAGGGGGTACTGGATCTCTGATGGGAGGATTTATGTGTAGGATGCCCAGAAGAAAGGTACGGGACATGTCCAGTTGGGCTAAGGTTCTGTCCTCCACCAGCGTGTGATAAGTAGATACTGCCAACATATGCACCTTGATGGAGGAGTAGCTCAAGCCTTGATGCAACAAGGAGAGAAGATACTGTAAGGCTGAGTTCACTGGAAAGGTAAGTGAATCCAGGTGACAGGACGAAGCCCAAAGGCAGAAACGTTTCCACTTCAAAGCATAAGTGGACCTAGCAGAGGGCTTTCTCGCTGGAACGAGAACGTCCGCCACCTCTTAGGAGACCCCATACTGTGTCTTAACTATGTCTGTAGGAGCCATACATGAAGGTGCAGAGACCTGAGGTCCGGATGTACCAGTTTGCCCTGGTCTTGAGACAGTAACTGCGAGTATCGTGGCAGTGGAATCAGAGGTTCCAGTGTCAACCACTGAAGTAGTGGGAACCAAATCTGCCATGGCCATAGTGGGGCAACCAGAATCATGCAAGTCCCCTCAGCCTGTAGCTTCAAGAGAACCCTCTGGATTAGAGGGAAGATAGGAAAGGCATAGAGGAACCTCCCTGTCCAACAAAAGGACAATGTATCTGGCCATAAAGCACCAGGCGCGTGCCCTCGCGAGCAGAAATTTGGCAGTTTGGCATTGCATGGGGACGCAAAGAGGTCAAGCTCTGGAAGACCCCATGTGTCGAAGAGCTGGTCTGCTACTCACTGGAGTAGCTCCCACTCATGCACCTTGGACCGAGACCAAATTAGACTGTCTGCCAAGGCATTTTAAATGCCTGGAACATGTACTGCGGTCAGACTAATGTGATGTTTCAGGGCCCAATACCAAACTCTCATCGCCTCCCTACATAGGGGGTATGAATGTGATCCCCCCTGCATGTTGATATAAAAGACAAAGGCCGTGTTGTCTGATTGAACAAGAAGAGAGCCTGGTGTTAGGTCCTCTTGAAAGGCCTGTAAGACATTGAGGACCGCTTGCATTTCTAGGATGTTGATGTGGAGATTGTGCTCTTCTGGAGACCAAACACCCTGTGTCTGGCTACCTCCTAGGTGCGCTCCCCAACTGAGTTCGGAGGCATCCATGGTTAAGGTCCGATTCAGTGGCTCCTGCCAGAAGGAGACCCCTTTTTCCAAGTTGAAGGGGTTCAGCCACCAACAAGAGTCCTCTTGACTAGGTCCAAGATCCGGACCAGCTGATCTAGACCGTTGGAGCTCTGGTCCCATTACACCCCGAGCATCCACTGAGGGACCCTCATGTGGACACTAGCCAAAGGGGTTACAGGAATGGCCGCTGCCATGCACCCCAGAAGCCTGAGGAAGGTTGACCCTGGAGGGTCATAAGAACCGTTCGGGCTACCTCTCACAGGCGATCTTCCCTTTCTTGCGGAAGGAAAGCCATGCCCTGGACTGTAACCAGGACCACTCCTATAAAGAAGAGTTGTTGGCTGGACTCTGAGGATGACTTGGGAAGATTCAGGGTGATCCCAGCTCTCGGAATAATGTATAGGTGTCTCCGAGAGTGTGTAGGAGGCGCACCCTTGACAAGACTGCCAGAAGCCAGTCGTCCAGGTAAGGGAAGACATAATGACCTTCATGCCTTAGAGCCACAGCTACCACTGCTAGGCACTTGGTGAAGACTCGAAGAGTGGAGGAGAGACCAAATGGTAGGACCCGGAACTGATAATGCCTCCCCTGGAAGTGGAGCCTCAAAAACTTCCGGTGGGGAGGAAAGACTGCTATATTCATGTACGCATCCTGCATGTCCAGGGAGCAAGAGTCAGTCACCTTGGTGCAGCAGAGGAATGAGGCTTGGAAGGGTCACCATCCTGAACCTTTTGTATTCTATATAGTCATTTAGAGAGTTGAGGTCCAGGATGGGCCGAACATTGCGAGTCTTCTTTGGTACCAGGAAGAAGTGAGAATAATACCCTCTTCCCTGTTGCCCCCAAGGAACTGGCTCTATTGCCCTTTTCCGCAAGAGGGCCTGAATCTCTCTCTCTCTATAAGTCTGATGTGTGGAGGAAGATAACATGAGGACCTTGGTGGCTTCTCCGGGGGGATTTGTGTGAACTCCTTATAATGTCTAAGACCCAAAGGTCTGAGGTAATTTTGCTCCATCCTTCCAAATGAAGAGAGAAGTGACCCCCTACTGCCTCCCTTTGTGCCTCCTCCAGAAGAGGGGGGGTCAGCAGGGAGTCATTGGGAAGATCCGGGAGTAGGCAGAGAGGACTGTGAGGACTTTGGGCCTCGAAAGAGAGTGCCCCTGGCCTGCTGGGTTGCGGCTTTCCTTTTGAAACCTCCTCTCTGTGAAGCCTGGTTGTTACGGGTAGGTTGCCCTGAGGACCTTCAAAAAGGGCCGTTTGCGGAAACGTTTTGGTCCCCCTTATAAAGCTGCCAGATGGACCAAACTGATTTCCCAGATTCTTGGAGATGAGAGATGAGCTTCTCAGTCTCCTCCCCAAACAAAATGGAACCTTGGAAGGGAAGGTCCTTGATTCTAGACTGCAGGTCCTGGGAGAATCTGGAGACTCTTAACCAGGCTTGGCACCTCAGGCAGATGCCGGAAGCCACGTCTGCAGTGTCAAACGAGGCATGCAGTATGAGTGCCTACATCTGAACCAGATTTTAAGATTTCCAGTAGCTCTGTCTTCCGAGCCGAGTCTGGCAAGGCACTGGCTACTTCTTGGCCCTTCTCCCATAACGCATTCTGGTACTGAACCATATGCGTTAGGGAGTTCAGGCACTCTATGGAACAGGTGGATGCAGAATACACCTTCTTGCCCACCAGGTCCAAATATCTGGATTCCTGATTGGGAGGCTGAGAACTAAGGTGTTTTGGCTGCTTAGATTTGTCATGAGCAGCTGCTATGACCATGGAGTCAGCTTGAGTGTGTTGTGCCAGAAAGGGCTCCTCCCTCGGTGCACTATACAGCCTATCCGATTTTTTCAGAACTGCCGGGATTATGGCTGGATGCTTCCAGGTAATCCTTGTAAAGGTCCTGGAAGGTATCCACTGAAGGAGGCACTACCAGTGGCTTAGGCTCCTTTTGCCTCAGGTATTTTGCAAGTCTCCGGCATTCCGGATCCAGGTCCTCTGTCTCCCATCCGTTGGAGGCCTGGATATGCCTCATTATGTCCATAAAAGTTGGATTGTTGGGAGGTGAGCAGGGTTTTCTCCTTATCATCAGGAGAGCCCCCAGCTCCTAAGAGGGACTGGTCTGATGAAAAGGAAGAAGAGGAAGACCAGCTCCTGCTAGGATGAGGAGAAGCCGATCTGTCTGGATGGGCTTCGTCCTCTAGAGCACTGGCCACTGACAGACCGATGTCGGCTATAGAACCGACATTGGCTTGGGGACAGATGATGGAGCGGTGACTGGTGACGGCTAGGAGAGCACCCACGGCAGCTGAGAGACCTGTGGCGGCTGCAGGACTTGCTCTTGGGCTGAGACCGGCGATGGCTAAAGGACCTGGAATGGTGCAGACGGTCCTTGGACTGTGACCAGGATCTGACCACTGAGGGGGGAGTGGGACTTGGAAAGTCTGCGATGCTCACCTAGGGAGGGTTTAGATGGTGATGTCGGAGGAAGGTCCTCGGTGTCCTGGATGTCCAGCTGGTCAGGAACCGGTGTCAGATCCGACTTTGGGGGAGTAAAGTCCTTTTTGACTTGGCTCCGCCAGAAAGAAAAAAGTTCTGTAAATTCTTTTTTATCGAAGACAGAAGATGCAGTCCTGTCTGGGGAATGGGAGAAGCCGGAAGATCCGAAAGGGCCTTGGGAAAAGTATCTAAAAAAAGTGCCTTCTGGGGTCGAGGACCTGCGGATCGGCAACTGTGCCTTAGCTGGTGCGGTCTTTTCTGAAGGACGGCCAGCACTGGCACCAGATCTGGTCTGGTCTGCTTAGAAGGGTGGGACCCTGAAGGGGTCTTGACCGGGGGATCCCGCTGCATTGACAGAGACTTACCCAAAGCCCTGGGTAAAGTCAAAACTGAGACCTTTTTCAGCGGGGCTGAGGCTTGCGCTGAAGAAGAGACCTTGGAACAATCTTCCGAGGCAGAAGAGAGGTGCAACGGTGTCTATCACAAACCCACTCAGCAGGTCAGCCCTCTACTCCCAAAGTACCAACCTCCGAGCGCAGTCTTGTGAACAGTTAACAGACACAGGGTTACCCTCCTGGTCTGTTTTGTGGGTTTCGAATCAACCTTTGGTCTCAAGTCTTGGAGGGATTCAAACTGTGAACCTCTTGCTAGCGTACCCAATACACAGGCTGAGATGATTCTGTCTTTGGGGGGCCAGATATCTTTGCCTATGGGCACCTAACCAGGTTTACAGAAATGGACCCTTAAAAACTGTAATAAAAGACCTCAGATTTAAAACGCTTACCTTTTTCCAGTTTGGTATCACCATTCAAGCTTATGTACAGTGTCTGCTTTAACCATATATACTCTACTTGTAAAGGAAAGAAATGAAATCAAAGACAGACCAAGTAAGCTCTAAAAATAGAGTTTTACTAAAATAGATAAAAAATATGTAACACATAAAATACAGAACTATTATCACAAGAACCATACAATCTTTTAAAAGAACAAGGTTTTAGCAGTGCAGTTCCTACTACAGTACTTAGATTTCTCTGTCTCTCTCTCTCTCTCTGAATACCTGCTTAAAGTGCTCAACGATGTTTCTTTGTCACAGTCTAGATAAAAGTGTTTCTGAAGTAAAACAGAATAATGTTTAAAAGCTGGCTTTGTCCAACTCTTTGAATGAGGTCACCTAGCTCCTCCCTGTCCGAATATATATAAAAAAATGGTCTATATAAAAACAGGATGTCTTTTCCAAGTATTAAATTATGCAACCTCAGCATAATTCATGTTCTTCAAATGACTCTCTTTGATCTATGATCAGTTTCCCCTTTCCAGGGCTTCAAAGCATCTTTTATGACGTCACACTAAAACTTCATACCCTGCTCTTCTTCCTCTAAGCGTTATACAAGTTTATGATCTATCTTGGCAGTTAGGTATCTTCTAGCCTGTAATTAGCTTCTTGCCTTCCAGGTAACACCTTGTATCTAAAACCTGTGTGTGTGTGTGTGTGTGTGTGTGTGTGTGTGTGTGATTTCACATGCTGTTTCAGCATTTCTCAAGACAGACAGTCCATAACCCATTTTTATATTACAAAAAATGATACAGTGATCAGAGCCAGCTGTCCAAGTGTCACAATTTCTCCCCACCTAGACTGAATTTGGGGGCTCTATCCCCTGTATGGGATCAGTTCACTCCTCATAGACCCTAGACAGCCCATCTGAGTTCTGATTTTTGGCTCCAGCCCTATGTATGATTGTCATATCATACCCTTGACTCCATCTTAGCAATCTACCATTGTTCTTTCCCATCTGCATCAGCCAAACCAGGGGGTTGTGGTCAGTCTACACCACAAAATGCTGCCCATATAAGTATGGCTCTAATTTCTTTAGGGCCCACACTATGGCAAGACACTCCTTTTCCACCATGGAGTATGCTTCTCCCTGGGAAGTAACTTCCTACTCAGGTATACTACTGGGTGATCTGTTACTTGGCTGAATGTCTGACTCAGTACTGCCCCAATACCCACATCTGAGGCGTCAGTCTGAACTATAAATGTTTTGCTATAGTCAGGACTTGTCAAAACAGGAGCACTGCACAGTGCTTACTTTAGTTTGGAAAAGGCTTCCTCACAGGCTGGGCCCCAGGTAATTTTCTTGGGCATCCTTTTCTTTGTCAGGTCAGATAGGGGAGCAGCCAGGGCACTGTATTTGGGTACAAATTTTCTGTAGTACCCTGCTGTCCCTAGAAAACTCCTGACCTGCTTCTGCATTTCTGGTCTGGGCCACACCTGGATTATCTCTATTTTTATTTGGTTAGGACGGAGCGCTCCCTGGCCTACCACATGCCCAAGGTATGCCACTTCTCCCATGGCCACCTGGCACTTCTTGGCTTTGACAGTGAGCCCGGCCCTCTGTATCTTGCCCAGCACTTCCCTAAGGTGGGATAGGTGTTCCTCCCAGCTGGTACTAAAGATGACAATGTCATCCAGGTACACCATGGCATACTCCTCAGCACCATTTAACACCTGGTTCACCAACCTTTGGAAAGTGGCCGGGGCCTTCTTTATTCCAAAAGGCATTACGTTAAACTCAAATAAGCCTATCGCAGTGATGAAGCCTGACCTCTCCCTAGCTCGGTCTGTCAACTCTACCTGCCAATACCCCTTGGTCAGGTCAACAGTTGTAAGGTAGGTCGCCCCTCCCAGCTTGTCCAGGATTTCATCTATCTGGGGCATCGGGTCGGCGTCTGACTTCGTGACTGCATTCAGTCCACACAGAAACAAGTAGAGCCATCTGGCTTATGCACAAGGACTACGGGTGAGGCCCAGGGGCTGTGGGATCTCTGGATTACCCCTAAATCCAGCATCTCCTCCACTTTCCTCCTAATGTCCTTTTGGACAGCCTCTGACGCCCGATATGCTGTCCGCCGTATGGGCGTCTGTGTCCCTGTCTCCACATCATGTGTCGCTAAGGGAGTTAGTCCAGGATTGGTGCTAAACAATGGGGCAAAGTCTGCTAAAGCCTTCCTTACTTTCTGGATCTGGTCCTGAGCCAGCTGAGGAGACAATTTTACTGCCTCCACAGAGGACTCCCGCTTACTTTCTTCCAGCAAACTCAGAAGGGGGTCTCCTTCGTCCGTCCCCTCCCCATGACTACACACTGCAAACACCATGTCAGCCGTATTTGTGTATGACTTCATCATGCTGACATGGTACATCCTTTCTGTCTGTCTTCTGTCAGGTAACTCCACAATGTAGTTCACGTCATTTACCTTTCTAACCACTTTGTACGGTCCTGCCCACTCAGCCTGCAGCTTGTCTTTCTGGACCGGAATAAGGACCATGACTTCCTGACCCACCATGTACAAGCGAGCTCTGGCTCTGCAGTCGCACCACACTTTTTATTTCTGTTGGGCAGCTGCCAGGTTGCTCTGGGCTGTCCCCATAAGCTCCTTCAGAGTTTCCCTAAACCTAAGGACGTAATCCACAATGGGAGTTCCCTGGGTGGCGTGCTTGCCTTCCCAGTCCTCCCGGATCAAGTCTAGTGGCCCATGTAGCCAGCGTCCATATAAGAGTTCGAAGGGGGAAAATTCTGTCAACTCTTGGGGCACCTCCCTGTATGCAAACAGGTGAGGAAGGTATTTCTCCCAGTCCCTCCCATGCTGTTCAGCAAATGCCCGGAGCATTGACTTTAGGGTACCATTGAATCGTTCCACAAGTCCATTAGCTTGTGGGTGATATGGTGTCGTGCATCTCTGCACCACCCCACACTTCTCCCATAAACATTTCATCAGGTCCGACATGAAGGAACCCCCTTGATCGGTGATTACCTCCTGCGGAAACCCAACACGGGAGAAAATCCCAAGTAAGGCATCTGCCACTTTGTCCGTCTTCAGTGAGGATAGGGCGACTGCCTCTGGGTACCGGCTGGCATAATCCACCACAGTCAGTATGAATCTCTTCCCTGAGGAGCTGGGGGTATTTAAAGGCCCCACAATATCCATTCCCACCCTCTGGAATGGCTTCTCCACTATGGGCAATGGAATCAGGGCAGCTTGTGTTTTCTTGCCCACCTTCCCTATTTCTTGGCACCGGTGACAAGACCTGCAATACTCCTTCACCTGCTGAGTGAAGTTAGGCCAGTAGAAATTCTGGGCTAACTGCTGCATAGTGCATGTGATTCCCAGATGACCAGACAAAGGAATATCATGCGCAATTTTGAGCAACTGCTCACGATACCCCTGGGGAACGACAAGCTGCCTGCCTAGCATCCCTCCCTCTGTCTGTACTGCCAGAGTATACATAAGTCCATTTTCTCAATAAACCTTATGTCTGCCGTCACCTCCCTGTGCCCTGTCAGAGTCTGCCCAAGTCCTCAGCTTCTCTAAACTAGGGTCACTCCTCTGAGCAGCTGCAAACCCCTCACACAGTCCCAAGGCATGGGACAGGTCCCCTTCAGTCACTAAACTAGGGTCCCTAGCACTAGAGTCAGGGCACTCAGGATCACTGTCAATCCCAACCCTCTGACAATGGGTCACCCCTCCCTTTTCAGAGTAACCTTCCATAGCTGTGTAGTTACTTGCTACTGGGGACATTTCTACCCCCTTTTCATCAATCTCCATATCAGGAGACACAGGCTGGGGAACCAGCCTCTCAGTGGTTTCCACAATGGCTTCTGTGGGGTTCAAGGAACTAAAATTTTCCCTTGCCACTTGGCTACAGTTAACGGCACATACCATCCCCTGTTGGAGATTGTTGCCTAGGATCACATCCACTGCTAATGTTTTGGCTATAGCCACCTGTTGCACAGTTCCCTGTTTCACCCCAGCCTAGGAGAACACTAGTGAGGGGCAATGTTTTTGCCTCATCAGTGAAGTCCTGTACAGTGATGTATTTATTGGGTATAAGCTGACCAGGCTGTACCAGATCCCCCTTTACCAACGTCAGGAATGCCCCTTAACCCTTGCGTCTGTACACCATTCACCATCACTGGGTGCATGTGTTCCCTCATGTTCACTGGCATGCTTCCAGGGACACACAAACAGACCACTTCTTTTCTAGCACCCGGTTGTGTACTATTGCTCACCTTTGTGGGACACTGTCTGGCAATATGCCCAATTTCTTTACATAACCAACATTCACTTCTCTTTTCAGAAAAATCTTTTCTCTGAAACCTGGGGCTAACTGGTTTCGGTGGAGGCAGTGAGGGTTTTAGCTGCCCTGAAGGTGCGCTTTTCCCTTTCTGCACTGCCATGCCAGCCCCATTTGCTCTCAGAGCAGGTCTGCTCTTGGCATAGCGGTCCGAGAGTTCAGCAGCCTCTTGCACTGTTTTGGGATCTTGGTCCTCTAGCCAGGTTTTTAGCTCTGCTGGGCATGCCCAATAAAACTGTTCTAATAAAATCACATTTTCAATTTTAATCAACAGAGTTTGCCTCAATTCCTTCCCACCAACGTTTTGAAAACTGATGTTGTTTCATGGCTAGCTCCTCGTAGCTCATGTCAGGGCTTCTCCTGAGCTTACGGAATTTAGCTCTGTATGATTCAGCAGTTAATTCAAACTTTTTTTTAACAGTGCAGCTTTAAGTTTGCTGCAATCATCACTGTCCTCATTGTCCATTTGACCCAATGCATCCCGAGCTTTCCCGGTAAGTAGCGGGGATTACTGGAAGCTCCAGGACTCCCTAGGAATTTTCGCCTGGATACAAACCTTTTCAAAAGAATTTAAAAAGGCATCCATATCCTCCCCCTCTTTAAATTCAGCTATTAATTTGGAATTCAATTTGTAACCCAGTCCTGTAGCCCCAGTTAAACCCAAGCCACTTACCTGCTCTGGTGCCGCTGGTCAGAGTCGAAGCCTCTCTAGTTCGTGTTGCCTCTGGCATGCCTCTCTCTTCTCCTCTGCAGGTCGCTGGTGCTTATGCTCCTCACGGTCTGCCTCCCTCTGTTCTCACTCTGCCTCTCGGCATTCTTGCTTTGTCTCACTGTCCACCTCTCGCTTCTCTCGCTCCCTCTTCTCCTGCAACTCCAGTTCCATCCTGCGCAACTCAATTTGCAGCCTGAGTACTTCTGTATCCAGGATACTGGTGACCTTCCCCTGCTGCTTTGGCCCTTCACTGACAGTGGCCCTGTTGCCCTCCTCATCGAATCTGGACACTGCACTGGCCACTAGTCATGCCACACTTGAGGTTTGGTCCTTTTCAGTCATGGTCCGTGACTCGCTGCTCTGGGTATCTGATACCATCAGAGCATCTATGAGGTTCTGCTTGCTGGCTTTCACCACAAATGGGACTCCTCTGTCCCTGCACAACTGCTTTAAGGAGTCTACAGTGTGCCTACTGTAGTTGGAAGCCATCTTCTTCCCTCACTACTGCTGCTCTGACTTGCACTTTAGAAAAAAAATAAAATGGGTAGGAATTTGACTGTACGCCAAGTGATATAGTTCCATTTCCTTTTTAAAAATAAATCACTGCCTTTTTCCTTCTTTGCAAGTGAGCTTACAGTCTCAGCTGAGACACTGAACAATACAAGTTTGTAATACCAAAATTATGCCACCGCTGCTAACCAATCTGTTACAAACCCACTCAGCAGGTCAGCCCTCTACTCCCAAAGTGCCAACCTCCGAGTGCAGTCTTGTGAACAGTTAACAGATGCAGGGTAACCCTCCTGGTCTGTTTTGTGGGTTTCGAATCAACCTTTGGTCTCAAGTCTTGGAGGGATTCAAACTGTGAACCTTTTGCTAGCATACCCAATAAACAGGCTTAGATAATTCTGTCTTTGGGGGGCCAGATATCTTTGCCTATGGGCTCCTAACCAGGTGTACAGAAATGAACCCTTAAAAACTGTAATGAAAGACCTCATATTTAAAACACTTACCTTTTTCCAGTTTGGTATCGCCATTCAAACTTGTGTACAGTGTCTGCTTTAACCATATATACTCTACTTGTAAAGGAAAGAAATCAAAGACAGACCAAGTAAGCTCTAAAAATAGAGTTTTACTAAAATAGATAAAACATATGTAACACATAAAATACAGAACTATTATCACAAGAATACAATCTTTTAAAAGAACAAGGTTTTAACAGTGCAATTCCTACTACAGTACTTAGATTTGTCTCTTTCTCTCTCTAAATACCTGCTTAAAGTGCTCAACGATGTTTCTTTGTCAGAGTCTAGATAAAAGTGTCTCTGAAGTAAAACAGAATAATGTTTAAAAGCTGGCTTTGCCCACCTCTTTGCATGAGGTCACCTAGCTCCTCCATGTCAGAATATATATATAAAAAATATCTATATAAAAGCAGGATGTCTTTTCCAAGTATTAAATTCTGCAACCTCAGCATAACTCATGTTCTTCAAATGGCTCTCTTTGATCTATGTGCAGTTTCCCCTTTCCAGGACTTCAAAGCATCTTTTATGATGTCGCACTAAAACAGCATACCCTGCTCTTCTTCCTCTAAGCGTTATACAAGTTTATGATCTATCTTGGCAGTTAAGTATCTTCTAGCCTGTAATTAGCTTCTTGTCTTCCAGGTAACACCTTGTATTTAAAACGTGTGTGTGTGTGTGTGTGTGTGAGATCTCACATGCTGTTTCAGCATTTCTCAAAAGAGACTGTCCATAACCCATTTTTATATTACAAAAAATGATACAGTGATCAGAACCAGCTGTCCAAGTGTCACACTGGACCATATGCGTTAGGGAGTTCAGGGACCTTATGGAGCATGTGGATGCAGAATACACCTTCTTGCCACCTGGTCAAAATATCTGGACTCCTGATCGGGAGCTGAGAACTAAGGTGTTTCAGCTGCTTCGATTTATCATGAGCAGCTGCTATGACCATGGAGTCAGCCTGAGGGTGTTCTGCCAGAAAGGGCTCTTCCCTTGGTGTGCAATACAGCCTGTCCAATTTTTTCGGAACTGCCGGGATCATGGCTGGATGCTTCCAGGTAATCCTTGTAAAGGTCCTGGAAGGTATCCACTAAAGGAGGCACTACCAGCGGCTTAGGCTTCTTTTGCCTCAGGTACTTTGCAAATCTCCAACATTCCAGATCCAGGTCCTCTGTCTCCCATCCATTGGAGGCCTGGATATGCCTCATGATGTCCATAAAAGTTGGATCGTTGGGAGGTGAGCAGGGTTTCTCCTTGTCTAGTTCCTCGGGACAGGGCAAATGGAGTCGATGTTATGTCATTTGTTAAGATTTGAGCTTTAGGGCTCCTATATAATGCCTGGATCCATCCCATAATCCCTTCCCCAAATCCGAACTTGCATAGAACTGCCATCATAAAAGGCCCTTCTACATGATCAAAGGCCTTTTCTCCATCAAGTGCCAAAAAGCCTTCTCCTTTCCCTCCCCTCCATCTAAGCATTATGTTTAGGGTTCTTCTTAAGTGATGTCTGGCTTGCCTACCCTTTACAAATCCCCCCTGGTCCATATGAATCAATTTAGGTAGATATTTTTCCAATCTTGAAGCAATAAGCTTTGCTATCACTTTATAATCTGAATTAAGTAAAGATATTGGGCGGTAAGAGCCACATTTATTGGGATCTTTCCCTGGTTTAGGCAGCACCGTGATTGTAGCTAGTGTTGGTGGGGGGGAGCTACCCCGTTTCCAAAGCATTCTCTATCATCTGAAACATCAGAGGGCCAATTAGGTCCCACATCACTTTATAAAATTCTATTGGGATTCCATCAGGCCCAGGTGCCCTACCTCCATTTGACTTCCAAACTGCCCATTTTACCTCCTCCAAAGAAATTGGAAAGTCTATGGTTGCCGATTCCTGAGACCCCAGAGATGACATCTGAATACCATTTAGAAAAGAGTAAACATCACCCCCTACTGGAAATTTCGAGGTATAAAGGGAGGAATAAAATGATTTAAAGGTAGTATTAATTTCTTGTTGGTCATAAGTAGTATTCCCTGCTGTATTTTCAATAGAGAGAATTGTTCTATCTGCTCTTTTCTCCTTAATTAGACTGGTAAGCCACTTTCCTCCCTTATCACCTTCGAAGTCGTTCTGCGATTTTGTTATTATTAAATTAAGTTCTATTTTTAAAGAGGTCCGTTGTGATAGCTGCCCCTTAAGGCGTCTCAACTCTCTTGAGGTGCCTAATGAATGATTTTTCATCTTTGCTTAATCCAACCTCCCTATCTCACTCTCCAGTTCCCTTTCCTCCTTTATCAAATTCTTACTCCTGAATGTTGCATACGAAATAGTCACCCCTCTTATAAAGGCCTTAAAACAGTCCCATACATTATTAATACCTGTGTCTTCTGAGAGGTTAAACTCCAAAAATTCCTCCATTTTACTCCTAATCTGTTTAATATATGAGGGATCCTTCAGCAATGTCAGGTCCATGCGCCACTGATTTTCTGCTTTTGGCCTTTTGGTATTAAAATAGTTATTTGCAATGGGGCATGATCCGAGACCACCAGGGGGCCATATGATGCCTCACTAATGCCTCCCAATAGGTGTGGAGGAAGGAACATATAGTCCAATCTGGTGTATAGCCCATGGGCATGGGAGTAGAATGAATATTCCCGCTCCCCTAGATGCATATATCTCCAAGCCTCCTGTAGTGCTCTACCATGTGTTAGGGCTCTAAGGGCTGCTGAGCTCTTAGGAGGGGGTCCTGACCTTCCCCTAGAATGGTCCCATTCCTGGTCCAAGTAAGTATTAAGGTCCCCAGCTAAAATTATCATATCAGGGAAAGGTCCTAGAGTAACCCCTAATCTTGTAAAATAATCTGGAGAGTCAAAATTTGGCCCATAAATGGAACCCAAAGTAAGCCTCATAGACCCCAGTTCTACCTCAGCCAGCACATATCTGCCCTGGGTATCAGAGAGAGTAGAGAGCACTTTATGGGGGATCCCAGGTCAGATCCATATGGCCACCCCCCTATCTTTGGACGTAAAAGGGGACACCAGCAGACAGCCCCCCCAGAGGCTGCCAGTTTTGAAGCCTCCACTTTATCCATATGAATTTCCTGCAAAAAATTAATATCCCCCTTCATCTTTTTAAAAGTTGTCCATATTTTTTTTCACTTAACCACAGTTTTAAGGCCACTAACATTACATGATAAAAAATTTAACCAATCCATAAAGTATCCTTGATGTTCTTATACTGTACATATCCTTCTCTGTGTAACAGGCATAATGGTATATGTGACTCTGCATGAAAAACAACAGAAAAACTGAACAGTCCCCAAGATATCACCCTTTAACCTCTCAACTGTAGCATTATAACCATACAAAAGTCTCTCCAACGGGAGAAGACATAACTTTAGAACAGTTACGAACCTTACACTCTTAACCGTCCCCTCCCCCCACCCCATATTCCATTACTGTACAACCTCTAACTTTCGCGGATAGAGCTTTCAATCCATCAAAACCATTATTTACCCGGTATTTAGTATTTCCAGGGCTCACTAATCTGGAGCCCTCTATACCTCTTTCCCTTCCATCCCATAAGCCCTCTCCCCGACTGGCAGAAAAAACATCCCCATCCTTGGAGACGAGAGGAAGCAAAAAGCAAGGGGGCACTTGGAGATGACCCTCAATCTCCCAAAGCTGAAAGGACACCCCATGCCAGGATGAACAGGGCTCTCACCCCCCCGTATCCACTACCACCCTTCTAGTCCCTCTCTGAGCCATTCCCCCATCTGAGTTTCCCAGGGGGGGGTGAAACGACCCATTTACAATGCTTCACACAGTTTAAAACCAACATTGCTCCAACTACCACATTTATATTTTAAAGAGAGGTAAATCAGTATTGTCCATCATTATCCCCCCCGAGCCCTCATACAACCCCCTTCGCCTGCCGCCAGAGATGGTTCCCATCAACAGTAGCATCTTTTTGTCCACTCATACCCCATCCCCCAGTGTATTAGATATTTAAACACCAACTCTCTCTTCCCACCAGCCAGGGGGGTTATTTAGAGAAAGAAAAAAATTAATTTGTTGGTTCTCTGACCATTTCTTTTTATTTTAAAGCCCCCTCAGTTTAATTTACATAAGCAGAGCAAAGATTGCTCCTACTACCTCCCGTACCCGATCTGGTTAAGGGGTCCTCAGTATTCCACACATCTAGACCAGTAGTATTGTATTTATCTTTCATCCCTTCATTCACACACATACTAGGGGCTAATCCACAGAAAATAACTCCATAATAAGCAATATACCAGTGTTTCCCAAAAGTCACACAGTAACCAAGGTCCAGTGTGAGTCATGGTCCATGTATATTCCACAAGACTTTCATCCCTTATCAATTGGGCCTAATAAAATATAACATGAACAAACTTCCCAGTGTCCAAAAGGCCACACGAACTGTCTGATTTGCCACTTGATCTCCCCAGCGTTACGCTAATCAAAATAGGCTCCGCAATGCAGTACAGTTCAACTCTACATCCCTACATTTATAGGCCCCTTCTCAGAGTTATGGGACAAAGGGAGAAAACAACGCTTTGAACAGTCATTCACTAGGAATCCACCAGCTCTGCATTAATCGCAGCTGAAGGTACCATTTTACTCACTCTCCTGTCCTTGTATCGGCAGTAAATTTCTTTAGGGCTCTCTGCGCCTTCTCTCTTCCTCCAAACCCCCCACGAACTGCAGGGCCACCTCCACTGAGGTGAACGAATGTGGTGGTTTTCCTTGAGGCCTTACAACAAGGCAGGCAGGGTAAATCACGGAAAACTGACAATTTATGGCGTGCAATCTTCTCTTCACCTCTGCAAACGCTTGTCTCTGTTGCTGCAATTGAAAGGAGTAATCAGGGAAAATACTCACTCAGCTCTACTGCACCATTAAGGGACCGTGGGCTCTGGCTTTTTCTAGCACTCTCTGTCGGTCCAAGTACTTGAGAAATTTTACTATCATGTGGCGTGGTCTCTGATCCGGAGCGGGTTTGGCCCCAGGCAATCGATGAGCTCGCTGGATCTTTAGTTTTATCTCAGGTGGGGGATTCAGCTCTTGTTTCAACCACTTTGGGATATAACTTGCACAATCTCCACCTTCCACAGATTCAGGCTTGCCCACTATTCTTATATTACAACGCCTTTCCCTGTTTTCATGATCGTCGATGTTTTGTTTCAACCTTTCAATATCTTTCAGTGCTTTTTGCAAATCAATTTGCATTACATTACTAGCGTCTTGCTAAGAACTCACTCGGGCCTCAAGTTCCTCAATCCGCAGCTTGTGAGCATCCAGTCGCAGATAAAACATTGACATTTTGTTGAAGATGCTGTAATTGGGATGATACATTCTCAAATCCTGTTTCCATGCGAGTCCCAAATCATGTTTTAAGTCTTGTATCAGTCTCTCGCTTGATCTGTAGTGCTCTGCCATTATTTGTTCTGAGTGCAGTTCCTGCTGATTAAGTGTGTTTCCAGCAGAGGTCCCAGGCGAGTCCTGTGGATCAATTAGTCCTGTAGAACAAGATAGGCCCTTGTTGGTTAGCTGAGATTTAGATCTGTTAAATGAAATCGTTTTTTAGGAAATTTTGACATTATTAAGCATTTGTCTTTCCTTTAGCTACTATTATTTAATCAAAGAACCAGCAATTACTGCAGGATGGAAGAGATATTCGATGGATTGAACCAGAGCTCAAGATTAAGCCTCCATTCTACTCTGTAGCTTGGCCACGCCCCCCAATTCTTCTTTATTGAAGACAGAAGGTGTAGTCCTGTCTGGGGAATGGGAGAAGTCAGAAGATCCAAAAGGGCCTTGGGAGAAGAATCTAAAAAAAAAGTGCCTTCCGGGGTCAAGGACCTGCGACTGTACCTTAGCCGGTGTGGTCTTTTCTGAAGGCCAGCCGGCACTGGCACCAGATTTGGTCTGGCCGGCTTAGAAGGGTGGAACCCTGAAGGGGTCTTGACCGGGGAATCCCGCTCCTTTGACAGAGATTTACCCAAAGCCCTGGGTAAAGTCGAAACTGAGGCCTTTTCCTGTGGGGCCAAGGCTTGCACTGAAGAAGAGGCCTTGGAACAATCTTCCGAGGCAGAAGGGAGGTGCAGCGGCATGACCCTCACCTTTACGGGAGTCTGTTCAGAAGAAGCCCCTGCCAGGGCCGGTGCCGGTGTTTTGGTGAGAGTTGAGGGCTTAGTCCTGTTTTCTGAATGCTTGGAATGATGCGAGCGGTCGGAGCAGCCCGAGCCCAATGAAGAGGCCTTCTTGTGGGGGGGACATGATCTGGAATGTAGGTGGGACCGACCACAGTCCTTCTCACAGGACTTGTGGTGGGATTTGTACCGATGTTTAGGTTTTTCCCCAGGAGAGCTCTGCATGACTAGGACCAGTTTTCCCAGAAGGTGGGCTTTAAGGGCCTCAGGCACCGGATCCTGGTCCTGCTGGTAAAGCCCTTGCAGATTTCACAAGCCTGAAGATCGTGGTCTGGGCCCAGGCAGAAGATGCAGGCCTCGTGGCCGTCTTTCAAGGGGATATGGCGGCCACAGGAAAACGTAGCCTTCTTAGGCCCTGAAGACGAGACCAAGGACGGAGAAAACATGCGCTGGTAGAAAAAAAAAGAAAACTCATTGTAGATGGTAGAAAGGACGAGAAAAACTTCACTAGAACTGCCGAAACAAAATGAAGGCTTCCCATTGAGAGTGGGTCTGCAGCGGGAAAAGAACTGAGGTGGAGCCAGGGACCGCCCCCTTTCATGCTATGACTGACGTCAGGGCAGGCCCTTCTGGGTACTGCTAGCTAAGAGTTTTCTGGTGGGTCCCAAGGCCTGCAACATTAGTTCTAATGGTAATAGCCTGCTGCAAGAGCTCTCACTTGAAGTAAGATGTCTTGTTGTGAGCAATCCCCGAAACTGCAGTGGTACCTGGAGGGGGAGGCCGATTCTGACCTCCCGCCAGAGATGGAAGAAGCAGAAGTCCTCTGGGGGACTCTAGGTGGGATTCTGACCGGGCCCTCTCTTTCTCCCGGTAATGGTGTTTCCCTCCCAATCTTTTCTCCTTTGGGGGGGGACTCCCTGAGTGAAGAAGAACTATGACTGGGTCTTCTGCAGGGCAGCCACTTGTTTCTCCAAGAGGTAGGCTTTAAGCATATTAGCAAATTCAAGTTTTACTATTACATTTTTGACAGTGTGGGCATTCGTCAGGCTGGTGGTTTGGGCCTAGGCAGATAAGGCAGGCAGAATGACCGTCCCTTGCCGGGATCTGCTTCACATACACACACTAACATACTAACATACTAACATACTAAAATGCCAGCAGAATAGGCCTAATGGTCTTTCGTGTCTGCTCGTTTGGTCAGCCCCCACCCTGGGTGCTGACCTTGCTGTCCCCCTTGCCTTCTCTGGCTTCTCCCTTCCCAGTTCCGGATATTCTTGCTGCATTGGATTTTGCTTCCTGAACCCTTCCCCTGTACCTGTCCCACCCCTCTTGAACCCCTCCACTGTCTCTGCCTCCACCAGCCCCTAGGTAGTGCATTCCATGGCTCTACCACCTCTCAGTGAAGTAGCACCTCCTCCTTTCTCCCCTGAATCTTCCCCTCCAGCTTCCACCCATGCCCTCTAGTGGCCCCTCCTCCTTCCTTGAAGCACCCTCACTGTTCCTCCCTATTTACCCTCTTCATGTACCTGAAGACCTCTATCATGTCCCCCGGTCCCTCTCTCTTCCAAAGTGTACATATTTAGCTCTTCGAGCCTCTCCTCATAGGTCCTGTCCCCAAGCCGCAAATCATTTTGGTTGCCCTCCTGACCCTCTCCAGGAGGTTAATATCCTCTTAAGTGTGGCCTCCAAAACTGCACGAGTACTCCAGGTGCGGCCTCACCAAGCAGTTATACAGAGGAGTATCACTTCCTCCTTCTGGAGGTGATCCCCTAGCGATGCATCCCAGCATCCTGTTGGCCTTGGCTGCTGCCCTCCTACAAGTCTCAGAGTTGTTCATCTTGACATCCACCACCACCCCAGGTCCCTCTAGCCATTGAGACTTGTAGTATTTCCCAGGGTGTACACTTGGCCTGGGTTTCTGGCCCCAGGTGGAGTACCTTGCATTTCCTGCATTAAACCTCAGCTTCCACTTTCTAGACCATCTTTCCAGAGCCTCCAGGTCCCCTGCAGGGCCGCCCTCCTCCTCCCATCCACCACCGCCCCAGTTTCGAGTCATCTGCAAAGAGACTCATCTCCTCCCTGATACCTGTCCTTATGTCAGATCGTAGGCATTGAACAGAAGGGGCCCAGGACTGATCCCTGTGGGACCCTACTAATGACCCTCCTTGGGAAGAGACTATCCCACCAACTACGACCCTCTGGGTCCAGTCCTGAGCCAATTGCCTATCCATCGGATCGCCTGGTTTCCACCCCATTTCTCCTAGTTTATCCAACAGGCCCATGTGAGGAACAGAGTCAAATGCCTTGCTGAAGTCTAGAAAGAGGACATCCACTGGTCTACCCAGGTCCAAGGCACTTGTCACCCAGTCATAGAACTCCACCAGGTTTGTCTGACACGATTTCCCCGGGATGAATCCATGCTGTCTATCGTCCAGGCACCCTGACTTATCCAGGTCCCCCCTAGCCTCTCCTTGACAATGCCCTCCATCACCTTGCCCACCACTGATGTCAGGCTGACAGGCCTGTAGTTCTCTGCCACCTCCCTTGATCCCCCCTTGTGGATAGGCACTACATGTGCCACCTTCCAGTCTTGGGGCACCCACCCTGTCCTCAGAGAGATGGTGAAAAGCTCTGCCAGGGGTTTCGCCAGGACATCTGCAAGTTCCTTCAGCACCTAGGATGTAATTTATCCGGCCCCGTGCTTTCTCCGTCTTAAGGGAGCTGAGGCTTCCTCACTCTCTGCTGTGATTTCCACTTCCAGTACCTCTTCTCCCTGCTTAGCCCTCCCCCACCTGCCAGTGATGCCCCCTCCCAGACCTGCCGATTGCAAGGGCCCCCTCCTCATTATCTCTGTCTCCTCCCATGTATGATGCAGCATCCCATTTTCCTGGTGAAAACTGAGGTGAAGTACTCATTTAGTACCTCAGCCTGCTCCTCTGGGTCTTGTGCCCATCTCTTCCCTGATTTAATCCTGCTAATCTACCCTTCACCCTTCGTCTTTCCCCAATGTATCTAAGAACCCTTTTCCCTCTCTAATTTCCCTGGCCAGGTTCTGCTCCTTCCTTGCCTTAGCCACCCTCACCACTCTAGTGGCCCTTCTAGCCATCAGCTCATACTCCCCTCGATCCCTTTCACCCTTGAGCACTTGAATTCTTATAGGCTGCTTTCTTTCCCTCACCCACCTCCTGGACCTCCCTGGTCCACCAACAGGGTTTTTAGGCCCTACCGCATTTTCGTCTTACTCTTGCACAGGTGCTGGTAGCATCCTGCACCCCTCTCCTGATGATTTCCCACCATCAGCGTCCATGTCTGACCCAATCCCATCCAAATGCTCCTTAAGGATCCTTCCCATTTCCTTAAAATCCACCCCCCTGAAGTCGGTTACTTCCGTCTTTGTGCAGCCTTCTACCCCTCCTAGGTCCAGGCAGAACCAGACCGTGGCATGGTCACTCCCCGCCAATGGGTCCCTTACCTCCAGGCCCCCAATCTGGTCACTGTCTGCCAGGACCACATCCAGTACCCATGCCTCCCTGGTCGGTTCCCTCACCTGCTGAGTTAGGAACGCGTCTTGAAAGACATCCAACAACCTCTGTTCCCTGGTCTCAGAGGATGTCATAGTCTCCCAGTCTGTTCCTGGCATGTTTAAGTCCCCTAACACCACCACCTTTCCTCTGCCCAGTCTGCAGTGTCTCCTAACATCTGCCACCAGACTGTCCTCCAGCTCCTCTGCCAGGGCAGGGGGTCTATACACCACCTATTTTTACCTCTTGCCCCTTTGTTATCAAGGTGACCCAAATGGCCTCCACGGTTCCTCCGCCTCCCTACTCCCCTTATGCCAATGCAGTTTTTACTATCATTGCTACCCTCCTCCCTTCCCTCCCCTGTCCTTCCTGAACATAGTGTAACCTCCAGGTTCAGGTCCCAGTCATGTCTTGCAGTGGCCCAAGTCTCAGTGACCGCTGCCACATCCACTGCTCCCTCAGTTAACATCGCCTGGAGCTCAGGCATTTTATTGCCCAAGCTCTGGCATTTAGCAGGACTACCTTCCACCCTTTCCCTATAGTTCCATTTCCCCTGCTCGTGTTCCCTTGAGGATTCTGTTTTCTCCTGGTCTGCACTTTGCCAGTTGGTCTTTTCCTGCAATCCTCCTGGTCCCCAGGGGGGGTGGAGACAGAGTCCCTCCTTTATCGGCATCCCCTTGACTGCCTTTTCTCCCATCCCACCCCCCTTCACAAGTTTAAACCCCACTTTTCACCAATGAACTCCTCATTTTCAACTTAAGGATTCCCTCCTCCAAATTGAGATGTAGTCTATCTCTAGCATACAGCTCCTTATCCTCCCAGGTCTCCCCAATCCCCCATCAACCCATACCTCTGGCCTCACACCACTCCCCTGAGCCACTGGTTTATCTCCTAATTTTCTTTTTGTTCCCCACTCAGCCCTTGGCACTGGCAGGATTTCTGAGAAGGAAACTGTGCATCCTATGTCATGACAGACCCTAGCAGCTCCCTGAATCTTGCCTGTAACTCTAGCTCGCTATTTCCCTCAATGTCATTTGTGCCCAGGTGGACCAGTATGTCTGGGAACCCCACAGTCCTTGCCAGCTGATATACCTCATGCTTAGCCCTGTGCACCGTTAGTCCAGGGAAGCATCTTGTTCTAACTGGCCAGGCTTCACCCTCCCTATCCCATTTGATACCCTGATCATAGAATCCCCAGCAGGAGCACTCTGACCACTCCTTTCCTCCATTCCCCCTTCCATGTCCCTCATCCTTTCTACTGCCCTTCCACCCAGCTGGCTCCTTGTTCCTCCCCTATCTGTGCGCCACATGCCACCCGCTCTTTATTTACCATGGCCACCCCTCCCTCCAATCCTATGCCCTCCTACTCCTGAGTATCCTTCTGTACCTTGTTAATTCCCTCACTGCTCACAACTGGTCCTTCTCCCCATCTGCTAAACTAGCCTGGCTCATCCTCCTTTCCTTCCTGTCTCCATTTAGTTCCTCCTTGCTCGTCAGGCCCCTGGCCCACCCCTCAGCTCTCTTTACTGAATCCTCCTTGTACTTCTGGTCCTTTTTACCTTTCCTCCCAACTGGTCCTTCTCCTTGCGCTTTCCTCCCTCTACCCCTGCCCTCCTGCTCCGATTCACTGCTCCCCCATTCTCCTGCATTTCAGGTCCCCCTGTTCTTCCTGCTATCTGGCCCCTGCCTCCTGCCCCCACTCCCACACCCTTTCTGTCTCTAACCACCTCTGTCGTGGCTACATCCCCCTCATCCTTGAGCAGTAGAAGAGAATTGAAGTGTCACTAAGTATAAGGTCTGATCCACCTCCTGCCTTGCTTCCTTCTGTCCAGCACTGGCTATCTGCCTACTTCCTGAGAATGTTGTCCCTCCGTCCCCCTTTATGAGGGTCCCAGTTACCTGCCTGCTTCCTTGGTAGTGTCCTTTGCCCTCTGCCAGGGTCCCTATGTGGACCCTGAGTATTCTCCTGCACTCCTTTCCCTATACCCCCGCCCCCAGTGCTTGGTGCAACCCTGTGGAGATTTCAGCCCCTTCCCCAACCATACCACCCCTTCCCCCAGCTTTCTCCCTCATCCCTGCAACCTCCTCCCTAAGCTGTGCTAGTTGGTAGCACACTGGCAACCACCAAACTTCCAAGCCCAGTCCAGTATCATGGTTGCTCCACACCCTGTGCACCCCACCACCCTCCCAAAGATGCCGGCCCTAATGATGTGTGGTTCCATCCCTTTCAAATAGGTTTCCTTGGGTGAGCCACCAGGTTCCCCCCATTCCAAGATACCCCTACTGCCCAATCAGGTCACCCACTAATCCTAGAGACAGTCCCACTGTACACCAGTAACTCTGTTACTAGGTGCAGTACAACACATTAAACATGTAAGGAAATGAACAACTCCCAAGCTCTCTCTCCCGGCCTTTAAATTCAACTCCCAGTGGCTAGAACTACATGAGCTGCACCAGCGCTTTTTCCTCCAATTGCAGGGGCAGGTCTTCCCTATAAATTTGCAGACTTCTGGGAGGGAGGGTGGGGGAGGTGGGGTCTTGGGCAGACACCTGACAAGAGAGAGTGTATCAGCCCTGTGTCTCCCTCCAAGCCCTGCAGCTAAAGAACCAGGCCCAAGCAAATCCCACCAAACAGGTTTTAAATCAGAAGAAATAGGTCTCTACCAGCGCAGCCTGTTACAAAGTGAAACATCCACAAAAAGAGCCCCACTTACAGCCACTAAATCAGTTTACAAACATCCAGGATCCCCAGAACAATACCCTGCTAGCCCCTTAGAAGCAAGAAAGAAAAGAACTAACCTACCAAGTAAAATCCACAAGAACCCTGTGAAAACAGCAGCAGCTACTGTCCTGGAACACAACTGATCCTGCCCCCTTCCAGTTCTTTCTGAGAAGACAAAGCAGCTAGCACCTCAACCTGATTCATCCCTGCCTCCACTCAATTGGCTGAGTGAGACCTGGCCAGACCATTAACACCCCTCCCCCACTATGAACTAACCTTTACAGCTAATGGAGTCAGCACAAGGAATCAAAATTCAAGGCAAAGCCCCCAAAATATGTTTGCTGCCAAAGGAAACAGTTCTCCAATTTAATCAGCTTCACTAACACCAATTAAAACTAGGCTTGAAATTAACAGATATAGGTCTCCAATTCAAATAACCATCTCCAAGCAAATCCCACCAAACAGGTTTTAAATCAGAAGAAATAGGCCTCTACCAGCGCAGCCTGTTACAAAGTGAAACATCCACAAAAAGAGCCCCACTTACAGCCACTAAATCAGTTTACAAACATCCAGGATCCCCCAGAACAATACCCTGCTAGCCCCTTAGAAGCAAGAAAGAAAAGAACTAACCTACCAAGTAAAATCCACAAGAACCCTGTGAAAACAGCAGCAGCTACTGTCCTGGAACACAACTGATCCTGCCCCCTTCCAGTTCTTTTACTTTTGTCACGTGGAAGACAAAGAAGACATGCAATTCCGTTGAATATTACTGAGATTAATGATTAATTAACTGTGCTATGGCGCGAAAAAAAGGTGGTCTACCGTGAACTGTGGCATTCGTAGAGCAGATGTTAGCGGGTAGACGACGGCAAAAGAACTGAGGTGGTGACAGGGGACCACCCCCTTTATACCATGTCTGATGTCGGGACGGAGCAGACGTCAGGGGTGGTCCCCACCACAGACTGCTAGCTAGAAGATTTTTCCATGGGGTCCAAACGCCTGACGGACTTGGTATTACCTGCTGCAAAAGCTTCCCCTCAAAGTGAGATCTCCAACTCCTCCAGAACCAGGCCTTGAGGTGAAGAGAGTATGTCTGGATACTGCATTCCTGTCTGAGGAAGGGTCAGCAGGGAGTCAGCTGGAGTCAGGCGAATGGACCTGCTGCAGGACATTGAGAGAAGGCGAGGATAGCAGGCTTGCCTGGGTCAATCCGGAGCCACCAGGATCATCGATGCAGGCTGTCGTCAGAGTTTCAGCAATACCCCGAGTATCAGGGGAAAAGGAGGGAATGTGTATAGGAACCTCCCTGACCAGTCCACGATCAAGGCATCTAGGGGAAGTGTTCCTGGGACTGGGGGTCTGCAACAGTACTGAGGAAGCTGAAAATTGAGGGGAGAGGCAAAACAGATCCACTTCTGGTGTGCCCCACCACCTGAACACTGTGGCTAGTGTACTTGCTTGTTCAGTCCATTCACTCTGGCCTTGACTGATGCAATTCAGAGCATCTGCCAGGATGTTGTGTTTGCCTGGGAGATGAATAACTGAGAGGCTGACTCCCAGGGAGAAGGCCAGAGACCAGAGCTTCCAAAAAAAGTATTCCTGATCTGGTGCCACCCCGCTTGTTTATGTAAAAACACCGCAGTGGTGTTGTCTGTCCGAATTTGAACTGCCTGCCCATTTATGTTGGGAGTGAAAGCTTTGAGTGCTATAAAGATTGCTCTGAGTTCTAAGAGATTTGCATGTAACTGTGATTCTTCGAAAGTCCAAGTGCCGCTTACTGAGGCACTGTCCAGATGTGCTCCCCACCTTCACCTCTGTGAGTAGCAGAGCTTGGAAGGGTACTCCTGCTTGCAAATTTTCAGGGTTCTTCCATGACAGCAGGTTCTGGAGGAATTGCTCCATCACAGGTATCAGCTTTAAAAAGTTGTTACTTCTCTGAGACCAGCAAGTTCTAAGATAGGCTTGCAGGAGTCGCATCCTGTGCCTGACTCCTGGGACCACTGCAGTCATTGAAGCCATGTGTCCCAGGAGTTTGAGAAAATGTCTGGCTGGTCTTGGCTGTCCCCGGGTGAAAGAATCTGCCACTGAAAGGAAATTCTAAATTCTTTCCTGTGGAGGAAAGCATATCCTTTCTGAGTGTCCAGCTGGGTCCCTATGAAGGTGAGCAGCTGGTTGGGTTCCGGGTGAGATTTCTTTAGATTTACCAGGAAACCCAGAGACTCCAGAGTGCATTCTGTAAGGGAAGGGGACTCCTTGACTTAGCAAGAAGATTTTGCTACTATGAGCTAGTCATCCAGATAGGGAGAGAGAGAGCAACACCCAATCTCCTGAGGTATGCAGCTACCACTGCGAAGCACTTGGTTAAGACTCTTGGGGCCAAGGACAAGCCAAAGGGCACTGCCGTGAACTGATAGAGGCCAGAAGGAAGCTTGAATCTGAGAAACTTCCTGTGAGACCTCCTTATGGGTATAGGGAAGTAAGCGTCCTTTAAGTCCAGGGAGGCTAGCCAGACTCCCTGCTGTAAAGACTGTATGACTAGTGACAGAGTGACCATTTTTAAATTTTTTTTTTTTCAGATGTTTGTTTAAATATCTGAGCTCCAAGATGGGTCACCACTCACCAGTTTTCTTTTGTGTCAGAAAGCACCTGGAATAGGGGCCCTTGCCCTTCTCATGGGCTGGAACCCTCTCCACTGCTCATAGAGCTAAAAGGATTTGTACTTCCAATTCCAAAAGAGGAACTTGTGTTGGGGACAGGGGTCTTGACACCTGGGTATGCCTGAGGTCTGGCATCTGCTTGAACTGTGGTGGCAGACTTTTCTCCACAATCTCCAGAACCCACTTGTTCGATGTAATGAGGGTGCAGTTCTGAAGATAGTGGGAGAGTCTGCCTCCCACTGGAGGTGGCCTGGACACTCACATCAGGACATAAGGCTGCAAGGCTGCCGGCTGGGTAGAGGTGGCCCTTCTTTGGCCCGTTCTTCCCCTGCTTCTGAAAGACCCCCTGTACTGACCAAAGTCAGATTGGGGATAAGGACGGTAAGGCCTGGGAAAAAAAAAAACTTCTGCCCCTAGGTCAGGATCTCTGAGGGGCAGCAGGCTTAGGTTTAGACAAGTGACTCTGCCAGGAGGCCTTGTACTCGGCAACCTTTTTCATGTAGTCAGTGGTTCTGTAATTAAACATGTTTTGATCACAGGGAAAATCCATGGCCTTGGTCTGGGTGTCTGTGGTTAGACTGGTAGTTCTAAGTGAGCGAAGCGTCTCAGAGAGATGGCATGGGCCATTGCCCTAGAGGCGGCATCATTGTAGCCTGCCATGTGGAATTGGTATTTGGTAGCTTCCAGGACAGTTTTTGTCATATCCACCAGCTCCTGCCCCACAGAATCTGACCCACTGCGGGCAATGGCCAGGACAGACTTCCATAGGGCTTTCTGATATTTGGCTGTAAATGCCATGTACGAAGAAAGTCTGAGAAGCAGGGAGGCTGTGGCATGCATTTTCTTTACTATAAAGTCAGTTTCTTGGAGTCCTTGTCCGGAGGTAAGAGGGACGAGGAAACCCCAGCTTTCTCTCAAGCTGCCTGCTGCACTATACTCTCGTGGCTAGGGTGTGCAGACAGAACTCAGTATCAGTTCTAGACAATCTGTAGTTTTTCTCAATACGCTTGTCAACCCCTGACACCAAAGTGAGAGTTTGAAGCACTTTCATGGTATTTCTTCTGAACGCATTATAGATAGGGACGACCAGGGTCTTGGGGGTTGAAAGACCTCATCTCTCTATAATCTTCATCGACATCCTGGTTGGGCTCCTGCGAAGGGAGGTCCAAGGTGTCTAGCACATTTTGTAAAAATGTAAACGGAGGAGGAATCCTCATGGTCACCCAGGGGTCCCCGAATAGATGGTCTGGGGATTCATGGGCTCAAGGCCCTCAAAATCCATGTCAGGGGCATCATAAAAATGTTCTTAGTCATCTGCATCACTCTCACAGTCTACAGAGGAGAGAAAGTACAGTTACATAAGAACTTACCGTAATAGCAGATCTTCGAGAAAAAGCTCTTGCAGCAGGTTACACCATTAGGACTGAAGCTGGCAGGCGCCAGGACCCCACAGAAATTTTCTAGCTAGCAGTCTTCAGCGGGGACCGCCTCCAACATCGGTCCCACCCCTGACGTCGGGCGTAGTACATAAGGAGGCGGTCCCCCCATAATCCTCAGTTCTCCCGCCAGAGACTCCCAGCCACTGGATGACATCAGAAGAGGAGACCGAGGATCTGCCACCAGATGGTAAAGACTAGTGAATAGTAATGTCCCATCCCATAAGATGGGTGCTTGACTACGACCTACCTCCAAAAAGGGGGGTGGTGGGAGAAGTTACCCGCTGCAAGAGCTGTTCTCAAAGATCTACTGTTACGGTAAGTTCTTATGTAACTGTACTATCTTACTTCGAGATACAGCTCTTGCAGCAGGTTACACCATTAGGACTGATTTCCAAGCAGTGGTGGCAATCATACACCACCAGGAGGAGGAAAGGTACAGACCTCGATATAACTCGAACCTAGGACAGAAGTCCCTGAAGGACGGCTAGACCGAACCCCGCTCTTTGCCTCAATGCAATGTCCAGACTGTAATGCCTGATAAAGGTATGCACAGAGCTCCAAGTAGCTGCAGTGCTAATAGCTGAGGAGGAGACGTTCACCGCAAAGGAAGTAGCCACCCCTTTTGTGGAATGACCCTTGACTGCGCCCGATAAGGGTTTATTACGCTTGTCATAACAAAAAGTGATGCACTGGATGAGCCACCTAGAGAGTGACTGTTTGGAGACAGGAGCTCCTATCATTCTGTGAGCGAAGGAGACGAAAAGTTGATCCGACTTCCGGAGCTGTTTGGTTCTCGTCAGGTAGTATCTGAGGCAGCGATGCACATCAAGGGTGTGCAGAAGGGCTTCTCCTCAATTAGAGTACCTTGGGAAATACACTGATAGATCGATATCCTGATTAAGGGTGAGAGCTGAAACCACCTTAGGCAAAAACTTTGGGTTTGTCCTTAGGGATACCCTGTCCTGGTGGAAAACCAAATAAGGCTCTTTGCACATAAGAGCATGCAATTCTGAGATCCTTCTAGCAGAAGTAACAGCAACTAAAAATAACGTTTTCCAAGAGAGAAAACGTAGCTCGCAATCCGTGGCTGGTTCAAAGAGTGGCAGCGTAAGCTGCTCCAGGACAAAAGGTAAGTCCCAAGAAGGGATTGGATCTTTGATGGGAGGCCTAAGGTGGAGGACGCCCCTTAAGAAGGCACAAGTAGTGTCCAGCTGGGCCACCATCCGATGGCCTACAGGGGCATGGTAAGCAGAAATTGCACAAAGGTGCACTTAAATCGAGGAGTAAGCCAGTCCAGAGTGGAAGAGGGAAAGCAGGTAGTCCAGAACCAGCTTTTCTGGACAGTCTAATGGTGGGAAGCCGTGCACTTGAGCCCACAAACAGAATCGATGCCATTTCATGGCGTAAGTTGTGTGGGTAGCCGGTTTTCTGGCGGAGAGAGTACGTCATTACTTCTTATGGATCTCTGGGTATCGCATCATGGCTATGCCTCCAGGAGCCAAGAGTGCAGGTTCAATGAGCGCAAGTCTGGATGGACCAATGAACCCACCTCCTGAGACAATAGATGGGAGCTGATTGGCAAAGGAACTGGAGGTTCCCGGGATAGCTGGTGCAAAAGAGGGAACCAAATCTATCTGGGCCAGAAGGGTGCAATCAGAATGAGTGTCGCTTGCTCCCTGCAAAGTTTTAAGAGAACTCTCTGGATCAACAGGAAAGGAGGGAAGGCATAGAGGAATCTACCCGCCCAGGAGAGGGACAACACGTCTCGCCAGAAAACACCAGGCCCTGGATCTAGCGAGCAAAAATTGGGCAGTTTTGCGTTGGATGGGGACACGAAAAGGTCTAACTCTGGAGTGCCCCATCTGTGAAACAGATCCTCTGCCACCTCCTGCAGAAGTTCCCACTCATGGACTCTGGCCTGAGAGTGGCTCAGACTGTCTGCAATGGTGTTGTCCACTCCCAGGACATGTACTGCAATTAGGTCTGCGCTGTGTTACAGTACCCACTCCCACACTCTCATGGCCTCCCTGCAAAGCGGGTAGGAGTGAGTGCCTCCTTGTTTGTTGAGGTAATACATCACTGCGGTATTGTCTGTTTGTAACAGAAGTGTACGCGGTGGAATCTTCGACTAGAAGGCTTGCAGAGTGTAAAGGACTGCCCTCATTTCCAAAATGTTGATGTGGAGATGAGACTCCTGGGCTGTCCACAGGCCCTAAGACCAAACACCGTCCAGGTGTGCTCCCCACCCGAGCCCTGAGGTGTCTGTGGAGAGGGTCACAGTCGGAGACGGCGCTGTGAAGGGAACCCCCGCAGAGAGGTTCCCTGGATTTAGCCACCATTGCCAATCCCGAATGATGACTTTCGTGATTCAGATTGGATGCTGCAGATGGTCTTGCCTTTGGTCCCATTGCACCCATAACATCCACTGGGTTACCTGCATGTGGAGACATGCCAGCGGGACTGTCACAATGGCTGCAGCCATGTGTCCGAGCAAGCGAAGGACCAGTCTGGCTTGGACGGTCTTCTTCACCGACAAGTCCTTGATGAGGGATCTGATGTGCTCCGCTCTGTCCGAGGAAAGAAAAGCTTTCCCTCTGACGGTGTTCAGAACTGCTCCTATAAGCTGCAGTTTCTGGGACGGCACCAGGTGTGACTTCTCGTAGTTGATGAGAATACCCAGTGATTGAAAAGGGGACTGGGTGCAGTGAATAGCCGTCATCAGTGCCTCCCTGGAGGGCGCCATGAGAAGCCAGTCATCCAGGTATGGGAACATGTAGTGGCCTTGTCTCCTCAGAGACGCCGCTACGACCGCCAAGCACTTCGTGAATATGTGAGGTGCCGATGACAGCCCGAAGGGAAGAGCTCGGAACTGATAATGGCGGCTCTGAAACTCGAAGCGCAGGAACCTCTGGTATGCTTGAGCAATCGGAATATGCAGGTAGATGTCCTGCATGTCCAAAGACGCCAGAAAGGCATCCTGCTTCAGCATGGGAATTAGACCCGGAAGGGTCACCATGCGGAAGCGTTTGTAAATGACCGAAAGGTTGACGTTGCTGAGGTCCAGTAATGGACGGAGGTCCCCCGTTTTCTTTGGAACCAGGAAGAAGTGAGAATAGTACCCTAGTCCTCTCTGGTTCTCTGGGACGTGCTCTAATGCTTCCTTTTCCAGAAGCACGAGCACTTCCTGCTGTATGAGCAGGGCATGCTGACCCGAATATCAGGAGAGCAGGGGAAGTCTTGTAGGTGGACTGCCTACAAATTCTATATAATGGCCTTTTTTGACCAGCTGCAGAACCCACCTGTCAGTGGTAATCGATTGCCACCCTGGCAAGTGGTGTGCGATTCGACCCCCGACTTTCTTTTTCCGTTGATCCTGAGAAGGGGTGGGGGTCGGGAAGGAGTTATGCTGTGGCAGCGTTTGATCCGGCAGGCTGGGCCGACTTTGCAAATCATTGGCCTCTGCCTGGGAGTGACTTGGCCTGGGCCTTGCGGGTGAAAGTGCCCCTCTGCTGTTGGCCGGAACGTTGCTGTTGCCTTTGTAGCCGGCCATGGAAATGGCTCTGGTTCCTATGAAAGGAACTAGGCCAAGACCTGTACATAGCTTGTACAGATTGGACTGCCTTTCCTGCATCCTGAAGTTTGGTGATTACTCTCTCGGAGGCTTCACCAAATAGGACCTCGCCGTTATAAAGAACATCTTAAGATGTTCTTCTGGACGTCCGGGGTAAAGCCAGAGACACAGAGCCAAGAGCGTCTCCGGAGACACATGCCTGAGGCTGCAGCTCAGGCTGAAGAGTCCACAGAATCATATGCGGCTCTGAGCACCTGGGTCCCCACATCCGAACCCATGCAGAGGAGGTTCAAGAGCTCCTCCTTGTGGTCACGATCGAGCATCTTCTTGACCAGGTCCTGTCCCTGCTCCCACAGTGCATTCTGGAACTGAACCATGTGGATGAGGTAATTCAGTGACCTGATGGCGCAAGCCGCGGCCGCGTATGTGTGCCTACCCAGGACATCCAATTGCTTGGATTCCTGGTCCGGTGGCTGTGTGCTCAAATGCTGAGGTCTCTGAGACTGGTCATGTGAAGCAGTGATGACCAGGGAGTCAGCCAGAGGATGGTTCACCAGATACTGGTCCTCCCTAGGGGCCTTGTATAGGCAGTCAGCCTTCTTTGGCACTGCAGAAGTGGAGTGCAGACGTTTCCAGGCGGCCTTGGTGATGTCCGCAAAGGTATCCACCAAGGGCGGCACTACCACAGGCTTCGGGTCTTTCTGCCGAAGGTAGCGAGCAAGGCATTGTCTCTCAGGGTCGAGCTCTTCAGCATCCCACCCCATGTTCCCCTGGATGTGCCTCATGATCTCTGTGAAAGAGGGATCATCCAGAGGAGACCTGGGTAGGTCATGTGGGTCCGGAGAGGGAATGCTGATAGGAAAAGGTGATCTGGAGCACTCTGAAGTGTCAGATATGGAATCCTCCCCAGACAGGGTCTCTTGGGACTGGGTGACCCTGAGGGGGATCTAGAGGGAGGTCTTCTCCTTTCTGAAGATCTGCCCCGAGGAGGTGGTGTCTGTTCCTTGGGGGTTGGCGATCATCCTATGGGCCCCTTGGGTGGAGGAGGGGGTGTAGGTGGTGAAGTAGTAGGTGGAGGCGGAGTCAGAGTAGGAGGAGGACGTGTGGTGACCACATCTTTTTTGATGGTGTCCCACCAGAAGGTAAAAAGTTCTTTTACCTCTGCCAGATTCATACCCGACGATGAGCCTGGCGCCGGTGGCCTGTCGCTGGGGTCGAGTCCCCGGGGGTCTCCCGCTCCAGGGAAGGTT
Source organism: Neoceratodus forsteri (assembly GCA_016271365.2). Taxonomy (NCBI): domain Eukaryota; kingdom Metazoa; phylum Chordata; order Ceratodontiformes; family Ceratodontidae; genus Neoceratodus; species Neoceratodus forsteri. Next base: position 1,031,375,351 of record CM057455.1, read on the forward strand.
TCTGTGGGAGCCTTTGCATCTCCGGTGTTGCCCACCTGGTCCTCGGACTGTGTGGCGTCCTCCTCAGATGAATCCTTCTGACCGGCGTCCACCGGTGACGGTGGTGCGGTCCTCTTCTCAGGAGTAGCCGAAGTTGGGCCCCTGGCCAACATCCTCGGAGGCGAACGCCTGGCCGGCGACGGGTGTTTAGGTGTCGTCAGCTCCTGGAAGCGCCGGTGGTGTTTGGCCGACGTCGGGTTGGCCAATGTCGGGTCCGACGTCCGTTTGAGGGATGTCAGGTCTTTGGTTTTATGGGAAACTGGATCCAAACTACGTGGAGGCTGGGAAACTGACCTGGCGTCGGTGTCACGCCGGCAGGAAGAAGATTTATGGCGCTCCCCGGACTTCGACCCTCGCAGGAAACCTGGATCTTTCCTTTTCCCGGTGTTTGTCCCGGTGCTTGTGGGTTTTAACCGACAACTCCCTCTGGGAGGAAGGTTCCTTATCCATAATTTTCAGTTACTCCTCCAAGAGAAACGCTTGAAGGGCCTTCTGGCAGCGGATCCTGGTGCGACTGTTGAAGCCCTGGCAGAAGGAGCAGGCCTTGGTATCATGTTCCGGGCCTAGGCAGCACACATAGGCAGAATGTGGATCCTTGAAGGGGATCTGTTTGCTGCAGGCACACTTCATATGGTGACCCTCTAAAGAAGTTGTTGGAGAGAACATCAGTTGATCCAAAGTCGAAAGGCAGACGAAAATCGTCATAGTTCTAATGGTCGTCGCACGCTAGAAAGAGAGACTGAGAGGCCGATACTGGCGACGTCGACAGTGCGAAAAGAACTGGGGATTATGGGGGGACTGCCTCCTTATGTACTACGCCCGACGTCAGGGGCAGGACCGACGTTGGAGGCGGTCCCCGCTGAAGTCTGCTAGCTAGAAAATTTCCGTGGGGTCCTGGCGCCTGCCAGCTTCAGTCCTAATGGTGTAACCTGCTGCAAGAGCTGTATCTCGAAGTAAGATCTGTGGAAGACTGCTTGCCAGCCCCAGCAAATATAGGCCCCATCTTTTGTAGGGTCTGAAACAGTTGTCATGCTTTTGCCATGTCTTGCATGGATGGGATATCCTGCGCAGACTTTGGTTGTATGTGTTTTGTTTTTCCTTTATGCTTTTAGCTGCCTGTTGCCTCGCTATTGGCTTTCCCAGGAGCATTTTTTTCTTCACAGTTTCTTTTTAGCCACTTCATCAGCGGCTTGGTCAAGCTTCCTTTTTTCATCACTTTTATTATTTTTTGTGAGGAACTTCATCTATGGAAGCTTTATGTTTTGGCTGGGATCTGGAGGGTTCCTCAGCACCTCTGCTTACATTTTTATTGTTAGTACTTTTAGATGGCCCCTCGTTGGAAGCCTTTGATTTATCCTCAGCCATAATAAATAAAAGGTTTCTTTGCTACCCAAGATCTGGACCTCATGCACAGAGTGCAGGTTTCTGTGAAATGCCACCGGCCAGTCCTGCTCCAGTTAAGCTCTATTTTAAAGTTCCTTTTTTTGTAGTACTGGGATCTATACCAGTGCCAGTCTTAATAGAAAGCCCAATAATACTGGTCAACTGCTCACAGATTTCTGTTGAAATGCCACCGGCCAGTCCTGTGACAGATGAAAAAATAGGTTCAGTTTTTTAATTGTATATGGGTTTCTCTGTAAATGCCAATCCTCAGAGAACGCCCCCAGGCAACTGTCAAAGTTTGAAATTGAATTGAGCGCCTCACGGTAAAGCATGCAAGGTCTGAGGTAAAAGACAAGACAACTGACACCAATTTGATGGTTCCCACAAGAATTAGGTTAAGGAATTAAGCACCTGCGGTAAAAATAACAAGAAATGAACAGCCGTGGTAAAAATTAAGTCAAAATAGAGCGGATGTGCTAAAAAAACAGGTTACTCACCTGTAAAAGTACAGTTATGTAAGAACTTACCATAACAGTAGATCTTTGAGAGGAGCTCTTGCAGCAGGTTAATACCATTAGGACTGAAGCAGTCAGGCATCAGGACCCCATGGAAAACTTTTAGCTAACAGTCTGAGGCAGGGGACAGCCCCCGACGTCGGCTCTGCCCGACGTCAGATGTGGTACAAAGGGTGCGGTTCCCTGGCACCACCTCAGTTCTCCCACCAGAGACCCGGCTAGAAATAAAGTTGGAGAACCAGGCAGGAATTCCTCACCCAATGAAAAACTATTCTGGGGGATGGAGGGTGGGAAAGCCACCTGCTGCAAGTGCTCCTCTCAAACATCTACTGTTACAGTAAGTTTTGCGTAACTGTAGTCTGTCTTCAAGGGTGGAGCTCTTGCAGCAGGTAATACCATTAGGACTGAGTCCCAAGCAGTACCCAAAGATAGGCCCAGGTTCGATAGGGTGGTGGGGAAATATGTTGAAAAGGCTGATGAAAAGCATCTATGAGAGAAGGCCTTGCAGGACTGGTAGTCCGAAATCTGCTCTCCTTCTAGATATGATGTTCAGGCTGTAGTGCCTAATGAAGGTGTGGACGGAAGTCCACGTGGCAGCAGCACAAATATCAGCTGAAGAGATGTTCTTGAGGGCCGAAAAAGAGGATGCCACTGCTCTAGTGGAGTGGCCCCTAATAGCACCTGGAAGATGTCTGTTGTGGTGCTGGTAACAGAAAGAGATGCACTGTACTAACCAAGGGGCTAGTGTCTGTTTAGAAACAGGAGCTCCCTGCATTCGCTTAGCGAAAGAGGCAAACAACTGGCCCAAATGTCTAGAGGAGTGGGTCCTGTGGAGGTAATACCTCAAAATACGATGAACATCAAAAGTGTGCAACACTGCTTCACCTTGGTTAGAAAATTTCGGATAGTATAACGGAAGGTTGATGTCCTGGTTAAGGGTCAGTACAGACACCACCTTTGGCATAAATTTAGGGTTCGTGCAAAGATGCACCCTGCCCCTGTGAAAGACTATGTAAGGTTCTTTACACATCAGAGCCTGGAGCTCAGAGACCCTTCAAGCAGAGGTAATGGCTACCAAGAGGAGAGTCTGCCATGAGAGGAAGCACAGCAAGAAGCTGCCGGCTCAAAGGGAGGAAGTGTGAGGTTTCTCCAGTATGAAAAGAAGGTCTCAAGGAGGAATGATGTCTCTCTTGGGCGGTCTGACATGTAATACCCATCGAAGGAAGGTTTTGCAGACATTAAGCTGTGCCAGAGTTTTATCTCCTATCGGGTCATGATATGCAGAGACCGCACACATGTGCACCTTGATTGAAGAGTAACTCAATCCTAAGTCCAATAGGTGATGGAGATACTCTAGCACGTGCCTAGCCGGACAACCCAAGGGACCTAGGGCACGTGCTGAAGTCCACAGGCAGAAGCGTTTCCATTTCAGAGCGTACGTGGCTCTGGTGGAAGGCTTCCTCGCTGCAACCAGAATTTCAGCCAAGCTGCTAGACATTCCTAGTCTCGCTCTCCCGCTAGAACTACAGGAGCCACGCATGCAGGTGAAGAGATTGAAGAGCAGGATGGACAAGAGTCCCCTGTTCTTGTGAGAGCAAGTGGGTGGAGCGTGGCAACTGAACTGGAGGTTCCAGGGACAGTTGCTGGAGCAACAGATACCAGATTTGATGAGGCCATAGAGGGGCCACCAGAATCATTCTGGCTCCCTCTGACTGCAATTTGAGCAGTACTCTCTGAATGAGGGGAACAGGCGGGAAGGTGTACAGGAACTTCTCTGTCCAAGAAAGGGACAATGCATCTCACCAGAAAACTCCAGGCCCTGGAGCAAGCGAGCAAAAATTGTGGTTTGGTGTTGCACGGGGACGCAAACGGGTCCAACTCTGGATGGCCCCGCCAGTCGAAGAGGTCATTTGCGACATCTTGGAGCAGTTCCCACTCATGATTTTAGGAGGTATAGTGACTAAGACTGTCGGCAAGGACGTTCTGTACCCCTGGCAGGTGAACTGCAATGAGGTCCAAACTGTGTTCTACTGCCCAGTCCCATACTCTCATGGCCTCCCTGCAAAGGGGGTACGAATGAGTTCTCCCTTGTTTGTTGATGTAGAAGACAACTGGTGTGTTGTCTGTCTGCACCAGAAGAGGACCCGACGAAAGCTGGTCTCTGAATGCAGTGAGTGCATTCAGCACTGCTCTCATTTCCAGAACACTGATATGTAGAGAGCTCTCTGTGATAGCCCAAGACCCCCCGGTCCTGTGATCCCCTAGATAAGCCCCCCAACCTGACAGAGAGGCATCTGTGGTTAGAATCTGAAGAGGTCAAGGTCTCCAGAAAGGAACTCCACCATCTAGACTGTCCTGGCGGAGCCACCATTCCAGAGAACGATGGACCACTCGAGATATCCAGATTCAGAGATCCAGATCATCCACAGATTGGTCCCACTGCACCCTGAGGTGCCATTGAATAGTCCTCATATGGAGTCTGGCTAAGGGAACTGTTGCGATGGCCACCGCCATGTGTCCCAACAGTTGCAGGACTACCTAGGCAGGGGAGGAGGGGGTTCTTTTTAGCCCTCTGGCCAAACCCTGAAGGTGATCTTCCCTGTCTGGAGGCAGAAAGGCTCTCCCCTGTCTGGTGTCCAGGATGGCTCTGATGAATTGCAGTCGTTATGTCAGCCAGGGGTGCGACTTTGGCCAGTTTACCATGATGCCCAGGGAGGAAAACAGAGCCTGCATCTCTCTTAGGGCGATTAAAAGCTCCTCCTATTCCTCCTCCTCCGACTGAGCGGAGAGGAGCCAATCATCCAGGTAGGGGAAGACAAAGAGGCCTGTCCTGTGGAGAGCAGCTGCTACCACCGCTAGGCATTTGGTGAAGACCCTGGGAGCTGAGGAAAGGCCAAAGGGCAAAACCCTGAACTGGTAGTGCTTGTCTCCAAAGCTGAACCACATAAACTTTCTGTGGGACTTCAGGACCTTAATATGCATGTAGGCGTCCTGCATATCTAGGGAGCACAGCCAATCTCCTTGCTGAAGCAGGGGGAAGAGGCTTGCCAGGGTGACCATGCGAAACCTCTGGCACTTCACTGAGAGGTTGAGCTTGCTGAGGTCCAGAATGGGACGAAGGTCTCCTGTTTTCTTCGGGACGAGGAAGAAACAGGAATAGAAACCTCTCCCTCTCTGGGCCTGTGGGACCCTTTGAATAGCTTGTTTCTCTAGGAGCTGTTGGATCTCCCCTTCTAGAAGTAGGCTGTGATCCAGTGGACAATGGGACGTGGGGGTGGGTGGGTTGTCCGGCAGGACAGAGGTGAACTCTATTGAATACCCTTTCTGAATGGTATCCAGTACCCATTGGCCTGCAGTGATACTGGACCATTTGAGTGGGTAAAGTGCAAACCTCCCTCCTACCTGCTCGGTCTGCCTGTCCCCGAGGGGAGGGGGGTGGCAGAGGGAGTCAGGCAGAGGGGGTGGGGGGGCCTTGGCCCTGGGAGTTTTAGGCTGCTTTGGGTCCTGGGAACCTTGAGGGGCAGGATGACCCTGCCTCTTGAATCCCTTACCCTGGGACTGTTTGCCACTTTGTCCTTGCCCTTGACCTCGACAAAAAGGACGTCGGCAGGGTTCTTGAGGCTGGGACTTGTACATTGGGTATATGTACACCACCACTCTCCCAGACTCCTGAAGCTGTTTCACCATCTGTTCCACTTCAGGACCAAACAAAACAGGGCCCTGAAAAGGAGAATCAAGAATGGATCCTGAAGATCCGGTTGGAAACCTGTGAGTCTGAGCCAGGACTGCTGTCTCATACAGATTCCCGAGGCGGCGGCCCTGGAAGCTATAACTACGGCATAATAAAAACACTAGAGGGCATGCTTGTCCACATCCAGGCCCAACTGGGCACAGGCTAAAATCTCCTGTTTGGAGTCAGTTTCAGGGAGGGTCTCTACTAAGTCCATGGTCTTTCTCCACAGGGACTGCTGGTAGGAGATCATATAGGCCATAAAGTTCAGTGACCTGATGGTCCCAGTAGCAGAGGAGGAGACCTTATGGCCCAGCTATCTAGTTTCTTGGAAACGGGGTTGGGACCTTAAGTGTTTTGGTTGAGCTCCCCGTCCATCTGCAGCCGTAAGGACTAACGAGTTAGCCTTTGGCTGTTCTGCCAGGAAAGGTTCTGATTGGGAGGCTTATAGTGTCTGTCTGCCTTCCTTGGAACCACCGGGATAGAGCATGGTGTGCGCCAGGTGAGGCGAGTAACATCTTGCAAGGGCTCCACAAACAGTGGGATCACCAAGGGCTTGGGTTCCCTTTCTCCAAGGAACTTGGCCAGGTGTTTACGCTCCGGGTCTAGGTCCTCGGTATTCCACTCATAAATGGTCTGGATGTGCCTCATGATGTCGAGGAATGAGGGATCATCCGGGGGGGGACCATGGAGAATCCTTAGGTTTTGGCAAGGGAGGATAGAAGCCTCTGTCTGATGTATCTGAGTCTATGCCCGCCTCATCCGAGGAGGACATGATGAGTGGAGATGAAGGAGATGGGGATGAAGGCTGATTCTTTTTTTCCCTTCTGGATGTGGACTTTGGCACTAATCCTGGTTACCCTGAGGTTCTGGGGTAGGAGGGGGACCCATGGGTGGTGGATCAGGGACCTTGTCCAGTGGTCGGTATAAAATGTCCCCTTTTACAGTGTTCCACCAGGTGGTAAAAAGGTTACCTATATCTGCCACTGGAACGACTGTGGGTGCCGGCGAATAGCCAGAGGGGCCAGGTGTCTGATCCTCAGGAGTGAGCGTCTGGGGTTCTGGAACCCCTATTGGAATGGCAGGCATCGGGTCCGGCACCCCGGTGTCAGTAGGCCGGCAAGCGGTATCCAGCGTGGCCTTGATGGGCGTCTGGTCCCTCGGGGGAGGGGCAAACAAGTGATCCTCATCTGGCGACTGCCCCGTGTCTGGCGTCGGGGAATGAGTCGTCAGGGTAGGCGACCGACTAGGTGGACATTTGTTGGAGGGTGTACCTTTGCCTGGGGTGGAGGCGTCTGAGCCTGGGTGACCTCATGCCTACTGGAAGGTTCTTCGGAACGTTTCCTCTTCTCCGAGGATCTTGGCCTGTCCTGAGCCCCGGGCAGGCTTTCCTGGGTCGACCTTGTGGTTTTTGGAGGTCGATGAGCCAGGGAGGTAAAGTGGTGTCCCGCTGAGGCCGACTCGGTAATGTCCCTGCGGAGGGGCGGGAGTGGACTTGGAGGAGCGGGAAGGTTCATTTGGCAGGGCCGGAACCGAACCAGACCTTTTGCTTGATGAAGATGATGATGTCTGTTTGGCTGGTGACCGAGGGTAGGATTCAGACCTGGCCCGATCTTTCTCCTTGTGGTGATGCTTCCCCCCCGGAAGACCTATCTTTAGGAGAGAATTCTCTAGTGGGAGAGGATGAGCTGGCCCCCGAACCTCGCTGCATGGCCACAAGCTTTTTCTCCAAAAGGAAAGTTTTGAGGGCATGGGCTCTTCTGGTGCACGTCTTTTGGTTCAACTTCTTACAGTGGATGCAGGATTCAGGCTGGTGTGCCGGGTCTAGACAGATGAGGCAGCCCTCATGGCCATCTTTGGCCGGAATCTGCTTCCCGCACGTACACTTGGACTTTCGCCGTGGTGGTGAGGGTGACGACATAAATAAGGCGAAGTAATAATTTGGATAATGAAGAAAACAACTTATCCAACGTTCGAAGCTGTCAACTGCTGAGAGAGGCGTCCAAGAAGCTGAACTACACGGGTCAACGGCGGGAAAAGAACTGAGGTGGCGCCTCAAACTGCTAGCTACAAGTTTTTCATGGGGTCCTGATGCCTGATGGCTTTAGTCCTAATGGTATTACTTGCTGCAAGAGCTCCACCCTCGAAGGCAGATCAGTAGTTCTAGGAGTGGTATATGTTGTTCATCCACACTATTTGGCATGTCCCTTTCCCTTTAAGGATCGCCGGAAGGTCTTCAAGCTGGCTCCTCCCACCCACCCGGGTGGTATATCCCTCAGCTCCGCCCCATGACACCAGATCTTAGCCCGCCAGAAGCCAGGTTTTGTGCATCCGCAGCCGGGGAGATGGGTGGGTCCGTGTGTATGAACAACATATACCACTCCGAGAAAGTACATTTATGAAAGAACTTACCGTAACGGTAGATCTTCGTGAGAGGCTCTTGCATTAGGTATTCACAAGTAGGACTAAGCCACCAGGCATCAGGGTCCCACAGAAAAATCTCTAGCTAGCAATCTCTGGCGGGGACCACCCCCACGTCAGGTGACCAGCGTCATCCAACGTCAGTATAAAGGGGGTGGTCCCAACACCTGCCCTCCAGTTCTTTCCTGCCAAGAGCTAAAGGTCTGACAAGAGAGAAGAGGTTATGGCCCCCATATCTGAAAGAAGAAATTGAGGGGTTGGAGGGAGGGAAGGTAATACCTACTGCAAGAGCCTCTCTCGAAGATCTACCGTTACGGTAAGTTCTTACGTAACTGTACTATCTTCCTTCAACAGGGCTCTTGCAGTAGGTATTCACAAGTAGGACTGAGTCCCAAGCAGTCTGGAACAAAAAGAAAGTGGGAGGAGGAAACACCATCCACAAATGCTGATCTTCTAGACAGGGATCATGAGAGGATTCCCTGCAGAACAGCTAGCCTGAAGCCTGTTCTGCGGTGAGCGGCAATGTCCAAACTGTAATGTTTTGTGAAGGTATGGACGGATGTCCAAGTTGCGGCTGCACAAATCTCAGCTGCTGACACATTCTTAAAACAAGTGGCAGAGGCCGCAACCCCTTTAGTGGAGTGGCCTTTGAACTGACCAGAAAAGGTCTTGTGATACTTGTCGTAACAGAAAGTGATAAATTGGCCAACCATCTAGAAAGGCATTGCTTGGAAACAGAGTTGCCTTCCTTCTTGTGAGCAAAAAACACAGAGTTGGTCTCTTTTTCTGAGATCTTTAGTCCTGTGAGTGTAGTATCACAGAATTATATGTACATCCAGGGTATGGAGGAGGTACTCTCCTTGATTGGAGTGCTCCGTGAAGAAGGCTGGAAGCTTGATGGACTGATTCAGAGTAGATTCAGCTACCACTTTTGGAAGAAATTTAGGATTAGTATGCATGGCCACTCTATCCCTGTGGAAAATCAAATAGGGGATTTTACACATCAGGGTTTGCAACTCAGAAATCCTCCGAGCTGAAGTAACGGCCACCAGAAATAGTCTTCCAAGAAAGAAACTTTAGCTCTGCCTCAACTGCAGGTTCAAAGGGAGGCAGAGTAATCTTCTCCAGAATGAAATTCAGGTCCCAAGGGGGAGCAGGGTTGCGAATCGGATCTTGGAGACTTCTAGTTGTGCAAACGTCCTGCTCCTGAAAGAGATGTGGTAGGTCGAAATGGCTGCCATATGTACTTGCACTGACAAATAACTAAGGCCCAAGTCATACAGGTGACTAAGGTAGTCCAGAACCTTATTGGCTGGACAAGAAAAAGGTTCTAGGTTATTAGAACCCACCCAGATGGTGAAGTGTTTCCACTTCATGGTGTAAGTGGACCTAGTGGAAGACTTTCTGGCCTCCACCAGGATATCTGCTACCACGGGGGAAACTCCAAAACATGCTTTAGCTACATCTGTAGGAGCCACGTGTGAAGGTGAAGAGACTTGAGGCCGGGATGGATCAGGGTCCCCTGCTCCTGGGTCAGCAAGTGCTGCGACGGTGGTAGAGGAGGAGGAGATTTCTCGGAAAACTGTTGCAGAAGTGAGAACCAGGCTTGCCTCAGCCAGAAAGGAGCGATGAGGATCATTCTTGCCTCTTCTGACATTAGCTTGTTGAGCACTCTCAGGATCAGAGGAACCGGAGGTAAGGTGTAAATGAACTTGTCCTTCCAGCACAGACAGTGCGTCCCAACAAAAAACGTCACCCTGGAGTGAGCGAGCAGAAGACAGGAAGTTTGGCGTTGTCGGGGGAGGGGAAAGGTCCATTTGAATGGTCCCCCAATGTTGGAAGACATCATTTAGCACAACCTGGTCTAGTTCCCACTCGTGAGACTTGGCTGACGAGTGACTTAAAGCATCCGCGAGATTGTTCTCCATCCCCGGCACATGGACAGCCGTCCAGTGAAGGCTGTGCTGGGGACGCCCAGTGCCAGATTCTCAGGCTTCCTGGCAGAGGGGATAAGTACGAGTTCCCCCATTTGCTGAGGTACCAGACAACACACGTCTGATTGAACGAGAAGATGACCGAGACGAACAACCAGAAGGAGAGCCTGGAAGGCATAAATGACTGCCCTCAGCTTGAGGATGTTTATATAGAGTCTCTGTTTGAACTGAGACCAGCTGCCCAGAGTCCAATGAGACCCGAGATGGGCATCCCAGCTTGTCCCTAACGCATCCGTCATCAGGGTCTGGATGGGTGGGATGGTATAGAACGGGATCCCCAGATTGAGGTGATCAGTAACCGTCCACCACTGAAAGTCCCTGTCCATATGATCTGACACCAGGATCTCATGATCCAGGTCATCCTGGGACTGATCCCATTGAGTACGTAGGGTCCACTAAGAGATCCTCGTGTGGAGATGAGCTAGTGGAATGGTCGGGATGGCGGCTGCCATCAGGCTGAGGACCTTCCTGGCTCCAACCCTTCTGAGAACCAATATGAACTGAGCCTGGATTGACAGTGTCTCTGCCCTGTCTGGGGGTGAAAAGGCCTTGCCCAGGCTCATGTCCAACACTGCCCCTATGAACTGCAGCCACTGGCAAGGGATCAGATGGGACTTGACAAGGCTGAATATAATCCCCAGGTCAGAGAAAACTTGAAGGGTGAGGGAAAGGGAGCCCAGGAGTTCTTCCCTGGATGGGGCTGCCAGAAGCCAATTGTCCAAGTAGGGGAAGACTTGGACCCCCTTGGTGTGCAGGAGGGCTGCCATTGCCACAAGGCATTTGGTAAATACACGAGGGGCCGAGGACAGACAAAATGGGAGGGCCCTGAACTGGTAGTGGGACTCCTGAAAACAAAAACGGAGGTACTTGCGGTGGGAGTGGCAAATGGGGATATGGAAGTAGGCATCCTGCATATCCAGGGCCCATAGCCACAGGCCCTGCCGAAGCATGGGAAGAAGGCTGTGGAGGGAGAGCATTTGGAACCGCTTGTATGCCACAAACTGATTGAGGGAACGGAGGTCTAGAATGGGCCTCAGATCTCTGGTTTTCTTTGGTACTAGGAAGAAGTGAGAATAGTAACCTGTCCCCTGAAGATGGAGGGGGATAGGTTCTATTGCCTCTTTCAACAGAAGAGAGTGTATCTTCCAGCACCAATTGCAGATGAGTAGGGGAGGACGATGAGGGAGGGGGTGGTCTGCGAGGTGGTTTTTGAATGAATGCTATCGAGTGTCTTGCTACAACCAGCTGGAGCACCCAGCTGTCTGTCGTTATCCTCTCCCAGCCCAGCAGATGGGAGGAAAATCCCCCCACCGGTTCCTCTGAACTGGACAGAGGCAGTGAGAGAGGCAGGGAGTCAGGAGGCGGAGGGCAGAGTAGTGGCTGAGACCCCGGGAGCTTTCTTGCTGGGGGGGCATTGGCAGCTGACATGACCTTATGTTTATTGGGACATCTGGATTGCATCTGCTTAGCCCTCTGGCGGTTGGGGCACTGAAAGGACAATTTATACCCTTGAGAGGGTTTGTACATTGTCTGAACAGATTTTAATGCTAAACCCTTCTCCTGTAATTCGGTGATGATGTCCTTGACATCACTGCCACACAGCACAGACCCTCTGAAGGGAGCATCGTGGATAGCCGATTGTACTTAAGGGGCTAGACCTGGCACTCTGAGCCAGGTGTGACACTGCAAGGATACGGCGAAGGTCGAGCTCCTGCCTGCTGTGTCCACCGTGTCATCTGTAGCACGAAGCATGTGTCTACAGGCTGAACACGTGGAGCAGGCAAGATCTTCCAGTTCCCGCTTAGTCTAAAAGGGAGTCCAGTTTTGATTCCATCTAACTAAGGATAGCCTTCTGGTAGTCCCCGATGTGGCCAACGTAGTTGAGTGCCCTCATGCACAGAGTGGAAGTAGCATAGACCTTCCTCCCGTACTGGTCCAGAAGACATGATTCCTTGTCAGGAGGGGATGAGCTAAAGTGCTTAGGGTTGGCTGATCGGTCGTGTGCAGTGCTAATCACTACTGAATCACTCTGGGGTGAAGGCCAAGGAAGTCCTTCCTCTCAGGAGTCTAGTACAGCCTGTTTGCCTTCTGAGGAAGGGGGGCTAATGAGAAAGGTTGCTTCCAAGTAGTGGAAACAAGATCTGCGTGATGCTCTATCCAGGGTGGAATCAGTGTGGGGGAAGTCTCCGGGAGATCCAGATGGGCCGCAAGCTTCTTACACTGGGGGTCTGGCTCCACTGATTGCCACTCACAGGCAGCCTGGATCTTCTTCAGCAGCTCCAGAAAGGAAGGGTCTTCTGGAAGGGGCTTCGGAGATTCCCTTGTGGCTTGGGTCCATCTGGAGTGCAGGACTTGTCCTCTAGGTCAGAGCATCCGGAGTTCAAATCTGACTCTGAAGATTCTGATGATGCGGAAGAAGAAAAGTCCTCCCTAGGAGGAGGATCGCCCTCTCTGGGGGTTCCCCTTGGGGAGTGTCCTCCCTGGCCCGAGAGCCAAAAGGTTCAGCTCTGGTGTCAGGCTGAGATAGGGGAGTCTCTTCATGCCATGTAAGGGGCCCAGCCTCGGTATACATTTTTCGACCTCTTGGGTGATCTGTGTTTTAGCCTCAGCCCACCAGGAGGCCAAGACCTCCCTCAAGTCCACCTGAGGCTTCCGGGTAGGTGGGGGAGGTGGAGGGGGGGCCCGGATACGGGTAATCTGGAAACCCGTAACAAGGGTACCCATAACCTGACAGTGGGAGGCCCGGCATCGGGTATTGAAGCGCCAGGTACTCCGGCTTCGGGTAGTGTGGCATCGGGTATCCTGGTGCTGGGGGCTCAGACAGGATCCAAAGTCCCGGGGTTGGCCATGCAGGCAGACCAGATGGATCAGGCATCGACCCAGAGGGTGTAGGACCCGAAGGGGGACCTGTCGGGGGCGGTCCGGGAACCCAGAAGGCTCTCTCTCTCGTCAGGAAGCGGTATGCTGGACAGTGACGTTGGGTTGGCTGGTGTCAGGGGGGGAGGCACCCCTAACTGCATCGTTTCAGGCTCCTTGATCCCAGCCAGGGAGAAAGGAGTGAATACCTCGGGAGGAGCCGCAGGGACCTAAGCAGGTAACGCGACAGGAGTGCACAGTGGCGACTCTCCGGCATTAGGGGTAGAAGGAGAGCCTGATGACAGGTTGCCGGCTGGGCAGACTTCAGGTATACATACAACCGACTTACCAGCCGAGTCTGGGCTGGCATCAGTGGGACCAACGCCCGGCTTATTGGACACACACTATGACCGGTAGGCTTGAGTTTAGAGGCCGTAGTGGAAGTGTGGGCCTCATTTGCCCCGGAAGCTCCTATCGGGCCCGAGACGGCCTGGAGGGGTTGACGCTGACTTAGATACCACTAAGGCGGCCATCAAAGGATGATTCCCTGGAGGGAAAGTTACCTGGAGAGCCGCAACTCCAGCCAAAGTCACGGCCACTGTGGATGGCGAGTCCCGATCCTTGTGTTTCTCCTCATCCCTCCTTTTCTTGTGATGGCCCTCAGGAGAAGTTGACGCCTGCTTCAATTTCTTCAGTTCTTTTTCCATGGATGCAATTTTTTTTTTGAGCAAATGGGCTTCCAGTGACTGCTGCCTTCGTTTCCGAGTAGACACACTGAATTTTCGGCACTGTTCACACTGTTCCACGTGGTGGTCTGGGCCCAGACTGAAGAGGTAGAGGGAATGGCCATCCTTGTGAGGGAGCTGGGATCCACATCAGTTGCACTTGTTTTTATGTGATTCCGATGGCGTTGGGGACGACATGCACAGCAAGGTAGTAACACACAATTATCAGAATAAAGATGAATTGTCGAAAAAGGTTTATATATTTATCCAAATGGTGAGATAAGTGAGCGCTGTTCTTCTGCAAGCCGATGGGAAAGAACTGCAGGGCAGGCGTCGGGACCGCCCCCTTTATACTTATGTCAGATGATGCCCATCACCTGACGTGGGGGTGGTCCCCACCAGAGACTGCTAGCTAGAGATTGTTCTGTGGGGTCCTGATGCCTGGCAGCTTAGTCCTAATTGTGAATACCTACTGCAAGCAGTGGCGGAGCCAGAGGGGGGGCTGGGGGGTGGTCGCCCCTCCTGGCTGCTCCAGTGTGAGCAGTGGTGCCCTGCCACCATCTTTATTCACTGTTTAGTGCCTGGAGGGGTGCCTGTTCTGAGCACCTTTCCTATGAAGCAGCCCAACCCATATTTCAAGTGATTGGCTGGGGAAAGCCAGCTCAGTTTGTCGTATAATTTACAACGGTGGGTGAGACGTGGGTCTGCCAGGGTAAAGCAACAGATGTTGCTGTAGGTCGTGTTCCACCTGGCAAGGTGGACCTTGGAGGTGCCAGCGAACAGAAGAAGGCCATATCTAAATGAAGGGAGCAGCACACCTCTAGCCAGCGCCAAGCGAGCTGCAGACGTCAAATTTTTCTTTGCCCTATAGGCAAGATCCAGTTTACGGTTCTGCAAACATTTAGGATGTGACACCCCAGGTTGAGTTGGGGGTCAGGTGTTACCCCAAGGTATTTTATTGAAACCGTGGTTAGGAGGGGAGAGCCATCCACACCACTGACACATAAAGGGACAGGGGAGGCCTTGATCTTGACTGCTGACCCAAAGAGCATGGCCTGAGTTTTTTTAGATTAAGGACTAGCTTGTGGGACATTACCCAGGACTGAATATTCTTAAAGGTCTCACTCAGCTGAAGGTTAAGAACCCCAATGTCCCAGGAATGTGCAAGGATGACAAGATCATCTGCACAAAGGGTGGCACTGCAGTTGGAAGCAGCAGCAGGGAGGTTGTTGTTAAATGCAGAAAACAGAAGGGGCCCCAAAACTGATCCCTGTGGGACACTAGAGGTCACCGGAGTGAGGTCAGAGAGGACCTTGTTGAATTTAGTCTGCTGTATTCTGCCCTGGAGGTAGTTTCTCAGCCAACTCAAGGCAGGAGGGGACAGGCATAGGGACTGCATCTGTGAGCAGAGTAACGCATGGTCTACAAGGTCAAAGGCCTTGGATAAGTCTATGAATATAGCCCCAGAGAGTTCACCCTCCTCCATGACCGCCCTAATGCTAGTGGAGACAGAGACAAGGGCCGTGGTCATGTCATACCCTTTATGATAGCCATGCTGTGCAGGGGGGAACAACTTATAAGCCTGAATGTACTCTGTGAGCTGTTCGGCCACAGCTTTCTCTAAGCGTTTACTGATGGCCGACAGGATGGCAATTGGACAATAGTTGTCCAGGACTTTGGGGTTACCATGCATCGGAATGGGGACAATCCTCGCTACTTTCCAAGTGCCAGGGATAACACCAGTGGCAAGGGACAGATTGAAGATATGTAACACTGGCATGGCAATGTGGGGAGCACCCAGGTTCAGAAGCTTGGGCTCCATGTTATCATGGCCAGCTCTGGAGTGTGGGGAGAGACCAGAGAGAAGTCTCTGCAGCTCCATGACAGACACAGCCCTGAGATAAAATAATGGGAGAGAGGAGTGAGCCTCCTGAGGGATAGCAGCCGAGGGGCTACTGATATTCCCTACAGTAGGGAAAAAGGAGGTAAGTGCAGACAAGTCAGAAAAGTGGGAATTTAAAGCATTAGCAATCATAAGTGGATTATTACAACTCCACCCACCAATAATGATCATATCAGAAACTCCAGAGTTGGCAGAGCCGCTGACTAAGTTTGTTATGTTCCTCCAGAACTTTCGTGGGTCCTTAGCAGAGCTAAGCAGGGCAGATTTACAGTATTCACTTTTTGCTGCCCTGATGACATTTTTGCACTCATTTCTGAGCTTCCTATACTGTTGGAAGATGGACTGATCCAATGTGCTTTTGAAGTGAGCCCAACACTTGTCCCTTGTACGCATGCGGGCTAGGAAGCTCCCGTGCAGCCATTTTGTGGCAGACCCCCTTACTCTCCGCCTAATAAGGGGGCATGTCTGTCCTGCAGAGCACCAAAAACAGTGAGAAACTGGGAGACAGCTGTAGAGGAGTCATGGGCACTAAGCACTCTTGACCACTCAGTGATCCTCAGATCTTCATGAAATGACCCCAGATCAAACCTAGAGAAATCCCTAACATGAATGATTTCATGTTTCATGCTAAGGACCACCTCAGATAAATGTGCAAGGTACCCCAACACCTGGGCCGCTGAGCATGAAAATGGGTCCCAGCACCTTGCTTGGGCCCAGATCGAAAATCTTTTCCACTTCATGGCGCAAGTGGATCTAGTAGAGGGTTTTCTAGCTTCTACCAAGATATGTGCAACCTGCAAGAAGACACCATAACGGGAAACTGCTATGTCCACAGGTGCCACGCATGAAGGTGGAGAGACTGAAGGCTCGGATGCACCAAGGTGCCCTGCTCCTGTGTCAGAAGGTCATGGGAAAATGGCAAAGGGACTGGAGGTTCCAGTGCCAGTTATTGCAAAAGAGGATACCAAATCTGGCGTGGCCAGAGAGGAGCAATAAGGAACATATGAGCTCCCTCCTGCTGAAGTTTCACCAGAACCTTCTGAATGAGAGGAAAGGGAGGAAAGGTGTAGAGAAACCTCTCCGTCGAAGAAAGAGACAATGCATCTCACCAAAAAGCACCATGCCCAGGAACGAGCGAGCAAAAGTTGGGTAGTTTTGCGTTGAATGAGGAGGCAAACAGATCCATCTCTGGTCAACCCCATCGAAGAAAGAGTTCTTCGACTACCACTGACTTTAGCTCCCACTCGTGGGCCCTGACCACTGATCGACTGAGACTGTCCGCCAGGATGTTGCTTATGCCTGGGACATGGACTGCTGTCAAGAAAAGGCTGTGCTGGATCGCCCAGTACCAGACCCTCATTGTTTCTCTGCACAGAGGGTACGACCGGGTTCCTCCCTGTTTGTTGATGTACCAGACTATGGACATGTTGTCCGTTGGGACCAGAAGTGCTCTCGGTACCAGGAGGGACTGGAACGCCTGGAGAGTGTAAAGAACTGCCCTGGTCTCCAGAACATTGATGTGGAGCATGAGCTCCTGGTTGGACCAAGACCCCAGTGTTTTGTGTACCCCCAGATGGGCTCCCCAGCCCAAGTCTGAGGTGTCTGTGGTGAGGAGTTGGGCTGGGATGGAGGAATGAAAAGGTGTTCCCCTTGAAAGGTTGGAGAGATCCTGCCACCAGCAAAGATCTCTCTGTTGGCTAATGGAGATCATGACATTTTGGTTCATGTCATCCAACCTCTGATCCCATTGGACTCGGAAAGACCACTGGGTGACCCTCATGTGGAGTCTGGCCAGGGGTACTGTTGAAATTGCCACTGCCATCAGTCCCAAAATACTGAGCACAGCATGTGCTGAGATCCATACAGCCTGGGCCACAAGAGTAGCCTGAGCAACTAAAGTCTCGGCTCAATCCGATGGCAGAAACGCCTTGCTCTGAACTGTATCTAGCACAGTTCCAATGAACTGGAGACTTTGAGATGGTACTAGCTGGGAGTTAGAGAAATTAACCGTGATACCCAGAAGTGAGAACAAGTTCAGAGTGAAAGAGAGGGACTCTTTCAGGCTGGTAGGAGAGGGTGCTGCAAGGAGCCAGTCGTCCAGGTACAGGAAGACATAAATGCCCTGGTGGCGTAAGAACGCCACCACCACCGATAGACATTTCGCGAACACCCGGGGGGCCAAAGAAAGGCCAAATGGGAACACCCGAAACTGGAAGTGGTCCTCCATAAAAACAAAAAATGGAGGAAGTGGCGGTGGGCCAGGAGGATAGAGATGTGCAGGTAGGCATCCTGCATATTCAGGGAGCACAGCCAGGAGTTTGGATGGAGCAGGGAGAGGAGCCCCTGAAGAGTCGAAACTTCTTGTACTTGAAGATGTTTAGTGTGCCGAGGTCCAGGATCGGTCTCAGGTCACCCATTTTCTTTGGGACTAGGATGAAGTGGGAGTAAAATCCCCCTTCCTATCTGGTTTGAGGGGATGGGTTCCATGGCCTTCTTGAGAAGAAGTGCCTGGATCTCTTGAGACAAAGGGGACCTGATCCCATTGATAGAAAGACCGTCCCGGTGGCATAGGGGCTGGGATCTCGAGAAACTCGATTGAGTGACCCCGCTGGATGAGCTGAAGCACCCAGGACTTTGTGGTGATGAACCTCCAACCCTCCAGGTGGATGCTGAACCTCCCTCTGAACGGTTCCTCCTGATTTAAGGGAGGGAGCAGAAGGAGAGGAAAGGAGTCAGGATGCTGAGGAGAGGGGAGCTTTAGCCCCTGAGGCTAGTTTGGGGAACTTAGCCTGTGGGGTTTGAGCTCCTGAGCCAGGGGAGCATCTTTTTTCCCCGGACGCTTAGCCTGGTTCTTATTCCACCTTCTTTGGCAGTGAAAGGGCTGCTTTTTCTGACCCATCTTGTACATAGAATGTACGTCTCTTAAGGAGTGTCCACTCTCTTGCAGTCCTGTGATAATAACTTTGGCATCGCCATCAAAGAGGATGGAACCCCTTAAAGAGGAATCCAAAAGGGAAGACTGTACATCCTGTGCCAGGCCTGCTATCTGGAGCCAGGAGGGCCAGCGGAGACAGATCCCTGTGGCTGCCGCTCTAGCCACTGAATTCACAGAGTTGTACATTGCTCAGAGTGCGTGATGACACGAGGACTTGCCCATCCTGACCTTGTCCAGGAGCATCTTCCTAAGGTTTTCATCCTGAATCTCAAGGAGGTCCCTTTCCAGCTCTGAAAGGGTAGCTTTCTGTAAAGCAACCATGTGCGAGACATAGTTGAGGGATCCAATAGCACAAGAGGAAGAAGAGTAGATCTTTCATCCGAACTGGTCTAATTGACGAGAGTCCTTGTCCGGAGATGAGGAACTCTGGTGTTTCGGTTGGGTTGACCAGTTGTGAACGGCAGTGATTACCATGGAGTCAGCCTTTGGATGGGTGTTAAGATACTGAATCCCTTCTGAAGACAATAAGTCTGGTCTGCCTTTCTGGAGACCGCTGGTATGGAGGACGGTTGTTGCCATATTGTGGTCACCAAATCCTCATCGGGTCCCATCCATGGGGGGATGAGGATAGGATCAGACGTAGCAAGATTCCGGTGCTCCACCAGTCTTTTCGTTCGCGGATCCACACTCTTTTGAGGAGCCAGCTCCAGCTGCCTGTATGACGCAAAGAGGTCTCCGAAGGAAAGATTCTCTGGGGGAGACTTGGGGGGCTCCTTAGGAGGGACCTCAACAGGAGATCTGGGGTCCGAAGGTTCAGAGTCAGACTCCATGTCAGAGGGCTCGGAGCCGCTGGGGATGGGAGGATCTACCCCAGCAGCTCCCACAGCTAAAGAACCAGAGGCTCTGCCGGAATGAGGCAGTGGAGGGGGGAGCCTGGGTAGGGGAACGTCCCCCACAGGCTGCCTAAGCTCTGATAGTAGAAGAGTTCTGGCCTCCTGCCACCACTGGGGGGCAGACTCA
Organism: Neoceratodus forsteri; assembly: GCA_016271365.2. Taxonomy (NCBI): domain Eukaryota; kingdom Metazoa; phylum Chordata; order Ceratodontiformes; family Ceratodontidae; genus Neoceratodus; species Neoceratodus forsteri. Next base: position 1,031,394,872 of record CM057455.1, read on the forward strand.
CAGTCTGGTGCCAGGGGTGGCTGAGGAGGAAGCTGGAAGTTAGAGTAGCCTGGGTACTGAGACCAAGATGGGTAGTGATAACCCATTTGAGGATAGTAAGGGTACCCCAGCATCAGATATCCCGGCATCGAGGGCACATGGCCTGGCGTCGGATACTGTGGAGTCAACGGTGGGCCACCTGGGGGCGGGACAATGGGTACTGGACCCGGAATACCCTCCTGGAGGATCTGGTCCTGCCGGGGGAGGTGCCAAGGTGCTCTAGGAGGCACGGCATCTGGAAGAACCCCCTAAGGTCCTGAGGGAGGAGGCTCCATGTAAAGATCCCCGGCGAGTGACGGACTTATGTCCATGGATGGTGGTAGGCCTGGCGAGGGGGGGGAGGTCTGGAAGGAGCCCTGATGGCAGGTCTGAGGGCGATCCTGCTGGAAGAAAAATCAGAGGATTGGGTGGTGAGTCCCTGGGATGAATGACCCGGGGGGACAATGGGTCGCTCTGCCGCTCACTCTGTCTGAAATCAGGGGCCAAACTGGAGCCCAACGGGAGAGTGGAGAGATCCGGGTGGGTGATGGAGGAGCCATGGTCCGACTGAACAGACCATGCCGGGCTAGTGGTGGTTGGGAGACCGCCGCTAGGCTGATCGTCTGGAGCCATGCGCCATTCGACGGGGTCGAGGGGTGTCTTATCGGCTAGGCAAGGTGACTTAACTGATACCTCAAAAGAGGCTACCCCCAGCTGCCCACTCACCTTGGCAGGAGGGGGGGAGAAGGTGCCCAGCCTAAAGAAGCAGACAGGGCACTAGGTGAAGTACTCACAGTTTCGGAAGGCCTTCTGCGTAGCAACGGACTGCGGTCTCGGCGCTTCTCCTTGCTTTTCTTCTTTTTTGGGGCTGGCGACGATGACCTATCCCTCAGTTTCTGGAGCTCCTTTTCCATTGATGCCAGTCATCAGGTCAGGAGGTGGGCTTCAAGGGTCTGCTTACACCTGGTTCAAGTTGCCTGGTTGAAGGCCTGGCAGATGGAGCACTCCTTGATGTTGTGCTTGGAACCAAGGCAAAGGAGACAGTGGGAATGGTCGTCCCCGTGCGGGATTAGAGCGCCGCACTTTGAGCACTTCTTCGTCTGTCTAGAAGACATCAAATGGTAGATGAATCGAAGAGAAAATTTTGCTATGAGGTGAAGAAACAGTCGACAAAAAAAGGTGGACGTTTGATCGCTGTTCTATCTCATGCCGAACGTACTGAAGCAATGGCGGGAAAGAACTGGACAGCAGGCGCGGGACCGCCCCTTTTATAGTCTGGCTGACGTCACATCACCTGACGTCAGGGGCGGGCCCCGCTGATGATTGCTATCTACAAGTTTGCCATTAGAACCTGATGCCAGGGGGCGCAGTCCTACAGTGAAGATGTACTGCAGGAGCCCTCTCGAAGTAAGATCTACTGTTACAGGTGAGTAACCCATTTTTCTAGGATCATGGATATGTTGTTCATCCACACTATTTGGCAGACTCCTAGCAGTCCTCCAGGAGGATGGAGGCAAGGCGCACACCCCCACTGATACTCACTTGGGGAAAAGAGATTGGAGAACTGAGGCCCCAAAACCAGCATCCCGGCGTGACTCAAGGTCGATGTGGTAATGCGTAATGAAGGTGTTTGCTGACTTCCAAGTAGCAGCTGGACAGATTTCCTGGATAGGGATGTCCCTGGAAGCAGCCACTGATGCAGCGGTGTGGCAGGCAGAATGAGCTCTTATCCCTCTGGGAGGCTCCTTTTCCCGCCAACTCATAGCACAGACTTATGTAAGATGTAATCCACCTTGCAATAGTCCATTTTGCTGCAGGTCTGCCAAAAGTGGCTTCAGTGTAGGTGACAAACAGCTGGCGAACCTCTCCCCGAATTTCTGCCGTCCTCTCTTTATAATACGAGAGGGCTCATCTCAGGTCAAGGGTATGGAGCCTTTATTCGGCCTCCAAGGTGTGATTAGTGTAGTATACTGGCAGAGGTAACACCTGATTAAGGTGAAACTCTGATACCACCTTCGGAAGGAATTTCGGGTTGGGGTGCAGGACAACCTTGTCCCTGTGGAAGACCAGATAAGGGGAGTCCACTGAGAGCGCCCTGGAACTCCCCTGTCCTTCTGGCTGACATAATGGCCATCAGGAAGGCCGTCTTCCATGACAAGTGTGACAGCTCACACTTCTGCATTGGTTTGAATGGCTTGCCCATGAGCTTTGCCAGTACCAGCAGTAGATCCCACTGAGGTGGAGGTTCACGCACCGGAGGGGATATGTGATCCAGGCCTTTGAAAATGCACCAGACCACTGTCTCCTGTGCCATCAGCTGACCGGCCCATGCCCGGTAACCAGAGATGGCTGCCAGGTGCACCCTAAGGGTCGATGATCAAAGACCCCCTCTTTAGACAGAGACCAAACGCAGTTGAGAATGTTAGCCACTGGACAGGACAGAGGGTCCAGGCCCTTGCCCAGACACCAAATGGAAAACCTTTTCCATTTGAAGGCATAACACTTGCTGGTCAACTCCTTTCTGGATGCTTCCACTACTGTGAGGACATCCTCAGAGAGACCCAAAGCCTGGAAATCTAGCAACTCAGGTACCAGGCTGTCAGGTGCAGGGACTGAAGGTCCGGATGGAATACCTTTCCCTGACTGACTGAGATCAGGTCTAGGCATGCTGGAAGCTGCTCTGGGGGCCTGTTGCTGAGGAGATCTGGGTACCAGAACTGGCATGGCCAGTCTGGGGTTACCAGAATCACCTGCGCCTTGTCCCTCCTCACCTTGAGGAGCACCCTGTGGATCAAGAGAAATGGAGGGAAGGCGCAGAAGAGGCCTGGGGTCCACGGCCTCGAGAAGGCATCCTCCTGCAGCGAGCCCCGCTGAGTGGGGGTTTGCATGGAACAGCTTCAGCTTGGTGTTGTCCCTGGAGGACAACAGGTCCACCATTGGTTTGCCCCAGTGGGAGAACGGGCTGTAAAGCTACCTCCGGATGGAGAGACCACTCATGAGATGCCTCACCTAAATGGCTGAGAGCATCCACCAGATGGTTTGAGGCTCCTGCCACATGAATGGCTAGATCCGCCTCCAGACAACTGATGAGGGTCCAGATGAGGAGCACCTCCCTGCAAAGCAGACAGGAATGCGTGCCGCCCTGTTGGCATTGGTCATGAGGAGGGCTGTCTGCTCGGGCGGACAAACGGGATCCCTTCCTGCAACCTGTCTGGGGCAGTTCACCACTGGAGAACGTCCCACATCTTCTGGGTTACAGTGATCAGCTGGTCAAAATGACCATGGCACTGAGTCCACTGGATGGCCAGCTCCCATTAGAGGAGGTGCATACACCACCGGCCCAACGGACCACGGAGCTGCATGCCACCATGAACCCAGAAGGCACATCAAGTCCCGGGTAGGCTGCAATTGCCCAACCAGAATTGATTGGGCAAAGGAGGAGAGAACCTCCACCCTGTCCACCAGGAGCTGAGCTCTGGCATGACTAGAGCCGAGACCTGGCTTCACGAGAGTCGAGCTCTGCTCCGATGAAGCACATCACCTGGGAAGGCATGCATTCTGACTTGGCCTCGTTTATCAGGAGGCCATGTTGGGAGCAGGTCTGGAGGGCTAGGTCCCTTGACCTCTCCACCTCCTGCCGGGTGGGATCTACTAAGAGCCAATCGTCAAGGTAGGGGTAAATTCTGACCCCCCCCCCCGAGATGGGCTGCCACCACTGCGATGCATTTGGTGATGATCCGTGAGGCCGAAGGACAGGCCAAACAGCATGGCTTGGAACTTGTATTGGGTCCCTTCAGCTCTGAAGTGGAGGAACCGCCAATGAGACGGACGGATTGGGACATGAAAGAACATGTCCTGCAGATCCAGTGAACAGAACATGTTTCGCTCCAAGGATGGAATGATCTGGGACACAGTGACCATCTGAAAGGTGCGTGACCCGAGATACTGATTCAGGTTATGGAGCTCTAGAATGGGGCTCCAGCCCCCCCCCCGTCCGCTTGGGCACCGGGATGTAGCTGGAGACAAAGCCTGGGTCTGCTGGAGAATCCACCACTGGAGCTACTGCTTCTTAGAGGAGGAGCTGAGCGATGTCGTTTCAGAGAGCCAACTAACTATGGACGGATACTCTTTTCTTCCTGTGGGGCATGGGCTCGGTTTGGAGGGTCCTGCTCGAATTCCAGATGCACTCCCTGACCAACCACCTCCAAGACCCACCTGTCCATGGTGATAGTGGACCAGGCGGAAAGGAAATGGCTGAGCCGGCCCCCCACAGGAGGACCCAGAGCTGGTGTGACACGAGAGGAGGTGGCAGTCCCCACCCTGTCACGGAGCAAGCTTGGAGGAAGAGTATCCAGGACCTGAACCTTGGCCTCCTTTATGGACCTGAGAGGGCCCGGGCTAAGGCCGGGTGTGCCAAGCTTGAGCCTGCTGCTGCTGCTGCTGTCCTTGAAAGTAGGGTTGCTGGGCCGCAGGGGAAGAGTGCCGAAAAGGCTTCTTCTGCTACTTCTTACTGGAAGAACCTTTAGCAGAAGTGGTGTCCAAGGTAGCACTGGACTGCTCAATATGCTGAAGGTGACCAACCACAGCTGGGCCGAAAAGATTGGTGCCCAGGAAAGGCACATAAGCTAGTTTGTGCTGAGTATCTGCCAGGAAAGAGGAGACTCTCAGCCAAGCCCTGCGGCGAGAGCAACTGCAGCTGCCAACGAGCGGGCACAAGAGTCCCCAATGTCCAGGGACATCTGAAGCTGCTGTTTGGCAACAGCCTGGCCCTGGTCCTGGACTTGCTTGGCCGTGGTCTGCATGTTCGTGGGGAGGTGTGGTAGGACTTCAGCCAAAGACCCCAAGAGAGCATGGGAGAAGTGTGCCATGACAACGACCGAACTTGCCTGGCAGAGGCCTACAGATGAGGCCCCATAGACCTTTTGAGCCAAATGATTCAAGTTTTTGGATTCCTTCTTGGGAGGTTGTTCAGTGTCGGCAGAACTGCCAGTATGGCTGAACACAGAGGCGGTCACCAGGCTCCCAGCTGAAGGGTGTTCTGTGAACCCCACAAGGGACCCCATAGGCACCATGCTTAACGGGCCATAAGGGCAGATGGAGCTGGACGGGCAAGCGCTGCCAAAGATCTAAGGCCGGGCCATTTATGGCCTCGGGAAAGGCCTCCATTGGGGTATCCCCTCTCTTAAGGATGTCCATGAGAGGGTACTCCACCTTTTTTCTGGATAGGTTCCAGGGGCATTCCTGTAAACTCAGATGAGGCGAAGAATGCCCTGAAAGGATGAAGGACTTTCCTATGTCTCTATCTCACCAGTCGATTTATCATCCCCAGGATGAGAATGTAGGCCAGTCTCATCTGAATCAGAGGAATCTGGATACAACGGTCGACCGCCCACCAGGTCACCTTTGACCCACCGAGGGTGGTCCAGGGTGACAGTGATCGAAAGACACCATGGAAACCCGATATCCTGTCTATCTTCCTTAGAAAGAGCCCCTCCCACAGGCTGCTTGGACGGTGATTCCACCACAAATCGGTGGAGAGACCGGGTTTAGGCTACGCGGGTGGAGGAGAAGACTTAACTGGCTCTGAAGGAGTCGACTTCTGCCTGGGAGATGAAAGCCAAGTAATGGCCAGGGCAGAAGCTGGGCTCAGGCTTGTGCCCGGTCAAAATCAGCTGTTGTCACAAGGTCCTCATAGCACCGACAGAGTTTCCGCCGGAGCTTCTCATCAGAGGAGGACGAGGATGACCAATGGCATTGCCTCTTTTTCGAGCGCTTGTGGTTCTTCCTCTACCTTTCAGTCGAGGGGGTCCTGGACCTCGATCAAGGTTGGACAGGCCGATTCCGTCGTTTGGGAGACACCGGAGGGAATCTGTGATTTCCCAGAGTCGGGGACCACTTCCTTGACAGGATTCCCAGTGGGCTGAGTCTCATCATCGGTGAAAGAGAGGACCGGAGTCAGATTGAGAGATTGTTGACCATAGTCTGCGACAATTGGCCGATGATTATTTCAACCTCATCAATCAACACTTCGGTCAACTGGCCGGACAGCAAAACCAAGAAGCCAGCAGCCGAAGAGGCAATTTTGACTGAAGTCGAAACTGCCAGTCCCTGGGACTGAGATCTCTCCCAATCCCAAGAACGTCTTCACCGAGACGAAGACGATTCCTGGTCCTTTTCCCACTTATGGGACCAAGAGGAGGAGTGCATGCCCGCAGGACCCCCTTCCTTAGTCAGGAGAGACTGGCACAACTCTCTGAAGGAACCCTAGGAGGTGGAGCCCAGTTGAGCGGAACAAAGAAGCTCCAAGAGGAAGATTCCGTGGCATAAGCTGCTTCCTCCTTGAATGGCTTCCATGCCTTTCAATTGCTCGGCAGATCCCACGGCCGTGGAAACTGCCCACCAAGCCTCCTTTGATTTCACCAGAAGGTTCAGTTTTTCCGGCCTCCCCAACTTCAGGCATGCAAGACTATCGTCGAGGACGTTAGGGTGAAATACAAGACAAACATCGCACTTCGAGGCATCATGGTCGACACCCAAGCAATAGACGGACGCTGTGTGGGGATCAGTGCGCAACATTTCCAGGCCGTACAAACACTGGCAAAAGCTGGGGGAAGACTTGTCTTCCATAAATCGAAGATAAGCAGTCGCGATCGCTCAGGTGAACTACACGAATCTTAAGAAAAAACAAAGGTTTTCAAGCCAGGGCCTACAAAATGCAGGAGCACGAAGGAGGCAACCTGATCTTCAGGCAGAAAGGAAGATCTGGCATCATGTGGCGGAGCCGAGGGAATACCACCCGGACGGGTGGGAGGAGCCAGCTTAAAGACCTTCCGGCAATCCTTAAAGGGAAAGGGACATGCCAAATAGTGTGGATGGACAATATATTCACGATCCTAAAAAATTAGAGCGGCGCTAACAAAATAGTAAAACTTTCACTCAGTACACTATAGAAAAGGATTTATGAGGAAAACTTTACCCAGATAAGCACTAGGAGGCTGTCAACAAGGCAAGTTGAGAGGCACCTCAGCGGCAACGTTGCTCAGTCCAGCAGAGAAAAAATTCTGAAGCCTTCAGGCTGCTCTCATAGAAACATAGAAGTTGACAGCAGATAAGGACCGCAAGGCCCATCCAGTCTGCTCATTTCTTTTTCTACCTTATGAATGTGCCATAGGCCTTTGCTCTGCCAATGGCCTATCTATTCATATTCATCTGTATTGCTCCCTTATACCTATCCCATGCCTGTTTGAAGCCCTGCACTGTATTCATATCCACCATTTCCTGAGGTAGGCCGTTCCATGCATCCACCACCCTTTCTGTGAAAAAGAACTTCCTCACATTGCCCCATAATCGGCCTCCCTCTAATCACATACTGTGTCCTCTTGTCCTATTTTTCTTATATTGAAACATGTTAGACTCTTTCACCTTGTTAATGCCCTTAACATGTTTGAATGTTTCGATCATATCACCTCTCTCCCTCCTTTGCTCTAGGGTATACATATTGAGTTCAGTCAATCTGTCCTCATATTTTTTCTGATGCAGTCCTTGCACTATTTTGGTTGCCCTTCTCTGGACTGCCTCAATTTGGTTAATGTCCTTGTGAAGGTGTGGTCTCCAGTACTGCACACAGTGCTCCAGATAGGGCCTAACCAGTGTCTTGTAAAGAGAGATTAGTACCTCCCTCTTCCAACTTGTGATACCCCTACCAATACGCCACAACATCAATCTAGCCTTACCTACTGCTTTAGAGGTCTGCTTGGATGATTTCAGGTCATCTGTGATGACGCCCAAGTCTCTTTCTTCCCTTGTGACTGCCAGCAACTCCCCTCCCAGCCTATAGGTGGCTTCAGGGCTTCTCTTCCCTATGTGCATGATCTTGCACTTCTTTGCATTAAACCCCAGTTGTCACTCTTCTGACCATTTTGCTAGTTTATCCAGATCTCTTCGCATTCTGCCCAGACCATCTGGATCATCTACTCTGTTGCAGATCTTGGTGTCATCTGCAAACAAACCTTACCCTCCAGTCCATCTGCAATGTCGCTGATGAAGATATTGAAGAGGACTGGCCCCAGGACTGATCCCTGAGGTACCCCTCTTGTGACTTGCATCTCTTCTGACTGTATACTGTTTACCACCACTGTCTGTTTTCTGCCCGTCAACCAGTTTGCCACCCAGTTGACAAACATCTGACCCACCCCGAGCCTACACTGCTTATTAATCAATCTTCTATGTGGAACAGTATGGAAAGCTTTGCTAAAGTCAAGGTAGGCAACATCAACTGCTACCCCCTTGGTCCACCACTCTGGTTACCCAGTCAAAGAAATCTATGAGATTAGTTTGACATGACCTTTCTTTTGTAAACCCATGCTGTCTTGGATCCTGTGCTCCTATGGATTCCAGCTGTTGCACTATCCTTTCCTTAAGGAATGTCTCCATAATCTTGCCCACTACTGAGGTAAGACTGTCTGGTCTCTAGTTCCCTGCCTCCTCCCTGCTACCAGTCTTGTGGAGCGGGATCACATGAGCCCTTCTCCAGTCTTCTGGGACTTCTCCTGTGCTCAGAGACTCACTAAACAGTTCTGATAATGGCTCTGCTAGTTCCACCATTAGCTCCTTTGGTACCCTGGAATGTATGCCATCAGGTCCCACTGCCTTGTCCACCTTGAGCTTATCGAGCTCTTGTAGGACCCTTTCTTTTGTGAAGGGACTAGTGCACACCTCCTCCCCCATGTCCATGGTGCAGAGCTGTGGGCTCTGCCCTACCTTCTCTTCAGTAAATACTGAGCAGAAGTATCTATTTGTGATAGATGCTTTTACATGGTCCTGCTCCTCACACGCACCCTTATCCCCTACGATCTTAGCAATACCCCCTCTGGACTTTCTCCTTTCAGTAATGTATCTATAGAAAGTCTTGTCACCTTCTTTTACTGTTCGTGCTAGCGTTTCCTCAGTTTGGGCCTTTGCCTGCCTTACTGCCTTCCCTGTTTCCCTTAGGGAATTTTGGTATGCCTCCCTATTTTCATCCTGCTGCATTCCCTTAGATTTCCTGAAGGCCAGCCTTTTGGCTCCGACCTTTTCTGCTACTGTGTTTGAGAACCAAAGTGGTTTCCTTCTTCTTCTGCACTTCCTTTTCTCACTAACACAATGGGATGTTCACTTGGGAGCTTAAACAGCAGGATGGTAGGAAAGAGGGCTGCAGTTATACTCTGTTTTAACTGAAATATTTGAATAGTTTGTAAGTGAAATTAGTTCTATGTGTTAAAAATTATTACCGTGAATTAGAACTGTTACTTGGGCTGTGATATTGTAACTTTGGAGATAGTTGTTTGGCAGGGATAATTAGAGGGAAATTTAAATGTGTTTGCCTGGTGCTGGGGAGGGGACATTAGCTGCAATTACCTTGTCTTTAAACAGGAATTACCTTGGCTTTCATTGTTCACTTGGGAGCTTAAACAGCAGGATGGTAAGAAAGAGGGCTGCAGTTATATTCTGTTTTAACTGAAATATTTGAATAGTTTGTAAGTGAAATTAGTTCTATGTGTTAAAAATTATTACCTTGAATTAGAACTGTTACTTGGGCTGTGATATTGTAACTTTGGAGATAGTTATTTGGCAGGGATAATTAGAGGGAAATTTAAATGTGTTTGCCTGGTGCTGGGGGAGGGGACATTAGCTGCAATTACCTTGTCTTTAAACAGGAATTACCTTGGCTTTCATTGTTCACTTGGGAGCTTAAACAGCAGGATGGTAGGAAAGAGGGCTGCAGTTATATTCTGTTTTAACTGAAATATTTGAATAGTTTGTAAGTGAAATTAGTTCTATGTGTTAAAAATTATTACCATGAATAAGAACTGTTACTTGGGCTGTGATATTGTAACTTTGGAGATAGTTGTTTGGCAGGGATAATTAGAGGGAAATTTAAATGTGTTTGCCTGGTGCTCAGGAGGGGACATTAGCTGCAATTACCTTGTCTTTAAACAGGAATTACCTTGGCTTTCATTGTTCACTTGGGAGCTTAAACAGCAGGATGGTAGGAAAGAGGGATGCAGTTATATTCTGTTTTAACTGAAATATTTGAATAGTTTGTAAGTGAAATTAGTTCTATGTGTTAAAAATTATTACCTTGAATTAGAACTGTTACTTGGGCTGTGATATTGTAACTTTGGAGATAGTTGTTTGGCAGGGATAATTAGTGGGAAATTTAAATGCGTTTGCCTGGTGCTCGGGGGAAGGGACATTAGCTGCAATTACCTTGTCTTTAAACAGGAATTACCTTGGCTTTCATTGTTCACTTGGGAGCTTAAACAGCAGGATGGTAGGAAAGAGGGCTGCAGTTATACTCTGTTTTAACTGAAATATTTGAATAGTTTGTAAATGAAATTAGTTCTATGTGTTAAAAATTATTACCGTGAATTAGAACTGTTACTTGGGCTGTGATATTGTAACTTTGGAGATAGTTGTTTGGCAAGGATAATTAGAGGGAAATTTAAATGTGTTTGCCTGGTGCTCAGGGAGGGGACATTAGCTGCAATTACCTTGTCTTTAAACAGGAATTACCTTGGCTTTCATTGTTCACTTGGGAGCTTAAACAGCAGGATGGTAGGAAAGAGGGCTGCAGTTATACTCTGTTTTAACTGAAATATTTGAATAGTTTGTAAGTGAAATTAGTTCTATGTGTTAAAAATTATTACCGTGAATTAGAACTGTTACTTGGGCTGTGATATTGTAACTTTGGAGATAGTTGTTTGGCAGGGATAATTAGTGGGAAATTTAAATGTGTTTGCCTGGTGCTAGGGGGGGACATTAGCTGCAATTACCTTGTCTTTAAACAGGAATTACCTTGGCTTTCATTGTTCACTTGGGAGCTTAAACAGCAGGATGGTAGGAAAGAGGGCTGCAGTTATATCCTGTTTTAACTGAAATATTTGAATAGTTTGTAAATGAAATTAGTTCTATGTGTTAAAAATTATTACCGTGAATTAGAACTGTTACTTGGGCTGTGATATTGTAACTTTGGAGATAGTTGTTTGGCAGGGATAATTAGAGGGAAATTTAAATGTGTTTGCCTGGTGTTTGGTAAGAGCCCTCCCACCCACCCTGTTTTGTATGCTTTCTTAAATACTGAAAAGCCACTGGGAGTTGGGATTGAAGGGCTGAGTATTTCTGTTTGGGACTGAAATTCGAAGCAACAGGAGCAGGAGGGCCTGTGACATCATACGGTACCTGATGTCTGCTTACACACACTGTTAGTGGGACCGAACACACACTGGACTGTATGTGTTTGTGAGACTTGGGAACTTTATTGGTGGGGTTGAAATTGGGTTTGTAAATAACTACAGTCAGTATAGAGAGAAACTGTACTCCAGGGGAAAGGGACTGAGAAAAGGGTGTGTGCTATTATAAACAGAGGGGGGCAATCAGGGTGGCCATATTCCACCATGGCAGGCATCTTTGGAAGGGTTGTAGACTGCTCAGGCTGTGGGATGGCAATAATTCTAAATTGAGCCTGGAGAGAGGGAGGCTGCCCACTCTGTAGACAGCTATCTTGTATCAGGAGTGAGGTACATTGGTTAAGGAGTAAGCTGTGGGGCTGGGGGTGTCCAAGGATAAGGGTGGATATGGGCAGCAGAAGGTGGGGCTGAGGGAAGGCTGGGGCAACGCCTGAAATTACAGGACGTTATGTTACAGCAAGCAGGAGGGGGGATATTAGGGACAGAGGACCCTTAGAAAGAGAAGTTGATGCTAAGGGGAAAGCATAGGGGGTGAACATTCTGAATACAAAGAGACTAGAGGGGGAAGAGTCAGGAGGGGCTGTTGTGCGGAAGCCTAAAACAGCAGACTGTGGGAAGGGAGCTCCTAAGGTGAACAGTGCAAGAGAGGAAGAAGAGGGTCAATTTAGAGATGCAGTCAGGGGAAACTCGGGTTACTTGATGGAGGCTGACATAGAGTGTCACAATAAATTTGAGCTACTAAGCAACCTAGAGGGGGAGGAAGGGGTTGGTGGAAATGAGGAAACTTATACAGAGGGCAGGGGGAGGGAGTCGGATACCCATAGGGCATCACAGACCAGCTGTAGAAAGGATAGACATAGTCCCAGAGGGAGAAGGGGAAACATATATGTTAAGCAAATGGGGGAGATGCAACATATTCCAGACATAAGGGAGGAGAGCATGATTTGAGAGAAACTGGGAGACAAGGAGGTGGGAGAGGAGCCCCCCTTCAGCAGGGAGGTCAGTACCAAGGATGGGGCCATAGCTAAAGGGGACCCACAGAGAGCCTCTGGAGGCAGGGGTACTATTACAAGGGGGGAGGATGGTGGTGTGGGGAAGAGGAAACCATCAGGGCCAGGATAAATGGTTCAGATAAGAGAGGTTAAAGGGACACCTATTCAGAGGGGTTTGAGTTAATGGGCAAAATAACGAGGGAGGCAGAAGGGAGGGTGACAAGGGGTCTCTAATAAGGCAGGAAGAGTCCCATGAAATTGAGATCATGAATAAAGGGGGGAAGGGGGTCTGAGAGGGCATAGTGGAGGTAACCATAAGGATGATGGCGGTGTTAAGGTTCTGTTACTGGGAGACTCGATAATTAGGGGTATCCATTGGGAGGGACAGGGGGGTGGATGCCATAGCCAGGTGAAGGTAGTGAGCATCTCTGGGCTGACAGTGCACAGAGCAAAGTTCATGGTGTATGAAATGGTTAGGGATTGTGGAGGGAAACCGGATTTCCTGGTGCATTTGGGAACTAATGATCTAGAGGGAAATAGCGTTTTGGAAATCCAATCAAGATTCCAAGAACTTGCCAGAGTCTGTCGGGATAATGGATGCAACATTTCCTTTTCGGAGATGTTGCCAGTACCAAAGGCCTCAGTGGAGAAAAAAATGAAGATCACAGAGGTTAATGACTGGCTCAGGAAGTGGGGTGAAGAGAGTGGGTTGGGGGTGTTAGGGAACTGGAAAGGAGTTTGGGAGGATAAGGGACTGTATGCAAGGACAGGCTTCATCTTGCCCCATTAGGAAGGAAGTCCTAAACAGGGGATGGCTGACTACATTCAAGAAAGGTGGGGTTTAAACTTGTGGGGGAAGCAGAGGAGTACTTTGGTGCCAAGGTTGGGGGACAACCCCACTCTCAACCAGCTTTGGATAATGGGTACTGTGGTACATACCAAAATTGTTAACGTTATATGGAAAAATACTTCATTTCTATAATGACTCCCTCCTTGTACCATGCCACCTACCTGCAGAGTAAGGGTTTGATTTGTTTTTAAGTTTGACTGTGGTATGATAATATAAAGGAAAACTCTGGAGTTGCATTCTAGACTAAACATAGATCCCCTCCCCCCAACAAGCCAGAGCCAGCAGTCCCCTACCACTACCAAAGCAGGCAATAGTCAGGCTCAGGTGGCACACAGGAGAGACACCAGACAGCAAACAGCAAAGCTCAGCATATAAAATCAGACAGTGATTGTAGACACTAGCAGGACAGTACAATACAGTAGACAGGACCAACACAGTAGTCAGCACAGCAGACCGACTACGAAAAACATGAAGAGAATTTCTAGCCCAAAAAGGTATATGGTATTGGTCTTTATACCCCAATACCTAATGCCAGTGTGAACTAATTGGTGCCAAAAGAAAACATTTTTACTCTCTCTTTGAAGTAAATGAAGGATCGTAGCTGGTTCTGTAACTGCCAGCTGATCCCTTCCGACTGCTTATTATGGCCGCCTGACCCTGCACTCAGTGTTTTTGTGATGTGAGCAGCAGAGAGAGCACGGGGCAAGCGCTACTAATAGGGATCCATATTAGAAGATCAGTGCCTTTCACTGACCTCTCAGACTGCTTCATTCTTCATATAACTGTTTTTAAGAGACACCCATACACTTGTATAGGGCAGTGGAGGTGCGCCATACAAGAATCTGGACGAGATTGACTGGCAGTGGCTATGGAACCAGCTAACATCCCATGTATTTGAAAGAATGAGTAAACAATGTTTATTTGGCACAGATTGGCTCACGCTGGCATAAGGTATTGGGCTATGATACCGTACGCCCCCAAAAAAGTAATTTAAACAGAAATATTGTGAACTACTAAATCAAAACTAAACTTTGTACAAGTAAACAATATGGTTTTCACAGTGTTCTGAGCTTGTATCTTCATGTTTGAAGATGTGTCCTCATTCTGAAGGTCTGTGTCCCTCATTGTCCTCTTTTTACTGTCATAAAATGTCCATGTCCTCATTTCAGTGGCAAAGGTTGAGGGTATGCCTGCCAGCTGGAAGCTTAGCCCTGCCCCCCACTGCAGCATCACCAGCATTTGCAGACAGGCCTCATCAGCCTCCTGCCTCCCAGTCCCATCCCAGTTCCCCATCATAATAACTCAGCCAGCCCTGACCACCTTAGCAGCCCAGTCGCAGACAGACCTTCATCACCACCCAAACCTCACCCACTGCACTGCTGCAGCACCAAACCAGCAATCAGATAGACCAGTGATTCATCAGACCGCCTGCCTCCCAGTTCACATCCAGTCCCCCACACCCTCCATTAAAAATAATAAGTTAGTCAACCACCCCCATCCACTGCACCACAGCACCATTAGCAATCACATCAGTGACATGGTATCACAGACCAGTCATCCCCCACCCCCATCCCCTGGCTGCCTCCCTCAGTCTCAGTCACAGACTAAGTCCCCTGGCTCTCAGTTTAACTTGCAGCAGCAGCAGATGTATGTGGGGAGGAGTAGCATACACTTACCTGCTTCTTCTGAGATGCAGCAATGCCAGTAACCAGCAGTTTCTCCATCTTCTGTTCCTCTCAACTAGTCTGTCTGTGAAGCACTGAAGAAGTTAGCTTGACTGCTTTTACGACTTTTTACAGCCCCCAGCCGTGACCCAAAAGCCGACAGTCACTCAAGTCTGACTGAACCCTACCACCTTAAAAATTATTACTGCCCTCGGAGTTACACACTAACACGCCGACCTCGTGAGGCCTGTACCATCGGTACTGAACTGAGTGACTCTGTTATCTCCCTTCCTGCTAGTCCCGATCGATCACTGTTACTGTGCTAGCCTCTCTTGTGGAGCAGCAGTTGGACCGGTGAATGACAGGGCCAGGAGCAGCTAGGCAGCCACACAAATGAAGCACCGTGACCGCACCACTAGCCGAGTTACTCGGAACTCCTCCACAGAGAAAGGCAGCAAGGAGTGTGGTGGCGCCTGCCTGCTGCATCGACGCACACTAGCTCTCCTCACACGAGTGCACGCACGCTGTAGCAGTCCGCCTCCCACCCGCCCTCATTGGACCTCACGAATGGTTACAGGCAGGCTGCTTACTTCCGCTGGCGCAAGATGCAGCTCGAGAGCTGAAAAGACTTTTTTTAGATCTGTGTGAAAGTGACTCCCTGCTGACAGCGAAACTGCTATGTTGCTCCTGTCCTATCCAGCTGTCCTTGTTGTTCCACCCGCTCCCCAAATTCAGCTGAGGTGGCCGCTTGGCGGCGCTCACTCCAGCAGCAGTTGCATGAAGAGTTTCTGCATACTGGCTACTTCTAGGGCTGATTTTTTTGATTATTAAATTAAGTAAAATATTGGGGGGGACAAATGAGGCAATTGTGAAAGTTGGGAGGGACTTGTGCGCCCCGTCCCCCCCTATAATTACGCCCCTGTGGGGAAGGGATAAGGGAGGGGCTGACCAGAAGCCCTCTCCTCCAGATGAGGGGAGTAGCCTTCAAGCCCAAGGGGAGGGAAGAACAGACTGGAGGTGGAGGTTTCAGGAGGAGCAGGGGAGGATGGAAGTATAAGGAATCTGGGTGGGGTTCGACAAAGAGGATCAGGGATAAGAGGTGGGGCTGGTGTTAGTAAATGCCAGGAGCTTGAAACAAGTTGCCAGAGTTCCAGGCCATGCTGTTCGAGGGGTGGATGTGGTGCAGTCACGAGACGTGGCCAACAAAAACCATGACTGGGACCTAAATGTACGGGGTACACTATGCTTAGGAAGGATAGAAAGGAGGGCAGAGGGGTGGAGTGGCTATGTTCATTAGAGATGACATAGAAATTGCTATGGTAGAAGAGGCAGAGGGAAACGTGGAGGCCTTATGGGTCACCTCCACGTCCCAGCAGGAGATAAGGTCAAGCTGGGAGTAGCATATAGGCCCCCGGGATGAGTGATGTTCTAGAGGATGGTTTGCTGGACAACATCACTGCCCAGTGTGGTCCAAAGGGAAGGAGTGGTGTTGATGGGGACCTTAATATGCCAGGTACAAACTGGGGAACCATGTCCTCTAAGGTGGCCAAGGAGCAGAGGCTGCTGGATGGCTTCCAGGATGTGTTCTTAACACAGCATGTGATGGAGCCCAAGGGGAGGGGCATGTCCTGGATGTGGTTCTGTCAGATGGGGATCTGGTAAGGGACATGGTTACAGGACCCTGACTGGGAGTGATCACAATACTGTCTGGTTTCAAATAAGCATGGGGGAGTGGGGGAGATCTAGGACACTGGCAGTGGACTTGGGGGCAGACTTTATGGGCATGGAAATATTCTCAAGGATCACTTGAAGGGATTACTCAATGACAAATGTGGAAAGGAGATGGGAGGTCATAAAACGGGGACTTCATGAGGCAGTCAGATCTGCGCTAAGTTGAAACGTAAGGGAGCAAGGTCACATAAACCATGCTGGTGGTCCAGTGAGTACAGGTAGCAGTCAGAGAAAAGAAGGCAGCCTACAAAAAATATAAAACAACAAGAGGGGATAGGGATAAGGAAATGTACCAGCTTGCATCTAGAAAAGTCACCCGTATGGTGAGGGGAGCAAAGTCCAGTAAAGAGCAAAGACTGGCACAGGGGATACATGGAGGGGAAAAGGGGTTCTTCCGGTACATTGGGGAGCGGAGAAAAACTAAGGGCCATCTCAGCAGATTGAGATCAGAAGGAGGGTGGGTGGAAGAGGCGAGGGACCAGGCAGAGGTATTTAACGAGTACTTTGCCTCTGTGTTCACTAGGGAGGGATGGGATATCTACAAAGCAAGGCACGAAGGGATAGAAATGGCAGGGAGTGGGATCAGGGGAGCAACAGGAAATGGAGCAAGAGGGAGGGAAAGGTACCCCAGGGTGTCACATCTGGATAAGGATAAAAGACCAGTAAGGTGGAGGGACGGATGATGCAATCTCCGCCAAAGAGTGGTTAGCCCTCAAGGCCCTAAGAAAGACCAAATCTCCTGGGCCGGATGGCATTCATCCGAGAGTGCTATGGGGAATTGGCGGACATACTGGCTGCACCCCTGGTGGAGCTTTTCAGCAGGTCACTTGAGACAGGGAAGGTACCTAGGGATTGGCGAGAGGCACATGTGGTACCAATCCATAAAGGGGGGTCGAGGGAAGTACCAGGGAACTATAGACCCATCAGTTTGACCTCGGTGGTGGGAAAATTAATGGAGAGTATACTAAAGGAACGATTGGGGGTGTACTTGGAGGAGGTGGGAGGTCTGGATAGTCGGCAACATGGGTTTGTGCCAGGTAGATCATGTCAAACCAACCTTGTGAGTTATTAAGCCTGTGGATGTATTATTCTTGGACTTCAGCAAGGCGTTTGACTCTGTCACCCACAATGGTCTGGTGGAGAAACTGATGGGGTTAGGAGTAGGCCCTTTGATGGTCAGATGGATTGAAAACTGGCTAGCTGGACACACTCAGAGAGTAGTGGTCTGTGGGGAGCTCTCGAACCCTAGAGAGGTAGGTAGTGGGGTACCACAGGGCTCGGTCCTGGGTCCGATCCTGTTTAATGCATACATATCGGACATCAGGGAGGGTATAGGGTGTGAAATGAGTCTATTCACGGATGACTCCAAGATGGGAGCAGTAGTTGAGGGAGAAGAGGGGAGGCTGGCCCTGCAAGGGGACCTGGACACCCTGGAAAGCTGGGCTCACACATGGAAATTAAATTTCAATATCACCAAGTGCAAGGTGTTGCATCTTGGTCGGGGAAACCCTAAACACAGGTACACCCTGGGAGGAGGCGCTGGGAGGCCTCAATAGGGAAAAAGACCTAGGGGTCATGATGGATACATGTATGAATAACTCTGAGCAGTGCAGAAGAGCAGCTAGCAAGGCAAACAGGATGTTGGGATGCCATCGTAAGGGGATCACCTCTAGGACTAGGAAGTGATTCTGCCGCTGTACAATGGACTGGTTAGACCACACCTTGAGTACTGTGTACAGTACTGGAAACCACACTTGAAGAGGGACATACAGCTCCTGGAGAGGGTACAGAGGAGGGCAACAAAGATGATACGAGGGCTAGGGGATTTGACTTATGAGGACAGACTTGAGGAGCTCTGCCTGTTTTCATTGGAGGAGAGGAGAGAGACAGGGGGGACATGATTGAGGTCTTCAAGTACCTCAAGGGAATAAATAGGGTAAACATGGAGGGGATCTTTAGACTAAAGCAGGGAGGTATCACCAGAGGGCATGGTTTGAAGTTGGAAGGTGGAAGGTGAGGGGAAAAGAGGAGGAGGTTTTTCACTGAGAGGGTGGTGGACCCTTGGAATGCACTGCCTGGTGAGCTGGTTCAGAGATCCACAGTGGAGGGCTTCAAGAGAGGGTGGGACAGACACAGAAAGTGGATGTATCAGATGATGGCCTGTCCTGGGGGGGGTGGGAATGAATGATAGGAGTTTCTGGAGCACAAGGGATGGGAGGGTCTCGGCACCCAACTAAGGATCTAGGTTCGAGCAGACTCGATAGACCGTAAGGCCTAATCTGCTGGCAAATAGTATGTTAGTATGTTGCTTCAAGTATTGCATCTTTAACGCTTGCCCATTTTGCCTGTACCCCCTCACCTGTATTTCCTTTTGCCAGGGCTAGCTCAACTCTGTTGGCCATCTTATCAAAGTCAGCTACTCTGAAGTCCCATATTTTTGCCTCGGAATGGGATGATTTTGTTCTAGTGGCCAAATTGAACAATACCAAGTGATGGTCACTGGCCCCCAGGTGACCTTCTACCTGGAGATCTGTGATCCCTTCCCTGTTAGTCAGTACTAGATCTAGGATAGCCCTGCCTCTAGTGGGTTGTTGTACCAGTTGTTTGGGGCCCTCCCCCTGCAGGGAATCCACCATGTGCCTAGTTCTGACAGATTTCCCTACTGGTATTGACCAATCTGTATCTGGCATGCTGAAGTCTCCCATTATCAGAACCTCCCCTTTGGCCGTCAAGTTTTGTATATCTTCTAACAGTAAGATGTCTATGCCTGGAGGCCTGTACACAACCCCAGTTCGTATGGCTGTCCCATTTCTTGTTTCCAGGGTGACCCACAGTTCTTCCGGCTCCTTAGATGTATTCTGAATTTCTGTAGCTTTATTTTCATTGACATAAAGGGCAACTCCACCCCTCCTTTTTGCACCTCTGTCTCTTCTGAACAGTACATAGCCAGGTACTGAGGTCTTCCAAGTGTGGTTACTGGTAAACCATGTCTTGCTAATGACTACTATGTCCAGTTTAGCCTCTGTTATTATTGCCTGCAGGTCTGGGATCTTGTTTCCCAGACTGTGAGCATTTGTGTACATGATTTTCCATTGGTCAGATTTCGGTGTGTTATTTCTTGTGTGAGGTCCGGCGTTTCCCCTGAGCATCGTATGGAGAGCCGGATCTTTTTCTTTACCTGGTGATGCAAATTAACTATAAACATGCTGAACTCCTGTTTGACCACTAGATGAGGGGGGAGGGGTGTTCTTCCCATTCGATGTTTCGGGTGCTGCACCCCTCTCCCCATTTGCTAGTTTAAATATTCTGCAAAGACATCAAACTTCTGTCCCAATGCACTGACTCCCTCCTTAGTCAGATGCAGTCCATCAAATTTAAAGAACTTTCACTCCCAAAACTGTTGCCAGTTCCCTACAAATTTGTGTCCTTTTTCCTGGCACCAGCTCTTGAGCCACATGTTTAGCTCCCCTACCTTCCCCGTCTCCGACCTTCCGTTCATCTGTCCCCCTCTTCCAGACTGGCAGGATCTCAGAGAAGGAGATACCGGACAAAATGAATGATAGTTTGTCACCCAGCCTGGTCAGGTGTTCCTTGGTCTCCACAACTGACTGGCTGGTGAGATCGTTAGTCCCTATGTGTACCAGGATATCAATGTTTTCTCCTGCTTCCTGAACAATTTTAGCAATGCGGTCAGTGTCTCTCCACGCTGATGTACTTGGGAGACATCTGACCGTTACCCCTGGCTGAAGATACATATCAACTCCCCGAATCATGGAGTCTCCTTTGATCAGAAGTTTTTTGGATTTCTTTTTTCGCCATTTGTTTTGTTTTGGTTCCTGTTCTGGGTACGTTTTGTTGTGCTAGATCCTGTGCTGCAGTATCCTCTGCCCCTTTGTTCGATTTTGGAGAGAGCCAGATACCTGTTTGTAGTTTTTATATGGTTTGTGGAGGTGATAAGTTGGAGAGCACCAAGCACTCAGCTCACTCCCTCTCCTGTTTTTAATTGGCTATTGCCCAAAGCTCATTAAAATAAAATTCTCTTAAAGGCATACCTCCAGGGCAGTTGCAGCTAGCCAGCTAACTGCTAAAGTTACTAATGCCAAATGACTTCTTGGGTAAGAACTGGTATACAGAGTATTTCACTGATTTTCATGTTTTTCTGTTTTTCTTCATCTTTCTGCAGGATGATGCCTTGTATGTCATTTCCCTTTCAGCTTTCTATTCTCCATGTGAATTCCCTGTATTAAACTTTGAACTGTAAGCCATATACCTCTAATGGGTGATCACATGACTAGTAGGTCTACTTGTATTTTGTGACTCAATCATAGTGCAGCTAGACCATTTAGATAAGGTTATAAATAAAGGAACATTTCAATTTGGGGCAGACTGCTTTTCTCTCAGCAACGACCCTGCATCGTGATCTTTGCAGCAACAACTCAAGGGGTTTGTCAGAGTGCCAGGTGTGTGCCATGTAGTATCTTCCAATGCAAGGTAAAGGGGACACCACAATAATGGGAGCCACTGACACCTTTAACAACTCCAGTTTACTGGAGTCTTCTTCACACTCAAATTCCATCAGGTCCTGTGTCGGTTTAAACAAAGCCTGGAAGGAGGAATCCTCAAAGAGATCTGGGATTATATACCACAGATTCCTCACTGCATGTTGATATGGTTGAGCTGGAAGGGAAGCCACCATAGTGTTCCTCATCCCCACCTTCATCTTTCAAATTCTCCTCCATTTCTAGGACGTCAGGATTGTTTTGTTAGAAAACAGGACAGGATTCTCAAAAAGGATGCGCCGGCACAGCCCCAGTTTGCACACTAGCACAATTCTGGTAGGAGACAGATGCGCCAAAACAACATAGATGCCCCGCATACTGCCCATAATGATTTATGGAGCATCTGGAAGGGCAGTGAAAGGGGCATGCCATGCATACGGTGCACAGCCCCATTCACAACCCGTCTTGGAGGTGCATCCCTGGGGCAAGTCCGGAGATGCACCTCCCAAAGACAAGTCTACTTCCAGTAGACTTAAGTGGGTGGCCACCCACAGGCAGGCTGCTGTACTTCAGATATCAGCATGGCAGCCTGCGTACCCTGACAGTCCAGTGTGCCCCCTTCCTGCCCGCATCCCCATGATAATGCCGCTCTCAGTGGCTGATATGGTGACAGCAACCCTCGCCCACCGCTCACATCCCTGTTCACCTGCAGTTCTCTGCGGCAATACTGTATGATAGGAGAACCCACCCTCACCACCACAACTGGCAATCCATACATCCCCTCCCACCCAGGCACTCCCAACTCCACCCAGCTTCCCCATTCCAGAAGAGTCCCTCCTTCGGCGGGTAGCAAACCCACCCGGTCACCTCCACAGCTGCCTGCCAACACAGCTGTCCATGACTGACAGCGAGTACAACACTCTGTCATTCATGGGAATGACAGAGTACAGTACTCATTGCAAGCCCATTGCTCGTATTGTGATCCACCAATAGGCTGTCAGTTGTACAGTAGGCGTCAGTCATGGACAGCTCAGTCGGGGGCGAACCATGGAAGTATGCAGGTGGGTTGTGCTGCCTGCCGACGGAAGGACTCAGATGGGACAGGAGAGCTGGGTGGATTGGGTGTGCCTGAGTGGGTGGGGGAAGAGGTCTGCTTGGCTACCTGGGAAGGACACCGTATGGCTTGCCGGTTGGGTCAGAGAGGGTGGGTTCTCCTATCATACAATGTCACCGCAGACAGCAGCAGGTGAACAGGGATGCGGGCAGGGAGGAGGGTTAGCTGTCACCATATCTGCTGCTGAAAGAGCATTATCACAGGTTGCAGGCAGGAAGGGGATTCAGCTTACATGGTGTACCAAGGCCATGAAGCGCGGCAGTCAAAGCAAGAGGTGGGCAGGGAGGAGGGACATCACTGGGGCGTTAGTGTGGGTGTCCTCATGGCCAGCGAATGGGCCTGGGATGGGTGGGGGGGGTGCACTCTGCCTCCCTGGGGCTGTGCGTAGTCCATATCCATTGCAGGGCACCCAGTGCAGCACTGCTAGGTGCAGGCAAATGGGGCCATAATGGCATGCAAATGGCCTCATTGTGCCTTGCATGCCTAATGGCTCCATTTCCATGTCTGTGGCTGTGAATGGCAACTTTTGGTGCAGTGCACTGGGAGATGCACTGCCCCATTGTGTACCCAGCCCATCTGTAGTATTCACAGAGGGGATATGCCGGGAGCATCCCCCAGTGCATCTTCTGCAAATACTTTTGGCGTTCAGTGAATCTCATGTGCGCCGGGGCATCTGAGATTCGCTGAGCACAAGTGAATCCCACCCCAGCACCATTTCTCTGCTGGTCTGAAATGCCAGTCAATAGTGAAAGAAAGAACTGAGTAAAGAGGCCGCCCATGTTTTATAGGCACCAGTATTGTACGTCACCATAAGCCCCCAGCTAGGCAAAAGCTTCTGGAAGGTCTTGACACTGGCAGCTTACAGTTCCAAACGTGTGGCGCTATGAAGGCAATATCCTCCATGAAGATCTTTAGAATGTTAATGTTTCAAACTTTACTCTGTGGTCATGATCCCTCTAGGATTCTAACAGATTTCTCATCTGAAGAGTTTAGACATTTCCAGAATCCTGTTCCAGTCTGAGTGACCAAGTTTAAATGAAAATGTCTATTAACATTAATATTTTAATATTTAATTTTGTTTTTCAATACTCTGTGTTACATTAGTTTTGCTTGTTTGTATTACATTTTATCATTTTTTCTTGGTTACCAGATAGTTCCTGGAACTAAGAGTACAGTTACATAAGAACTTACCGTAACAGTAGATCTTTGAGAGGAGCTCTTACAGTAGGTATCACTGGTAGGACTGAAGCCAGCAGGCACCAGGACCCCACATAAAACTTCTAGCTAGCAGTATACAGCACAGGACCGCCCCCAACATCGCGTACATAGAAAAAGGGAGTGGTCCAGCGTTACCTCAGTTCTACCGCAGGAGACTCCGTCACAGATGAAAAGTTGGCTAGAGACCAGAGGATGCTCCTGTCAAGGAAGAGGTCAGAAGGTCAAGCTGCAAGTGCAGAAGGAACCCCCAAGAGGGAAGGCGGTGGGAAGCAGCACCTGCTGCAAGAGCTTCTCTCAAAGATCTACTGTTACGGTCAAGTCCTTACGTAACTATACTATCCTACTTAGAGAGTGAGCTCTTGCAGCAGGTAATACTGGTAGGACCGAGTCCTAAGCAGTACAGAGGCCCCTTGGCTTAGGAGTCCCTGCAGGACAACAAGGCCAAAGCCTGTCCTGCGCCTGGAAGCAATGTCCAAACTGCAATGCTTAATGAATGTGTGGATTAATCCAGGTGGCAACTGCGCAAATATCTGCAGCAGACACATTCCTCAGAGAGGCAAAGGAAGCTGCAACTCCCCTAGTAGAGTGGCCTTTTACCGGGCCCGGTAAAGGCTCATCATATTCTGGTAATTGAACATTACAATTAACCATTTCAAAAGGGTTTATTTAGAACAAGTGCCCCCTAACATCCGGAGGGTGAAAGACAACCAATTGGTTAGGATTGTCTGGAGCCCCGGGTTAGAGTCAAATAACAACAAAGAGCCCAGTGAACATCCTGAGCAAGAAGGATGACCTCTCCTCGGTTTGAGTGCTCTGGGTAATAAACAGGTAGGTGTATGTCCTGATTATGGGTAAATTCAGACACCACCTTTGGCAAGAACTTAGGATTGGTCTGCAAAGACACCCGGTCCTTGTGGAAAACCAAGTAGGGCTCTTTATACATCAGAGCCTGAAGCTTGGAAATCCTCCGAGCCAAGGTAACTGCAACTAAAAATAACACTTTTCAAGAGAGAAAGCGTAGCTCGCAATCTGCTGCTGGCTTGAAGGGAGGCAAAGTAAGCTTTTCCAAAATGAAAATAAGATCCCACGGGGTGATGGGGTCCCTAGTGGGAGGTTTCAGGTTTAATATGCCATGTAACAAAGTGTGTGACAAGTCCTGTTGTGCCAGGGTTTTTCCCCATGTATAGGTGCGTGATAGGCTGAAACAGCAGATAAGTGCACCTTTATGGAAGAATAGCTCAGGCCAGAGTCCGAAAGTTAAAGGAGGTACTCAAGGACTGAGTTCACCAGACAGGCAAATGGATCCAAGTGGCAGGCAGTAGCCCATCGGCAAGAGCCACTTCCACTTCATAGCATAGGTGGTCCTAGCGGCCACCAAAACATCAGCCACTCTAGCAGAGACTCCGGAGCGGGAAACTGCTAAGTCCATGGGAGCCACACGTGCAGGTGCAACGATCTCAGATCTGGATGGACTAATGTGTTGTCCTGCAAGAGCAAGCGTGAGCCCAAGTGCAGGGGCAATTCTTCTGCCAGCTGTTGAAGCAGAGGAAAACATACTGTATCTGCAGAGGCCAGAAGGGAGCCAACTAGGATCATCTCTGCTCCTTCTGACTGCAGTTTGAGCAGTACCTTCAGGATCAATGGAAAGGGGGAAAAAGGCACAGAGGGACCTCCCTGTCCAACAGAGGGACAACACGTCTCACCAGAAAACACCAGGCCCGGGATCTAGTGAGCAAAAAAAATAGAAATTACATACCTACCATAATTCTTGATCTTCTTGGACGAAGTCTCCACCACTCATTCACACTAAAGGGAGTACGCCAGAGGCGTTAGGACCCAGTGGGAGCAAACTCTTCTAGTAGGGCCAGCGCCCAAGATGGAGCCACGAAGAAGCGGCACCGCAAACCCCGCATGTGCAGTAATGACCATCTCGGTGTCGACCCTCCAACTGCCTCAGTACCCATTGTCCACTCCCCAAGGAGGTGCAGCGTAACTAACCTAGAAAGGACTAACCTAAAAATTGGACATAAGATAGTCCGAATAACCCGTGTAAAAAGGGTCAACAACAAAGTCTTCACAGCTCAGCCACTGAGGGAGTGAAGACCAGAAACAGAGAAGTGAGCTCGGGGGATGGAGGGTGGGCGTGTGAATGAATGGTGGATACTTTGGCCAAGAAGATCAAGAATTACGGTAGGTATGTAATTTCCATATCTTCCTGGACATAAAAGTCTCCACCACTCATTCACACTAATGGGAGAGTACCGAGCCAAATAATCCACCCCCCACTCCCTGAGATGGGCAGCAGGAGATAAGAGAGCTCACGTGCTTAGGACAGAAGTCCATTAAGAACTGTCCTGCTAAATGACTGATGTCATCTGGCATGGACATCCAAGGCATAGTGTTTAACGAATGTATGCACTGAGCTCCAGGTAGCTGCATTGCAAATATCTGCAATGGGCACATTACACATTTCAACCAGAGATGCCGCGACTGCTCTGGTAGAGTGAGCGTACACTCTGCCTTCCAGCTTGACCTGTGCCATAGAATAGCAGTGGCGAAGGCATGCCACCAGCCACACTGAAATGCACCTGATAGCAACAGGCTGACCCAGCCATAAACAAACAGCTGTTGAGCCTTGCGAATTTCCTTCATTCTATCTAGATAGAACCGCAAAGCTGTCTTTACATCCAGTGAATGAAGGATACACTCTCCCTCATTCTGGAAGTTCGCAAAGTAGGTAGGAAGAACTAAAGATTGATTCAGATGAAATTCTGAGACAGCCTTAGGCAGGAACTTAGGAGGAGTCCTAAGAACTACTCTGTCCTTGTGACATACAGCATATGGGAGCTCTGTGACCAGGGCGTGCATTTCAGAAACTATACTGGCCAAAGTAATGGGCACCAGGAAGGTCGTTTTCCAAGTGAGGAATTTCAACTCGTAAATAGAAAAGAGGCTCAAAAGGTTTACGAGTGAGCATGTGTAGCACAAGGTTAATGTTCCAGGCTACAACTGGACATCTAATAGGAGGTCTAGTATGCAGAATACCTTTAAGAAACCTCATAACTACAGGCAACTGAGCCAGTGACATGGAAAGTACCAGCTCAGGATATACCGAAATGGCACAAAGATGAACTTTGAAACATTACACCTATTCGCCTCTATCTCCTCAGGAGCCAAGCATGAAGGTGAAGCGACCTCAGGTTGGAATGTACCACAGGACCCTGCATCAGAAGGTTTGTCTGAAGGGGAAGCGGTTTGGGGAGGGGGTTCCGATAGTCTGCTGAGTAATGGGAGCCATATCTGCAGAGGCCAGAAAGGGGTGAGAATCATTCTGCCCCCCTTGGGATTCCAATTTGAGCAGTATCCTCTGAATTAGGGGAAGAGGAGGAAATGCAGATAGAAAGCTTTTTGTCCACCACAGCCTGAGTGCATCCTGACAAAAAAACGCCAAGTCCTGGATTTCTGGAGCAGGAGAGAGGCAGTTTTGCATTGAGTGGGGACACAAAAAGGTCCAGGTCTGGAGTTCTCCATTCTTTGAAGAGTGACTGAATGCCAGTGGAGTCGAGAGACCACTTGTGAGGATCTGCTTCCATTCTGCTGAGACAGTCTGCCAGCTCGTTTTGTACTCCTGGCAGGTAAACAGCCTGAATCAGAGCCTTATGCTCCAGGCACCATTCACACACTCTCATTGCTTTCCTGCATAATGGGTAAGAGTGTGCCCTGCTCTGTTTGTTGATGTAATACATCACTGCCTTGTTGTCTGTTTGAAGGAGAACGTTCTTGTAACAGAGTATATCCTTCAAAGCTTGGACTGCATAGAGGACGACTCATTTCCAGAGCATTTATGTGAAGTTGAGATTCATCCCAGGTCCATGTACCCTGGGTGTGGAGATCCCAGCAGTGAGCTCCCCAACACATCAGAGACACATCCATGGTATAGCCTCGAGGAAAGGAGGGAGAGGGGGGACATGATAGAAACTTTCAAGTACCTCAAGGGAATCAACAAAGTCCAAGAGGGTAGCATCTTTCAAAAAAAAGAGGTGTGCAAGAACAAGGGGGCACAATTTGAAGATAGAAGGGGGGCGGCTCAGAGGTAATTTAAGGAAGTATTTTTTCACAGAGAGGGTGGTGGATGTATGGAGCAGCCTTCCAGAGGAGGGTGTGGAGTCACAAACAGTGATGGAATTCAAAGCATGCATGGGACAGTCATAAAGGCAATTCTAGGGGTGGGGGTAGGAAGAAGTAGGCTGCTGGTTAACTAGGATCTGCAGCTTATCCATCAGGTAGGGAAATGGGCAGACTGGGTGGGCCAAGCGGTCCTTATCTGCCGTCAAATTCTATGTTTCTATGGTAATGGAGATCTGATGATCCAGTGGGGCAAAGGGATATCCTTCCAGAAGGTTGTCCTCTTGACACCACCAGGTGAGTGACTTCTTCAGAGGTTCCGTCACCTTGATGAGAAAGGACTGAGGGTGAGTGGTTGGGGACCACCGAGTACTGAGCATCCACAGAGAGGTTCTCATGTGAAAATGAGCCAAGGGAACAGTGAACACCGAGGATGCCATGAGGCCCAGCATCCGTTGCATCAAGACAGCTCCAACCGAGCAGTGTTCTCTGATGTATCAGGCCATCTGTAAGATATTGTTCCTTCTGTCCTCTGGAAGAAAAGCTTTCACACGGGAGGTGTCCAGAAGAGTTCCTATGAAGAGGAGCTTCTGGAAGGGCTGCAATTGTGACTTCTTGAGGATCAGCAGGAGTCCCATGAACATGAGGAAGTCTGAGGCCATGGCCACGGCCTCCAGAGTCTGTTGCCTGGAGGGGCTTGCTTGAAGCCAGTCATCAAGATATGGGAATACTTGTATTCCAATTTTCCTGAGGTTCGCCGTGAGAATTGCACAACACTTTGTAAAAACTCATGGCGCAGAGGATAGCACAAAGGGCAGGACTCTGAACTGATAGTGATGACCCAACGCCACGGACCTTAGGTATTTGTGGTGCTTTGGATGTGTGAGAATGTGCTGGTAGGTATCCTGCAAGTCCAGGGAGGCTAGTCAATCATGCTGATAAATCAAAGGTAGCAGGGTACTGAGTGATATCATCTTGAACTTTTCCTTGTGTAGGAAGTTGTTTAGCTTTCTGAGGTCCAGAATGGGGTGCATGCTGCCGTTTTTTGGGGAGACCAGAAAGTAATGGGAGTAGAAAATTGCAGTTACCTAAGAACTTACCGTAACAGTAGATCTTCAAAAACAGCTCTTGCAGCAGGTTATACCATTAGGACTGAAGCCAGCAGGCGCCAGGACCTCACGGAAATTTTCTAGCTAGCAGTATTCAGCGGGGACCACCCCCGACGTCAGGCAGAGTATATAAGGGGGCGGGTCCCCCAGAATCCCCAGTTCTCCCACCAGAGACTCCTGGCTGCTGGATGACATCAGAAGAGGAGACTGAGGATCCGCCATCAAATGGCAGTCACAGAGATGCTGAGACACCGGATCCTTGGAGAAGGATGTTGAAACTAGAATCTACCTCCAGCGGGGATGGTGGAAGGGAAAGTACCTACTGCAAGAGCTGTTCTCGAAGTTCTTACGTAACTGTACTATCTTACTTCGAGAAACAGCTCTTGCAGCAGGTTACACCATTAGGACTGATTCCCATGCAATAATGGAAATCCCACACCACTGGGAGGAGGAAAGGTAGAAATCCTTAGTGGAACCTAAGCCTAGGACAGAAGTCCTTGAAGGACTGCTAGACCAAAACCTGCTCTTCACCTCGATGCAATATCCGGGCTATAATGCCTGATGAAAGTGTGCACGGAGCTCCAAGTAGCTGCAGCACAGGTAGCCGAGGTGGACACATTCTTAAGGGCAGCAAAGGAGGTATCCATCCCACTTGTGGAATGACCCTTAACTGTGCCCGGTAAAGGTTTGTTACGCTTCTGGTAACAGAATGTGACACACTGAATGAGCCACCTGGACAGCGACTGTTTGGAAACAGGAGTTCCCATCATCCTGTGAGCAAAGGAGACAAAAAGCTGGTCTGATTTTCGGTGGTGTCTGGTTCTGGTCAGGTAGTATCAGAGACACCTATGCACATCTAGGAGGTGCAACAGGGCCTCTCCTCGATTTGAACAGTTGGGAAAGTACTCTGGTAGATCGATGTCCTGATTAAGGGTGAGATCTGAGACCACCTTAGGCAGAAATTTGGGATTGGTCCGTAGGGATACCCTGTCTTTGTGAAAAACCAAATAAGGCTCTTTGCACGAGTGCATGGGGTTCGGAAATTCTTCTGGCTGAGGTAACAGCAACTAAAAACAACGTCTTCCCAGTGAGAAGATGTAGCTCGCAATCCACGGCTGGTTCAAAGGGTGGCAGCGTATGCTGCTCCAGGACAAAGGGTAGATCCCATGGTGGAATTGGATCCTTAATTGGAGGTCTAAGGTGGAGAATACCTCTCAGGAAGGCTTGTGCCGTGTCCAACTGAGATATGGTGTGTTGGCCTATAGGATAATGATAGGCTGATATGGCACAGAGGTGTACTTTGATCGAGGAGTAGGCCAAGCCTGTCTGAAAAAGAGAGATCGAGGAGTAGGCCAAGCCTGTCTGAAAAAGAGAGATTGAGGAGTAGGCCAAGCCTGTCTGAAAAAGAGACAATGGGTAATCCAAGACCGACTTTTCTGGACAGTCTAGAAGCGAAAACCCCCACGCTTGAGATGATAGGCAAAAACGGGGCCATTTCATGGCATAAGTAGCATAAGTGGCTGGTTTTCTCGTGGACACCAGAACGTCAGCTACCTCCTGCGAGACCCCGTGTCACAAAATGGCTATGTCTCTAGGAGCCAAGCAAGCAGGCTCAGCGAATGAAGGTCCGGATGGACCAAGAAGCCCTCCTCCTGAGACAACAAGTGAAAGCTGATTGGCAGAGGCATCGGAGGTTCCCGGGATAGCTGATGTAGTAGAGGGAACCAGATCTGCCTGGGCCAGAATGGCACTATGAGTATCAGTGTCGCTTGCTCTCTGCGAAGTTTCAGAAGAACCTTCTGGATCAACGGAAAGGGGTGAAAGGCATAGAGGAATCTGCCCGCCCAGGAGAGGGACAACGCGTCTCACTAGAAAACACCAGGCCCTGGATCTAGCGAGCAAAAATTGGGCAGTTTTGCATTGGATGGGGATGCGAAAAGGTCCCACTCTAGTGTATTCCATCTGTGAAACAGATCCTCTATTACCTCCTGGAGTAGTTCCCACTCGTGGACTCTGGCCTGAGAGTGGCTCAGGCCGTCTGCAATGACGCTGTCCACTCCTGGGACATGAACAGCAATGAGGTTTGTGCCGAGTTGCAAAGCCCAATCCCACACCATCATGGCCTCTCTGCAAAGTGGGTAGGAATGGGTGTCTCCTTGTTTTTTGAGGTAATACATCACTGTGGAATTGTCTGTTTGTAACAGAATGGTACCCGGTGGAATCTCAGACTGGAAGGCCTGCAGGGCGTAAAGAACTGCTCTCATTTCCAGGATATTTATGTGGAGATGTGTCTCTTGGGCTGTCCACAGGCCCTGAGACCGGACACTGTCAAGGTGTGCTCCCCATCTGAGCCCCGAGGCGTCTGTGGAGAGTGTCACAATCGGAGACGGCGCAATGAAGCGGACCCCTGCGGATAGATTCTTCGGATCTAGCCACTATTGCCAATCCTGGATTATGATCTTCGTGATCTGGATTGGAAGCTGCAGATGGTCTTGCTTTTGATCCCATTGGACCCGTAACATCCACTGGGTGACCCGCATGTGGAGACGAGCAAACGGGATTGTTGCAATGGCTGCAGCCATGTGTCCAAGCAGGCAAAGGACCAATCTGGCAGGAATGGTCTTCTTTACCGAAATGTCCCTGATGAGGGATCTGAAATGTTTCGTTCTGTCCTGGGGCAGAAAAGCTTTCCCCTTGATGGTGTCCAGAACTGCACCTATGAACTGCAGAGTCTGTGATGGAACCAGGCGTGACTTCTCTTGATTGGTCATGATGCCCAGCGTCTCGAACAGAGACCGAGTATAATGGATGGGAGACATCAAGGCCTCCCGAGAGGGTGCCATGAGAAGCCAGTCATCCAGGTAGGGGAACATGTAGTGGCCTTGTCTCCTCCGAGTCGCCACTACGACTGCCATACACTTCAAGAATACCCGAGGTGCTGATGACAGTCCGACGGGAAGGGCTCGGAACTGATAATGGTGGCCCTGGAACTCGAAGAGCAGAAACTTCCTGTGAGCTTGAGCAATGGGAATATGCAGGTAAGCGTCCTGCATGTCCAAGGATGCTAGAAAGGTGCCCTGCTTGAGCATGGGAATCAGACCTGGGAGGGTCACCATGCGGAAGCGTTTGTACAGGACTGAGGTCCCCTGTTTTCTTGGGAACCAGAAAGAAGTGAGAATAATACCCTGCACTCCTCTGGTTCTGTGGTACATGCTCTATCGCTTCTTTCCCCAGAAGTGCGAGCATCTCCTGCTATATGAGCAGGGTGTGCTGACCTGAATAACGGGAAAGCAGGGGAGGTCTTGCCAGTGGGTGGTCGAGGAATTCTATGAAGTGACCTTTCTTGACCAATTGGAGAACCCACCGGTCGGTGGTAATCGACTGCCACCAAAAGAGTGGCAAGAGATGCAGCCCCCAACCTTTTGTGCCCGTTGATCCAGAGAAGGGGCCGGGGCTGGGAAGGAGTCATGCTGTGGCAGCACTGTTCTCTGCAGACTGGGCTGGTTTACTGTAGCGTTGGGCTCTGCCTGGGGACGACTTAGCCTGGGCTTTCCATTGAAAGGTGCCCCTTTGTTGCTAGCTGGAACGTGGCTGCTGCCTTTGTTGCCAGCTGCAAAAATTGCTCTGGTTCCTACGAAAGGAACCGGACCTAGATCTGTACATGACCTATACAGACCTGACTGCTTTCCCAGCATCCTGGAGTTTGGTGATCACCTTCTCCGAGGGTTCACCAAAGAGTACTTCACTGTTGTAGGGGACATCAAGAATGTTCTTCTGTACGTCTGGGGTGAAGGCGGAGACATGGAGCCAAGAGTGTCGCCAGAGATAGATGCCTGAAGCTGCAGCTCTGGTGGACAAGTCCACAGAATCGTATGTGGCTCGTAGCACTTGGGTACCTACATCAGACCCTGTGCGGAGAAGGTTTAGGAGCTCCGCCTTCTGATCGCCATCCAGAAGCTTATCGACCAGGTCCTGGCCCTGTTCCCAGAGGGTGTTCTGAAACTGTACCATGTGGGTTAGGTAGTTCAGGGACCTGATGGAGCACATAGCAGCCATATACATGTGTCTCCCCAGGGCATTCAATTGTTTCGATTCCTGGTCCGGTGGCTATGTGCTCACGTGTTGCTGCCTTTGGGACCGGTCATGTGAGGCCATAATGACCAGGGAGACTGCCAGAGGTTGCTGAGCCAAGTACTGGTCCTCTCTCGGGGCCTTGTACAGGTGGTCAGCTTTCTTCGGCACCGCAGGAGTGGAGAGCGGACGTTTCCACGCAGCTTTGGTTACGTCTGTAAAGGTGTCCACCAAGGGTGGCACTACCACAGGCTTTGGGTCCTTCTGCCAAAGATAACGGGCAAGGCACTGTCTTTCAGGGTCGAGGTCTTCAGTGTCCCATCCCATGTTGTCCTGGATGTGCCTCATGATCTCAGAGAAAGAGGGATCATCCGGAGGAGACCTGGGCAGGTCATGTGGGTCAGGTGATGGAATGCTGAGTGGAGAAGGAGATCTGGAGTAATCCGAGGTATCTATTTGAAAGAGCTTCTGGTGCCCTACATCCCTCTGAGACAGCTCCGCTCGGCTGATGAGGGGTTGCTGGAGATTCCGAGGGTAAATTTGAAGTCCTCTGGAGCCCGTGCCTTTGGTTTTGCGGCTCCCACCCTCTGGAATTCTCTGCCTCATCAGCTCCGTGAGAGTACGACAGTGGGAAGTTTTAAAAAGGCCTTAAAGACTTTTTTATGGGAGAAGGCATTTCCTGCTATGTTGTAATTGGTTATCTTAGCTTGGTAATATTCGTTTTGTGTAGTTCTATTGTATGTATTGATTATGCTTGTGTTTTCATGTTTTTATGTACAGTGTCTTGAAAAATTTGAAAGGCGCTTAATTAAATAAATTTTATTATTATTATTATCTGATCTGGAGTCCTCCCCAGATGGAGTATACCTCCGATGCCTGGGTCACTTGGTGCTGGGAGACTCTGATGGAGATCTTGAGGGAGGCCTTCTCCCATTCTTGGATCTACCCCTGGGAGGTGGAGTCTGCTCCTTAGGGGTTGGTGATTGTCCTGCTGGCCCCTGTGGTGGAGGAGGAGGTGTAGGAGGTGAAGGAGTAGGAAGGGGGGGGAGGAGGAGGATTTACTGGGACCACGTCTTTACGGATGGTGTCCCACCAGAAAGTAAAGAGATCCTTTACCTCTTGTATATTCATGCCCGACGACGGGCCTGGTGCCAGTGGTCTGTCACTGGGGTCGGGCATCGGGTGTCTCCAGGGTGGGCGAAGGTTCCCTTGGAAGTCTGGCATCCTCCGTGTCTCCCGCCTGGTCTTCAGGCAATGTGGTGTCCTCCTCCATGGAATCCCTGTGACCGGTGTCCACCGGTAGTTGGAGGGCTGTCTCCGGCTCCGGTGAAGCTGACGTCAGTCACTTGGCCGACGACTTCAGGTCTGGTGAACGTCTGGCTGGCATCTGGTGCTTGGCTGATGTCCTCAGCTCCACGAATGCCTGGCCAACTTCGGGTGCTTGGCCAACGTTGGGTGTTTGGCCGACGTCAGGTCCGTCGTCCGCTTGAGGAATGTCAGGTCCTTCGTCTTCCTGCGTGGTGGATCCAGGCCCCTAAGGGGCTGGGAGACCGACCTGGAGTTGGGGTCCCGACATCGGGTAGATGAGGAAGACTTGTGGCATTCGAAGGACTTAGAAGAGGCCCGAGAGGAAGTAGAGGAAGCTGAGGGCCTGGAAGTCTTGATGGGCTGAAGAGTCAAAGAACTGCTGGAAGCCTGGACTTTAACTGGAGGGGGCTGAGACCTAGCCCTTGAGGGAGAGCGGTCTGATCGAGTGGAGCCTGAACTCCATGAATCCAAGGCCCTGTTTGGGGATCTGGACCTTGCTTTCTCCCGGTGCTTATCCTGGTGTTTACGGACCTTGGAAGAAGAATCACCCCTGAAAGGAGGATGGACAAAGAACCTTCCAAGTTTTTCCTCTAACAGGTAAGTTTGAAGTGCCTTCTGATGGCGGATCTTGGTGCGGCTGTTGAACCCTTGGCAAAAGGTGCAGGCCTTGGTGTCATGGTCTGGGCCTAAGCACTGCACGCAGGAAGAATGAGGATCCTTGAAAGGGATCCGTCTTCCCCAGGCACACTTTGAAAGGTGTCCCTCAAATGAAGGAGTTGGAGAGGACATTAGTTATGTAGAAACTCTTGAAGTTCTAAGTCGTCGTGCACAAGGTAGAGACAGAGAGGCCGATGCTGGCGAGTCGACAGCGGGAAAAGAACTGGGGATTCTGGGGGACTGCTCCCTTATATACTATACCTGACGTCACGGGCGGGACCGACATCAGGGGCGGTCCCCACTGAATACTACTAGCTACAACATTTCCGTGGGGTCCTGGCACCTGCCGTCTTCAGTCCTAATGGTGTAACCCGCTGCAAGAGCTGTTTCTCGAAGTAAGATCTGCAATATCTTACTTCGAGAGGGTTCCAACAGTTGGTCTTCAGATATAGGAGTGAATACCAAGCAGTCCCCAAAATAACAAATGCTGAGGTGCATCGGGGAGGAGGAGAAGTCGCCATAGGAAATCATGACAGAAGGCCGTGCAAAACTGCAAGACCAAAGCCGGTTCTGCGGCTAGAGGCAATGTCCACACTGTAATGCTTAGTGAAAGTGTGAACAGATGACCAAGTGGCCACTGCACAGATCTCTGGAGTAGACACATGCCTGAAAAAGGCAGTGGAGGTAGCCACGCTATGGGTGGAGTGACCTTTGACTGCCCCCAGAAGAGACTTCCCATATTTCGTGTAAGAAAAGTGGATGCAGTTGGCTAACCATCTAGAGATGGTTTGTTTGCAGATAGCCTGGCACTGGGGAGCAAAGGCTACAAAGAGTTGGTTGCATTTACTTTTAGTCCGGTTCATGTAGTACCTCAGAATCCAGTACACAGAAGGTATTCCCCTCTGTTGGAATGCTGGGGATAGTATACTGGTAATTCCACGCTCTGATTCAGAGTGGTTTCTGAGACCACTTTGGGGAGAAAAGAAGGGTTAGTCCAAAGGACTACCCTGTCCTTATGAAAAATTAAACAGGGTTACTTACAGACAAAAGCCTGGAGCTCGGAGACCCTTCTGGCGGAAGTCACTGCGACTAAAAATAAAGACTTCCATGAAAGGAAGCGTAAGTAGCAAGTAGAAGTTGGTTCAAACAGGGGTAAAGTCAGCTTCTCGAGCATGAAATTCAAGTCCCAGGGGAGACAGGGATTCCAGATCAGAGGTTTCAAGTGAAGGATGCCTTTCAGAAAGATTTTGGCAACCTCCAACTGAGCCAAGGTTTTACACTCCACGGGGCGGTGGTAGGCCAACACTGCAGAGAGATGGACCCTAATGGAAGAGTAGCTAAGGCCCACCTCAGATAAATGTGCAAGATACTCTAACACCTGGGCCGCCAAGCACGAAAACTGGTCCCAGCACCTTGCTTGTGCCCAGATCGAAAATATTTTCCATTTCATGGCATAAGTGGATCTAGTAGGGTTTTTTTTGGCTTCTACTAAGATATGTGTAACCTGTGAGGGGACACCATAGCGGGAAAAGTACAGTTACTTAAGAAATTACCATAACAGTAGATCTTCAAGAACAACTCTTGCAGCAGGTTACGCCAATAAGACTGAAGCTGGCAGGCGCCAGGACCCCACGGAAATTTTCTAGCTAGCAGTATTCAACGGGGACCGCCCCCCCCATCGGTCCCGCCCCCGACGTCAGTCATCATATAAAAGGGGGCGGTCCCCCAGAATCCCCAGTTCTCACGCAGGAGACTCCCGGCCATTAGATGACATCAGAAGTGGAGACCGAGGATCTGCCATCAAAAGGTATTCAAAACAGTAAAGTACAGTTACGCAAGAACTTACCGTAACAGATCTTCGAGAACAGCTCTTGCAGCAGGTTACACCATTAGGACTGAAGCTGGCAGGCGCCACGACCCCACAGAAATGTTCTAGCTAGCAGTATTCAGCGGGGACCGCCTCGACGTAGGTCCACCTGACGCCAGGCAGATAAGTACATAAGGAGGCGGTCCCCATAATCCTGAAGTTCTCCGCCGGAGACTCCTGGCCGCTGGATGACATCAGAAGAGGAGACCGAGGATCCGCCATCAGATGGCAAAACAAGGCGTCAATAAAAGCCCTATCCTAGGAGAAGGATACTTTGACTATGACCTACCTCCAGCGGTGATGGTGGGAGGGAAAGTACCTTCTGCAAGAGCTGTTCTTGAAGATCTACTGTTACGGTAAGTTCGTACGTAACTGTACTATCTTACTTCAAGAAACAGCTCTTGCAGCAGGTTACACCATTAGGACCGATTCCCAAGCAATACTGGAAATCACACACCATCGGGAGGAGGAAAGGTAGAAATCCTCGAGATACCTCGAGCCTAGGACAGAAGTCCTTGAAAGACTGCTAGACTGAACCCTGCTCTTCGCCTCGATGCAATGTCCAGGCAGTAATGCCTGATGAAAGTGTGTACAGAGCTCCAAGTAGCTGCAGCGCAAAGAGCTGAGGTGGACACATTCCTTAAGGCCGCAAAGGAGGTAGCCACCCCTCTGGTGGAATGACCTTAACAGCGCCGGTGAGGTTTGCTATGCTTCTGGTAACAGAACATAATGCACTGGATAAGCCACCTGGACAGCGACTGCTTGAGACAGGAGCTCTTCATCCTATGGGCAAAGGAGGCGAAAAGTTGGTCTGACTTTCGGTGTTGTTTGGTTCTGGTCAGGTAGTATCTGAGGCACCTATGCACATCAAGAGTGTGCAGAAGGGCTTCTCCTTGATTAGAGTATTTCGGAAAATACACTGGTAGATCGATGTCCTGGTTAAGGGTGAGAGCTGAGACCACCTTAGGCAGAAATTTAGGAATAGTCCTTAGGGATACCCTGTCTTGGTGGAAAACCAAATAAGGCTCTTTGCACATAAGTGCGTGCGCATTTCAGAAATTCTTCTGGCCGAAGTAACTGCAACTAAAAATAACGTTTTCCAAGAGAGAAAACGTAGCTCACAATCCGCGGCTGGTTCAAAGGGTGGCAGCGTGAGCTGCTCCAGGACGAAGGGCAAATCCCATGGTGGGATTGGATCCTTAATTGGGGGCCTAAGGTGGAGGATGCCCCTCAAAAAGGCACATGTCGTGTCCAGTTGGGCCACAGTACGTTGGCCTACAGGGACATGGTAGGCTGAAATGGCACAAAGGTGTACCTTGATCGATGAGTAAGCCAGACCGGAGTGGAAAAGGGACAGCAGGTTATCCAGTACCAGCTTTTCTGGACAGTCCAAAGGTGAAAAGCTGCGTGCTTGAACCCATACGCAAAACCTGCGCCACTTCATAGCGTAGGTCGCATGGGTAGCCGGTTTCCTAGCGGCAGTAAGAACATCTGCCACCTCTTGCGAGACCCCGTGTCGCATCATGGCTATGTCTCTATGAGCTAAGCATGCAGGTTCAGGAAAAGTAGGTCCGGATGGACTAAGGAACCCGCCTCCTGAGACAACAAATGGGAGCTGATTGGCAAAGGCACTGGAGGTTCCCAGGATAGCTGATGCAAGAGAGGGAACCAGATCTGTCTGGGCCAAAAGGGTGCGATCAGTATGAGCGTCGCTTGTTCCTTGTGGAGTTTTAGAAGAACTCTCTGGATCAACAGAAAAGGAGGAAAGGCATAGAGGAATCTGCCCACCCAGGAGAGGAACAACACGTCTCGGCAGAAAACACCAGGCCCTGGATCTAGCAAGCAGAAATTGGGCAGTTTTGCATTGTATGGGGACGTGAAGAGGTCCATCTCTGGAGTACCCCATCTGTGAAACAGATTGTCTGCCACCTCCTGGAGTAGTTCCTATTCATGGACTCTGACCTGAGAGTGGCTCAGGCTGTCTGCGATGACGTTGTCCACTCCCGGAACATGAACTGCAATAAGGTTTGCGCCGTGTTGCAAGACCCAATCCCACACTCTCATGGCCTCCCTGCAAAGCAGGTAGGAGTGTGTGCCTCCTTGTTTGTTGAGGTAATACATCACCACGGAATTGTCTGTAACAGAAGTGTACCCGGTGGAATCTCCGACTGGAAGGCCTGCAAGGCATAAAGAACTACCCTAATTTCCAGTATGTTTACGTGGAGATGAGACTCCTAGGCTGTCCACAGGCTCTGAGACCAGACACTGTCGAGGTGTGCTCCCCAACCGAGCCCTGAGGTATCTGTGGAGAGTGTCACAGTCAGGGATGGCGCTATGAAGGGGACTCCCGCCAAGAGGTTCCCTGAATGTAGCCACCATTGCCAATCTCGAATTACGGTTCTCGTGATTCGGACTGGATGCTGCAGATGGCCTTGCTTTTGGTCCCATTGTACCCATAACATCCACTGGGTTACCCGCATGTGGAGACGGGCTAGAGGGACTGTTGCAATGGACGCAGCCATGTGTCCGAGCAGGCAAAGGACCAGTCTGGCTGGGACGGTCTTCTTCGCCGACAAGTCCCTGATGAGGGATCTGATGTGTTCCGCTCTGTCCAGGGGGAGGAAAGCTTTCCCTTGGATGGTGTCCAGAACTGCTCCGATGAAGTGCAGCATCTGGGATGGAACCAGGCATGACTTATCATAATTGATTAGAATGCCCAATGTCTCGAACAGAGACTGAGTGCTGTGGATGACAGACATCAGGGCCTCCCGTGAGGGTGCCATGAGAAGCCAATCATCCAAGTAGGGGAACACGTAGTGGCCCTGTCTCTTCAGAGATGCGGCTATTACCGCCTTGCACTTTGTGAAGACCTGAGATGCCGATGACAGCCTGAAAGGAAGAGCTTGGAACTGATAATGGCGGCCCTGAAACTCGATGCACAGGAACCTCCTGTGCGCTTGAGAGATAGGAATATGCAGGTAGGCATCCTGCATGTCCAGGGACGCTAGAAATGCGCCCTGCTTCAGCATAAGAATTAGACCCATGAGGGTCACCATGCAGAAGTGCTTGTACGCGACCAAAACGTTGAGGTCGCCGAGGTCCAGTATTGGACGGAGGTCCCCTGTTTTCTTTGGAACCAGAAAGAGGTGAGAATAATATCCTAGTCCTCTCTGGTTCCCTGGTACGTGCTCTATAGCTTCCTTTTCCAGAAGTGCGAGCACTTCCTGCAGTATGAGCAGGGCATGCTGACCCAAATAACGGGAAAACAGGGGAGGTCTTGTAGGTGGGTCATCTAGAAACTCTATGCAATGGCCTTTCTTGACCAACTGTAGAACCCACCTGCCGGTGGTGATCGACTGCCACCCTGAAAAGTGGCAAGCGATTCGACCCCCAACTTTCTTTGCCCATTGATCCAAAGGAGAGGTGGGGGCCGGGAAGGAGTCATGCTGTGGCAGCATTTGTCCCTGTGGGCTGGGACGACTTTGAGTAACATTGGCCTCTGCCTGGGGACGATTTGGCCTGGGACTTGCACGAGAAAGTGCCCCTCTGCTGCTGGTTGCTGTTGCCTTTGTAGCCGGTCGTGAAAACGTCTCTGGTTCCTACGAAAGGAACTAGACCTAGATCTGTATATGGCCTGTACAGATCGGACTGCCTTCCCTGTGTCTTGGAGCTTGGTGATGACCTTCTCTGAGGATTCACCAAAGAGTACCTCGCCATTATATGGGACGTCTAGAATATTTTTCTGTACGTCTAGGGTGAAGCCGGAGACACAGAGCCAGGAGTGTCTCCGGAGACAGATGCCTGAAGCTGCAACTCTGGCCAAAGAGTCCGCAGAATCGTATGCGGCTCTAAGCACTTGGGTCCCCACATCTGACCCAGTGTGGAGGAGGTTTAGGAGCTCCGATTTCTGATTGCCATCGGGAAGCTTTTTAACCAGGTCCTGGCCCTGTTCCCACAGGGCGTTCTGGAACTGAACCATATGGGTAAGGTAGTTCAGAGACCTGATGGCACAAGTAGCAACCACATACATGCACCTCCCCCAGGTCATCCATTTGCTTGGATTCCTGGTTTGGTGGCTGAGTGCTCATATGCTGGGGTCTTTGAGACCAGTCATGTGAAGCAGTGATGACCAGGGAATCTGCCAGGTGTTGCTTTGCCAAGTACTGGTCCTCTCTAGGAGTCTTGTACAGGTGGTCAGCCTTCTTTGGCACCACAGGAGTGGAGTGCGGACAATTCCACGCAGCCTTGGTGACGTCCGCAAAGGTGTCCACCAAGGGTGGCATGACCACAGGCTTCGGGTCTTTTTGCCAAAGGTAGTAGGCAAGACGTTGTCGTTCCGGGTCAAGGTTCTCAGCATCCCACCCCATGTTGTCCCAGATGTGCCTCAATCTTGGCAAAAGAGGGATCATCCAGTGGAGACCTGGGGAGGTCATGTGGGTCAGGAGAAGAGATGCTGAGCAGAGAAGGAGATCTGGAGTATTCCGAAGTATCCAATCTTGAATCCTCCCCTGGAGTGTACTGGTGTCATCTGGGTCATTTGGGGCTGGGTGACCCTGAAGGGGATCTGGAGGGAGGTCTTCTCCTGTCAGTAGATCTGCCCCTAGGAGGTGGAGTTTGCTCCTTGGGGGATGGTGGTCATCCTACTGGCCCCTTACGTGGAGGAGGGTGCATAGGCGGTGAAGGGGTAGGAGGAGGAGGAGAAGGAGGAGGAGGACAGGAGGAGACCACATCCTTCTTGATGGTGTCCCACCAAAAGGTAAAGAGCTCTTTACCTCTGCAATGTTCATACCCAACGACGGGCCTGGCGCCAGTGGTCTGTCACCAGGGTCGGGTCTCCAGAGGGTCTCCTGGTCCAGGGAGGGATCCCGTGGGAGCCCGGCATCCTCGGTGTCGCCTGCCTGGTCTTGGGCTGAGGTGTCCTCCTCTGTTGAGTCCCTCTGAGCCAGCGTCCCGCTGGCAACAAGTGTAGTCTTCTGCTCTGGGGTAGCTGGCGTCTTGCCCGGACCTGGTGAAATGCCTGGCCAGTGTGGTGTCTGTGATGTTGGCTCCTGTGTACGCCAAGCCGATTTGGAGTGTTTGGCCGACGTCAGGTCCGACGTCCATTTTAAGGACGTCAGGTCCTTCTAGGCGGTTGGGAGAGCGATCTGAAGTCGGTGTCCCGACAACGGGTGGTTGAAGAAGACTTATGGTGCTCACTCGACTTCGAAGAGGCCTTGGAAGGGGTTGAAGAAGCCGAGGGCCTCGAAGTCTTAAGAGGCTGGAATGAAGAAGAACCGCCTGAAGACCTGACCTTAACCGGGGGAGGCTGCGACCGAGTCCTGGAGGGAGAGCGGTCTGATCTGGAGCCGGAGCTGCAGGAGTCAGAGGCCTGAGTAGGGAACCTAGACCTCACCTTCTCACGGTGCTTGTGGGATCTGGATGAAGAGTCTCTTCTGGAGGAAGGTTCCTGGTCCATTCTTTTAAGCTTTTCTTCAAGAAGACATGCCTGAAGTGCCTTATGACGGCAGATCCTGGTGCAGCTATTAAAACCCTGGCAAAAGGTGCAGGCCTTGGTGTCATGGTCCAGGCCTAGGCAACGACACAGGATGAATGGGGATCCTTGAAAGGGATCTGTTTGCCACAGGCACACTTCAAAAGGTGACCCTCAAGAGATGAAGTTGGAGAGGACATCAGTTGTGCAGAGAAAAGTTAATCGAAAGTTATTCGAAAGTTCTGTAGTCATTGAGCACTAGATAGGAGACCGAGTGGCCAATGCTGGTGAGTCAACAGCGGGAAAAGAACTGAGGATTATGGGGGACTGCCTCCTTATGTACTATGCATGATGTCAGGAGAGGGACCGACGTCGGAGGCAGTCCCTGCTGAATTCTGCTAGCTAGAAAATTTCCGTGGGGTCCTGACACCTGCCGGCTTCAGTCCAAATGGTGTAACCTGCTGCAAGAGCAGTTTCTCGAAGGAAGATCACCTAATCCTAGAAAAGAGATATTGGAACAACTCTACCTCCAGAGGGGATGGTGGGTGGGAAACTACCTGCTGCAAGAGCTGTTCTCGAAGATCTACTGTTACAGTAAGTTCTTACGTAACTGTACTATCTTACTTGAAACAGCTCTTGCAGCAAGCTATCACATAGGACTGATTCCCAAGCAATACTGGAAATCCCTCAGAGGTGGGAGGAGGCTGTGTAGAGATCGCAAGTTGGACCGAAGCCTAGGACAGGAGTCCCTGAAGGACTGCTAGACCAAAACCAGCTCTTCGCCGTGATGCAATATCCAGGCTATAATGCCTGATAAAGGTGTGCACAGTGCTCCAAGTAGCTGCTGCACAGATGGCTGAAGCAGACACATTCTTCATGGCTGCAAAGGAGGTAGCCACCCCCCCTTTGTGGAATGAGATGCATTTCTAGTAACAGAACGTGATACAATGGATGAGACACCTGGACAGCGATTGTTTAGAAACCGGAGCTCCCATCATCCTGTGGGCGAAGGAGATGAAAAGCTGATCAGATTTACGGTGGTGCCTAGTTCTGGTCAGGTAGTATCTTAGGCACATGCACATCTAGAGTGTGCAACAGGGCCTCTCCTCTATTAGAGTACTTAGGAAAGTACACTGGTAAGCTGATGTCCTGATTGAGGGTGAGGGCTGAGACCACCTTAGGTAGAAACTTTGGATTTGTTCTTAGGGATACCCTGTCCTGGTGAAAAACCAAAGAAGGTTCTTTGCACATCAGTGCGTGAAGTTCAGAAATCCTTCTGGCCGAAGTAACGGCAACTAAAAATAACATCTTCCATGTTAGGAGACGTAGCTCGCAATCCGCGGCTGGTTCAAAAGGCGGCAGCGTGAGCTGCTCCAGGACAAAGGGTAAATCCCATGGAGGAATAGGATCATTAATCGGAGTTCTAAGGTGGAGAACATGTCTCAGAAAGGCTTGTGCTGTGCCCAACTGAGTTATGGGATGTCAGCCTATAGGTGTATGATAGGCTGAGATGGCACAAAGGTGTACTTTAATAGAGGAGTAGGCCAAGCCTGCCTGGAAAAAGAGACAGGAGGTAGTCCAGGACCGACCTTTCTGGACAATCCATCAGGGAAAATCCTCGTGCTTGAGCCCAGAGACAAAATCTGCACCATTTCATGGCGTATGTGGCATGAGTGGCCTGTTTTCTAGCAGCTGCTAGAACATCTGCTACCTCTTGCGAGACCTTGTACTGCATGATACCTATGTTTCTAGGAGCCAGGCGTGCAAGTTCACAGAGCGAAGGTCCAGATGGACCAAAGAACTTTCCTCC
The DNA here is from genome assembly GCA_016271365.2 of Neoceratodus forsteri. Lineage (NCBI taxonomy): Eukaryota > Metazoa > Chordata > Ceratodontiformes > Ceratodontidae > Neoceratodus > Neoceratodus forsteri. The sequence continues at coordinate 1,031,438,603 of CM057455.1, forward strand.
TGGGACAACAAGTGAGAGCTGATTGGCAGAGGCACTGGAGGTTCCTGGGACAGCTGGTGCAGCAGAGGGAACCAAATCTGTCTGGGCCAAAAAGGCGCGATAAGTATTAGCGTCGTCTGCTCTCTGTGGAGTTTCAAAAGGACCCCCTGGATCAACGGGAAGGGAGGAAATGCATAGAGGAATCTGCCCGTCCAGGAGAGGGACAACACGTCTCATCAGAAAACACCAGGCCCTGGATCTAGCGAGCAGAAATTGGGCAAGTTTGCATTGGATGGGGACGCGAAAAGGTCTAGCTCTGGTGTGCCCCATCTGTGAAACAGATCCTCTACTACATCCTGGAATGGTTCCCACTCATGGACTTTGGCCTGAGAGCGGCTCAGGCTGTCTGCCATGACGTTGTCCACTCCTGGGACATGAACAGCAATGAGGTTTGCGCCGTGTTGTAGAACCCAATCCCACACCCTCATGGCCTCCCTGCAAAGCGGGTAGGAATGGGTGCCTCCTTGCTTGTTGAGGTAATACAGCACTGCGGCATTGTCAGTTTGTAACAGGAGAGTACCCAGAGGGATCTCTGACTGGAAGGCCTGCAGGGCATAAAGAACTGCTCTCATTTCCAAAATATTTATGTGGAGATGAGCTTCCGGGGTGTGCCGAGTCTGACCCGTCAAGATGTGCTCCCAACCGAAACCTGATCGTTCATGGAGGCGTCACAATGGAAGCGAAACCAGAAGGGACAACAAAGTTCTTTCAATCTAACCACCATTGCCAATCCTGGATTGTGGCACTCGTGATCTGAATTGGAAGCTGCAAATTGTCTTGCTTCTGATCCCACTGAACCCGTAACATCCACTGGGTCACCTGCACGTGGAGCCAGGCTAGCAGGACTGTTGCAATGGCTGCAGCCATGTGTCCGAGCAAGCAAAGGACCAGCCTGGCTGGGACAGTCTTCTTTGCCAGGATATCCCTGATGGGGGATCTGATGTGTTCCGCTTGGTCCTGGGGCAGAAAAGCTCTCCCCTGGATGGTGTCTAGAACTGCACCTATGAACTGCAGATTCTGTGACAGAACCAGGCGTGACTTCTCCTGATTAATAATGATGCCCAATGTCCAGAACAGGGACTGAGTACAATGAATTGCAGACATCAGAGCCTCCCGAGAGGGTGTCATGAGGAGCCAGTCGTCCAGGTAGGGGAACACATAGTGGCCTTGTCTCCTTAGAGCCGCCGCTACAACTGCCATGCACTTCGTAAACACCTGAGGTGCCGATAACAGTCCGAAAGGGAGGGCTCGGAACTGATAATGGCGACCTAGAAATTTGAAGCGCAAGAACTTCCTGTGCACTCAAGCAATGGGTATGTGCAGGTAGGCATCCTGCATGTCCAATGACGCTAGGAAGGCACCATGCTTGAGCATTGGTATCAGACCGGGAAGGGTCACCACGCAGAAGCTTTTGTAGAGGACTGAAGCATTGAAATAGCGGAGATCCAGTATCGGACAGAGGTCCCGTCTTTTTGGGAACCAGAAAGAAGTGGGAATAGTAACCTGCACCTCTCTGGTTCCATGGTACATGCTCTATAGCTTCCTTTCCTAGAAGCACAAGCACCTCCTGCTGTATAAGCAGTGCATGCTGACTCGAATAATGGGAAAGCAGGGGAGGTCTTGATGGTGGATGGTAGAGGAATTCTATAAAGTGACCTCTCTTGACCATTTGAAGTACCCACCGGTCGGTGGTAATCGACTGCCACCCTGAAAAGTGGCAAGCGATGCAACCCTTGACCTTTTCTGCCCATTGATCCAGAGGAGGGGCAGGGGCCAAGAAGGAGTTATGCTGTGGCAGCATTGGTTCCCGCAGGCTGGGCCAGCTTGGTATACTGCTGACCTCTGCCTGGGGAAGATGCCCTTTTGCTGCTGGCCGGAACGTGGCTGCTGTCATCGTCCATGAAAACGGTTCTGGTTCCTATGAAAGGAACCAGATTTGGATCTGTACATGGCCTGTACAGACCATACTGCCTTCCCGGCATCCTGAAGCTTGGTGATGACCTTTTCAGAGGATTCACCAAACAGGACCTCTCCGTTGTAAAGGACGTCGAGAATACTCTGCTGTATGTCCAGGGTAAAACTGGAGACACGGAGCCAGGAGTGTTTCCGGAGATAGACGCCTGGTGCTGCACCCTGGCAGACGAGTCCGCAGAATCATATGCGGCTTGTAACACTTGGGTTCCCACAGCTGACCCTGTGCAGAGGAGGTTCAACAGCTCCACCTTCTGCTCGCCATCTGGTAGTTTATCAACTAGGTCCTGACCCTATTCCCACAGGGCATTCTGAAACTGAACCATATGAGACAGATAGTTCAGGGACCTGATGGACCATGTAGCAGCCGCATACATGCGCCTCCCCAGGGCATCCAACTGCTTGGATTCCTGGTCCGGTGGCTGTGTGCTCAGATACTGTGGTCATTGTGACCTGTCATGAGAGGCCGTAATGACCAGGAAATTAGCCAGAGGTTGCTGCGCCAAGTACCAGTCCTCTGTCGGGGCCCTGTACAGGCAGTCAGCTTTGTTCAGCACCATGGGGTGGAGTGAGGACATTTCCACGCAGCCTTGGTGATGTCCGCAAAGGTATCCACCAAGGGTGGCACCACCACAGGCTTAGGGTCTTTCTGCCAAATTGTACGGGCTAGGTGCTGTGTCTCGGGGTCGAGATCTTACGAATCCCATCCCATGTTCTCCTGGATGTGCCTCATGATCTCGGAAAAGGAGGGATCATCCGGAGGTGACCTGGGCAGGTCTTCTGGGTCAGGTGATTGGATGCTGATTGGAGGAGGAGACCTGGAGGTATCTGACGTGTCAGGTCTAGAATCTTCCCATGGCGGAGTGGACCGTCTACGTCTGGGTCACTTAGGACTGGAAGACCCTGAGGGAGATCTTGAAGAGGGCCTTCTCCGTTCTTTGGATCTTCCCCTAGGAGGTGGAGTGTGCTCCTTGGGAGTCAGTGGTCTTCCTGCTGGCCCCTGCGGTGGAGGAGGGGGGAGTAGGAGGTGAAGGAGTAGGAGGAGGAGGTTTGACTGGGATCACATCTTTCTTTATTGTGTCCCACCAAAAGGTAAAGAGATCTTTGACCTCTTCACTATTCATACCAGACGACAGACCTGGCGCTGGTGGTCTGTCGCCGGTATTGGGCATCGGGTCTGAGGGCATCTCCGGTATTGGTGAAGGCTCCTGTGGAAGCCAGACATCCTCAATGTCACCTGCCTGGTCATCAGGCAACATCAGGTCCTCCTCTGTACAATCCCGGTGACCGGTGTCTACTGGTGATGGGGAGGCAGTCTTCGGCTCTGGCGAACGTCTCACTGACGTCGGGTGCTTGACCGGCATCGGATGCTTAACCGACATCTGGTCCGACGGGCATTTGTCCAATGAAGAGTCGGAAGCCTGCTTTGGGTCCGTCATCCGTTTTAGGGACGTCAGGTCCTTAGTCTTCCTGAGAGGGGGATCCAGATCCCTAGGAGGCTGGGAGACTGATCTGGTGTCGGGGTCCCGGTGTCTCTCTGAAGAAGCTTTGGAAGAAGACGTGGACTGGTGATGGTCTGAAGACTTCGATGAGGCCCAGGAAAAGGTGTTGAGGAAGATGAAGGCCTGCAAGTCTTGATGGGATGCAGAGAAGCCAAAGTGCTGCCTCAAGACTTTACTTTTACTGGAGGGGGCTGAGAGCGAGCCCTGGAGGGAGAGCGGTCAGAGCACGTGGAGCCTGAGCTGGTGTGTGAGTCGAAGGCCCAGTTAAGGGATCTGGACCTGTCCTTCTCCCGATGCTAGTTTATGGGACTTAGAGGTAGACTCACCTCTGGAGGCAGGGTCTTTGTCCATATTTCTTAACTTTTCTTCCAAGAGAAACCACTAAAGTGCCTTCTGGCGGCAGATCCTGGTGTGACTATTGAACCCCTGACAAAAGGGGCAGGCCTTGGTGTCGTGTTCCGGGCCTAAGCACCACAGGCAGGATGAATGAGGATCCTTGAAAGGGATCTGTTTGCTGCTGGCACACTTGGAAGGATATCCTTCTGAAGAAGGAGTTGGAGATGCCGATATTTAGTGGTAAACTGTTAAATTTCTAGTCGTCGTACGCTAGAGTGGGATCGTGAGGCCGATGCTGGCAAGTAGACGGCGGGAAAAGAACTGGGTATTCTGGGGGACCGCCCCTTTTATATGATGCCTGACATCGGGGGTGGGACGGACGTCGGGGGCGGTTCCCGCTGGATACTGCTAGCTAGAAAATTTCTGTGGGGTCCTGGCGCCTGCTGGCTTCAGTCCTAATGGTGTAACCTGCTGCAAGAGCTGTTTCTTGAAGTAAGATCTGCTATGTCCACAGGTGCCACGCATGAAGGTGGAGAGACTGAAGGCTCGGGTGCACCAGGGTGCCCTGCTCCTGTGTCAGAAGGTCGTGGGAAAACGGCAAAGGGACCAGAGGTTCCAGTGACAGTTGTTGCAAAAGAGGATACCAAATCTGGCATGGCCAGACAGGAGCGATAAGAAAAAAATTACTCACCTTAGTAATTGTATTTCTTCTAATGGAGTCTTGCTGTATTCTGACAATTTGCAGTTAGCTCCAGCTCTTGAGCTGCCCCGGAGAGTGAAGGGTTAAATTCTATGCCAGGCATAGAAAGTTGGGCTCGAGCTCGGTTGAAAACTCTGTGTCCTTTCAAACCCAAACTGTCAGATTCTTATGAGCTAAAACTCACTGACTAAATGTGGAAATTGTAAAAACTCCTAGTAGCCAACTGGCAACAAAGACTCTGGATTCCCCAAGAGACTCAAGTCAGGAAACCCAAAGAACCAAAACCAGGTAATAAGAACTAAAAAAACTCTTAAACAAACAAATACAAAACACCCAACACAACAGGAGTGGGGTAAAGACACCCCTGGGGTGAAACACTGCACCTGCCCACCCACTTCCCAAACACAGGTTCTGAGAGGGTAGGAAGGTCAGAATACAGCAAGACTCCATTAGAAGAAATACAATTACTAGGTAATTTTTTCTTCAAACGACATGAAGTCTTGCTGTATTCTGACAATCTGCAGACTACCAAGCAGTGCCTCCAAGGAGGAGGGACAGAACCTACTTTGGGAACAGGCTCTGAAGTACTGCTGTAGCAAACCTAGCATCACTCCTAGCCTGGATATCTAGAGAGTAATGCTTGGTGAAGGTATGAACTGTTTTCCAGGTGGCTGCTTGACAGATTTCTAACAAGGGGATATCCTTAGCTGCAGCCAGAGATGCAGCTGTACCTCTACAGGAATGAGCTCTCAGGCCTGAGGGTGCAGTTTTTCATAGCAGAACTGAATACAGGACACAATCCACCTGGCAATGGTTCTCTTGGTGGCAGGTTTTCCCTTACCTACTTCCCCATAAGTGAGGAACAACTGGAGGGAGTCAAACCTGTGACCCTTTCTACGTTCTATGTAGTAACTAAGGGCCCTTTCAACATCTAAACTGTGTAGCCTCAGTTCCCCTGATGAGGTGTGATCAGTGAAGAACACAGGAAGAGACAGATTGGTTTAAGTGGAAATCAGAAACCACTTTAGGTAGGAACCTTCTATTGGTTCTAAGGACCACCTTATCTCTATGGAAAGGGATAAAGTCAGGCTCCACTGACAGGGCTTGCAATTCACCGATACGTCTGACAGAGGTAACAGCAACCAAAAACACAGTTTTCCAAGTCAAGTACTTGAGCTCTGCTGAGGGCACAGGCTCAGAGGGGGGTTGCATAAGCTGAGCAATGCAAATATTCAAATCCCAGGCAGGAGCAGGATCCCAAAAAGGGGGATTGGTATGAAGCAATCCTTTGAAAAATGTACAGAATACAGGGTGAGATGACGGAGAGGAAGACCTCCCCACTGACAGGAAAGCAGAAACAGCTGACAAATGAACTTTGAGAGTAGCTGGTTTGAGGCCTAGGCCATTAACGTGAACCATATAATCCAGGACTATAGACAATTCAGCAGTGTCTGGGGATATATGCTTCTTGGAACACCAAATGCTGAAACTTTTCCATTTGGAGTTGTAAGTTTTTCTGGTGGCAGGCTTTTGAGAAGCTTTGAGAATTTCCAGAACCCCTTGGGACAGATGCAAGTCTGCATACTCTAACTCTTCAAGAGCCATGCCTTGAAATTGAGTGACCAAAGATTGGGGTACCAAAACCTCCCCTGAGAGGAGGTTAACAGGTTGCAATTCCTGGGAAGAGAGAGGGGAAGATGGACTGCTAGGGACAGCAACAGGGGGTACCAAGGCTGACTGGCCCAGTCTGGAGCAATCAGAATCACTTTGCAAGGCTGTGACCTTACCTTGACTAGAACCTTGAACAGTAAAGTGAAGGCATCAAGAAATTCCCTTCCCAGTTCAAAATCAGAGCATCCAGAGGGACTGAGCCCAAGACTGGGGATCTGCAACAAAACAGAAGAAGTTGCTGATTGTCTGGGTCTGCAAAGAGATCTATCTTTGGAGTGCCCCACCTTGTGGAAGCTGCAGAAAATACCTTGCTGGTCGAGAAACCAGAGGGAGAAAGCAAGAGACCTGCTGAGAGATGGCTTTTGCCCTTTCCAAAGGAAGGAAGGCTCTTGCCTTGAGGGTGTCCAGCTCTGCTCCTATAAAAGTGAGGAGCCGTACTGGTTCGAGAATTGACTTGGGAAGATTGAGAAGGAACCCCAGGGAAGTAAGAACTTTCTGGGTAACCAGCAGATCTGACTTGACTTGGTCTGAAGACTGGCCCACCAGAAGCCAATCGTCCAGATATGGAAAAATGGCGATCCTTTTCCTTTTTAAAAAGGCCACCACTACTGCTAGGCACTTTGTAAACACCCTTGGACCCGAGGTTAGACTGAAGGGCATTGCTCTGAACTGATAATGGCCTGAGGGCAATTCGAACCTGAGGTACTTTCTGTGGGAGCACCTGATGGGAATGTGAAAATAGGCATCCTTGAGTTCCAGGGAGGCTAGCCAGTCTCCTGGCTTCAAAGAGGGAAGAATTGTTCCTAGAGTCATCATCTTGAATTTTGGCTTTACTAGGTGCTTGTTTAGGTATCTTAGATCTAGGACGGGTCACCACTCCCCTGTCTTTTTTGGGGTAAGGAAGTACCTGGAGTACAGACTTTTGCCCCTGTATGGAGTAGGAACTCTCTCTTATGGACTTTAAAGCCAGTAGAGACAAAACCTCTGCCTCTAGAGCAAGGGTTTCTCAGCTATTTGCAGGTGGAAAGGGTCTGGGTCTCAGTTTTGGAAAACTTTTGAAACTGAGAACCAGCCCCTGGCTTACAACCTCCAGGACCCACTTGTCTGAGGTAACAGACATCCAGTTCTGGACAAAGTAAGCCAGCCTGCCTCCTACTGGAATGGAGAAAGATGACCCGGGCCGACACATCAGGGTGTCTGCTTGGCAGGAGCCTTAGGCTGATGGGTAGATGCAGCTCTGCTCATCCCCCTTCTGCCTCTCCCTCTGAAGAACCCCCTCTGAGAAAAAGAAGAGGAGGCCTGTGAAAAGGCCTGCCACTACCCCTGCCTTGCTGCCTCTGAGGAGTTGCCTGCCTCTCCTTTGCCTGGGCACTCCTATAGGTGGTCCTGTACTCATCCATTTTCTTCATGTAATTCTCTGTCTACTCCCCAAACAGAGAATTACCCACTACAGGGAAATCCATGGCCTTAGCCTGGGTGTCCTACGAAAGGCTAATACATCTGAGCCAGGCCATTCTCCGAAGAGCCACAGATGTAGCCATGACTCTTGATGACATCATTGCACAGCAGCATGAACTTACACTTTTGATGCCTCAATCCCATCAGCAGCCACCCCCTCCAGCTCCTTGGCTAGATGAGGGGGTAGCCTGTTTAGCCAGTGCCAGTACAGTGTCCCACCTGGACTTCTGGTACCTGGCTGTGTAGGCCATATAATTAGCCTGCCCGAGTCCCAAAGATGATGCCAAGTACTGTTTCTTTGCCATGGCATCTATCTTCCTGGAATCTTTGTCTGGGGGGGTGTGAAGCCAAGGGGATGTTTGCCTTGTCATAGGCAGCAGCCTGCACTACCCTAACATGGCTACATTGTTGGTAAAGAAATTCTGTAACCGAGCCTGACAAGGAGTACCTCTTGTCCATTCTCCTGTCAACAGGAGGTACAGAGTTGGGAGACCTAAGAATTTTTTGTTTCTGTTTCCCAAATGACCTATGAAGGGGAATAGACAGTCTCTTAGACTCTGGGATGTCCATCATCTCTATGAAGTCAGGCTCCTTTTCATCCTCTACAGCCTCCTCAATAGGGAGCTGCAAGGTTTGAGCCACTCTTCTGTAGAACAAAAAGTGAGGAGGGACTCAAAAAGCCTAGGAGGAAACACCAGAAGGGTCTGACTGGGAGATGTCGGTTCCCACAGGCACATCCAGACTTTCACTGTCAAAATCCTCCTCTTCAAAATCCCCCTCCTCATCAAACTCCGGTTCGTAAAAATCTTCAGGGGAATAATCCTGAACCGGGGGAACTGACCGAACCGAACCTCTCCCAGAAGGCGCTGGATCGGTCAGAACCGGACGAAGCGACTGCACAATCTGAATCGTTTTGGCTATTTCTTCAGCGGTGAGAACATGCAGCTCTGGATCCAAACCAGACGATTTATCCTTTTGTTTTCTTTTTGTAGGAACCGAACCCTCAGGATCAGCTCTCCTCTTGCCCAAAGAAGTATCGCCCTGGTCAGAAGGCGCTCCTTCTGGTTCGGTAGGAACCGAACCGGCCTGGCCTTCCGGGTCAGCGGATTTCTCTGCCTCCTTATCGCTAAGTCTACCCAACCTTTTCTCTAGGGTAGACTTAGGGAATTCTTACAAATTTTGCAGTCTGAATTGAGATGGTCAAACCCCAGACAGTAAACACAGGTGGTGTGGAGATCAGCCTTAGCAAAGACCTCCCCACACACACTGCAGTGTTGAAACCCAGTGGTCCTGTTTTTTTTCTTGGGTTTCTCAGACATGGCCAACCTATCCAACTTACCCTTTATATGGCAACCGCCAGGCAAGACTCCGCTATCAGTTTCACACTGTGTCATGGGCGATGGAATAAAAAACCAAAAAAAAACCACTAAAATTTTTTTTTTTTTTTTAAACCGATGCGGGCCGGTAACCACACACTAACATTTTCCTTTTCAAGATCTTACTACAAGATCGCTTCAGCCGAACCAGTCGGTAAAATTTTCACAATTTCCACACAACAGCTACTACTCTAAGTACTTATGGTACCACAGACAGAGTCTCGAACTGAAAAATGGAAGGAAAAAATCAGACTAAAACCGAAACTTTAACTGCAAAGAACCGAGCAGAAGGAGAAATCTCCAGAGCAACTGTTCAGTGAGGTGGAGTAAAGAATCTGATGGTTAGGGTTTGAAAGGACACAGACAGAGTTTTCAACTGAGGTCAAGCCCAAGATTCTATGCCTGGCATAGAATTTAACCCTTCACTCTCCAGGGCAGTTCAAGAGCTGCAGCTAACTGCAAATTGCCAAAATACAGCAAGAGTTCATGTTGTTTGAAGGACCATATGAGCTCCCACCAGCTGAAGTTTCACTAGAACCTTCTGAATGAGAGGTAAGGCATAGAGAAACCTCCCTGTCGAAGGAAGAGACTGTACATCTCGCCAAAAAGCACCATGCCTGGGAATGAGCGAGCAAAAGCTGGGTAGTTTTGCGTTGAATGGAGAGGCGAACAGATCTATCTCTGGTCAACCCCATCAAAGAAATTTCTTCGACCACCACTGACTTTAGCTCCCAGTCGTGGGCCCTGGCCACTGATCGATGGAGACTGACCGCCAGGATGTTGCTTATGCCTGGGAGGTGGACTGCTGTCAAGAAAAGGCTGTGCTGGATCACCCAGTACCAGACCCTCATTGCTTCTCTGCAGAGAGGGTACGACCGGGTTCCTCCCCTCTTCTTGATGTACCAGACTGTGGACATATTGTCCGTCTGGACCAGAAGTGATCCTGGTACCAGGAGGGATTGGAACGCCTGAAGAGCGTAAAGAACCACCCTGGTCTCCAGAACACTGATGTGGAGCATGAGCTCCTGGTCGGCCCAAGACCCCTGTGTCTTGTGTACCCCCCCCAATGGGCTCCCCAGCCCAAGTCTGAGGTGTCCGTGGTGAGGATCTGGGTTGGGATGGGAAATAAATACAGGTTACTCACCTGTAACAGGAGTTCTAGGAATAGTATATGTTGTTCATCCACACTGTCTGGCAGGTTCCTTGCTACTTTAAATCTTGCCAGAAGGTCTTCAAGCTGGATCCTCCCACCCACCCGGGTGGTAAAACTCTCAGCTCCACCCCATGATGCCAGATCTAGCCCACTGGAAACCAGGTTGTGCGTCGAAGCCGGGGAGGTCGGGTGGATTGTGGATGAACATGTACCATTCCTAGAACTCCTGTTACAGGTGAGTAACCTGTATTTCTAGAGACATGGATATGTTGTTTATCCACACTGTCTGGCAGACTCCTAGCAGTTCTCCAGGAGGAGGGAGGCAAGGCGCACACCCCCTACTTGGGAAATAAAGACTGGAGAACCGAGGCCCCAAAACCAGCATCCCAGCATGACTCAAGGTCGATGTGGTAGTGGGTGAGGAGGGTGTGTGTTGACTTCCAGGTAGCAGCCCTGCAGATTTCCTGGACAGGAATGTCCCTGGAAGCAGCCACCGATACAGCGGTATCTTGGGTAGAATGAGCTCTTATCCTTCTGAGAGGCTCCATGCCCGCCAACCTATAGCAGAGATCTATGCAGGAGGTGACCCACCTGCCTATCGTCCACTTGCTGCAGGTCTGCCAGGTGTGGCTTCAGCGTAGGTGACAAACAGCTGGCGAACCTCTCCCCAAACTTCAGCCGTCCACTCCTTATAATAAGCGAGCGCTCTTCTAGGGTCCAAAGTATGGAGCCTATATTCGGCCTCCGAGGTGTGATTGGAGTAGAACACCGGCAGAGTCAACACCTGGTTAAGGTGAACCTCCGACACCACCTTCAGAAGGAATTTCAGGTGGGGGCACAGGACAACCTTGTCCCTGTGGAAGACCAGATAAGGAGACTCGATGGAAAGCGCCTGGAGCTCTCCCATCCTTCTGGCTGACGTGATAGCCACCAAGAAGGCGGTCTTCCACGACAGGTGAGAGATGTCACACCTGTGCATCGGTTCGAATAGCCTGCCCATGAGCTTAGCCAATACCAGCAGTAGATCCCACGGAGGTGGAGGTTCTCGCACCGGAGGAGATATGTGATCAAGGCCTTTGAAAAAGCGCACTACCACCTTCTCCTGCGCCCGACTGCTTCCCGGCCCACGCCCGGTAAGCAGAGATGGCTGCCAGGTGCACCTTAAGGGTCGTCGACCGAAGCCCTTGCTGAGAAAGGGACCACAGGTAGTCCAGAATGCTTGCCAAGGAACAGGAGGAAGGGTCCAGGTCCTTGCCCTGACACCAAATGGAGAATCTCTTCCATTTGAAGGCGTAGCATTTTCTGGTCGACTCCTTACGGGACACCTCAATGACATTGAGGACATCATCGGAAAGACCCAAGGCCTGGAACTCTAGCCGCTCAGGAACCAGGCCGTCAGGTGCAGGGATTGAAGGTCCGGATGGAATACCTTCCCCTGATTGACTGAGATCAGGTCGGGGTGGGCTGGAAGCCGCCTCGGGAGCCTGGAGCTGAGACTGAGGAGATCTGAATACCAGAACTGGCGGGGCCAGTCTGGGGCTACCAGAATCACCTGCGCCTTGTCCCTCCTCACCTTGAGAAGCACCTTGTGGATCAAGGGAAATGGGGGAAAGGCGTAGAAGAGGCCTGGGGTCCACGGCCTCGAGAAGGCATCCCCCTGCAGCGAGCCCTGCTGAGGGGGGTGGGCATGAAACAGTCTCAGCTTCGCATTCTCCCTGGAGGCAAACAGGTCCGCCTGAGGCGTGCCCCAGTGGGAGAAGAGATCTTGTACTACCTCCAGCAGGAGAGACCACTCGTGAGACGCAGCCCCTATCTGGCTTAGGGCATCGGCCAGGGTGTTGGAGGCTCCTGCCACGTGAATGGCGAGGAGATCCGCCTCCAGGCTGCGCACGAGTGACCAAATGTGGAGAGCTTCCCAGCACAGAGGCATGGAGCGCATCCTGCCCTGGCAGTTTAGGTAGTACATGGTCGTGGTATTGTCCGTCTGGACCTGAACCACTTGACCCCGTAGAAACGGAGCGAAGGCGGTGAGGGCTAGACGAACCGCTCGAAGCTCCAGCAGGTTGATATGGCATCGGGACTCCCGAGGGGACTGGAGGCCATGTGCTCTGTGCTCCCCCAGATGGGCACCCCAACCCATCAGAGAGGCATCGGTCGATAGAGAGACCGTCGGCTCGGGGTGGACAAATGGGATGCCCTCCTGCAGATGTGCTGGAACGGTCCACCACTGGAGAGTGTTCCACATCCCCTGGGTCACTGTCACTAGCTGATCCAGCGGATCGAAGTGCTGTGACCATTGGCAGGCCAGTCCCCATTGAAGGGGACGCATGTACCAGCGGGCCCAACGGACCATGCTGGTGCAGGCCGCCATGAGGCCCAGGAGGCGCAGGAAGTCCCAGACAGGGTGCAATTGCCCAACCTGAAATGATTGGGCAAAGGAGGAAAGAACCTCGGCCCTGTCCGCCGGGAGCCGTGGTCTGGCTCGAAGAGAGTCGAGCTCTGCCCCGATGAAATGTATCACCTGCTTTGGCACGAGTTCCGACTTGGCCTCGTTGATGAGGAGGCCAATCTGAGAGCAAACCTGGAGGGCCAGATCTCTGGACCGCTCCACCTCTGCTCTGGAGGGGGCTGCAATCAGCCAGTCATCCAGGTAGGGGTACACCCGGAACCTTCGGCACCGAAGGAATGCTGTCACCACTGCCATGCATTTGGTGAAGACCCTGGGAGCTAGAGAGAGGCCGAAGGGCATGGCCCGGAACTCGTAAAGGGATCCCTCCGCTCTGAAGCGGAGGAATCTCTGATGGGACGGACGGATTGGGACATGAAAGAACGCATCATGAAGGTCCAGGGAACAGAACCACATGCCTCGTTCCAAGGATGGGATTATCTGAGCCAGAGTGACCATCCTGAAGGTCCGAGACCTTAGGAACCTGTTCAGGTTGTGCAGGTCGAGAATGGGGCGCCAGCTCCCCGTCCGTTTTGGGACCAGGAAATACCTGGACACAAACCCTGGGTCTGGAGGAGGATCTGCCACCTTCCTGATCACCTCTTTTTCAGGAGCAGGCAATCATCGGCTCGGCAGCTGACAGAGAGGCTGCGACCTGGGGCCCTGAGGGGCGATGGCTCTGAAGGGTGGGGCCTGCTCGAACTCCAGAGGCAGGCCCTTCCTACCACCTCCAACACCCAGCGGTCCATGGTGATAGCGGACCAGGAGGAAAGGAAGTGGCGGAGCCATCCTCCCATGGGGGGAACCCAGGGGGAGTGATGAGGCTGTGGGCGACACCCCTCAACCCGTCACTGGGCAGGCTTGGAGGAGGGACCAGCCGAGGGACCTCCTGGGCCTTTACCTCCATGCTTCCTATTGGAGGAAGCCACGGGCTTGGGTTTGGGATGCCAAGCTGAGCCTGCTGGCCCTGATGCTGGTGCTGTTGGGCCAGACGTGCCGCACGCGCAGAAGGGCAAAAGGACTTATGCTGCTGCTGTCGGTGGCCTTGTCCTTCTGGGCGGAGGTGACCGAATCCAGAGTGGCATTGGACTTCTCGATCCGCTGGAGGTGACCTTCCACTCCAGGGCCGAAGAGGTTGGTCTCAAGAAGGGGACATCCGCCAATTTGTGCTGGGTATCCGCCGTGAAGGTGGATATCCTCAGCCATGCTCTGTGGCGCATGGCCACCATGGCTGCAACCGATCTGGCACAGGAGTCTCCTATGTCCAGAGCCGTTTGGAGCTGCTGCTTAGCCACTGCCCTACCTTGGTCCTGCACCTGCCGGACCGTGGTCTGCAGGTTGGCCGGGAGATGAGGGATCACCTCATCCAGGAAGCCCATGAGGGCGTGGGAGAAGTGTGCCATCAGCACGGTCAAGCTGGCCTGGCGGAAGCCAAGGGAGGATGCAGTGTACACCTTGCACCCGGTGTAGTCCAGCTTTTTGGACTCCTTGCTGGGGGGCTTGTCCAAGTCCCTAGCATTCCCGGAATGCCGGAAAACGCTGTCGGTGACCAACCCTCGGCAGAGGGTGTTCCAAAACCCAGGCAAAGAGCCGTAGGGACCGCATACTTCTGGCCATCCTGGCCAAGGCGCAGGACAGGAAGCAGGCCGCTGCCAAAGCTCCAAGGCTGGGCCAACAATGGCCTCAGCCACCGGAAAGGCCTCCGTGGGTGAATCCCCTCGGTCCAGTATCTCCGTCAGGGGATACTTGGCCCGTTTGGATACGGGCTCAAGCTGCATCCCGGTGGACTCCGAGATGAGCTGAAGCAAACCCATGAAGGACGATGGGCTTTCGTCCAACGACTGGCCCCCGGAGGACTCCAGGTCAACCGGCCTGGAGAACAGGGACGGAGTCTGCAAGAGCTGCCTGGGGCCTGAGCCACCTCCACCTGCCGAGGACGGTCGGGAGTGAGGGTGACCGACAACCTGTGGGGCAGGCCTTGACCCGACCGAGAGTCCTTGGTCGGTGCCCCCGATTTCGGTTGTGGAGGCGGAGGTTCCACCACAATCGGTGGGGCAGCAGGTTTCGGCCGAACAACCGGCCCAGGCTTGGGCATCTCGACTACAGCGAGGGGTTGTTTCGGCCGCTCGGGTGACAGCCACTTGATGGCCAGGGAAGGCGACGGCGTCGACTTGTTCCCAGACAGAAGTAACTGCTGCCACATCAGGTCCTCGTAGCATCGACGCAATTTGCGCCGAAGCCTCTCCTCTTACGAGGAGGAAGACGAGGACGAGCGGCGGCACTGCTTACCTCAGTGCCGAGACTGAGACCGAGATCCTCGGTGTTTCTGAGGACGGGTCTGGGAAGGAGCGGGGGACACCTGTTCTTCCCTCGGCTCGGACGCCTTAATCGGGGACTGCTGCACCAGGGGCGCAGGCAGATCCTCGTTCTCCACCGGGGGAACTGATGAAGAAGGGTTGTCGGCCTCACCAGTCGACAGCCTGTCCGACGGGTCAAGAAAAATCTCGACCACGTCGATGGGTGTCTCAGCCGGCTGGCCTGACGGGGACGCCGTGAAGCCAGCAGTCTTAGCCGCAACCTTGACCGAAGTCAACAGTCGGCTGTCCGCAGAAGGAGACCTCTCCCGCTCCAACGAACGCCGATGGTGGGACTTGCCCTTAGAGTCCTTCTTTTTGGACAGAGAGGAATGTCCCGATGGCCCCTCTCCCTTCGTGGAAAGGGATTGGCAAAGCTCCTTGAACGAAGCTGAATATGAGGTACCCAGAGAGAGCGGGATAAATGCTGCGGCCAAGGAAGAGGATGATGCGGAATGGGGCCGCCTCCTCCTCGAGGGCCATCATCTGCTTGAGTTGCTCAGCTGAGCCAGCCGCTGTGGTAACCGCCCAACAGGCCTCCTTCAACTTAACCGGTGGGTAGCGCTTCTCAGGGCACCCAAGCTGTAACCAGGCAGCGCGGTCCTCCAGGACGCGGTCAAAACTAACAGCATGACTCAGCAGGGCTCCGTGGTCGTGGTTCTAGGCCGAGGCAGTAGATGCACGGGAGTGCAGGTCTGTCCTGGACATCTTCTGCCCACAAGGGCACCACCAAAACCGGGAGTCGATTTGGTCCATCGCAGCTGCAAGGAGAAAGGTGACCAAGTCTTGAAAATTTTAAATGAGTTTCAAGTAACCAAGAATTAGGATCCAGTCTATCACGTAGAGCGTTAAGGAGGGAACCTGAACTTCCAAGCAGTAAGGAAGATTTGGCATCATGGGGCGGAGCAGAGAATTTTACCACCTGGGTGGGTGGGAGGAGCCAACTTGAAGACCTTCCGGCAAGATTTAAAGTGGCAAGGAACCTGCCAGACAGCGTGGATGAATAACATATCCATGTCCCTAGAAAGAAAAAATTACTCACCTTAGTAATTACGTTTCTTCTAATGGACTCTTGCTGTATTCTGACAATTGCAGTGATTCCCAACCTTTGAACTGCCCTGGAGAACAAAGAGTTAACCTTCTATGCAGGGCATAGAATGCTGAGCTCGAGTTCAGTTGAAGTCTCTATCTGAAGTGTATTGAACTTAAACAGTCAGATTCTTACGAGCCCAACTAACTAAAAATTCTATGTGAAAACTGTAAACATTCCTACTAGCCAGCTGGCAGAAAATTTTTGGATTCCCATGGAAGACTCAAGTCAGGAAACCCCAAAACCAATCTACTACAAATAACAATAATAAATCAGCACCCAAACAAAAAGGAGGAGGGTGCAAGCAAAAAACACCCCTAGGGTGAAACACTGCACCTGCCCACCCACTTCCCAAAAACAGGTTCTGAGAGGGGAGGCAGGGAGTAGTCAGAATCACAAGACTCCATTAGAAGAAACATAATTACTAAGGTGAGTAATTTTCTTCAAACAACTTGAAGTCTTGCTGTATTCTGACATGTAGACTACCAAGCAGTACCTCCAAGGAGGAGAGACAGAACCTACTTTGGGAATAGGCTCTGAAGTACTGTTGTGTTAAACCCGAGCATCACCCTAGCCTGGATATCCAGAGAGTAATGCTTGGTAAAGGTATGGACTGTTTTCCAGGTGGCTGCTTGAGAATTTCTAAGAGAGGGATATCCTGGCAGCAGCCAAGAAGCAACTGTACCTCTTTGAGGAATGAGCCCTCAGGCCTGAGGGTGGAGTTTTTCCTTGTTCATAGCAGAATTGTAGTACAAGACACAATCCACCTGGCAACACATCTTTGGTGGCATGCTTGCCTTTCCCACTTCTCCATAAGTGAGAACAACTGAGGAGTCAAACATGTGACCCTTGGTACGCTCCATGTAGTAACTAAGGGCTCTTTTAACATCTAAACTGTGTAGCCTCCTCTCTCCTGAGGAAGAATGAGCAGTGAAGAAAACAGGAAGAAACACAGACTGGTTTAAATGGAAGTCTGAAACCACTTTGGGCAAGAACCTTCTATTGGTTCTAAGAACCACTTTATCCCTGCGAAATGAGATAAAATCAGGTTCCACTTACAGGGCTTGCTATTCACTGATACGCCTGGCAGAGGTAATGGCTACCAGGAACACAGTTTTCCAAGTCAAGTATTAAGCCTGCATGAAGACTTAGGTTCAAAGAGGGTTGCATAGTTGAGCAATGCAAACATTCAAATCCCAGGCAGGGGCAGGGTCTCAAAAATGAGGATTGGTGTGAAGCAATCCTTTAAAAAATTTACAGAACACAGGATGGGAAGATAGTGAGGAAGACTTCCCTACAGACAAAAACACAGAAACAGATGACAAGTGTACCTTGAGAGTAGCTGGGCATAGGCCATTAAGGTGGACCATATAATCCAGAACTGTAGGCAATCCAGCAGTGTCTGGAGAAAGTACAGTTACATAAGGACTTACCGTAACAGTAGATCTTCGAGAGAGGCTCTTGCAGTAGGTAATTACATATAGGACTGACGCCGGCAGGTGGCAGGACCCCACGGAAAAATTTCTAGCTAGCAGTCCCTGGCAAAGGACTGCCCCCATGTCAGGTGACCGGCATCAGGAGATGTTGGTATAAAGGGGCGGTCCCGGACGCTCGCCTTCCAGCTCTTTCCACCCACAGGCCAAAAGAGGCCAGATGAGAGAGAAGCGATATTTCCACATGGAAAAGTAGCTGAAAAGCCTAGATGGATGGAGGGGAGATGAGTTTATTGCAAGAGCCTCTCTCAAGATCTACTGTTACTGTAAGTCCTTACGTAACTGTACTATCTTACTCGAGAGGCTCTTGCAGGTAATTACATATAGGACTGAATCCTAAGCAGTCTGGAATAAAGAAAGGCACCGGAGGAGGAAACTACTCCAAGAAATAGCTCAGCCGTGCAAGCCTCAAGACAGGAGGCCTTGCAAAACAGCTAGCCAAAGCCTGCTCTACGGCGAGAGGCAATATCCAAACTGTAGTGTTTGTGATAGGTATGGACAGAAGTCCAGGTGGCAGCAGCGCATGTCTGCCGCAGACACATTCTTGAAACAAGCTGCAGAGGCAGCTACTCCTCCTTGTGGAGTGGCCTCTGACTTGACCCGGGAGGGTGTCATGGTACTTGTCATATCAGAAAGTGATGCAATGAGCCAACCACTTAGAGAAGCATTGCTTGAAACAGCATTGCCTTCCCTTTTGAGAGCAAAAGAGACGAACAACTGATCAGTCTTTCTGAGATCCTTCGTCCTGTTGGTGTAGTATCTTAGAATCCGGTGAACATCCATAGTATGGAGTAAATATTCCCCTTGGTTAGAGTACTGCGTAAAAAAGGCAGGTAGCTCTATGGACTGATTTAAGGTAGACTCTGCTACTACTTTAGGTAGAAACTTAGGATTCGTGTGAAGAGCAACTCGTTCCTTGTGAAAAATCAAGTAGGGGATTTTACACATCAGGGCCTGGAGCTCGGAGATTCTTCGAGCCGAAGTAATGGCCACCAAGAAGAGCATCTTCCATGAAAGAAACTTCAAATCTGCAGAAGCTGCAGGTTCGAAGGGAGGAAGAGTAAGTTTCTCGAGAACAAAATTCAAGTCCCAAGGTGGGGCAGGAGTACGAATGGGGGGCCTCAGATGGAGGACACCTCTGAGAAAGGTCTTAGAGACCTCCAGTTGAGCGAAAGCCGCCATGTGTACCTTCAAAGAGGAATGGCTGAGACCCAGGTCGAACAGATGACGTGAATACTCCAGCAGAAGCCCCACTGAACAGGAGAAAGGCTCCACGTTCTTGGAGGCAGCCCAAATAGTGAATCTTTTCCACTTCATGGCATAAGTGGACCTGGTGGAGGTTTTCTGGCCCACTAAAATCTCCGCCACTTTGGGAGACACCCAAAACAGGATTGGGCTAGGTCTGCAGGAGCCATGCATGCAGTTGAAGGATTTGAGGCCTGGATGGACCAGGGTCCCCTGATCCTGGGTCAACAAACCTCGAGATAGAGGAAGAGGAAGAGGAGGATCCTCTGAATATTGTTGTAGAAGAGAGAACCAGATTTGCCTGGGCCAGAAAGGAGCGATCAGAATCATTCTCGCTCCTTCTGAAGCTAGTTTCTGCAAGACTCGTGGGATAAGAGGAATTGGGGGAAAGGCATAGACAAATCTGTCCTTCCAGTCTAGAGACAGAGCGTCTCCAGAAAGCGCCTCGCTCTGGAACGAGCGAGCAGAAGGTGGGAAGTTTTGCATTTTGGGGGATGCGAACAGGTCGACCTGTGGTGTTCCCCAAAGTTGGAAGATATTGTCTAGGACCCCTTGGTCCAGTTCCCACTCGTGAGTCAGAGCAGAAGAGCGACTTAGCCTGTCTGCCAGGGTGTTGTCGACTCCTGGAACGTGAATCGCCATGAGGTGAAGGTCGTGTTGTGTTGCCCAATCCCAAACCCTCATTGCCTCCCTGCATAGAGGGTAGGACCGAGTTCCTCCCTGCTTGTTGATGTACCACACTCACGCACATGTTGTCCGTCTGGACGGCTAGGTGGCCGGGAAGGATGTATTGGTGAAGGGCTTGGAGAGCGTACAACACTGCCCGAAGCTCGAGCACATTGATGTGAAGAGCTTGTTCTAGCCTGGACCAAGAGCCCTGGGTCCGATGAGGGCCTAGATGGGCTCCCCAACCTTCGCCTGAGGCATCTGTGGTTAGAGTCTGGGAGGGAGGAGGATGAAAGAAAGGAACCCCGAAACAGGTTCTCTCGAACCATCCACCATTGCAAGTCTCGCATCATCGGCGATGAGATCAGAACTGAGTGATCTAGGTCATCCACTAGCTTGATCCCACTGAGGCGTAGAGTCCACTGAGAGATCCTCATGTGGAGTCAAGTGCGAGGGACCATCGGATAGCGGCCGCCATGAGCCCGAGAAGGCGGAGGAACCGACCTCGCCGAGACCATCCTGTGGTCGGATAACAGACATATCTGGGTCTGAAGGGAGGCCGCCCTGTCCGGAGGCAGGAAGGCCTTGCCCATGGTCGTATCGAGGATCGCCCCGATGAACTGTAGCCTCTGGGAAGGGTCCAGATGAGACTTGGAATGGTTGATGGTAATACCCAGGCAGGCAAAACCTGCTGGGTGAGGGAGAGGAAACGCAGGAGTTCCTCCTGGATGAGGTCGCCAGGAGCCAGTCGTCCAGGTAAGGGAACACCTGTACTCCTTGTATGCAGGTGGGCCACCACCACTGCCAGGCATTTGTAAATACTCGGGGCTAAGATAGACCAAACGGGGCACCTTGAACTGGTAGTGGTCCCTGGAACGCAAAACAAAGGTATTTATGATGGAGGGCGAATGGGAATGTGCAGATAGGCATCCTGCATATCCAGGGCACAAAGCCATTGACCCGCCGAGGAGGGGCAGAAGGCTCTGCAGAGAGAGCATCCTGAACCTTTGTACTCTACATAAAGATTCAGGGAACTGAGATCTAAAATCGTCTGAGATCTCCGTCTTCTTTGGGACCAGGAAGAAATGGGAATAGTAACCCGTCCCCTGAAGATGAAGGGGGAAGGGCTCTATCGCGTGTTTCATCAGAAGAGCTGAGATTGCCTCCTGGACCAAAGGAAGGTGTTCCCGTGAATACGACAACTTCAGAGGGGGGTGGCGGGGTGGTTTCTGAAGAAACTCTATGGAGTGTCCTTCTGCTATGAGCTGGATCACCCAAGAATCTGTGGTTTCAGACACTGAGGATCTGGTTCCAACGAGCACCACTGATGGACCTCCTGGATGTTTCTAGCAACTCAAAAAGAAGGATCCTCCAGAGGAGACTTTCGAGAGTTCTCGGGCCGGCTATGAAGAGCAAGGCTCGTTTGTCTTTCTCAAGCAGCCATTAGAAGAGTTTGAGGAGTCCAAGAGTGAAGTGGAGAAAAGAAGAGTAAGACTCTTTCCGACCCGTGGGAGGAACGGGTTCCTTGGGTGGTCCCTGGGGATGCGTGTCCTGCCCCTCTCTGGATCCAGATGTAAGAACCCTGGAGTCCGGAGGTGGTGAGGGAGTGTGCCGCCTGGGGCGTACAGGAACCTGGGACGGCACTGTCACCAGAAGGCGGCTCTCGACCTCTTTGGTGAGTTGAGCCTTGGCCTCAGCCCACCAGGAGGCCAGAGTCTCCTGCAGGTCTACCGGTGGCCCCGAGGGTGGTGGAGGAGGAGGAGGCAGGGGATAAGAATATGGGCTATACCCATATGGAGCGTATCCAAAACCCGGCTGCGGGTAACCTGGTGTCAGGTACTGAGACGTCGAGTACTGTGGCGTTGGGAAGTCCGGCATCAGGTACTGCGGCATCGGATATGGCGTTCCCGGGTACACCAGTGTCAAATAAGATGGTGGGTACCCGGAAGCCAGGAGGACTGCCTGCACAGACGGCCCGGCTGGGAACCTCGCAGGCGGGTCCATAGCGGAGAGCCCGGAGAGAGGGCCCGATGGGAGCAGGAACTCTCCCTGAGTCAGTAAGGCCGACGTCAGGGCCGACAGCGGAGGCCCTGATGCTGGATGTACCGATGTCGGAGGGGCCAGCGTCGGAGCCGGCATCCGGGGAGCCGACATCAGGTCCATCGCTCCAGATGGAGGAGGGACTAATGGAGGCAAAAACTCCCCAGCTGCGCCCGGAGACGGGGGGGGGGGAAGTCCCCAGGGTCAGGATGGGAGGCTCTGGTTTCCCCAGATGGCAGCGAGGCTGTGGTGAATCGGGAGCGACGGACGTTGGGGTCCGTCATCTGTTTCCGCTGGCCGGATGTCGGACGAGCCGGCGTGAGGGTAGGAGGCTGCCGCGGGTGCCGGAGGAGCCGACGTCCGACTTACGAGAGCCTTCAGTGGAGGCAGGTCGAGAGTAAGGGTTGGCCTGGTCTGGTGGGGAAGAAGCCGTGCATCGCCCCGAAGGGTCAGATGTCTTACCAGCCCTCTCTGGGCGGGGCCGTCGGAGGAGCAGACACCCGGCTTACCGAGTCACCCACGGTGGTGGGGCCGCAAGCCTGCAGCTGAACCAGGGCGGAGGCCTCCAACTGCCCGGAGGCACCTAAGGCCCAAGTGGGACAGACGGCGCGGCAGACGCCTACCAGAGGTTGAGGGAGCGATCTCGAGGGATGTTATTTGTATGCCCGCCAATTTCGAGGAGACGCCGTGGAGGAGCCTTTGTCCCGTGCCCTCCTTGTCCTTCTTCTTTCGATAGCCTTCGGGAAGTGGGCGCCTGCCTTAGCTTTTAAGCTCCTTCTCCATAGAGCTCATTTCTTTTTAGAATATGGGCCTCCAAGTTTCTTTGCCGTCTTTTTTGGGTGGCGCATTAAAGCTAAGGCAATGCTGGCACTTCTCGACTTGATGATCTGGGCCCTGGGCAGAACAGGCTGAGGTGGCGATCCTTGTGCAGTAGTTGGGAGCCACATGAATCACACTTGTTCTTGTGCTCGGAGGGTGTAGGGAACATAATCGATGTTAGTACTGACGTTGTTTAAAAAATAAGATTTTCAGACAAAAACGACCAAGGTAGGGCTGATCGGCATGAACTTTCCGCTGGTATGCTGCACGAGCTGACGGCGGAAAGAACTGAAGCGGGCGTCCGGGACCACCCCTTTATACTGACATCTCCTGACGCCAGTCACCTGATGTGGGAAGTGTCCTCGTTAGTACCAAGCAGGAAATTTTTCCGTGGTCCTGCTGCCTGTCGCGCCAGTCCTATATGTAATTACTTCACTGCAAGAGCCCTCTCGAAGTAAGATACATGCTTCTTAGAACACCAAATGCTGAATCTCTTCCATTTAGAGTTATAAGTCTTTCTGGTGGAGGGCTTTCGAGAAGCCTTGAGGATATCCAGAACCCCTTGGGAAAGATGCAGATCTGCAAACTAACTCTTCAAGAGCCATGCCTTGAGATTGAGAGACTGAAGATTGGGGTACCAAATCCTCCCTGAGAGGATGTTAACAGGTTGTAATTCCTGGGAAGAGACAGGGGAAGATGGACTGCTAGGGACAGCAACAGGGGTACCAGGGCTGTCTGGCCCAATCTGGAGCAATCAGAATCACCTTGCAAGGTTGAGACCTTATTTTGACCAAAACTTTGAACAGGAGTGGAAGGGGAAAGGCATACAGAAACTTCCCTTCCCAATTCAGGAATCAGGGCGTCCAGAGGGACTGAGCCCAAGACTGGAGGTCTGCAACAAAAGAGAGGGAGTTGGTGATTGTCTGGGGCTGCAAAGAGATCTATCTCTGGAGTGCCCCACCTTGAAAAAAATCACTTTCAACACCTGAGGGTCCAGGGACCATTCGTGATGGCCCTGAGAGATCCTGCTCAGTGCATCTGCTAGCACATTGTCCTTGCCTGGAAGGTGAACTGCTACAAGAGAGGTTTGCAGGGAATAAGCCAGGGACCACAACTTCATGGCTTCTGTGCACAAGGCCATGGACCGAGTGCCTCCCTGCTTGTTGATGTACCACATGGTGGTGGTGTTGTCCTTCTGACTTGAACCACCTTGTTCTGTACTGACTGAGAGAAAGCTTTAGGCCAGAAAAACTGCCCTGAGCTCTAGGAGATTGATGTGGAGAAGGGATTCTTGGGGGGACCACAGCCCCTGGGCAGTGAGGGACCCCAGATGGGCTCCCCAGCCCAGGAGAGAAGCATCCATGGTAAGGACCACTGAACAAGGCTGAGCAACAAAAGGAACACCTTGTCTTAAATTGTCCTGATCCTGCCACCATTGGAGGGCTTGGATCAAGGTCAGAGTCACTGGGATCAGTTTGGTAAGGGAATCCTTCCTCTGAGACCAGAAAGCTCTCAGGTGGAACTGAATATCCCTCATCTGGAATCTTGCCCCTTGGACCACTGCTGTTGAAGCTGCCATGTGGCCCAAGAGCTGGAGGAAATGCCTTGCTGGTCGAGATACCTGAAGGCTGAAGGAAGAAGCTAGTTCTATAAGAACCTCTTGCCCTTTCCAGGGGAAGAAAGGCTCTTGCTTTGACGTGTCCAGCTCTGCCCTATAAAGGTAAGAAGCTGGACTGGTTTGAGAACTGACTTGGGAAGGTTGAGAAGAAATCCTAGAGAAGTGAGCACTTGCTGGGTCACTTGCAGGTGAGATTTGACTTGGTCTGGAGACTGACCCACTATTAGCCAATCGTCCAGATATGGAAAATGGAAAATCTTTTGCCTTCTTAGAAAGGCAACTACTACTGCCAGGCACTTTGTGAAACCCTTGGGCTGAGGTTAGCCAAAGGGCATTGCTCTGAACTGATAGTGGCCTGAGGGCAACTCTGACCCTGAGGTACTTTCTGTGGGAGCACCTGATGGGAATGTGAAAGTAGGCATCTTTGAGGTCCAGGGAGGCTAGCCAGTCCCCTGGCCTTAGAGAGGGAAGGATTATTCCCAGAGTTATCATCTTGAACTTTGGTTTTAAAAGATGTTTGTTTAGATATCTTAGGTCTAGGATGGGTCACCACTCCCCTGTCTTTTTGGGGATCAGAAAGTACCTTGAGTACAGTCCTTTGCCCCAGTGTAGGGTAGGTACTCTCTTTCTATGGCTCTTAAAGCTAGAAGAGAAGAAACCTCTGCCTCTAGGGCAAGGGTTTCCAAGAGATTTGCAGGTGGAAAAGATTTGGCTCTCATCTTTGGAAATTTTTTGAAGCCGAGAACCAGTCCCTGCCTTACTACTTCCAGGACCCACTTGTCTGATGTAATAGACATCCAGTCCTGGTCAAAGTAAGCCAGTCTGCCCCCCAATGGAATAGGAGAGTCGACCCGGGCAGGCCCATCAGGGTGTCTGCTTGGCAGGGGCTTTAGGCTGAGGAGTGGATGCAGCCCTGCTCATCCCCCTTCTGCCTCTCCCTCTGAAGAACCCCCTCTGAGAAAAGGAAGAAAAGGCCTGTGCTTGGTAAAAAGGCCTGCCCCTGCCCCTAGACTGCTGCCTTTGAGGAGTTGCCTGCCTCTCCTTGGCCTGAGCACTCCTGTATGTGGTCCTGTACTCATCCATTTCTTCATGTAATTCTCTGTCTGCTCCCCAAACAAAGAGTTACCCACTACAGGGAAATCCATGGCCTTAGCCTGGGTATCCTGTGAGAGGCTAGTACATCTGAGCTAAGCCATCCTTCGAAGAGCCACAGGTGTAGCCATGACTCTTTATGACACATCAGCATGAAACTGAACCTTAGATGCCTCAATCCCATCTGCAGCCACCGCCTCCTGCTCCTTGGCTAGCTGGGGGAGGCCTGTTTAGCCAGTGCCAGTACAGTGTCCCACCTGGACTTCTGGTACCTGGCTGTATAGGCCATGTAATTTGCCTGCCTGAGTCCCAAAGAAGATGCCATGTACTGCTTCTCTGCCATGGCATCAATCTTCCTGGAGTCCTTGTCTGGGGGGTGTGAAGCTAAGGGAATATTTGCCTTGTCACAGGCAGCAGCCTGCACCACCCCAACATGGCTGCATTGCTGATATAAGAACCCAGTGTCTGAGCTTGAAAGTGTATACCTCTTGTCCATTCTTCTATCCACAGGAGGTATAGTGTTAGGAGACTTTAGGAATAGACAGTCTCCTGGACTCTGGGATGTCCATCATCACTACATAGTCAGGCTCCTCTTGATCTTCCACAGCCTCCTCCACAGGAAGCTGGAGGGTTTCAGCCACCTTTCTGTAGAACATAAAGTGAGAAGGGGACTCAGAAAGCCTAGGAGGGGAAACACCTGAAGGTCCGTCTGGGAGATGTCTGGTTCCATAGGCACATCCAGACCCTCACTTCCAGCATCAGCCTCAAATTCCCTTTCCTCTTCAAATTCCAGTTCATAAAAATCTTTGAGGGTATAATCTTGAACCGGGGAAACCATCCGAACCGAACCGAACCCCTGCCAGAACGAGCCGGATCGATAGGAACCGGACGGAGTGATTCCACAATCTGAATCGCTCTGGCTATCTCTTTAGCAGTCAGAATATGAACCTCTGGATCCGAACCAGTCGATTTGTCTTTGCAATCACGGGATTTAAGAATGCATGGGATAAACATAAAGGAATTTTGGAGGTCAGTGGTAAGGGGCAACAGACTTCTAGGAAAACATAAACTGAACTTACAGTCTCAAATGGGAAGACTGGGTGGGCCATAGCCCCTTATCTGCTGACACTGTCTATGTATCCTTTTGCCCGAAGAAGTATCGCCCTGGTCAGAGGGCACTCCTCCTGGTTCGGTCGAATCTGAACCACGCTGGCCATCTGGGTCAGCAGACTTCTTGGCTTCCTTTTCCCTCAGCCTACCTAATCTCTCCTCCAGGGAAGATTTGGGAAAGTGTTTACATATTTGGCAGTCTGAATCAAGGTGGTCAAACCCCAGACAACAAAACACAGGTGGTATGGGGATCGGCCTTAGCAAAGACCTCCCCACACACACTGCAGTGTTGAAACCCAGTGGGCTCCGTGTTTTTCTTGTGTTTCTCAGACATGGCCAACCTAACCAACTTACCCTTTTTATGGCAAACCACCAGGCAAGACTCCCTTATCGGTTCCTAACCATGTCACGGGTATTGGAAAAAACACACTAAAACACATTTTTTTTTTTTTAGAACCGATAAGAACCGATAACCACACTCTAAGTAAAACACACAAAACACAATATTTCACTATCAAATGGCTGGTTCAGCCGAACCGAGCCGCACTTTTATAAGTTCCACACAGAAAAAACAGAACAATTCCTATCTAGTACTCACGGCACCACAGACAGAGACTGAACCGACTATGCGGATACTTTTTCAGTTTAAAAAAACAAAGAAAACTGAAACTTTAACCGACTTTTGAACTGAGCTGAAGGGGAAATCCCCAGAGCGACCGTTCAGTGAGGCGAAGTAAAGAATCTGACGGTTTAAGTTCAAAACACTCCAGACAGAGAATTCAACCGAGCTTGAGCTCAGCATTCTATGCCCTACATAGAAAGTTAACTCTTTGTTCTCCGGGGCAGTTCAAAGGTTGGGAATCACTGCAATTGTCAGAATACAACAAGATTTCATGTTGTTTGAAAAGGTGTTCCTCTCGAAAGGTTGGAGAGATCCTGCCACCAGCGAAGATCTCTCTGTAGACTGCTGGAGATCATGACTTTTTGGTTCATGTCATCCGTCCTCTGATCCCACTGGACTCTGAGAGACCACTGCGTGACCCTCATGTGGAGTCTGGCTAGGGGTACTGTTGAAATGGCTGCTGCCATCAGTCCCAAAAGACAGAGCACAGCATGTGCTGGGATCCATCGTGCCTGGGCCACAAGAGTAGCCTGAGTAAAGTCTCTACTCGATCCGATAGCAGAAACACCTTGCTCTGAACTGTATCTAGTATGGCTCCAATGAACTGGAGACGTTGAGATGGTACTAGCTGGGACTTGGGGAAATTGACCGTGATACCCAGAAGTGAGAACAAGTTCAGAGTGTAAGAGAGGGACTCTTTCAGGCTGGTAGGACAGGGTGCTGTGAGGGGCCAGTCATCCAAGTACGGGAAGACATAAATGCCCTGGCGGCGTAAGAATGCTGCCACCACCGCTAGACATTTTGTGAACACCTGAGAGGCCAAAGAAAGGCCAAATGAGAGCACCTGAAACTGGAAGTGGTCCTCCATAAAAACAAAATGGAGGAAGCGGTGGTGGGCTGGGAGGATATGGATGTGCAGGTAGGCATTCTGCATATCCAGGGAGTACAGCCAGGAGTTTGGATGGAGCAGGGGGAGGAGCCCCTGAAGAGTCAACATATGAAACTTCCTGTACTGGACGAAGATGTTTAGTGTGCTGAGGTTCAGGACTGGTCTCAGGCCACCCATTTTCTTTGGGACTAGGAAGAAACGGAAGTAAAATCTCCTTCCTATCTGGTTTGGAGGAACAGGTTCTATGGCCTTCATGAAAAGTGCCTGGATCTCTCGAGAGACAAAGTGGACCTGATCCCATGGATAGAAAGACTGTCTTGGTGGCAGAGGGGATGGGATCTCAAGGAACTCGATCGAGTGACCCTGCAGAATGAGCTGAAGTACCCAAGACTCTGTGGTAATGAACCTCTAACCCTCCAGGTGGAGGTCAAATCTCCCTCCGACCAGTTCCTCCTGACTTAAGCAAGGGAGCAGAAGGAGGGGAAAGGAATCAGGACACTGAGGGGAGCTTTAACCCCCGAGGCTGGTTTGGGGAACTTAGTCTGTGGGGTTTGAGCTCCTGAGCCAGGGGCGCGTCTTTTTCCCCTGACGCTTATCCTGGTTCTTATTCCACCTTCTTTGGCGGTGAAAAGGCTGCTTATTCTAACCAGTCTTGTACATACAGCATACGTCTCTTAAGAAGCGTCCACTCTCTTGCAGTCCTGTGATAATATATCTTTGGCATCGCTGTCAAAAAGGACTGAACCCCTAAAAGGGGCATCCAAAAGGGAAGACTGTACATCCTGTGCCAGCCCTGCTATCTGGAGCCAGGAGAGCCGGTGGAGACAGATCCCCATGGCTGCCGCCCTAGCCACTGAATCCACAGAGTCGTACGTTGCTCGGAGCGTGTGACAACACAAGGACTTGCCCATCCTGATCTTGTCCAGGAGCTTCTTCCCTAGGTTCTCATCCTAAACCTCAAGGAGGTCCCTTTCCAGCTCTCAAACGGTAGCTTTTTGGAAAGCAGCCATGTGCGAGACATAGTTGAGGGATCTAATAGCACAAGAGGAAGAACAGTAGAGCTTTCATATGAACTGGTGTAACTAATGAGAGTCCTTGTCTGGAGGTGAGGAACTCTGGTGTTTCGGTTGGGCTGATCAGTCGTGATAGGCAGTGATTACTATGGAGTCTGCCTTTGGATGGGTGTTAAGATGCTGAATCCCTTCCGGCGGATAATAAGTCTGGTCTGCCTTTCTGGAGACCGCTGGTATGGAGGACGGTTGTTGCCATATCGTGGTCACCAAATCCTCATGGGATTCCACCCATAGGGGGATTTGGATAGGATCAGACGTAGCAAGATGCAGGTGCTCCGCCAGTCTTTTTTGTTGTGGATCCACCTCTTTCGAGGGCCAGCCTCCAGCTGCCTATATTGAGCGCAAGAGGTCTCTGAAGGAAGGGTCCTCTGGGGCAGACTTGGGGGACTCCTTAGGAGGGACCTCAACAGGAGATCTGGGGTCCAAAGTTTCGGAGTCAGACTCCGTGTTGGAGGGCTCAGAGCCACTGGGGATGGGAGGATCCACCCCGGCAGATCCCACAGCTAAAGAACCTGAGGCTCTGCCAGAAGGAGGCAGTGGAGGGGGGCCCTGGGTAGGGGACCGTCCCCCACAGACTCCCTGAGCTCCGATAGTAGCTGAGCTCTGGCCTCCTGCCACCATTGGGGGGCAGACTCATGGTCTGGCGCCGGGGTTGGTGGAGGAGTAGGCTGGAAATTAGGGTAGCCTGGGTAGTGAGGCCAAGATGGGTAGTGATAACCAGTTTGAGGAAAGTAAGATTACCCAGGGTACCCCAGTGTTGGGGGCACATGGCCTGGCATTGGATATTGTGGAGTCGACGGTGGGCCACCCGGAGGTGGGACAATGGGTTCTGGACCCGGAAACACACCCAGAGGATCTGGTCCTGCTGGGGGAGGTGCCAAGGTGCCTCTAGGATGCGTGGTATCTGGGAGAACCCCTGAAGGTCCTGAGGGAGGAGACTCCATGTAAAGATCCCCGTCCAGCAACGGACTTATGTCTTGGGACGGTGGTAGGCCTGGCAAGGGGGGAGGTCCGGAAGGAGGCCCGATGGCAGGTCTGAGGGCGATCCTGCTGGGATGAATGACCCCGGTGGGGCAATTAGTCGCTCTGCCGCTCACTCTTTCTGGCATCAGGGGCCAAACTAGAGCTCAATGGAAGAGTGGAGAGATCCAGGCAGGCAATGGAGGAGCCATCAGACTGAAAGGACCGCGCCGGGCTAGTGGTGGTCGGGAGACCGCCGCTAGGCTGATCAGTTGGAGCCGTGCACCCTTTGATGAAGTCGAGGGGTGTCTTATCAGCTAGGCAAGGCAACTTAACTGATACCTCAAGAGAGGCAACCCCTAGGTGCCTGCTCACCTCAGCAGGAGGGGGAGAAGGCGCCGGGCCTAAAGAAGCAGACGGGGCACTAGCTGAAGTACTCAGTTTTGGAAGGACTCCTGTGTGGTGATGGACTCTGGTCCTGGCGCTTCTCCCTGCTTTTCTTCTTTTTTGGAGCCAGTGACAATGACCTATCCCTCAGTTTCTAGAGCTCCTTTTCCATCGACACCAGTCGTCGAGTCAGGAGGTGGGCCTTGAGGATCCGCTTGCGCCTGGTTCGAGTTGCCTGGTTGAAGGCCAGGCAGATGGAGCACTCCTCGGTGTTGTGCTTGGAACCAGGGCAGAGGAGATGGCGGGAATGGTCATCCCCGTGCGGGATTTGGGCACCGCACTTTGAGCACTTCTGTCTAGAAGACTTCAAATGGTAGGGGAATCGTAGAAAAAATGTTACTATGAGGTGAAGAAAACCTACAAAAAAGGCAGACATTTGATCGCTGTTCTATCACGTGCCAAACGTACTGAGGCGATGGCAGGAAAGAATTGGAAAGCAGGCACGGGACTGTCCCTTTTATAGTCGGACTGACGTCACCTGACGTCGGGGGCGGTCCCCGCTGATGATTACTATCTACAAGTTTGCCGTTCGGACCCGACGCCAGGGGGCGCAGTCCTATACGTGAAGACCTACTGCAGGAACCCTGTCGAAGTGAGATCCTGTGTTTCATTGATCCAGCGGAACTACTACTTCTGCCCTGTTCTTCAGAAGGCCTTGAATCTCAGAAAGAAGAAGGTCTGACTGTGCTGACGACAGCCTGGGCTGTCGTTTGGGAGGATGATCTGGAGGGGTTTCCAATACACTTAGAGAGAGTACCCCTTGTGGATTATCCAGAGGACCCATTTGTCTGATGTTATAGATTTCCACTGGTTGCAGAACAGGGTGAAACGTCCTCCCACTGCCAAGGGGGATTCCCCCTCAGGAAACTGAGGTTGGACCTGGGCCAGAAACTCCCTAGGCGCTTCTGGGCCTTGTGCCTTCTGCAGTGCATTCTTTTGCGGCTGAGGGTTAGGTTTTCTGTTAAAACCTCCTCTGCCTTTGCCCCGAAAGGTCTGACTTGTGAAATTGACGCTTGTTCCCAACCCCTCGAGAGGGGGCAGGCGTAGGTCTGGCCACCTTAATGGCAGACCTAGTCTTCCGTATGGCCTCTAGTGCCTGCTCCACCTGAGGTCCAAACAGATACATACCGTCGAAAGGTAAGGCCATGACTTGCTGTTGGGTGTCGTTCGTGAAACCCGAAGTACGCAGCCAAGAGTGGCAACTGGTGCAGATGCCAGCCACTGCCCGGGAAGCAGTATCGAAGGTGTCCATTGCAGCTTTAACCTGTTGGTTATTGGACTCGATACCCCTAGTTATGGTTTGAAGTAGCTCTGAGTTAACCTCAGATTCGGGCAAAGCTTCCACCACTGCTTTGAGTGAATGCCAAAGAACATACTCATATTGAGAAAAATAGCCCTGGTAGCTGGCAGTGCACATGCCCAGGGTTGAAGCAACAAAGCCTCTCTTACCCAAGGTGTCTATCTTGTGAGATTCTTTGTTTATAGGATGGGCTGTAGATTCTCTGCCAGGACTACTGTGGCATCAGCAAAGGCTTGTGAGGCCAAGATGGGACAATCCTTGGGAGGGGCTTATTTCCTATCTATGGACTTGGCCACAGAAGGAATAAGAGCCGGATTCTTCCACATCATCTATGAAAGGGTCTCAAAAGAGGGCTGTACCGGAGGTGTTAAATCCATAGGGATTTCCAGAACACGAAGATAATGGAGACACAAAAGCTTCCCAGACTCGATTTCTGTGGTCTGGAGAGAAAGAGTAGAATTTACATTCTTGAGCAGAGGCTAAAAGGAAAGGTCCTCAATAACAAGCTCTGCAGGAGGATTGTTCCCTGCCCCCAGGGCAGTGTCAGCATCAGCATCATCATCACCCAGTTGAAGATCTGGATTGGGCTCAAAATCATCTCTTGACAGTCCAGAGGGGACTGTATAGACAGGAATGGAGTGAAAACCAAGAGGAAGAAGAGAAGGAGAAAAAATCTCAGTCAAAAAACCTCTGGAAGCTAGACAGCGCCACACCCATCCTGGCACCGAGAACAAAGAGGGAGCCGTCACAGAAAATGGCGTCACACACAGCACCAACAGAGAGTGCGACATCGCACTCTGTACCGATGGATAGCGCTGCACAGCACACGGCGCAGCCACCAGCCCAAACAGAGCCAGCGGCACCACAGATAGCACTCGTGGTGCCAGAAAGGACCACAGTGCCAGAGAAGTTGGCACCACAAACGACGGCAACGGCACAGAAGTTTGAGAACTGCGATTTGCAGTTACAGGATGAAAAATGGCAGATGAGGGCATTGGTGTACACCCCTGCACCGCAGCCGTGTCAGGGAGAATAGACACCAGAGCGCAGAGTCGATGGCACCAAAGGTGCCACGTGACTAGGAAGTCTTAACCGCCCCGCCTGCCGCTCCAAAACCGATAGGCCTGAAGGCCCTGGTGTCTGACTGGTTGGTTCAGGCAATCAGGACAACCTCTGAGCCCACTGCTCCGTAAGAGTAGACCAATGGTGAAACGGCTTATCAGAAGCCCCTCCAACAGGCGGAATGGAGCTCAGGTGTGGAAGAGATCGGCCACCAGAGACAGAAACAAGCAACTTCAACAGAGGTGCAGACCAGTGCCTGGCCTCAATAACCGACCATCTACATGCAGACGTACCAGAGGGCGACCTCAAGTGATGCTGTTTCTTCTTCGATCTGTGTGTCAAAGGAGAACTTGAGGACGAACAGTGCCGAGAACAGGACAATTTCTTTTTATGCTTTCGGGGAGAATGCCCATCTCCCTGAGCACTGGACCATCCGTTTTCAGACCCCCCCATCCAGGAACAGCAGCAGACCAGATCCAGCCCGGCTGACTGAACAGCTTTCATACAAAGTCTTCCTACAGTCACCTGCCCCACTCAAGTTAAACTCAGTCAATGGAAGGCTGAAGAGTTCTCTCTTGTATAAGTAGAATTTTTAAATATAAATCGGTACTTATCTAAGATAAAATACAAAACAATAAACTGAAAACTAAGCTACTAGTTTGAAGTTAGACTCCCGGTGGGTGAGCAAAGTCATCAATGAAGCGCCCTCAACGGCGGGGAAAAAAAAGGAAGTACAGTTATGTAAGAACTTACCGTAACAGTAGATCTTTAAGAACAACTCTTGCAGCAGGTTACTCCATTAGGACTGAAGCAGGCATGCGCCAGGACCACACAGAAAAATTCTAGCTAGCAATATTCAGCGGGGGACCGCCCTCGTCAGGCATCACATAAAAGGGGGCGGCCCCCCAGCATACCCAGTTCTCCCGCCAGAGACTCCCGGCCCAAGAATAACATCTGAAAGGGACACTGAGGGTCCGCTTCCAAAGGAAGGTTTGCAGAGGGCGTCGAAAGATGCTGTAGCCTAGAAACTGGGTCAGAAGACAACCTCCAGAGAAGGGAAGGGAAGGTGGGAGGGAAACTACCTGCTGCAAGAGCTGTTCTTGAAGATCTTGCAGCAGGTTACACCATTAGGACTGATTCCCAAGCAGTAAGGGAGGAGGATAGGAGGAAAACTCCAAGCTTCAGGACAAAAGTCCCTGAAGGACCGCCAAGCCGAAACCAGCTCTGCGCCTAGAGGCAATATCCAAACTGTACTACCTGATGAATGTGTGTACAGTAATCCAGGTTGCTGCTGCACAGATGGCTGAAGTGGAAACATTTTTAAGAACAGCAAAGGAGGCAGCCACCCCCCTAGTAGAGTGACACTTCACCGGTCCCGGTGAGGGTTTATTGCGCTTCTGATAACAAAACATAATGCACTTTACCAGCCATCTAGAAAGCGACTGTTTGGAAACAGTAGCACCGATCATCCTCTGTGCATAGGAAACAAAGAGCTGGTCCGAAGTCCAATGGGCTTTGGTTCTGGTCAGATAATATCTGAAGCACCTATGCACATCCAAAGTGTGCAACAGGGCTTCCCCCCTGTTACCGTGATTCGGGTAATACACCGGTAGGTCTATACCCTGGTGGAGTTTAACAGCCGAGACCACCTTGGGAAAGAACTTAGGATTTGTTCTTAAGGACACCCTGTCCTTCTGAAAAAAATAAATAAGGATCCTTGCATATGAGTGCATGAAGCTCAGAAACTCTTCTGGCAGAAGCAACAGGAACTAAAAGGAGAGTCTTCCTAGCGAGGAGACGCAGCTCGCAATCCGCGGCTGGTTCAAAAGAAGGCAGTGTGAGCTGCTCTAGAACAAAAGGAAGATCCCAAGGTGGAACCGGGTCTTTGATGCGAGGTCTCAAGTGCAGGATGCCATGCAAAAAGGGTGCTAGAAGCTTCTAGTTGAGCTAGAGACCTGTGACCTATCGGAGAATGGTACGCTGAAATAGCGCATATATGGACCTTAATGGAGGAATAGGCAAGTCCTGCCTCATAGAGGGATAGGAGGTAGTCTAAAACAGACCTTACAGAACACTCCAGTGGGGTCAATGCTCAAGCCTGAGCCCAAATACAAAATCTGCGCCACTTCATGGTGCAAGTAGCGTGAGTAGAGGGTTTTCTGGCTGCCACCAGAATGTCCACAACTTCCTGAGAGAGCCTGTATCTCAAGACTGCTATGTCCTTAGGAGCCAGACATGCAGGTTCAGAGACCGAAGATCTGGATGGACCAAGGAGCCTGTCTCCTGGGACAGAAGGTGAGAGCAAAATGGCAGAGGCACCGGAGGTTCCTGGGCCAGCTGATGTAAGAGAGGGAAACAAATCTGCCTGGGCCAAAAGGGCGCTACTAGAATAAGGCACACTTGCTGTTGACGCAGCTTCAATAGAACCCTCTGGATCAAAGGAAAGGGTGGGAAAGCATAGAGGAACCTGCCTGTCCAAGAGAGGGACAATGTGTCTCGCCAGAAAACACCAGGCCCTGGATCTGATGAGCAGAAACTGGGCAGTTTTGCGTTGAATGGGGATGCGAAGAAGTCTAATTCTGGTGTCCCCCATCTGTGGAATAGGTCTTCTACGACTTCCTGAAGCAGTTCCCATTCGTGGACCCTGGCCTGTGATCGGCTTAGGCTGTCCGCGATAGTGTTGTCCACACCGGGAACATGTACTGCAATAATGTGTGCGCCGTGTTGCAATACCCAGTTCCAAACCCTCTGAGCCTCCCTGAAAAGGGGGTAGGAATGAGTGCCTCCTTGTTTGTTGAGATAGTACATCACCACGGTATTGTCTGTTTGAACCAGAAGAATACCAGGCGGAATCTCCGTCTGGAATGCCTGTAGGGCGTACAGAACTGCTTTCATCTCCAGAATATTTATGTGAAGATTTGACTCCAGAGACGTCCAGGAGCCTCGAGTTCTGACCCCGTTGAGGTGAGCTCCCCATCTGGACCCCGAGGTGTCCATGGAGAGAGTCACTGAAGGAGATGGCGCAGTGAAGGGCACTCCCATCGAGCGGTGGTCAGGGATAAGCCACCAATGCCGTTCGTGACTGGATGCTGCAGATGATCCCTCAGCCATGAGTGTCTCCGGAGACAAACGCCTGTAGATGCTCACCTGGCTGCAGAGTTCACTAAGCCGTGAGCGTCTCGGAGAACCTGGATCCCCACGTCAGACCCAGTTTGGAGGAGGTTTAGCAGCTCCTCCTTCCTTCTGCCATCTGGTAGATCTTTAAGAAGGTCTTGGCCCTGATCCCAGAGGGCGTTCTGAAATTGCACCATGTGCGTCAGATAGTTCAAAGACCTAATAGAGCATGTAGCAGCCGCATACACGCATCTTCCCATGGAATCTGATTGCTTAGATTCCTGGTCCGGAGAGTGGGTGCTCAAATGTTGAGGCCGCTGGGACCTGTCACGAGATGCAGTAATGACCAGGGAGTTGGCCAGGGGTTGTTGCGCCAAATACTGATCCTCTGTAGGAGCCCTGTAAAGGCGGTAAGCTTTCTTTGGAACAGCCGGTGTGGAATTCGGACGTTTCCAAAAGTTCCAAGCTGCCTTGGTGATGTCCATAAAGGTGTCCACCAAAGGTGGGACCACAATAGACTTCGGGTCTTTCTGCCTGAGTTAATGGGCAAGGCACTGTTTCTCGGGGTCTGGCTCTTCAGTCTCCCATCCCATATTGTCCTGGATGTGCCTCATGATTTCCAAAAAGGAGGGCTCATCCGGGAGCGACCTTGGGAGGTCCCGTGGATCTGGTAATGGGGGACTGAAAGGAGATGGAGACCTGGAGATGTCTGATGTATCCGGTCTGGAGTCATCTCCTGATGATCGATGTCCGCCCCTGGGTTGCTTCGGGCTCAGGGACCCTGAAGGAGAGTGTGAAGGGCATTTCCCGCCTCTCAATCGGCCCTGAGGAGGCGGAGTAGGCTCCTTGGGGGTCGGGGGTCTGTCACCTGCGACACCCCTAGGAGGAGGTGGAGATGGCTGAGGCTTAGGAGGAACCACATCCTTCTTGATGATTTCCCACCAGAAGGTGAACAAATCCTTCCCCTCCTGAATGTTCATACCCGATGGACCCGGCGTTGGTGCGCCTGTCGTCGGTCGGGCGCCAGTGTGGCCCGCTGCCTGGTTTAAGCGGCGGTCCCAGGAAGTACTGATCCAGCTCCTGGGCAAGCCGCGCCCTCAGTGTCCCCATCTGTTGTCTGCGCGCGGTAGCCTCTTCGCTTGAGGACCCCTGACGTCCGGTGTCCACCGGTGTCAGTGTAGTAGTTGGTAGTCGTTTGGGTGTCGGGTCGGACGCCTTCTTGGACTCAGTCATCCGCTTAAGGGATGTCAGTTCGGAAGTCTTCTTGGGAGGATGGGCGACGGACCTGAAGTCGGTGTCCCGGCGTCGGTCCTTTTGCTCTGTCCAAGTCCCGCTGCTTTCAGATTTATGGGAAGATTCCCCTCTGGAGAAAGGTCTTTTCTCCATCTTTTTAAATTTCTCCTCGAGAAGGAATCCCAGAAGGGCCTTTTGGTGGCGGATCCAGGTCCTGCTATTAAACTGCTGGCAAATTGAGCAGGCCTGGGTGACGTGCTCTGGGCCCAGACACCTGACACAGGCAGAATGATGGTCTGCAGAGGGGATCTGCTTGCTGCAGGCGCACTTAGAGGGACATCCATCGGGAGAAGGAGAAGGAGTAGAAGAAGCAGACATGGAGTAAAGTTTTTAAATTGAAGATTTCACGCGTCGTAGAGTAGAGCAGGCTTCCGTGAGGCTGATGCTGGCAAGTCGATGGCGGGAAAAGAACTGGGGATGCTGAGGACTGCCTTTTTTATGATGTATAACGTCGTGGAGGCCGACATCGGGCGGTCCCTCGCTAGATATTGCTAGCTAGAATTTTTCTCTGGGGTCCTGGCGCCTGCCGGCTTCAGTCCTAATGGTGTAACCTGCTGCAAGAGTGGTTTCTTGAAGTAAGATCCGAGGTGGTTGGAGGGTCAATGCCAAGATAGTCATTACTGCACACGCCAGGCTAGCGGTGCCACTTCCTCGTGGCTCCATCTCGGGCGCCGGTCCTCCTAGAAATGTTTGCTCTCGCTGGGTCCTAGTGCCTCCAGTGTACTCCCATTAGTGTGAATGAGTGGTGGAGACTATGTCCAGGAAGATCTAGGCAGTCTTGCACTGTGTGGGGATGCAAAGAGGTCCAATTCTGGTTTGGCACCACCTGTCGAAGATGTCCTCTACGATGGACTGCTGGAGTACCCACATGTGTACTCTGGTTCTTGACCGGCTTAGCATGTCAGCCAAGGTGTTTTGTCCACCTGGAACATGGGACTGCAGAGATGTCCAGGAGATGGTCTATGGCCCAGTTCCATACCCTCGTGACAGAGCTGGTATGAGTAGGTTGCTCCCTGCTTGTTGCTGTAGAACACCACCATGTTGTCATTCTGGATAAGGTGGTGTCCTGGTAGCAGATCAGTCTGCAGGGCTTGCAGAGCGTAGGGGATGGACCTCATCTCCAACACATTGATGTGTAGAGACTCCTCTAGTGTAGACCACGTCCCCAGAATCCTGCGGTTGTCCAGATGGGCTCCCCAGCCCATGCTGGAGGCATCTGTGGTCAGGATCTGTGCAGGAGACTTCCTCTGGAAGGGCAATCCCGCTGAGAGAAGAGATGGTGTTAGCTACCATCGGAGGGTCTGAGACAGAGATGGGCTGATCCAGGTCATCCCAGCGCTAGTCCCACTGGACCCTCAGGTTCCACCGAATGGTCCTCACATGTAGCATGGCCAAAGGCACAATAATGATGGCTGCTGCCATGTGGCCTAGGAGTCTGAGGATCATCCTGGCAGGGACCTGCCTGGTGGACCAGAAGAATTGGGTGAGACCCTGAAGGTGCAGTCTGCTCAGTCTTCCGGAAGGAAGGCCCTTCCTTGGATGGTGTCCAGAAGGGCTCCTATGAACTGAAGTCTCTGGCCTGGCCAGGGGGATGACTTCGCGAGGTTTGGGTTATCCCTAACTCTGAAGAGAGGGAGAGGAGAGGGGAGAGGGGAGAGAGAGAGAGAGAGAGAAAGAAAAGGTGTCTTCCGGTGTGGAGCTGATCCTCTCTGGACGGGGCCATGAGAAGCCAGTCGTCCAGATAGGGGAAGACATAGTGACCCATCCTTCGAAGGGCTGCTGCCACAACTGCCAAGCACTTGGAAAATACCTGGGGCACAAGTGACAGGCCGACGGGCAGAGCCTTGAACTGGTAGTGCTGTCCCCGGAATTCGAACCTCAGGAATGTTCTGTGGGGCTTGGCTATGAGGATGTGTAGGTAAGCATTCTGCATGTCCAGGGATGACAGCCAGTCTCCCGGATGGAGCATGGGTATTAGGCCCTGAAGGGTAACCATTCAGAAGCACCTGTACTCTACAAACCTGTTGAGGTCGTGGAGGCCTAGGATGGGCCATAGGTCCCCCAATTTTTTGGGTACCAAGAAAAGGTGGGAATAATACGCTTTCCCCTTCAGAGAGGCTGGCATGGACTCTATTGCACATCTGTCCAGAAGAGCCTGGATCTCGACGTGGATAAGAGCTGTGTGAGATGGGAAATAGTGAGTGTAGTGGAGGTCGGTCTGGTGGTAACTCCATCAACTCTATCCAGTGCCCCCTTTGGATCATTTGCAGAACCCACTGGATGGAGGTAATCTTCCTCCAGCCCTCTAGATACGAGCCCTGACCACCTTTCCTGCCAGATCCACAGGAAGAGGAGGGTTCGGCAAGAAGTCAGGCATTGGTGGGGTGGGCAGGGAGGCCTGGGAGGATTTGGCAGCCCTAGAGCTGGAGCCTCCAGAGTTTCGAGAGGAACCCTTATGGTTGTAACCTCCTCTCTGCTGCTGTTGTGGTGTCTGAGCTGTTGGCCAGATTTGTGTTGAAAACACTGTCTGCGAAAAAGAGTTCGTTTCGGTTTGTAAATGGTTTGGACTGACCGAACGGCTTTGCCAGAGTCCTGTATCATCGTAATCTTTTCAGACTCTTCACTGAAAGGAGCCCTTAAAAGGGACATCTAAGATGCCGGCTTGGACATCCTGGGTGAAGCCAGAGACTCCAAGCCAGGAGTGTCACCTGAGACACATCCCAGTGGCGGCTGCCCTGGGTGCAGTGTCTGCCGAGTCATAGGCTGATCTGAGGATGTGGGTGCTTATGTCCAAGCCTGTTTTCATAAGCTTTTCCAGCTCTGCCTTCTGGGAGCAGTCAGGAATGTCATGAATCATGTCCATCCTTTGTTTCCACAAGGCATTATGGAACTGCACCATGTGTGTGTTAAGAAAAGTACAGTTACGTAAGAACTTACCGTAACAGTAGATCTTCGAGAACAGCTCTTGCAGCAGGTTACACCATTAGGACTGAAGCCGGCATGCGCCAGGACCCCACAGAAATTTTCTAGCTAGCAGTATTCAGCAGGGACTGCCTCCGACGTCGGTCCCGCCCCTGACGTCAGGCATAGTACATAAGGAGGCAGTCCCCCACAATCCCCAGTTCTCCCGCTGGAGACTCCCAGCTGCTGGATGACATCAGAAGAGGAGACTGAGGATCCGCCATCAAATGGCAATCAGAATAGTGCAGAGAAAGTACAGTTACATAAGAACTTCCCGTAACAGTAGATCTTCGAGAGAGGCTCTTGCAGTAGGTAATTACATATAGGACTGAAGCCGTCAGGTGTCAGAACCCCACGGAAAAATTTCTATCTAGCAGTCTCTGGCGAGGGACCACACCCACGTTAGACGCCCGCCTTCCAGTTCTTTCCCACCAATGGCCAACGGAGGCCAGATGAGAGAGAAGCGAAGATTTCCCTCACTGGAAAAGGAGCTGAAAAGCCTAGGGGATGGAGGGAGGTAGACATTTATTGAAGAGCTTCTCGAAGATCTACTGTTACGGTAAGTTCTTACGTAACTGTACTATCTTACTTCGAGAGGGCTCTTGCAGTAGGTAATTACATATAGGACTGAGTCCCAAGCAGTCTGGAACAAGAAGAAGCACACAGGAGGAGGAAAGCTACTCAAAGCAGATCCTCTAGCTGTGAAGGCCTTAAGAGAGAAGGCCTTGCAGAACAGCAAGCCCGAAGCCTGCTCTACGGTGAGAGGCAATATCCAAACTGTAATGTTTTGTAAATGTGTGGACAGAAGTCCAAGTGGTGGCAGCACAGATGTCTGCCGCGGACACGTTCTTGAAACATGCCGCCAAGGCAGCGACTCCTCTGGTGGAGTGTCCTCTTACTTGACCCAGAAGGGTCTTGTTGTACTTGTCATAACAGAAGAAGATGCAATGAGCCAACCATTTAGACAGGCATTGCCTAGAAACAGCATTGCCTTCTCTTTTGGGTGCAAAAGAGACAAACAGTTGATCAGTTTTTCTGAGATACTTTGTTCTGTTAGTGTAGCATCTCAGAATCCGGTCAATGTCCATAGTGTGAAGTAGATACTCCCCTTGATTGGAGTACTGCGTAAAGAAAGCGAGTAACTCTATGGACTGGTTCAATGTAGATTCCGCTTCCACCTTGGGGAGAAACTTAGGATTGGTGCGCAGAGCCACATGTTCCTTGTGAGAAATCAAGTACGGAATTTTACACATCAGGGCCTGGAGGTCAGAAATCCTCCGAGCAGAGGTAATGGCCACTAGGAAGAGCGTCTGCCATGAAAGGAACTTCATGTCTGCTGAGGCTGCCAGTTCAAAGGGAGGCAAAGTAAGT
This sequence comes from Neoceratodus forsteri, assembly GCA_016271365.2. Classification (NCBI taxonomy): domain Eukaryota; kingdom Metazoa; phylum Chordata; order Ceratodontiformes; family Ceratodontidae; genus Neoceratodus; species Neoceratodus forsteri. Next base: position 1,031,479,874 of record CM057455.1, read on the forward strand.
TTCCCAAGAACAAAGTTCAGATCCCAAGGAGGGGCGGGGAATCTGATGGGGTTCTCAGGTGAAGAACCCCTCTCAGGAAAGTCTTAGAGACTTCCAGTTGAGCAAACATCCTGTCTGCAAAGGGAACATGATAGGCTGAAATAGCCGCCATGTGTACTTTCAGAGACGAGTGACTAAGACCCAAGTCAAAGAGATGGCGCAGATACTCCAGCAGCTGCCCCACTGAGCAGGAGAACGGTTTGAAGTCTTTTGAAGTGGCCCAGATAGTGAACCATTTCCACTTCATGGCATAGGTAGACCTAGTGGAGGGTTTTCTAGCCTCCACCAAAATCTCGGCCACCTGGGGGAGAAACTCCAAAGCGGGCTTGACCTATGTGTGCAGGAGCCATGTATGTAGTTGAAGGGACTTGAGACCTGGATGGACCAGGGTCCCCTGATCCTGGGTCAGTAAAATTCATGACAGAGGAAGAGGAAGAGGAAGTTCCTCTGAGTATTGATGCAGAAGAGAGAACCAAACTTGCCTGGGCCAGAAAGAAGCGATCAGAATCATTCGTGCTCCTTCTGAGCCGAGTTTCTGCAAGACTCGCAGGATCAGAGGAATCAGGGGAGGGGGAGGCATAGACTAATCTGTCCTTCCAATCTAGAGACAGAGCGTCTCTCCAGAAAATGCCTTGCTCTTGAACGAGCGAGCAGAAGTCGGGAAGCGTTGCGTTTAGAGGGGAAGCAAACAGGTCGACCTGTGGTGTTCCTCAACGTAGGAAGATATCATCTAGGACCCCCTGATCCAGTTCCCACTTGTGAGCTTGAGCAGACGAGCAACTTAGTCTGCTAAGGTGTTCTCGACCCCAGGAACAATGAATCACCATAAGGTGAAGGTCGTGTTGTGCTGCCCAATCCCAAACTCTCATCGCTTCCCTGCAAAGAGGGTAGGACCGAGTCCCTCCCTGTTTGTTGATGTACCATACCACACACATATTGTCCATCTGGACGGCTAGGTGGCCAGGAAGAAGATGCACATGAAGAGCTTGGAGAGCATAAAGCACCGCCCAAAGCTCGAGCACACTGATGTGAAGTGTTTGTTCGAGCTTGGACCAAGAGCTCTGGGTCCGATGAGGACCGAGATGGGCTCCCCAACCTTCGCCCGAGGCGTCTGTGGTCAGAGTGTGGGTGGGGGGGAGGAAGGAAGAATGGAACTCCCCGAAGAAGATTCTCTCGAACCATCCACCACTGCAAGTCTCGAACCATGGGAGAGGAGACTAGGACCAACTGGTCCAAGTCATCCACCAACTGATCCCATTGAGAGCGAAGCATCCACTGAGAGGCCCTCATGTGGAGCTGAGCGCGAGGGACTGTCCGGATAGCAGCTGCCATAAGCCTGAGGAGGCAAAGAACCGACCTTGCACTGACCCGCCTGTGGCCAGACAACAGGCTTACCCAAGTCTGGAGTGTGGCCGGCATGTCCGGTGGCAGGAAGGCCCTGCCCGGAGTCGTGTCCAGTATTGCTCCGATAAGCTGGAGCCTCTGGGATGGGATCAAGTGGGACTTGGAATGGTTGATGGTAATAACCAGACAAGCAAAGATATGCTGGGTAAGGAAGAGGAAGTGCAGGAGTTCCTCCCTAGACGAGGCCGCCAGGAGCCAATCGTCCAGGTACGGGAAAACCTGTACCCCCTGGGTACGCAGGTAGGCCGCCACCACCGCAAGGCATTTGGTAAATACTCGGGGAGCCGAGGAGAGGCCAAATGGGAGTGCCTTGAACTGATAGTGGCCCCCCTGAAAAGCAAAACTGAGATATTTGTGGTGAGATGGGCGGATAGATATGTGCAAGTAAGCATCCTGCATATCCAGAGCGCACAGTCACTGTCCCGAGTGAAGGAGGGGCAGAAGGCTCTGCAGTGAGAGCATCCTGATCCTCTTGTACTCCACAAATAAGTTCAGGGAACCGAGATCTAGAATAGGCCTTACATCTCCTGTCTTCTTCGGGACCAGGAAGAAGTGGGAATAGTAACCCGTTTCCTGCAGAGGAAGGGGGATGGGTTCTATCACCTCTTTCAGCAAAAGTGCTGAAATCTCTTCCTGGACCAGAAGATGTTCCCGAGAATATGACGACCTTGGGGGAGGGTGACAAGGTGGTTTCTGTAGAAACTCTATTGAGTGTCCTTCTGCGATTAGCTGGAGCACCCATGAATCTGATGTTATCCTCTCCCAGCCCGGAAGGTGAAGGGAAAACCTCCCTACCGGTTCCTCCGGGAAGCCCGGAGGCTGTGGGAGAGGGAAGGAGTCAGGTGGTGTGGGGCAGCATCGCAGCTGAAGCTCCCGCTGCTTTTTTGGGTGGGGGGGCTTGGAAGCTGGGGGGAGCCCCGACTATTAGTGGCCCACTTTCCCTGGGGTCTCACTTTGGGCTGATTCCGTTTGTGAAAGGGACGGCGCTGCACTGGCATGATACATAGGGTCAACAGACTTTAGTGCCGTCCCCTTCTCCTGCAGGTCGGTGACTGTGTCCTTGATATCACCACCAAACAGCACCAAACCCCGGAAGGGCACTTCCTGGATGGCAGACTGCACTTCCGGGACCAACCCTGACACTCTGAGCCAAGCATGACGCCGTAGGCCTATGGTGAAAGCTGAACTCCTACCAGCAGTGTCCACTGCATCGTAGGTCGCATGAAGGACGTGCAGACTGGCCGAACGTGCAGAGCAGGCAAGGTCAGCCACTTCCTGCTTGACCTGAGAGTCCAGAAGGGAGTCCAATTTAGATTCCACCTCATTGAAAATTGCCTCCTGGTAATCCTCCATGTGACTGACGTAGTTCAGGGCCCTAATACCCAGAGTGGAAGAAGCGAAAATCTTCTTGCCATACTGGTCCAGAAGGCGAGATTCCTTGTCAGGTGGAGACGAGCTGAGGTGTTTGGGGTGAGCTGACCGGCCGTGAGCAGCGTTAATCACAACCAAGTCAGCTCAAGGGTGACAGTCTACATAGTCAACACCCTCGGGAGCCTGGTATAACCTGTTCGACTTACTGGGAAGTGGGGCTAAGGCCAACGGCTATTTCCATATGGTGGTGATAAGGTCGGCATAAAGCTCTATCCAGGGTGGCACCAAGGTGGGAGCTGTCATGGGCAGATTCAGATGCTCAGCGAGTTTTTTTTTTTTTTTACACTGGGGGTCTGGCTCCAAGGATTGCCACTTATGTACTTCCTGGATCTTGCATAGCAACTCCGTGAAGAAAGGATCCTCCGGAGGAGATTTCGGAGGAGTCCTTGGCCTGGGCTTGGACAGAGAGCATGGCTCGTCGTCTTGCTTGGAACAACTGTCGGAAGCATCTGAGGTAGAAGAAGATGAAGAAGTAGACTCCCTCTCCTGGTGAGCGGGAGGAACAGACCCCTTGGGAAGCGTGTCCTGCCCCTCTCTGGACCCAGAGTGTTTAGCCCTGGTGTCCGGAGGTGGGGAAGGAGTTTGTCATCATGGACGTATGGTAACCGGGACCGGGACCAGCACCATCATCGGAAGACAACTCTCCACCTCTCTGGTGAGCTGAGCCTTGGCCTCAGCCCACTAGGAGGCCAGAGTCTCCTACAGGTCCACCAGTGGCTGGGGGGCAGTGGAGGAGGAGGAGGGGAATAAGAGTATGGACTATACCCATAAGGCGCGTATCCATAACCCAATGGGGGGAAGCCCGGCGTCTGGTATTGAGGCGCTGGGTACTGCAGCAGATAGGTCAGCTTCGGGTACTGCAGTCCCTGGTACGACGGCGTCAGATACGATGGGGTGGGGTACCCGGGAACCGGGGGAGGCTGCCGCGGTGGATCTGGAGCAGAAGGCCCGGAGCGCCCGGAGTTGGGGTGGCATCCTGGAGCAGGATGTCGCCCAGAGTCTGCAATACCAGCGTACGGTCTGACGGAGGTGGAACAGGAACCTCAGGGTCGCCCGGGGATGGAGGACAGAAATCCTCGGGGGTCGGGCTGAGGAGACTCAGGGTCCCCGGAGGGCAGCGAAGGCTACGGGGTGCCAGGAACGATGGACATGGGAGAGTCCGGTGTCGGCTCTTCTGCTGTGCTGAAGTCGGGCAAACCGAGGCGGCGGCTTATCAGCGGGATCCGGTGGCGCGAGGGCGTCGGCCACACTTAACGGACCCATCACCAGAGGCAGGCCGCAATGGGGGGCGGCCTGGTCGGGTGGGATAGGGGCCGCGTGTCGCCCGGAAGGGTTGGGCGACTTACCGACCTTCTCCGTGTGGCCTGAGGAGCTGATGTCCGGCTTATTGGAGCCACTCGCACCAGTAGGCTGTGAAATCACGGCTTTACCGGGAGCAGAGGCCTGCAAAAGCCTGGAGGCGCCCAAAGGGCCCGAGCACAGGCCAGACGGGCGGATCGATGCCGCCTTAGAAGCCTCTAAGGCGGCCATTGTGGAGCGGTCCCCTGGGAGGACGTTACCTTTAGCACGGCGACTCCTGAGGAAGTCGCAGTGGATGACAAGCCCTTGTCCTGGTGCTTTTCTTTATCTTTTTACTTGCGATAGCCTTCAGGGGAAGTGGACGCCTGCTGAATCTTTTTCAATTCTTTCTCCAGAGAGTTCATTTTCTTTTTCAAAATATGGGCCTCCAGGGACTGCGTCTGCCTTCTTCAGGTGGCCACGTTAAAACTGAGGCAGTGCTGGCACTTCTCTACCGGATGGTCGGGGCCTAGGCAAAAAAGGCACAGGGAATGGCCGTCCTTGTGCAGGAGTTGCGCGCCGCATGAGTCGCACTTGTTTTTGTGCTCGGAGGGTGTGGGGGACGACATACACAGACGAATGATAGGAAAAAATTGAAAATACTTGGTGAAAATATCGACGATACAGTCTGACGAGCAAGGAACTTTGCCGTGAGGTGCTGGCATGAGCTAATGGCAGGAAAGAACTGTAAGGCGGGCGTGAGGGACCGCCCCTTTACACAGACGTCTCCTGACACCGGTCACCTGACATGGGGCGTTCCCTCGCCAGAGACTGCTAGCTAGAAATTTTTCCGTGGGGTCCTGACGCCTGCCGGCTTCAGTCCTATATGTAATTACCTACTGCAAGAGCCATCTTGAAGTAAGACCACCTGATCCTAGGAGAAGGCTATCTGAACAACAAAATCTACCTCCAGCAGGTATGGTGGGAGGGAAAGTACCTGCTGCAAGAGCTGTTCTCAAAGATCTACTGTTACAGTAAGTTCTTGCGTAACTGTACTATCTTACTTCGAGAAACAGCTCTTGCAGCAGGTTACACCATTAGGACCGATTCCGAAGCAATAGTGAAAAATCCCACACCATTTGGAGGAGGCAAAGTAGAAATCCTTAGTAAAACCTAAGCCTAGGACAGACGTCCTTGAAGGACTGCTAGACCAAAACCTGCTCTTCGCCTTGATGCCACACCCAGGCTATAATGCCTGATAAAGGTGTGCACAGTGCTCCAAGTTGCTGCCACACAGATAGCTGAGTGGACACATTCTTTAAGGCCGCAAAGGAGTTATCCACCCCCCTTGTGGAATGACCCTTAACCGCGCCCGGTAATGGTTTGTTGCGCTTCTGGTAACAGAACGTGATACAATGTGTAAGCCACCTGGACAGCTACTGTTTGGAAACGGGAGCTCCCAGCATCCTGTGGGCGAAGGAGACAAAAAGCTGATCTGATTTTCGGTGGTGTTTGGTCCTGTTCAGGTAGTATCGAAGCCACCTATGCACATCTAAAGTGTGCAACAGGGCCTCTCCTCGATTTGAATATTTAGGGAAGTACACTGGTAGATCAATATCCTGATTAAGGGTGAGAGCTGAGACCACCTTAGGCGGAAACTTCAGATTGGTCCGTAAGGATACCCTGTCCTGATGAAAAACCCAATAAGGTTCTTTGCACATCAGTGCATGAAGTTCTGAAATTCTTCTGGCCGAAGGAACGGCAACTAAAAACAATGTCTTCCATGTAAGGAGACATAGCTCACAATCCCCGGCTGGTTCAAAAGGTGACAGCGTAAGCTGCTCCAGGACAAAGGGTAAATCCCAAGGTGGAATAGGATCCTTAATCAAAGGTCTAAGGTGGAGAACACCACTCAGGAAGGCTCGTGCCATGTCCAACTGAAAGATGGGATGTTGGCCTATAGGAGTGTGATAGGCTGAGATGGCACAAAGGTGTACTTTTATCGAGGAGTAGGCCAAGCTTGTCTGGAAAAGAGACAAGAGGTAGTCCAAGACCGATCTTTCTGGACAATCCAGTGGTGAAACCTCCTGCACTTGAGCCCATAGGCAAAATCAGTGTCATTTCATGGCATAAGTAGCATGAGTGGCCAGTTTTCCAGCGGTCACTAGAACGTCAGCTACTTCTTAGGAGACCTCGTGTCGCATAATGGCTATGTGTCTAGGAGCCAAGCATGCAGGCTCAGCAAACGAAGGTCCGGATGGACCAAGGAGCCCGCCTCCTGAGACAGCAAGTGAGAGCTGATTGGCAGAGGCACTGGAGGTTCACAGGACAGCTGACGTAGTAGAGGGAACCAGATCTGCCTGGGCCAGAACGGCACAATGAGTATTAGTGTCGCTCGCTCTTTGCGAAGTTTCAAAAGGACCCTCTGGATCAACGGAAAGGGGGGAAAGGCATAGAGGAATCTGCCCACCCAGGAGAGGGGCAACGCGTCTTGCCAGAAAACACCAGGCCCTGGATCTAGCGAACAAAAATTGGGCAGTTTTGCGTTGGATGGGGACACGAAAGGGTCCAACTCTGTTGTACCCCATCTGTGAAACAGATCCTCCCCTACTTCCTGGAGTAGTTCTCACTCATGGACTCTGGCCTGAGAGCGACTCAGGCAGTCTGCCATGACCTTGTCCACTCCTGGTACATGAACAGCAATGAGGTTTGTGCCGTATTGTAAAACCCAATCCCACACCCTCATGGCCTCCTGCAAAGCAGGTAGGAATGGGTGCCTCCTTGTTTGTTGAGGTAACACATCACCACAGAGTTGTCTGTAACAGAAGAGTACCTGGTGGAATCTCCGACTGGAAAGCCAGCAGGGCGTAAAGAACTGCTCTCATTTCCAGGATATTTATGTGGAGATGAGTCTCTTGGCTGTCCACAGGCCCAGAGACCGGACACCGTCTAGGTGTGCTCCCCAGAGTCCTGAGGTGTCTATGGAGAGCGGCACAATTGGAGATGGCACAGTGAAGGGGACCCCCGAGAGGTTCTTCGAATTTAGCCACCATTGCCAATCCCTGATTACGGCCTTCGTGATCTGAATTGGGAGCTGCAGATGGTCTTGCTTTTTCTCCCACGTGACCTGTAACATCCACTGAGTCACCCGCATGTGGAGATGGGCTAGCGGGAACGTCGCAATGGCTGCAGCCATGTGTCCAAGCAGGCAAAGGACCAGTCTGGCTGGGACAGTCTTCTTTGCCAAGATTTCCCTGATGAGGGATCTGATGTGTTCTGCTCGGTCCTGAGGTAGAAAACCTTTCCCCTGGACGGTGTCCAGAACTGCGCCTATGAACTGCAGAATCTGAGACAGAACCAGGCGTGACTTCTCTTGATTGATAATGATGCCCAGAGTCTCGAACAAAGACTGAGTACAATGAATGGTGGACATCAGGGCTTCCCGAGAGAGCACCATGAGAAGCCAGTCGTCCAGGTAGGGAAACACGTAGTGGCCTTGTCTCCTCAGAGTCGCCACTACTACCGCCATGCACTTTGTGAATACCCGAGGTGCTGATGACAGTCTGAAGGGAAGGGCTTGGAACTGATAATGGTGACCCTGAAACTCGAAGCACAAAAACTTCCTGTGCACTTGAGCTATGGGTATATCCAGGTAAGCATCCTGCATGTCCAAGGACGCTAGAAAAGTGCCCTTCTTGAGCATGGGAATCAGACCTGGGAGGGTCACCATGTGGAAGCGTTTGTACAGGACCGACGCGTTGATATCGCTGAGGTCCAATATCGGACGGAGGTCCCCTGTTTTCTTGGGAACCAGGAAGAAATGAGAATAATAATCTGCACCTCTTTGGTTCCGTGGTACGTGCTCTACAGCTTCTTTTCCAAGAAGCGCGAGCACCTCCTGCTGCAGGAGCAGGGCATGCTGACACGAGTAACGGAAAAGCAGGGGAGGTCTTGATGGTGGGTGGTCAAGAAGGTCTATGAAGTGGCCTTTCTTGACCAATTGGAGAACCTACTGGTCGACGGTAATCCGAGCGATGCGACCCCCGATCATTTGTGCCCGTTGATCCAGGGGAGGGGGCCGGGAAGAAGTCATGCTGTGGCAGCACTGGTCCCTGCAGGCTGGGCCGGTTTGGTGTAATGCTGGCCTCTGCCTGGGGACGACTTAGCCTGGGCTTTACGTTGAAAAGTGCCCCTTTGTTGCTGGCCGGAACGTGGCTGCTGCCGTTGTTGCCGGCTGCTAAAACGTCTCTGGTTCCTATGAAAGGAACCAGGTCTTGATCTATACATGGCTTGTACAGACCTGACTGCCTTCCCAGCATCCTGGAGTTTGGTGATAACCTTCTCTGAGGGTTCACCAGAAAGTAGCTCGCCATTGTTAGGGACGTCAAGAATGTTGTTTTGTACGTCCAGGGTAAAACCGGAGACATGGAGCCAAGAGCGTCTCTGGAGACAGATGCCTGAAGCTGCAGTTCTGGCAGACGAGTCCGCAGAATCATATGCGGCTCATAGCACTTGGGTAACCACATCAGACCCTGTGCGGAGGAGGTTTAGGAGCTCCGCCTTCTGATCGCCATCCGGTAATTTATCGACCAGGTCCTGGCCCTGTTCCCACAGTGCATTCTGAAACTGTACCATGAGATAGGTAGTTCAGGGATCTGATGGAGCATGTAGCCACCGCATACATGCGCCTCCCCAGGGCATCCAGCTGTTTGGATTCCTGGTCCGGTGGCCATGTGCTCATGTGCTGCGGTCTTTGTGACTGGTCATGTGAGGCCGTAATGACCAGGGAGTCAGCCAGAGGTTGTTGAGCCAAGTACTGGTCCTCTTTCAGGGCCTTGTACAGGCGGTCAGCTTTCTTCGGCCCAGCGGAAGTGGAGTGCGGACGCTTCCATGCAGCCTTGGTGACATCCTAAGGTGTCCACCAAGGGCGGCACTGCCACAGGCTTTGGATCCTTCTGCTGAAGATAACGGGCAAGGCTCTGTCTTTCGGGATTGAGGTCTTCAGCATCCCATCCCATGTTGTCCTGGATGTGCCTCATGATCTCAGAGAAAGAGGGATCATCCGGAGGAGACCTGGGGAGGTCATGTGGGTCAGGTGATGGAATGCTGAGTGGAGAAGGAGATCTGGAGTAATCCGAGGTATCTGATCTGGAGTCCTCCTCTAACGGAGTATATAGATGACGTCTGGGTCGTTTGGGGCTGGGAGACCCTGATGGATATTTTGAGGGAGGCCTTCTCCGATCCTTGGATCTATCCCTGGGAGGTGGAGTTTGCTCCTTAGGGGTTGGTAGTCATCCTGCTGGCCCCTGTGGTGCAGGAGGGGACATAGGAGGTTTTACTGGGACCACGTCTTTACGGATGGTGTCCCACCAGAAAGTAAAGAGATCCTTTACCTCTTGTATATTCATGCCCGACGAGGGGCCTGGCGCTGGTGGTCTGTCACCTGGGTCAGGCGTCGGGTCCGCGGGTGTCTCTGGGGTGGGCGAAGGTTAACTCGGAAGCCTGGCATCCTCTGTGTCACCCGCATGGTCTTCAGGCAATGTGGTGTCCTCCTCAGTGGAATCCCTGTGACTGGTGTCCACCGGTGACTGGGGGGCAGTCTTCAGCTCTGGTGAAGCCGACATCGGTCGCTTGGCCGACGACTTCTGGTCTGGCGAACGCCTGGCCGACTGTGTGCTTGGCTGATGTCAGGTCAGTCGTCTGCTTTAGAGACGTCAGGTCTTTCGTCTTCCTGGGTGGTGGATCCAGACCCCTGGGAGACCGATCTGGAGTTGGGGTCCCGACGTCGGGTCGATGAGGAAGACTTGTGACGTTAGGAAGACTTGGAAAAGGCCCAAGAGTGAGTGAAGGAAGCCGAGGGCCTAGAAGTCTTGATGGGCTGGAGAGCCGAAGAACTGCCAGAAGCCTGGACTTTGACCGGAGGGGGCTGAGAATAAGCCCTGGAGGGAGAGCGGTCAGATCTGGTGGAGCCTGAGCTATGCGAGTCCGAGGCCCAGTTCAGGGATCTGGACCTTGCTTTCTCCCGGTGTTTATGGGCCTTGGAAGAAGAATCACCAACGGAGGCAGGTTCTTTGTCCATCCTGCTAAGTTTCTCTTCTAACAGGTATGCCAGAAGTGCCTTCTGATGGCAGATCCTGGTGCGGCTATTGAACCCTTGGCAAAAGGTGCAGGCCTTGGTGTCGTGGTCTGGGCCTAAGCACCACACACAGGAAGAATGAGGATCCTTGAAAGGGATCTGTTCTCTGCAGGCACACTTTGAAAGGTGTCCCTCAGATGAAGGAGTTGGAGAGGAGATTAGTTTTGCAGAAACTCTTGAAGTTCTAAGTCGTCATGCGCTAGGTAGAGACCGAGAGGCCGATGCTGGCAAGTCGACGGCGGAAAAGAAGGAAGAGTTACATAAGAACTTACCGTAACAGTAGATCTTCGAGAGAGGCTCTTGCGGTAGGTAATTACATATAGGACTGACGTCGGCAGGTGGCAGGACGTGGAAAAATTTCTAGCTAGCATTCCCTGGCGAGGGACCACCCCCACATCAGGTGACCGCCGCCAGGAGACATCGGTATAAAGGGGCGGTCCCTGATGCCCGCCTTCCAGTTCTTTCCCGCCACAGGCCAAAAGAGGCTGGACGAGAGAGGAGCAGATACTTCCCTAAATGGAAAAGGAGCAGAAAAAGCTTAGGGGGATGGAGGGCAGGAAGGTATGACCTACTGCAAGAGCCTCTCTCAAAGATCTACTGTTACAGTAAGTTCTTGCGTAACTGTACTATCTTACTTCGAGAGGGCTCTTGCAGTAGGTAATTACATATAGGACTGAGTCCCAAGCAGTCTGGAACAAGGAGAAGCACACAGAAGGAGGAAATCTACTTGAAGTAGAACCTCTAGCTGTGCAAGCCTTAAGACAGGAGGCCTTGCAGAACAGCCAGCCCAAAGCCTGCTCTACGGCAAGAGGCGATATCCAAACTGTAATGTTTTGTAAAGGTATGGACGGAGGTCCAGGTGGCGGCAGAACAAATGTCTGCCGCTGACACATTCTTGAAACAAGCCGCTGAGGCAGCGACTCCCCTGGTGGAGTGGCCTCTTACTTGACCCGGCCTGGTCTTGTTGTATTTGTCATAACAGAAAGTGATGCAATGAGCCAACCATTTGGATAGGCATTGCTTAGACACAGCATTGCCTTCTCTTTTGGGTGCAAAACAGAAACAATTGATCGGTCTTCCTGAGATCTTTTGTCCTGTTAGTGTAGTATCTCAGAATCCGGTGAACGTCCATAGTATGGAGTAAATACTCCCCTTGATTGGAGTACTGCGTAAAGAAGGTGGGTAACTCTATGGACTGGTTCAGAGTAGACTCTGCTACTACCTTGGGGAGAAACTTAGGGTTAATGAGCAGAGCCACGTGTTCCTTGTGAAAAATCAAGTATGGAATTTTACACATCAGGGCCTGGAGCTCGGAAATTCTGAGTGGAAGTAATGGCCACCAGGAAGAGAGTCTTCCATGAAAGGAACTTCAAGTCTGCAGAAGCTGCCGGTTCAAAAGGAGGCAGAGTAAGTTTCTCAAGAACAAAGTTCACATCCCAAGGGGGGGGCAGGAGTACATATAGGAGGTCTCACATGGAGGACCCCTCTAAGGAAAGTCTTACAGACCTCCAGTTGAGCAAATGTCTCATCTGCAAAGGGAACATGATAGGCTGAGATGGCCACCATGTGGACTTTCAGAGAAGAATGTCTAAGACCCAGGTCAAAAAGATGGCGTAGGTACTCCAGCAGAAGCCCCGCTGAGCAGAAAAAGGGTTCTACGTCCTTAGAAGCAGCCCAGATAGTGAACCTTTCCACTTCATGGCGTAAGTAGATCTAGTAGAGGGTTTTCTAGCCTCCACCAAAATCTCTGCCACTTGGGGAGAAACCCCAAATTGAGATTGAGCTAAGTTTGCAGGAGCCATGCATGAAGCTGAAGTGACTTGAGACCTGGATAGACCAGAGTCCCCTGAGCCTGGGTCAGCAAACCTCATGATAGAGGAAGAGGATGATACTGTTGTAGAACAGAGAACCAAACTTGCCTGGGCCAGAAAGGAGCAATCAGAATCATTCATGCTCCTTCTGAAACTAGTTTCTGTAAGACTCGTGGGATAAGAGGAATTGGGGGAAAGGCATAGACGAATCTGTCCTTCCAGTCTAGAGACAAAGCGTCTCTCCAGAAAATGCCTCGCTCTGGAATGAGCGAGCAGTAGTCGGGAAGCTTTGCGTTTAGAAGAGAAGCTAACAGGTCGACCTGTGGTGTTCCCCAATGTCGGAAGATATCTTCTAGCACCCTCTGGTCCAATTCCTACTCGTGAGCCAGAGCGGACGAGCGACTTAGCTTGTCTGCCAATATGTTGTCGATTCCCGGAACATGAACTGCCACGAGGTGAAGGTCGTGTTGTGTTGCCCAATCCCAAACCCTCATTGCTTCCCTGCAAAGAGGGTAGGACCGAGTCCCCCTGTTTGTTGATGTACCAAACCATGCACATATTGTCCGTCTGGACGGCTAGGTGACTGGGAAGAATGTAGGGGTGAAGGGCTTGGAGAGCATACAACACTGCCCGAAGCTCAAGCGCATTGATGTGGAGTGTCTGTTCGAGCTTGGACCAAGAGCCCTGGGTCCAATGGTGACCGAGATGGGTTCCCCAACCTTTGCCCGAGGCGTCTGTGGTTAGAGTCTGGGAGGGGGGAGAAGAAAGAAAGGAACTCCCCGAAGCAGGTTCTCTCGAACCATCCACCATTGCAAGTCTCGAAGCATCAGCGAGGAGACTAGAACTGGGTGATCTAAGTCGTCCACTAGCTGATCCCATTGGGAGCGGAGTGTCCACTGAGAAACTCTCATGTAGAGTTGAGCGCGAGGGACTGTCGGGATAGCAGCCGCCATGAGCCCGAGAAGGCGAAGGACTGATCTTGCACTGACCCGCCTGCGGCCAGACAAATGCCCGGGCCGGTGGCAGGAAGGCCCTGCCAATGGTCATGTCTAGAATCCCCCCTATAAACTGTAGTCTCTGAGATGGGATCAAGTGACACTTGGAATGGTTGATGGTAATACCCAGGCAGGCAAAAACCTGCTGGGTAAGAGCAAGGCAGGGCAGGAGTTCCTCCCTGGACGAGACCGCCAGGAGCCAATGGTCCAGGTACAGGAAAACCGGCACCCCTCCCCCCCTCCCCGAGTATGCAGGTAGGCCCACCATATCAAGGCATTTGTAAATACTCAGGAGCCGAGGATAAGCCAAACGGAAGTGCCTTGAACTGGTAGTGGTCCCCCTGGAACGCAAACCAAAGATATTTGAGGTGAGATGGGCGAATGGAAATGTACAGGTAAGCATCCTGCACATCCAGAGCACACAGCCATTGTCCCGAATGGAGGAGGGGCAGAAGGCACTGCAAAGAGAGCATTCTGAACCTTTTGTATTCCACAAAAAGATTAAGGGAGCCGAGATCTAGAATGGGTCTTAGATCTCCTGTCTTCTTTGGGACCAGGAAGAAGTGGGAATAGTAACCCATCCCTTGAAGATGAAGAGGGATGGGTTCTATCGCTTCTTTCAAGTAACAGAGCTGAAATCTCTTCCTGGACCAAGAGAAGATGTTCCCGTGAATATGACGACTTTGGGGGGGGGGTGGAAAGGCGGTTTCTGTAGAAATTTATTGAGTGTCCTTCTGCGATCAGCTGGAGCACCCAAGAATCTGATGTTATCCTCGCCCAGCCTGGAAGGTGGAGGGAAAACCTCCCTCCTACCGGTTCCTCCGGGGAGTCTGGGTGGGAGAGGAGTCAGGTGGTGTGGGGCAGCACTGCAGGTGAAGCACCCGCTGCTTTTTTGGGCGGGGGGGCTTAGCAGCTGTGGGGGCCGAGTTTTGTGGCCCGCTTTCCTTGGGGTTTCCGCTTGGGTCGATCTAGTCTGCGAAAGGGACGGTGCCAGCGGCTGGTGGGGATGGTACATGGAGTCAACGGACTTTAGTGCCATCCCCTTCTCCTGCAAATCAGTGATGATGTCCTTGACATCACCACTGAAAAGCACCGACCCCCGGAAGGGCACTTCCTGGATAGCGGATTGCACTTCCGGGACCAACCCTGACACACAGAGCCAAGCGTGACGATGTAAGCCTACGGCGAAAGCCGAGCTCCGTCCAGCAGTGTCCACTGAATCGTAGGTCACACGAGGCATGTGTTGACTGGCCGAATGTGCAGAGCGGACAAGATCAGCCAACTCCTGCTTGACTTGAGAGTCTGGCAGGGAGTCCAATTTGGCTTCCACCTCAGTAAGAATGGCCTTCTGGTAATCACCCATATGACCGACATAGTTCAGGGCCCTGATCCCCAGTGTGGAAGAAGCAAAAACCTTCTTGCGATACTGGTCCAGTAGGCGGGGTTCTTTGTCAGGTGGCGACGAGCTAAGGTGTTTCGGGTTAGCCGACCGGCCATGAGCGGCGCTAATCACTATTGAGTCAGCACGAGGGTGAGAATCAAAGAAGTCAGCACCCTTGGTAGCCTGGTATAGCCTGTTCAATTTCCGCAGAAGTGGGGCTAGAGCTGACGGCTGTTTCCAAATGGTGGTAACAAGGTTGGCATGAGGCTCTATCCAGGGTGGCACCAAGGTGGGAGCTGTCACAGGCAAATCCAGATGCTTGGCGAGTTTCAACCGCTGAGGGTCTGGTTCCAAAGATTGCCACTGATGAACCTCCTGGATTTTGCGTAGCAACTCCATAAAGGAAGGATCTTCCAGAGGAGTCCTTGGCCTGGCTCATCATCCCTTTCGGAGCAACCGTCGGAAGAGTCCGAGGAGTCAGGGGGGAAGAGGAAGAAGAGGAAAAAAAGACTCCCTTTCTCGACATGGGGGAGGAACAGACCCCTTGGGAAGCCCTCGAGGAAGCGTGTCCTGCCCCTCTCTGGACCCAGAGGGTTTATCCCTGGTGTCCAGAGGTGGTGAGGGAGTGTGCCGCTGTGGATGTACAGGAACCTGGGTTGGTACCGTCGGTAGGTGGCTCTCCACCTCTCTGGTGAGCTGAGCCTTGGCCACAGCCCACCAGGAGGCCAGAGTCTCCTGCAAATCCACCGGCCGCTGAGGGGGCAGTGGAGGAGGGGGATAAGGGTATGGATTATATCCATACGGAGAGTATCCAAAACCCGGCAGTGGATAACTAGGTGCCGGATACTGTGGCGCCGGGTAGACCAGCATCAGGTATTGTGGTCCCGGATACAACGGCGTTGGATAGGATGGAGGGTGTCCGGGAGCCAAAGGAGCTGCCGGAGCAGACAGCCTGGCCGGCGGCCTCACTGGCGGGTCCAGATTGGAGGGCCTGGCATCGCGGCAACATCCGAGAGCGGGATGTCAGCTGGAATCGGTAGAACCGGCGTCGGATCCGGCGTCCGTGGAACCGACGTCAGATCTGGCGGACCCGCAGGTGGATGGTCTGACGGAGGAGGAACCCCAGCATCGCCCAGGGATGGAGGGGAAAAATCCCCAGGGTCGAGCTGGGGGGACTCAGGGTACCCAGAGGGCAGTGAAGTCTGCAGAGAGCTGGGGAAGACGGACGTGGGGGGGTCCATCATCTGCTCTTTCGCTGACCGGACGTCGGACGAACCGACGTGTGGCTTTTCAGCGAGATCGGTAGGCATTGGAGGAGCGGCATCCGACTTATGGGGACCATCGGGAGGCAGAACACGAAGGAGGATTGCCTGTCCAGCGGGAGAGGCCGCGCGCTGCCCTGAAGGGTTGTGCGACTACCAGCCTTCCACGCCGATGTCGGAGAAGCCAACGTCCAGCTTACCGGGTCGCCCGCGCCAGTAGGCCGCAGCTACAGCTGAACTGGGGGGCGAAGCCTCCAATAGCCCGGAGGTGTGCCTGGCGGCCCGAGTGCTGTGATTGCACACGCCACCTCAGAAGGCTCTGAGGTGGCCATCAAGGAGTGGTCTCCTCGGAGGGGACGTTACCTGAAGCACGGTGACGTGGAGGAGTCCTTGTCCACCGCGTTGCCTCTCCTTGTCTTTCTTCTTCAGATGGCCTTCGGGAGAAGTGGACGCCTGCCACAGTTTTTTTGAGCTCCTTCTCCATAGAACTCATCTTTTTCTTCAGAATGTCGGCTTCCAGGGATTGCTGCCACCTTTTCCGGGGAGCCACATTAAACTGAGGCAGTGCTGGCACTTCTCGACTGGGTGATCGGGGCCTAGACAGAACAGGCACAGGGAATGGCCGTCCTCGTGCGGGAGTTGGGCACCGCACAAGTCGCACTTATTTTTGTGCTCTGAGGGTGTAGGGGATGACATACACTGACAGATGTACTGACAATTGATGGAAAAAAGTGAAAATACTTGGTAAAACCGACTAAGGGAGGCTGACGAAGCGAAGAACTTTTCCATGAGACGCTGCACGAGCTAACAGTGGGAAAGAACTGGAAGGCGGGCGTCAGGGACCGCCCCTTTATACTGACGTCTCCTGATGCCGGTCACCTGACGTGGGGGTGGTCCCTCGCCAGGGACTGCTAGCTAGAAATTTTTCTGTGGGGTCCTGCCGCCTGCCGCTGTCAGTCCTATATGTAATTACCTACTGCAAGAGCCTCTCAAAGTTAAGATCTGGGGATCTCTGCGGGACCGCCTCCCATGTACTATGCCTGGACGTCGGGGGCAGGACCGATGTCGGAGGCAGTCCCCGCTGAATACTGCTAGCTAGAAAATTTCTGTGGGGTCCTGGCGCCTGCCGGCTTCAGTACTAATAGTGTGACCTGCTGCAAGAGCTGTTTCTCAAAGTAAGATCCGAGTGATCTGATAATGCAGGTGGCTGAGGAATATACCTTCCTGCCCATGCTGTACAGCTGCTTGGACTCCTTGTCGGGTGGCTGTGTACTCGGGTGCTGTGGTCTCTGGGACCTGTCGTGGGCAGCCATGATGCCCACCGAGTCAGCCATTGGCTGTTCACCCAGGAAAGGCTCCTCTCTGGGTGTCCTAATGAGGCGATCTGACTTTTTGGGAATTGCAGAGGATGTGGATCGGTGTTTCCATTCTACTTTTGCCACATCTTGGAAAGCGTCCACCAATGGTGGCATAACTGGTTTGGGGTCCCTCTGGCTTAAATATTTGGCCAGACGCCTCTGTGGGTCAAGATCCTCTGTATCCCAGTCCATATTTGCTTGCATATGCAGCATGATCTAAGGAGGGATCATCTGGTGGAGACCTGGAAGCATCTCTTGGGTTGGGAGAAGGAAGTGCCCCTTGAAAGGATTCCTATGAGGAGAGGTCAGACTGTTCTAAGGAAGAGAACAGAGACCTCGTACACCAACGCCAGCATTTATGCCATTCGGTAGAGTGGGAAGAGCTCCGGTTCCTTGTCCGGGGTCTGCTCTTATGGCCCACATGGCCCCACTCGGGGATGGGGGGACCCTTGAGAGTGGATTATGGTCCCTGGGGATAGGTTCCTCCATGTGGGTGGGCTTTGGTTGGAGGAAATCCCTCTTGATTGTGTTCCACCGAGAGGAAAAGCGGTCTCTGACCTCCAATATCTGAAGCCTTGGTTCCTGTTCTGGTAGACGGTTAGACGGGACTGGTGTCTGGTCTGGGGGTGGCATTGGTGCCTTGAGCGGTAGCCGGGGTCAGTAGTGCCAGGGTTAAGGCTGATGCAGTGGTACCTGACGGTCTGTGCCCATGCGTTTGTCGTCCGTTGGCGGGAGAGAGGCCGGTGATGTTGGAGTCAAGGTAGCAGGAGACTAGGCCAGGGGCGCTGGCTTGGAGGCGGCCTGGCGTCGGTATGGGTCCTCGGCTGACTACCACTTATCCGACATCTACTTCACTGGTGTCTGCTTGTCTGTTCGGCCTTTAGAGGCTGAGAAGCGGACCTCCTGGAGGAGTAATCAGAGCCCCGTCTGTCCAAGGCACTGAGAGTGGCTGACTTGGATGACGCTTTTGCCAGTCTGTCAGCAGAGGATCTCTCGCCAGATGATGAGCCAGCGTTGCCAACTGACTGCCGGCCCATAGCCTAAGAAGGTGACTGGATGTTCAGTGGCTGCAGGATCAGGTCAAAGGTCCCGGACCCTGAATCCTTGCCTCCAGACTCCCGTACCAGGGCAGGTTGCGAGGTTTTAGTACTTTATTTTTTAATCTTTAATTTTAAAGGTGTGTTAAATTTTTTGTATTTTTATTGTTTTCTAAGTTTGTTTGTTTTCCCCCATTGTGTGAGAGACATTGTGTGGGAATTTGTCGACCTCCCCTCCTTGTCTCCTCCCCCCCATTCTGTGAGAGAGTGGTGGAGTGAATTTTCCAGCTGTTTGAGGGTGGGTAGGTTTTTGTGTGTTTTTTTTTTTTTTATTTTATTTATTTTTTTATTCCCCTCTCCACACTTTATGAAAGAGAGTGTGGAAAGTATTTAATTTAGTATTGTTATTAAGATTAGATTATTTTATTTGGGGGTGAGTCTGATTTTAGTTTAATTGGTTTTATTACGTGTTGGGGAGGTTTAGCGATGGCTGGGCATTATTCCCCCACCAGGCTCAGGGAACGATGTCATTTTGTATGTCCTCCATTGTTGTCCGATATCTATTTTAGATGCCGTGCTTTGGGCATACTTAGCGAAAAAGGAGGGGAACTGGGCCTAGTTGGAGACAGGAAAGGGGAGGGCGGATTGGAGTTGTGGGGTCCAGGAGACGCCCTGGGGTGAAATGGAGTCAGGAAAGAGGTTATCCCCGTCCTGTCCCCATACCCAAGGGCTCCGACGTTAATGGGCAGGTGCCGAGGTCTTCTCCGACAGCTCATCCCACCTTGGTGGTGTTATGCAATGCCACATCTATTAAGAACAAGACAGCTATTATAGTTGATCTTGTTTAAACAACTGATCTGGCTTGCATCACTGAGACCTGGCTGGATGAAAATGCAGGCCCTGTGCTGGCCTTGGTAACTCCAGCAGGGTTCTCGGTGATACACCGTCCAAGGTTGGATCGTAGAGGCGGGGGTGTGACCATTATGTTTAAGACTGAAGGAGAGATTGGTGGAACATCTGGTTGTCAATGTACTACAGAACCCAAGGCAGCATGGGTTCACCAGGGGGAGGTCATGTCAGACCAACCTCGTTGAATTTTCTGACTGGGTGACTAGGGAGGTGGATCGGGGCCGGCAGTGGACATGGCCTATCTGGACTTCAGCAAAGCCTTTGACACTGTGCCACATAGAAGACTATTACACAAACTGGGGAATATGGGGTGGCCAGGACAGTAGTGTGGTGGGTAGGAACTGGCTGGGCGGCAGGACACAGAGGGTGGTGGTAAATGGCTGTCACTCCACAGAGGGAAGAGTGACCAGTGGGGTACCATAGGATCAGTGCTGGGACCGTCCTATTCAACATCTTCATCAGTGACATTATGCAGGATCTTGAGAGGCAGAATTTCACTGTTCGCTGATGACACAAAGCTCTATAACAGAGTAGACACACCAGAGGTGTAGACAGAAGGACCTGCAGAAACTTGAAGAATGGTCAGGGTTTGGTTGAAATTCAATGCAAAAGAAGTGCAAGATAATGCAGATGGGGCACAAAAACCCTGGCACAATATATCAGTTGGGGGTGAGGATATAGCATGCACCAAGCAGGAAAGGGATCTTGGGGTTATCATCTCTGATGACCTCAAGGTAGGGAAACAGTGTGACAAGGCAGCAGGTAAGGCAAATAGGATGCTGGGATGCATAGGCAGGGGCATCACCAGCAGGAAAAGGGAGGTCATAATTCCACTATACAAGACACTAGTGAGGCCCCACCTGGAGTACAGTGTACAGTTCTGGAGACCTTACCTACATAAGGACATAGACAGGGTAGAGAAGGTTCAGAGGAGGGCAACAAAGATGGTGCATGGATTGCATCACAAGTCCTATGAGGACAGGTTGAAGGAACTGAACATGTACTCCCTGGAGGAGAGGAGGGAGAGAGGGGATATGATAGAGACATACAAGTATTTTACAGGGAGGAACAGGGTGCAGCAGTACACTATTTTTAAGCGAAAAAGATGTTCCAGGACTAGAGGGCATGGGATGAAGTTGGAGGGAGGACGATTCAGAGGAAACGTGAGGAAGAATTTCTTCACAGAACGGGTGGTGGACAAGTGGAACACCCTGCCAGAGGAAGTGGTGGGGGCTGAAACAATCACGGGATTTAAGAATGCATGGGATAGACAGAAAGGAATTCTGGAGGTCGGGGTAAGGGGCAGACTTCTAGGAAAACATAAACTGAACTTACAAGCTCAAATGGGCAGACTGGGTGGGCCATAGGCCCTTATCTGCCAACACTGTCTATGTATCTATGAGCTCGGCCTTGTGGATGTGCCATTGGGAGATACCAGATCCTTTGAATATATCCTGGGAGAGGGTGTAGACTGCGGGATTCTCCTTGTCTACCGTCCACCAGGAGACGGTGGAGAATTCCTGCTGGAGATAGCAGACTTCATCGTCGACATGGTGTTGAGGCACCCCAGATGGATAGTTCTGGGGGACTTCAATGCCTGGGTCGACGATGAACTCTCGCATTTTGGTCAAAATCTACTCCAGCTGATGATGACACTGGGCCTTACACAGGTAGTTACCTCCTCAACCCATATAGGGGGTCATTTGTTGGATCTGATATTTCTTATGGGTATGGAGATTGCTGATTTGGGGGTGGAATCCGTCAGCTGGTCTGACCATCACACCGTAAGGTTTAGCTTCAGGGTCCCCCCTAATAGGTCTGCCCCTACGGAGATGGTTCAGTACCACCCTTTAAGGGATGTTAGTCCCAGTGATCTATCGGCAGTACTGAACCTATCGGGCTTGTCGGATGAATGCACGAGTCCAGACGATCTTGTAACAGCCTATAATAGAGCTGTGAAAGATGGTCTTGACAAGATTGCTCCTGTTAGTGTTTGGCCTCTCACCCTTCGCCCAAGGAGCCCTTGGTTTGATGGCTCCTTGAAGGAGTTGAGTCGAGTTGGCCGAAGGATGGAGAGAACCTGGCGGAAGTCCAGCCTTGATGCTGACAGGCTTAGGTTGATGGCACACTATGATGACTATCAATCAGAAATCACCCGTAAGAAGGCAGAATACCCGTCCAGGGAGATTTCTGCTGCACAGAATCGACCGGCTCAGCTCTTCTGGACTGTTGACAGATTGTGCAATCCAATCCATCTCCAGCCCAGAGGAGTTTTTTCTCAGCTTAAATGCGAGAAGTTCACCCGTTTCTTTGCAGATAAGGTTGCCAGCATCAGGTCTGGCATTGGTCCGACCTCTCCTATGAGGGACTGCAGTGGTCGACAGGAAGTGGTATGCACTCGGTCTGTCTGGTCAGATTTCCGCTGGCTAGAGTTCACCGACATTGTGAAGATCATCCAACCAGTTGTAGTTTGGATCCAGGCCCTACACCTCTCCTAGTTGGATGTGTAGAAGTTATCTTCCCGATCCTTGCTGACATTGTCTGGAAGTACTTGGAGAGGGGTGTATTTGCTGACACCCTTAAGGAGGCGGTCGTTCAACCACTCCTTAAAAAACCTTCTTTGGATCCAGACTGTCTAGCTAACTACCACCCTATCTCTAACCTGCCATTTGTTGGTAAGGTTACTGAATAGGTGGTTCCTCTGCAGTTGGACGATCATCTTTCAACTCACAATGTCTATGATACTCTCCAGTCTGGTTTTAGAAAGAAGCATAGCACGGAGACTGCTCTTGTTCGGGTATTGAATGACCTCCTAATGGCTAGAGATCAAAAGGCATGTACCATGCTTGTCCTTTTTGATCTCTCTGCTGCATTTGACACTGTAGACCATGGTGTGCTTTTGGAGTGCCTGGGTTTTTTTTGTGGGCTGTCTGGTACAGTCCTTAAATGGTTCTATTCATACCTCACAGGCAGGTTTCAGATAGTTGCCACAGGAATTTATTCCTCTGGTGCTCACTTCCTGCCTTGTGGAGTGCCGCAGGGCTCCATTTTGGCCCCCATGCTGTTTATAGTGTATATGCTACCATTGGGAGATATCATCAGGTGATACAGTCTGAGTTTTCACTGCTATACAGATGATGCTCAGCTGTATATGTCCTTTCTGCCCGAACAGAATGATGCACTCTCCGTGCTAAATAATTGCCTTGCTGAGATCAGATCTTGGATGAGTTCTAGCTGGCTGAGACTGAATCCAGATAAGACCGAAGTGTTGGTAGTGGATCCAGGTCGTCCAGGGGCAGGTATGGGGGTAGGACAACCATCAGGTTTACTACTTGGTGGTATGTCACTCACTACCTCAAGATCGGGTGCGTAACCTTGGCGTTATTTTTGATGATGGTCTGACCCTAAAACCTCAGGTGTCAGCTGTCGTCAAATCATCTTTTTATCATCTGAGGAATATTGCCCGGGTGAAACACCTGGTTCCTCTGGATGATCTTCCAACATCGGTCCATGCCTTTGTCACTACCTGTCTTGATTACTGTAATTCCCTCTACCTAGGGCTACCTGGGTTTGATATCCGCCACTTGCAGCTGGTGCAGAACGCGGCAGCCAGGCTGTTGTCTGGGACTTCTAGAACCAGTCATATTACACTTGTGCTCCATGAACTGCACTGGCTGCCTGTTCAGTGGCGGATCACCTTTAAAGCCCTACATGATTAGGGACCCGGTTACCTGCAAAATCTCCTGGTACCCTACTGCCCCTTCCGTCCTCTCTGATCCACCGAGGGATTGCTAGAGATTCCCAGGGTACGTTTGAAGACATCTGGTTGTCGTGCCTTCTCTTTTTCAGCTCCAACCCTGTGGAATTCTCTACCTCGTCGGTTGAGAGAATGCCCAACTGTGAACAGTTTTAAAACTGAGTTAAAGACATTTATTTAACCTAGCCTTCCCTAGTTATGGATGACCTGTTTTAAATGTTATTTAATTTTATTTATATTTGATGTATCTGGTTATGTACAGTGCTTTGGTTTTGAAAGTCACTATAAATATAAAGTTGATTTGAGTAGGAGCACGTGCTGCCTGGGATGCAGTCTGAACTCCCCCAGGAGGCAGAGGACCTGGATTTCGATGAGGATAGTACAGTTACACAAGAACTTACAGTAACAGTAGATCTTCGAGAACAGCTCTTGTAGCAGGTTACACCATTAGGACTGAAACCGGCAGGACACTACTTCTACTAGGAACAAAAAGGAAGCGGGGAACTACAGACTAGTCAGCCTGATCTCGGTAGTGGTGAAGATCATTGAAGCACCACTGAAGGAGAGATTGGTGGAACATCTGGTTGCCAACGGACTACAGGACCCAAGGCAGCATGGTTTCACCAAGGGGAGGTCATGTCAGCCCAACCTCACTGAAATTTTCAACTGGGTGACAAGGGAGGTGGATCAGGGAAGGGCAGTGGACGTGGCCTATCTGAACTTTAGCAAGGCCTTTGACACTGTGCCACATAAAAGGCAATTAAACTGGGGAATATGGGAGTGGGCAGGACAGTAGTGTGGTGAGTAGGTAACTGGCTGGGTGGCAGTATACAGAGGGTGGTGGTAAATGGCTGTCACTCCACCAAAGGAAAAGTGACCAGTGGGGTACCACAGGGATCAGTGGTGAGACTGGTCCTATTCAACAAATTCATCAGTGACATTGCACAGGACCTAGAAGACAGAATTTCCCTGTCTGCTGATGACACAAAGCTCTGTAACACAGTGGACATGCCAGAGGGTGTAGACAGAATGAGGAGGGACCTGCAGAAGCATGAAGTATGGTCAAGGGTTTGGCAGTTGAATTTCAATGCAAAGAAGTGTATCTCTTGAGCTTGAGCAATGGGAATATGCAGGTTAGCATCCTGCATGTCCAAGGACGCTAGAAAGGTGCTCTGCTTGAGCATGGGAATCAGACCTGGGAGGGTCACCACGCGGAAGCGTTTGTACAGGACCGAGGTCCCGTTTTCTTGGTAACCAGAAAGAAGTGAGAATACTACCCCACACTCCTCTGGTTCCGTGGTATGTGTTCTATCGCTTCTTTTCCCAGCAGCATGAGCACCTCCTGCTGTAGGAGCAGGGCATGCTGACCAGAGTAATGGGAAAGCAGGGGAGGTCTTGCCGGTGGGTGGTCGAGAAATTCTATGAAGTGACCTTTCTTGACCAATTGGAGAACCCACCGGTCGGTGGTAATCGGCTGCCACCCTAAAAAGTGGTGAGCTATGAGACCCCCAACCTTTTGTGCCCGTTGATCCAGAGGAGGGGTGGGGTCCGGGAAGGAGTCATGCTGTGGTAGCACTGGTCCCTGCAGGCTGGGCCGGTTTAGTGTAGCGTTGGGCTCTGCCTGGGGACAACTTAGCCTGGGCTTTCTGCTGAAAGGTTCCCCTTTGTTGCTGGCCAGAACGTGGCTGCTGCCTTTGTTGTCGGCTGTGAAAACGACTCTGGTTCCTATGAAAGGAACTGGGCCTGGATCTGTACATGGCCTGTACAGACCTGACTGCCTTCCCAGCGTCCTGGAGTTGGTGATCACCTTCTCCGAGGGTTCACCAAAGAGTACTTCGCCGGTGTAGGGGACGTCAAGAAAGCTTGTTTACAGGTACAACCTGGGAGCACTAGGAAGTTAAGTGACTTGCCTAGGTCACAGAGTATGCAAGTGGGGCTGTGGATTCAAACCCAGGTCTCAGATTTGCAGCTCAGACCTTAAACCACTGGCTATACTGTCTCCAAGGTGAGTGAGACAGAGAAGTCGATGCTGGGCGAGTCAGCAAGCGGAAAAGAACTGGTGATTCTGGGGACCGCCCCTTATATACTATGCCCGACATGGGGGGGGGTCCCCGCTGAATACTGCTAGCTAGAAAATTCCCATGGGGTCCTGGCTCCTGCCGGCTTCAGTCCTAATGGAGTAACCTGCTGCAAGAGCTGTTTCTCGAAGTAAGATGCGTCAGACTCTTACGAGCTAAAGTACAGTTACTGTACGTAAGAACTTACCGCAACAGTAGATCTTCGAGAACAGCTCTTGCAGCAGGTTACACCATTAGGACTGAAGCCATCAGGACCCCATGGAAATTTTCTAGCTAGCAGTCTTCAGCGGGGACCGCCTCAGACGTCGGTCCCGCCCCCAACGTCAGGCGTAGTACATAAGAAGGCGGTCCTGCCAGAATCCCCAGTTCTCCCGATGGAGACTCCCGGACGCTGGATGACATTAGAAGAGGAGACCGAGGACCCGCCATCAGATGGCCAAGACTAAAGACAGACCTTTCCAATCCGAAGGATGGGTGTTAGGTTAGAACCTATTTCCTCCAAGGGGAATGTTGGATAGATTTGCTGTAGAGCTGTTCTCGAAGATCTACTGTTACGTTCTTACGTAACTGTACTATCTTCGAGATACAGCTCTTGCAGCAGGTTATACCATTAGGACTGATTCCCAAGCAATGGTGACATTGTAAGCCATCGGGAGGAGGAAAGATGGAGATTAAGACCCCGTCTGAGCCTAAGACAGAAGTCCCTGGAGGACGGCTAGGCTGAAACCAGCCCTTCGCCTTGAGGAGATGTCCAGGCAATAATGCCTAATAAAAGTATGCACCGAGCTCCAGGTGGCTGCAGCACAGATAGCTGAAGTGGACACATTCATGAGTGCTGCAAATGAGGTAGCCACTCCTCTGGTAGAATGGCCCTTGACCGCTCCTGGCAAGGGTTTTCTGCGTTTGTCATAACAGAAAGAGATACACTGAATGAGCCAGCGTGAAAGGGTCTGCTTCGAAACAGGAGCCCCTTTCATCCTCTCAGCAAAAGATACGAACAGCTGCTTCGCTTTCCGGTGCTGTTTGGTTCTGGTCAGATAATATCTGAGACACCTGTGAACATCCAGGGTGTGAAGCAGTGTTTCTCCTCGACTGGTGTACCTGGGAAAGTACACTGGTAAATCGATGTCCTGATTAAGGGTAAGGGCTGAAACCACCTTAGGCAGGAACTTAGGATTTGTCCTCAGGGATACCCTATCCTGGTGGAAAATTAAATGAGGCTCTTTGCACGTGAGAGCACGGAATTCAGAGATTCTTCTCGCCGAAGTAACTGCAACTAAAAACGTTTTCCATGACAGAAAACGTAGCTCGCAATCCGCGGCTGGTTCAAAGGGTGGCAGTGTAAGCTGCTCCAGGATGAAGGGTAAATTACAAGGAGGAACGGGATCCTTAATGGGCGGCCTAAGGTGGACCCCCCTTAGGAAGGCACGAGTAGCATCCAACTGAGCCACCATGCGATGGCCTATGGGGACATGATAAGCGGAGATTGCACAAAGGTGCACTTTGATCGAGGAGTAAGCTAGCCCAGATTGAAAAAGGGAAAGCAGGTACTCCAGAACCAGCTTCTCAGGACAATCTAAGGGTGAGAAAAAGCATGTTTGAGTCCACAGACAAAACCTGCGCCACTTCATAGCGTATGTTGAGTGTGTTGCCGGTTTTCTACCAGCAGAAAGCACGTCTGCCACCTCTTGTGAGACTCCGTGTCGCATCATGGCTATGACTCTAGGAGCCAGGCATGTAGGTTCAGTGAATACAAGTCCGGGTGGACTACTGAACCCTCCTCCTGAGACAAAAATACAGGTTACTCACCTGTAACAGGAGTTCTAGGAATGGTATATGTTGTTCATCCACACTCATTGGCAGGTATCCTTGCCGCTTTAAATCTTGCCGGAAGGTCTTCAAGCTTGCTCCTCCCACCCACCCGGGTGGTATAACTCTCGCTCCGCCCATGACGCCAGATCTGGCCAGCTGGAAGCCCGGTTGTGCGTCGAGTCGAGGATGAGTGGGTTGGTGTGGGATGAACAACATATCATTCTAGAACTCCTGTTACAGGTGAGTAACCTGTATTCTAGGGACATGGATATGTTGTTCATCCACACTCATTGGCAGACTCCTAGCAGTTCTCCGGGAGGAGGGAGGCAAGACACACCCCAATACTTACTTGGGAAAGAGAGACTGAGAACCGAGGCCCCAAAACCAGCATCCCGGCGTGACTCAAGGTCGATGTGGTAATGGGTAATGAGGTGTGTGCTGACTTCCAGGTAGCAGCCCTGCAGATTTCCTGGATAGGGACGCCCCTGGAAGCAGCCACCAATGCAGCAGTATGGCGGGTAGAATGAGCTCTTATCCCTCTGGGAGGCTCCATGCCCGCCAACTTATAGCAGAGATCTATGCAGGAGGTGACCCACCTGCTTATCGTCCGCTTGGCTGCAGGTCTGCCAGATGCGGCTTCAGCGTAGGTGACAAACAGCTGGCGAACCTCTCCCCGAATTTCAGCCGTGCGCTCCTTATAATAAGCGAGCGCCCTTCTAGGTCCAGAGTATGGAGCCTATATTCGGCCTCCGAGGTGTGATTGGGGTAGAACACCGGCAGAGTCAACACCTGGTTAAGGTGAAACTCCGACACCACCTTCGGAAGGAATTTCGGGTGGGGGCGCAGGACAACCTTGTCCCTGTGGAAGACCAGGTAAGGAGACTTGATGGAAAGCGCCTGGAGCTCTCCCATCCTTCTGGCTGACGTGATAGCCACCAAGAAGGCGGTCTTCCACGACAGGTGAGAGAGATCACACCTGTGCATTGGTTCGAATGGCTTGCCCATGAGCTTTGCCAGTACCAGCAGTAGATCCCCACGGAGGTGGAGGTTCCCGACTGGAGGGAAATGTGATCAAGGCCTTTGAAAAGCGCCAGACCACCTTCTCTCATGCCACCGACTGCTTCCTGGCCGCGCCCGTAGGCAGAGATGGCTGCCAGGTGCACCCTTAGGGTCGTCGACCTAAGCCCTTGACTAGAAAGGGACCATAAATAGTCCAAGATGCTTGCCAAGGAACAGGAGGAAGGGTCCAAGCCCTTGTTCTGACACCAAATGGAAAACCTTTTCCATTTGAAGGCATAGCATTTTCTGGTCGACTCTTATGGGATGCCTCAACTACATTGAGGACCTCGCCGGAAGACCCAAGGCCTGGAACTCTGGCCGCCAGGAACCAGGCCGTCAGGTGCAGGGATTGAAGGTCCGGATGGAACACCTTCCCCTGATTGACTGAGAGCAGGTCCGGGCGAGCTGGAAGCTGCCGCGGAGTCCTGGAGCTGAGACTGAGGAGATCTGGGTACCAGAACTGGCGAGGCCAGTCTGGGGCTATCAGAATCACCTGCGCCTTGTCCCTCCTCACCTTGAGAAGCACCTTGTGGATCAAGGAAATGGGGAAAGGCGTAAAGAGGCCCGGGGTCCACTGCCTCGAGAAGGCATCCCCTGCAGCGAGCCCTGCTGAGGGGGGGCATGGAACAGACTCAGCTCGCGTTCTCCTGGAGGCAAACAGGTCCACCTGAGGTGTGCCCAATGGGAGAACAGATGCTGCTACCTCCGGCAGGAGAGACCACTCGTGGGATGCAGCCCCTATCCGGCTCAGGGCATCGGCCAGGGTGTTGGAGGCTCTGCCACGTGAATAGCTAGGAGATCCGCCTCCAGGCTGCGCCACAGTGACCAAATGCGGAGAGCTTCCTTGCATAGAAGCATGGAGCGCTGGCCCCGCCTCTGGCGGTTTAGATAGTACATGGTCGTGGTATTGTCCGTCTGACTCGGACCACTTGATCCCGGAGGAACGGAGCAAAGGCGGTGAGAGCTAGGCGGACCGCCGGAGCTCCAGCAGGTTGATGTGGCATGGGACTCCCCTGGGACCAGAGGCCATGAGCCCGTGTTCCCCAGATGGGCACCCCAACCCATCAGAGAGGCATCGGTCGAAGAGAGACCGGCGGCTCGGGGCGGACTAACGGGATGCCCTCCTGCAAATGATCTGGAACAGTCCACCACTGGAGAGCGCCTCCACATCCCTGTGTCACCGCACAAGCTGGTCCAAAGGATCTTGAAGGCGTGACCACTAGCTGGCCAGTCCCCACTGAAGGGGCGATGTTCCAGCAGGCCCAACGGACCACGCTGGTGCAGGCCGCCATGAGACCCAGGAGGCGCAGGAAGTCCCGGCAGGCGCAATTGCCCAACCAGAAATGATCGGGCAAAGGAGGAAAGAACCTCGCCCTGTCCCGGGAGCCGCGCCTGGCTCGAAGAGAGTCGAGCTGCTCCCGATGAATAGAATCACCTGCTTCGCTCGAGTTCCGACTTGCCCGTGATAAGGAGGCCCAGTTGAGAGCAGACCTGGAGGGCCAGATCTCTGACCACCCGCCTCCTTCCTGGAGGGAAGCTGCTATCAGCCAGTCGTCCAGGTAAGGGCACACCCGGACCCTCGGCCGTGAGGAATGCTGTCACCACTGCC
Organism: Neoceratodus forsteri; assembly: GCA_016271365.2. Taxonomy (NCBI): domain Eukaryota; kingdom Metazoa; phylum Chordata; order Ceratodontiformes; family Ceratodontidae; genus Neoceratodus; species Neoceratodus forsteri. Next base: position 1,031,509,230 of record CM057455.1, read on the forward strand.
ATGCATTTGGTAAAGACCCTGGGAGCTGGAGACAAGCCAGGGCATGGCTTGGAACTCAAGAGGGATCCTTCCGCCGAAGCCAGGGAATCTCTGGTGGAGATGGACGGATAGGGACGGAAAAACGCTGGCCCTGCAAGTCCAGTGAGAGCAGAACCACACGCCGCTGCTCCAAGGATGGCATTATCTGAGCCAGAGTGACCATCCTGGAAGGTTCGGAGACCTTAGAACTTGTTTAGTCGCGGTAGGTCGAGAATGGGCGCCAGCCCCCGTCCGCTTTTTTGGAACCAGGAAGTACCTGGACACAAACCATGGGTCTGAAGGAGGGTCCACCACCTCTCTTATCACCTCCTTTGGAGGAGGAGGCGGTCGGCTCGACGAGCCGCCAGTGGGCTGGGGTCCCGCAACTCGAGGGTGGACGGCTCTGAAGGGTGGTGCTCTGTCAATTCCAGAGGCAGGCTCTTCCCACCACTCTCCAAGACCCACCTGTCCGTGGTAACAGCAGACCAGGCGGAACGGAAGTGCTGGAGCCGCCTCTCCACGGGGGACCCAGGGGTAAGGTGATGAATGGGCGACACCCTCAGCCCGTCACTGGGCAGGCTTGGAGGAGGGACCGCCGAGGGACCTCCTGGGCCTTTTCTCCCTGCCTCCTGTTAGAGGAAGCCGCTGCTTGGGTTTGGGATGCCAAGTCGAGCCTGCTGGTTCCTGACTAAGCTGGGCCGGGCTGGGAGCACAGAAGGATCTAAAGGGCTTAGGCTGTGGCTTCAGGCCTTTGTCCTTCTGAGTGGAAGAGACCGAGTCCAAGTGTAGCATTGACTCCCTCGATCCTCTGCAGGTGACCTTCCACCCCAGGGTCAAGAGGTCAGTCTCCAAAGGGGAACATCCGGCCAACTTGTGCTGGGTATCCTAGGCAAAGGTGGATATCCTCGGCTTCCCGCCGACGATAGCCACTCGCGGCCGCCCACCGCATCTGGCACATGAGTCCCCATATCCAAAGCAGTCTGCGAGCTGCTGTTTGGCCACTGTCTCGTTCCTGGTCCCGCACCTGCTTTAACCGGTAGTCTGCAGATCGCGGCGGAAGATGAGGGATGACCATCCAGGGAGCCCAACAGGGCATGAGAAAAATGTGCCATGAGGACGGCTCTGAACTGACCATCGGCGGCCTAGAGAGGACGCAGCGCAGACTTTTCGCCCATTATAGTCCACCCTCTTGACTCCTTGTCAGGAGTGTTTGTCCATTATCCCTGGCGTTGCCGGGCGCTCCGAAAACCAGCTTGTCGGTAACCAACCCTCAGCAGAGGGGTGTTCTGAAAACCGGACAAGGAACCGGGACCGTGATACTCCTGGCCATCCTGGTCGGCGAGGGCAGGAAGCAGGGCGCTGCCAAAGCTCCAGTGCCGGACCCACTATGGCCTCGCCACCGGAAAGGCCTCCTCAAGAATCCCCCGTCCAGAATCTCCGCTGAGGATACGGGTCTGCTTGGAACGGGTTCGAGCTCCATCCGGTGGACTCCTAGATGAGTCAAGTAGTTTTAGGAAGGATTAATGGCTATCGTCTATTGACTGACTTCCTGAAGACTCCAAGTCCAGTCGCTGGAGAAAAGGGAGGAATCATCTTCGGACTCGGAAGAGTCCTCAAGAGCTGCCTCTGGCCTGAGCCACCCTTCACCCGTCGAGGTCGCATGTCGGGAGTGAGGGTAACTGATGTCGATGGGTAGACCCCTCAATGACCGAGAATCCTTGGTCGGAGCCCCACTTGGTGGCTGGAGGGCGGAGGGTTCCACCGAATCGGTGGAGCAGCTGGTTTTGGTCGACTATAAGGCTCCCCCAAACCTGGACGAGGCCTTAGCCAAGATGCGGGCCTGGAGGACTTGGCAGACTGCAGAGCAGAGGAACCACTAGCCGATTTGACCAAAACCAGGGGAGGCTGAGAGTGGGCCCTCGACGGAGAGCAGTGCGACCTGGAGCCAGAGCTGTGGGAGTCTGAGGCCCTGGAGGGGGATCTGGGTCTCACCTTCTCCCGGCGTTTCTCATGGTGCCTGTGGGATTTTCCTGAAGATTTCCCTCTGGAGGAAGGGTCCATGGCCTTAAGTCTTTCTTCAAGGAAGAAAGCCTGGAGGGCCTTCTGGCAGCGGATCCTCGTACGGCTGTTAAAGCCCTGACAGAAGGAGCAGGCCTGGGTGTCATGGTCTGGGCCCAGGCAGGCCGAATGAGGATCTTTGAAAGGAATCTGCTTTCCATGGGCACACTTCGAAGAATGGCCCTCCACTGAAGTTGGAGAGGACAGACAAAAACCGACTGAAGAGTGTGATTTTGAAAGTTGTCCTGGTCGTCGCGCGCTAGAACTAACCGAGAGGTTGAGACTGGCAAAGTCGACAGTGGGAAAGAACTGGGGATTCTGGTGGGACCGCCTCCTTATGTACTACGCCTGATGTCGGGGGCGGGACCGGAGGCGGTCCCTGCTGAAGACTGCTAGCTAGAAAATTTCAGTGGGGTCCTGACACCTGACAGCTTCAGTCCTAATGGTGTAATCTGCTGCAAGAGTTGTACCTCGAAGAAGATCTAACTAGTAACTAAAGTATGGAAATTGTTCAAATATAGCCAAAGGGCAAAATTTATCTTCTTGGGCCCCAAAAGACTCAAGTCAAGAACCCAAGAAGGAAAGGTAGTGACAATATTTAGTAAAACACCAGAAAAAATAACATCTACCCCAACAAAGAGGGAGGGTACAAAGTACACCCCTGAGGTGCAACACTGTACCTGCCAGTCCACTTCCCAAAACCAGGTTCTGAGAGGGAGAGGTCTGAATACCGTTAAGACTCCATTAGAAAAACATTACTATGGTAATTTTTCTTCAAACAACATGAGGTCTTGCTGTATTCAGACATAATGCAGACTACCAAGCAGTTCGACATGGAGGAGGGAATGCAGAACCTACTTTGGGAAGAGGCTCTGCAGTACTTCTGTACCAAACCTAGCATCACTCCTAGCCTGGATGTCCAGGGAGTAATGCTTGGTGAAAGTATGTACTGTTTTCCAGGTGGCTGCTTTACAGATCTCTGACAAAAGGTATCTCTCTGGCTGCAGCTAGAGAAGCAGCTGTACCCAAGGTCGGGTGAGCCCTCAGGCCTTTAGGGGGCGTCCTACCCAACTTGTAACAAAACTGTATACAAGAAACAATCTACCTGGCAATAGTTCTCTTAGTGGCAGGCTTGCCCTTTCCCACTTCACCATAAGTGAGAAACAATTAAAGACAGTCATTTTTATGTGCCTTAGTATGCTCAATGTAGTAGCTAAGGGCCTCTTAACGTCCAGATGTGTAACCTCTCTCACCTGAAGAGAATGGTCAGTGAAAACACAGAGAGAGAGGTATAGACTGGTTCAGATGAAAATCTGAAACCACTCTGGAGTAAGAACACTCCATTGGTTCTGAGGACTACTTTGTCCCTATGGAAGGAGATGAAGTCAGGTTCCACTGACACAGCCTATAACTCACTAATCCACTCTGGCAGATGTAATAGCTACCAGGAAACACAGTTTCCAGGTCAAGTATTTCAACTCGAGGAAGCCAGAGGTCTCAAGGGTGGCTTTGCATTAGCTGAGCTATACAGACATTAAGATCTCAAGGCGGAGTGGGCTCCCTAAAGGGAAGGTTAATGTGAACCAGACCTTTGAAAAACTTTATGAAAACAGGATGAGATGCCAGGGAAGAGCCCTTCCCTGCTGAGAGGAATGCAGAGACAGCTGCTAGATGAACCTTCAGACTGGCAGGCCTAAGGCCTAAACCATTGAGATGAACTAGATAGTCTAAGGTTGTGGAAATGTCTGCAGAATCAGGGATGCCTTTCTGAGAGCACCAAATACTAAACCTTTTCAATTTGGAGTTGTAAGTTTTTCTAGTGGAAGGTTTCCTAGAGACCTTCAGAATATCCAGAACTCCCTAAGAAAGATGTAGAGCTGCATAGTCTAACTCTTCAAGAGCCAGGCTTTGAGATGGAGAGACTGGAGATTGGGGTACCGGATCTGCCCCTGGGAGGAGGACAGGAGATTGTATGCCCTGGGCAGAGTCAGGTGATGTGACACTGACAAGGACAGCAGTAGAGGATACCAAGGCTGCCTGGCCCAATCTGGAGCCACCAGTATCACTGTGCAGGGTTGAGTCCTGATCTTGATCAGAACTCTGACCAGCAGGGGGAAGGCATAGAGAAATCTGCCCTTCCAGTCCAAAAAGAACATCCTGGGGAACAGTCCCCAGGACTGGAGGTCTGCAACAAAACAGAGGAAGTTGACGTCTGTCCGGTGCTGCAAAGAGATCCATCTCCGGAGTGCCCCACCTGGAATAGATGACTTTCAGTATGCGAGTATCCAGGAACCATTCGTGGTGTCCCTGTGAAATTCTGCTCAGAAAGTACAGTTACGTAAGAACTTACCGTAACAGTAGATCTTCGAGAACAGCTCTTGCAGCAGGTTACACCATTAGAACTGAAGCCGGCAGGCGTCAGGACCCCACGGAAAAATTCTAGTTAGCTATCTTCAGCGGGGACCGCCCCCGACGTCAGTCCCGCCTCCGACGTCAGGTGTGGTACAAAAGGGGGCGGTCCCGACAGATACCCCAGTTCTCCCGCCAGAGACTTCCAGCCGCAGGCTGACATCAAAATGGGAGACCGAGGATTCGCCACCAGAAGACAGAAAGATATAAATCCCTGCTCAGGAAGACTGAGCCATGCCTCCTCCAAGGGGGAAGGTGGGCTGGAAGGTACTTGCTGCAAGAGCTGTTCTCGAAGATCTACTGTTACGGTAAGTTCTTACGTAACTGTACTATCTTACTTCGAGACACAGCTCTTGCAGCAGGTTACTACCATTAGGACTGATTCCCAAGCAGTAATGCCAGATATTCCGGAGGAGGAAAATAGGAAGTACATTCCAGGTCCTGAACTTAGGACAGGAGACCCTGTATTCCGCAAGTCAGTCCATTCTTCGTTTAGAGGCGTATGTCCAGGCTATAATGCCTGATAAAGGTATGCACAGAGCTCCGCGTCTGCAGCACAAATAGCAGAGGTGGAGACGTTTCTGAGTGCTGCAAAGCGATGTGGCCACACCCTAGTAGAATGACCCGGACCGGAGCCTGGAGGGCTTTTGTTTTATATCATAACAGTAGGAAATACACTGGACAAGCCAGCGAGACAGAGACTGTTTGGATACTGATTGGCCCATCATTCTCTCAGAGAAGGAAACAAAAAGCTGATCAGAACTACGAGAGGGCTTGGTTCTGTTGAGGCTAATACCTCAGACTGCGGTGAACATCCGGGTGTGGAGCAAAGCCTCTCCCTCTATTTGAATAACTAGGGGTAGACCGGAAGGTCACTGTCCTGGTTTAGAGAGAGTGAAGAGACCACCTTAGGTAAAAAACTTAGGATTACGTCCTCAGGGGATACTTTGTCCAGGTGGAAAACTAAATAAGGCTCTTTGCACATAGAGCGTGAAGCTCAGAAATTCTTCCTGAAGTAACAGCAACTAAAAATAGCGTTTTCCACGTTATTAGAAACGAGCTCTAATCCGGCAGGTTCAAAAGGAGGGAGCGTGAGCTGTTCGAGACAAACAGCAGATCCATGGTGGCACAAGGTCCTTAATGGAGGCCTAAGGTGAAATACTCCCTAAGAAAATCTCTCGAGAGAAGTCCAATTGAGCTACTGTACGATGATTCCACCGGGAGGTGATAGGCAGAAATGGCACAGAGGTGCACCTTAATAGAGGAGTGGCTGATCCTGAATGAAAAAGGAGAGGAGATAATCCAAAACTACTCCCACAGGACAACCTAAAGGGGAAAGATCACTAGCCTCGTGACCATAAACAAAAAGCGCGCCTATTTCATGGCTCGTGACGTCACGTTAGCACAGCTTTCTGGCTGCAGAAAGAACTTTTGCAACCTCTTGCGGGAGACCCGCTTACGCAAGATGGCTATGTCTCTAGGAGCCAAGCATGCAGGTTCAGAGAGTGAGGTCCGGATGGACTCATGAACCATTCTCCTGAGACAGGAGGTGGGAGCTGCGTGGCAGCGGGAGCGGGGTTCCTGAGATAGTTGCACCAACAAAGGGAACCAAGATCTGTCACTGGGCCAGAATGCATTACCAGGATCATGAGTGCGTGTTCTCACGTAGTTTGAGAAGAACTCTGATCAACGGGAAGGGAGGGAAAGTGTAGAGAATCTGTTCGCCCAGGAGGGATAGCGCTGCCTCACCAGAAAACACCAGGCCCTGGATCTGCGAGCAAAAATTGGGCAGTTTTGTGTTGGATGGGGATGCGAACAAGTCTAGTTCTGAATTTCTCAAGCAAGAAACAGATCCTCTGCTATCTCTTGAAAGTTCCCACTCGTGGACTCTGGCCTGGGATCGACTCAGGTCGTCTGCAATTGTGTTATCCACCCCGGGACATGCACAGTGATCAGATTTGTCGCCGTGTTCGATTACCCAATCCCACACCCTCATGGCCTCCCTGCAAAGGGAGGTCAGAGTGTCTCGCCTCCTTGTTTGTTGAGGTAATACATCACCGCCGTGTTGTCCTGTCTGAAGCAGGAGAGTACACGGTGGGATTACTGACTGAAAGGCCTGCAGGGCATAGAGAACCGCCCTCATCTCTAGGACATTGATAAGGAGATGAGCTTCCAACGGGGTCCATGTACCCTGGGACTTTACCCCATCCAGCTGTGCCCCCCACCCAAGACCTGAGGCGTCCGTGCTGAGGGTTACCTCTGGGGACGGTGCTACAAACGGGACGCCCTTGGAGAGCGACCCAGGGACTAAAGTACAGTTACATAAGAACTTACCGTAACAGTAGATCTTCGAGAACAGCTCTTGCAGCAGGTTACACCATTAGGACTGAAGCCGGCAGGCGCCAGGACCCCATGGAAAATTTCTAGCTAGCTATCTTCAGCGGGGACCGCCCCCAACGCCGTCCCGGCCCTACATCAGGGCGTGGTACATAGGGGCGGTCCCGCCAGAATCCTTGCAGTTCTCCCGCCGGAGACCGGCCGCAGGGATGACACTGAAGGGGGAGACCAAGGATCCGCCGGTCAGAAGGCAATAAAGGAGAAAACTGAGCCAAGGCGCTTTTTTTCTTTTTCCTCCGCCTCAATCGGATTCATATTGATATTGTTGTTGTTTTTTTTTTTTTAAAGCAGGTCGAATTTCCTCTAAGGGGAAGGTGGGCGAGGTATTTGCTGCAAGAGCTGTTCTCGAGATCTACTGTTACGTAAGTTGTTACGTATCTGTGACTATCTTACTTCGAGATACAGCTCTTGCAGCAGGTTACACCATTAGGACTGATCTCCAGCTGTAACGCTTACCAGAAGATCCGGGAGGAGGCATTAGAGAAAAAAAACCAATCCAAGTCCTGACTCGGGACAAGAGGCCTTGCAACACTGCTAAGTCGAACCGGCCCTACGCCTAGAGGCCAGTGGTCCAGACTGTAATGCCTGGATAAAGGTATGCACGGAGTCTAAGTAGCAGCAGTTAACAGCCGTAATGGAGACATTTCTAAGCGCTTGCAAAGAAGCGGGCACACCCCTGGTAGAATGACTCTCGATAGAACCCGGAGGGGTTTTTGTTTAATCTGGTAGCAGTGCGAGATACACTGGACAAGCCAGGCGGACAAGGTCTGTTTGGACACCTGGCTGGCCTTCCATTCTCTGAGAAAAAGAGATTTGAAAGCTGGTCAGAAGCCCTGAGTGCTTAGTTCTGTTAAGGTAATACCAGGCTGGTGAACATCCAGGGTATGAAGCAAAGCTCTCCTCTGTTGGAGTAACTGGGGAAGTAGACCGAAGGTCAATATCCTGATTTAAAGTAAGTGTCGAAAACCACCTTAGCAAAAACTTTGGGTTTGTCCGTGGAGATACTCTGTCCCGTGGAAACCAATAAGGCTCTTTACACATAAGAGTTTGGAGCTCAGAAATCCTTCTGGCTGAAGTAACGCAATTAAAAACAACGCTTTCCATGACAGAAAACGTAGTCTTAATCTGGCGCAGGCTCAAAGGGAGGGAGCGTAGTTGTTCCAGGACAAAGTGTAGATCCCACGGAGGCACAGGGTCCCAATGGGAGGCTCTGATGCAACACTCCTCTAAGAAACTCCCCGAAGCGCCAAGCTGAGCAATAGTACAGTGCCCCACCAGAAGATGGTAGGCTGAAATAGCACAAAGGTGCACCTTAATAGAGGAGTAGGCTAGCCCAGAATTGAAAAGAGAAAGGAGGTAGTCTAGAACCGCTCCAACGGGGCAACCTAAAGGGGAAAGGTCACGAGCCCGTGACCAGAGACAAAAACGACGCCATTTCATGGCGTAAGTAGCATGCGTTGCCGGCTTTCTGGCTGCAGAGAGAACCTCAGCAACCTCTTGCGAGACCCCGTGGCGCAAAATGGCTATGTCTCTAGGAGCCATGCATGCAGGTTCAAAGAGCGTAGATTCGGATGAAGCAATGAACCTCTCTCCTGAGACAGTAAGTGGGAGTTGAGCGGCAACGGGAGGGGGGGTTCCCGAGATAGCTGTGCCAGCAAGGGGAACCAAATCTGTCTAGGCCAAAACGGGGCCACCAGAATCATTCTTGCGTGCTCCCTGCGCAGCTTTAGAAGAACTCTCTGGATCAACGGGAAGGCATAAAGGAATCTGTTCACCCAGGAGAGGGACAACGCATCTCGCCAGAAAACACCAGGCCCTGGATCTAGCGAGCAAAAATTGGGCAGTTTTGCGTTGGATGGGGATGCAAACAAGTCCAGTTCTGGAGTTCCCCATCGAAGGAACAGATCTTCTGCCACCTCCTGAAGAAGTTCCCACTCGTGGACTCTGGCCTGGGAGCGACTCAGGCCGTCTGCTAACGTGTTGTCCACTCCGGGAACATGTACAGCGATCAGGTTTGCGCCGTGTCCGATTACCCAATCCCACACCCTCATGGCTTCCCTGCAAAGGGGGTAAGAGTGTGCGCCTCCTTGTTTGTTGAGGTAATACATCACCGCCGTGTTGTCCATCTGGAGCAGGATCGTGCACGGCAGGATTATGGACTGAAAGGCCTGGAGTGCATAGAGGACTGCCCTCATCTCTAGGACGTTGATATGGAGATGAGCCTCCAACGAGGTCCATACACCCTGAGACCTCACCCCGTCTAAGTGCGCTCCCCACCCGAGACCCGAAGCATCCGTGGTGAGGGTTATCTCTGGGGACGGCGCTGCAAACGGGACACCCTTGGAGAGCGACCCGGGGGCTAACCACCACTGCCAGTCTCGAATCACGGATTTCGTGATCCTGACCGGATGCTGCAAATGGTCTTGCCTCTGATCCCATTGCGCTTTGAGCATCCACTGCGTTATTCGCATGTGGAGTCGTGCGAGAGGGACAGTGGGAATGGCCGCAGCCATGTGTCCGAGCAGACGAAGGACCGACCTGGCTGGCACGGTCTGGTTCGTCGATAAGTCCTCTATGAGGGACTTTATGCGTTCCGCCCTGTCGGCTGGAAGAAAAGCTCTTCCCTGGATCGTGTCCAGCACTGCTCCTATGAACTGCAGGTTTTGCGACGGTACCAAGACGGACTTCTCCTGATTTATGAGAATGCCCAGCGATCCAAATAGGTCTTGGGTGTCCTGGATCACGAGTGAGACTCGCTGGAGCGGCCATGAGGAAGCCAATCGTAGAATGCGGGGAACACATAGTGCCCTTCTCTCCTCAGAGGCGCTGCCACGACTGCCATGCATTTAGTAAAGACCCTTGGTGTGGATGACAGTCCGAAAGGAGGCCGGAACTGGAAGTGGTGGCCTAAGAACTCGGGCGCAGGAACCTCTAATGCGCTTGAGCTATGGGATATGAGGTAGGCGTCCTGCATGTCTAAGGGCAGCTAAATAGGTGCCCTGCTTTAGCATGGGGATCAGGCCGGGAGGGTCACCATGCGGAATCTTTTGTATCGACTGACATGTTGAGGTCGCTCAGGTCAAATTGGACGGAGGTCCCCTATTTTCTTGGGAACCAGGAAGAAGTGAGAATAATACCTAGTCTCTCTGGTTCCCTTGACGGACTCTAGCCCCTTGTTCAGGAGGCGTGAGTATTTCTTGCCAAACTATGGCGCGTGCTGACCCGAATACGGAGAGCAGGAGGCCTCGAGGGTGGCTTTCATGAACTCTAAAAGTGGCGATGCTGACCAACTGAAGAACCCACCTGTCGGTGTTGATTGCCTGCCATCCGGCAGGAAGTTGTAATCGACGACCACCATCACCTCTGGGTTCTGCGAAACCAAACCCCTCTGTTGTGCGGCGGGCGAGGTTGTTGCCTCTGTGTCCGCCCACAAGCGGCCTTAGTACCTCTGAAAGGACCCAGGCCTAGGCAGATACATTGCCTGGACCGACCTCACTGCCTTTCCAGCCTCTTGCAGTTTGGTAATAATTTTTTCTGCGGGATTACCAAACAACACATCTCCCTCAAAAGGCGTCATAATGTTCTTCTGGGCGTCCGGGGTGAGCTGAGACACGGAGCCAGGGTGTCTCCGGAGACACCACAAGCTGCTGCTCTGGCCGATGAGTCCAGCCGGAATCATCTGAGCTCTAAGCACTTAGGTCCCCACGTCTGAACCCGTACGGAGGAGTTGGAGCATCTCCTCCTTCTGACCACCTTCAGGAAGCTTCTCAGCTGCCTCCAGACCCTGCTCCCACAGTGCGTTCTGGAACCGAATCATGTGGGTAAGATGATTCAGGGATCTGATGGCGCAGGTCGCCGAAGCGTACGTGCACCTGCCCAGGGAATCCAACTGCTTGGATTCTGGATCCGGTGGTAGGGTGCTCAAATGCTGTGGCCTTTGAGACCGGTCATGTGAGGCTGTTATGACCAGAGAATCGGCCAGAGGTTGGTGCGTCAAATACTGGTCCTCCCTAGGGGCCTTGTAGGTCAGCTTCTTGGCACCGCCCGATAACGGATGCTTCCACGACCTTGGTGGCAGATCCCACAAAAGTGTCCACCAAGGGTGGCACCACCACAGGCTTGGGGTCCTTCTGCCAAAGATATTTAGCCAGGCGCAATCTCTCGGGGTCTAATTCCTCAGATTCCCACCCCATGTTCTCCTGGATATGGCGCATGATATCCATGAACGAGGGGTCATCCGGAGGAGAATGTGGGGTCTCACGTGGGTCCGGAGAAGGGACTGAGATTGGAGATGGAGATCTGGAAGTGGAATACACTGATCCCTCATCCTCCATCGACGGCGACGTCGGCGTCTCCTGGATCTCTTTGGGCTGGGTGATCCGGAAGACAAGGATCTAGGGAGGTCTCCTCTTTGTACTTTGAGCCCTGGGAGGATCTGGACTCCCTAGGACAGTAGGCGGCCAGCCCGACCCGCGGGGCGAAGGGGGCGGAGCCGAAGGAGGAGGAGGAAGAGCGGTGGGCGCCACATCCTTCTTGATGGTGTCCCACCAGTAATAAAGAGATCCTTACATCCACAATAGATAATCCGAGCCTTGACTCCGGCGTCGAGGGCCGGACGTCGGGTCCCAGCGGCGGCTCCACAGGACCTCGAGGCGGCGAGGGAGCCCTGGGAGACTCTGTGAGGCCGGGCCGCCCGTCTGGTCTTGAACTGCGTCAGTCTTCCTCCGTGGGGACTCCTGCCCGGCGATGGTGGAGACACAGGAGCCCTCTTCTCAGGCACCCATGGATGTCGGTCCCCTGCCGGCGTCCGATGGGTGGATTGACCCGGCGGTCTGACAGCTGGCGGCGGCTCCGAAGCGGTGACGAGCGGCTGGCGAGAGTCGAACCTGCGTCGGGTCTTCAGAGGGTAAGCTCCAGGGTCTTCCTCCAGCGGCACTGAAGAGGACGGACGTCGAGGGCACTGACGCGGGAGCCCGACTTAATGGCAATGGCGATGGCGCTCCCGGACTTCGCCCGGCCTTGCAAGGGTGGGAGGATGGCGTGACCTGGCGGAAGGGGCCTGGAAGATCTCGAAACAACCACCGCAGCCGGGGGGGGGGAAATCGGTCCGACTTAGAACCAGAGCTGCGGGACTCGGAGGCCCGAGTCGGGGACCTGGAAGGGTCCTTCTCCCGTCACTTCTTTTCGGCGTTCTTGTGTGAGATTCCCCTTTAGAGGACATGGCTCTAATTTTTCTTCAGGAGGAGCGCCTGCAGAGCCTTCTGTCGCCGGATCTGGTGCGACTGTTAAATCCCTGGCAGAGGAGCAGGCCTGGGTGTGTGCTCTGGGCCCAGGCACGAACACAAGCCGTATGAGGGTCCTTAAAGGGAATTTGTTTCCCACAAGCACACTTCGACATATGCCCGGAGGTCGGTGAGGACATCAGAGAAGCAAAATCTTCGGAATGAAGCAGTTTCCCATAGGAAGTTCAAAGACCACGCGTAGCATGGAGCTGAGCCGAAGGGTCGAGGCATACAAGTTCGATGGCGGGGAAGAACTGGGGATTCTGTGGGACCGCCCCCTTATGTACCACGCCTGACGTCGGAAGCGGGACCAGCGTCGCGGGCGGTCCCCGCTGAAGATAGCTAGCTAGAAATTTTCCGTGGGGTCCTGGCGCCTGCCGGCTTCAGTCCTAATGGTGTAACCTGCTGCAAGAGCTGTATCTTGAAGTAAGATCCACCACTGCCAGTCTCGGATGACTGAGTTCGTGATCCTGACCAGATGCTGCAAGTGGTCTTGCCTTTGGTCCCATTGTACCTTGAGCGTCCACTGGGTTACCCGCATGTGGAGCCTTGCGAAAGGGACAGTAGGAATGGCTGCAGCCATGTGTCCGAGCAAGCGAAGGACCGACCTGGCAGGTACGATCTTGTTCGACGACAAATCCCTTATGAGGGATCTGATGCGCTCCGCTCCGTCATCCGGAAGAAAAGCTCTTCCCTGAACAGTGTCCAGGACTGCGCCTATAAACTTCAGTTTCTGCGACAGTACCAGTAGAGACTTCTCGTAATTTATGAGAATGCCCAGAGACTGGAACAAGTCCTGGGTGCTCTGAATCGCGAGTAACAACGCCTCTCTGGAGGCGGCTATGAGAAGCCAGTCGTCCGAGTGCGGGAACACATAGTGGCCCTGTCTCCTCAGAGATGCTGCCACGACTGCCATGCACTTGGTAAAGACCCTTGGTGCGGATGACAGACCGAGCGGAAGAGCTCGGAACTGAAAGTGGTGGTCGAGAAACTCGAGCGCGAGGAACCTCTGGTGCGCATGAGCTATGGGGATATGCAGGTATCGTCCTGCATGTCTAGAGACAGCTAAAAAGGCATCTTGTTTCAGCATGGGAATAAGGCCGGAAGAGTCACCATCGCGGAATCTTTTGTGGCGACCAACACATTGGGTCGCTGAGTTCCAGAATCGGACGGAGGTCCCCTGATTTCTTGGGAACCAGGAAGAAGTGGGAATAATATCCTCATCTCTCTGGTTCTCCGGGCGTACTCTATCACTCCTTTTCTTAGGGCCGAGTACCTCTTGCCAGATCAAATTTTGTGCTGACCCGGATACGGGAGAGCAAGGAGGTCGAGGGTGGCTTTTCTGCGAATTCTATAAAGTGGCCTAGACTGACCAACTGCAGAACCCACCTGTCGGTGGTAATGGCCTGCCATCCCGGCAGGAAGTTCGCAATGCAACCCCGACCATGATTTCCTGTTGATCCTGAGGGCAGGGGCCGGAAGGAGTCAGGCTGTGGCGGCAGATGGGCCCGCTGGCTGGGTCAGCCCTGAGGAGCGCTGACCTTGGCTAGCGGGCTGTTTTCCTGGGTTCTCACAGGCAGGATCCCCTGGCGTGTAGCGGGCGGGCTGCTGCCTCTGTGTCCGCCCACAGCGGCTTTGGTTCCTCTGAAAAGAACCAAGCTTGGTCGATACATGGCTTGAACCGACCTTACACGCCTCTCGGCCTCTTGAAGTTTGGTAATGATCTTCTCGGAAGGATTACCAAATAAAACTTCTCCCTCGAACGGAGCGTCCATAATGTTTTTCTGGACATCCGGGGTAAAGCCGGAGACACGTAACCAGGAGTGTCTCCGGAGGCATACGCCAGAAGCTGCTGCTCGGGCCGATGAGTCCGCGGAGTCGTACACGGCTCGAAGCACTTGGGTCCCCAGGTCTGAACCCGTACGGAGGAGCTGGAGCATCTCCTCCTTCTGCTCACCTTCGGGCAGCTTTTCAGCTGCCTCCAGACCCTGTTCCCACAAAGCGTTCTGGAATTGAACCATGTGGGTCAGGTAGTTCAAGGATCTGGCGCAGGTAGCGGCGAGGCGTCGTCGCCTGCCCAGTCGTCCAACTGTTTGGACTCTGGGTCCGGTGGCAGGGTGCTCAAATGTTGCGGCCTCTGTGACCGGTCATGTGAGGCTGTGATGACCAGAGAGTCGGCCTGAGGCTGCTGTGTCAGGTACTGAGTGAGTCCTTAGGAGCCTTGTACAGACGATCAGCTTTCTTGCACCGCGGGAGGCGAATGTGGGCCTTCCACACTGCCTTGTGGCGTCCACAAAGTGTCCACCAAGGGTGGTACCACCACAGGCTTGGGGTCCTTCTGCCGAAGATATTTGGCAAGGCGTAACCTTTCGGGGTCTAGTTCTTCTGCATCCCATCCCATGTTCTCCTGGATATGTCGCATAATATCCATGAACGAGGGGTCATCTGGAGGAGATCTCAGTGTCTCGCGTGGGTCCGGAGAAGGGATGGAGAGAGGAGATGGGGATCTAGAGGAAGATTAGACTGATCCCGTGTCCTCCGTCGACGGCGAACGTCGGTGTCTCCTGGATCTCTTGGGGCTGGGTGATCCAGAAGAGGATTTGGACGGAGGTCTCCGTTTTTCTGATCTTCCCCTTGGAGAGGATCCAGGCTCCCGGGGAGTGGCGGCCTGCCGACCCAGAAGGGGGCAGTACGGAGGAGGAGGGGGAGGAGGAGGGCGGTGGGGCCATGTCCTTTTAATGGTGTCCCACCAGTAAGTGAAGATCCTTCACTTCCGCTATAGAAAGTCGACAACAGCCCAGGCGCGGTGGGGCAGTCTTCGAGGTCAGCGTCGGCTCCACAGGGGCCTCGGGTAAGGGCGAGGGGGCCCTGGGAGTTTCGGCGAGGCCGGGGTCGCCCGTCTGGTCCTCGGGCTGCGTTAAGTCCTCCTCAGTCAACGTCTCCTGACCGACGTCGGTCGGAGGTGTGGGAGCCTTCTTCTCAAGCGGAACGGACGCCGGTCCCCCAACCGGTGTCCGCTGGGATGGTTTGGCCGATGACGGCCGTCCGGCCGACGACGGCTCCAGGGAGGAATGACGTACGGCCGACGACGGTCGGGCCGGCATCGGGTCCACAGGTCTCTTCAACGGTGTTAGCTCCAAAGTTTTGCGAGGAGGCACAGAAGACGACTGGACATCGGGAGCCAAAGAGCGGGAACCTGACTTATGATGATGGTGATGGTGGTGGCGCTCCCCGGACTTCGCCAAGGCCTTGGAAGAGGAGGACGACGACGGCCTGGCGGACTTGGCCTGAGAAGAAGGAGGCTTTCTTACCGCAGCTGGGGGAGGCTGAGAGCTGGCCCTGGAAGGAGAGCAGTCGGACCGAGAACCGGAGCTGCGGGACTCCGAAGCCCTGGACGGGGACCTGGAAGGGGCCTTCTCCCTTCTTTTCTCCGCGTGCTTGTGGGATTTGGACGAGGATTCCCCCTTGGAGGACATGGTCTTCAGTTTTTCCTCCAACAAAAAAGCCTGGAGGACCTTCTGACGTTGGATCCTTGTTCGGCTGTTAAAGCCCTGGCAGAACGAACAGGCCTGGGTATCGTGGTCTGGGCCCAGGCACCTAACACAGGCCGTGTGGGGGTCCTTGAAGGGGATCTGTTTCCCGCAAGCACACTTGGAGGGATGACCAGAGGTCGGAGAGGACATCAGCCACAATCTTGCTTGAAGAAAAAAGAATTTCCTGGAGGAAAGCTCTGAACCACGCGTCGCGCGCTAGACTGGAACCAAAGGGTCGAGACATGCAAGTCGACGGCGGGAAAGAACTGGGGAATCTGGCAGGACCGCCCCCTTTTGTACCACGCCTGACGTTGGAGGCGGGGCCGACGTCAGGGGCGGTCCCCGCTGAAGATAGCTAGCTAGAATTTTTCCGTGGGGTCCTGACACCTGCCGGCTTCAGTTCTAATGGTGTAACCTGCTGCAAGAGCTGTGTCTCGAAGTAAGATCATCTGCTAGTATGTTGTCCTTCACTGGAAGGTGAACTGCTACCAAGGAAGTCTGAAGAGAATAGGCCAGAGACCACAGCTTCATGGCTTCTGTGCACAAGGCCGAGGATACCGAGTGCCTCCCTGCTTGATGTACCACATTGTGGTGGTGGTGCCCGTTCGGACTTGGACCACCTTGCCCTTGACTGAATCAGAGAAGCTCTGCAGGGCTAAGAAAACTGACCAGAGTTCCAGGAGACTGATATGAAGGAGAGACTCCTGTGGAGACCAGAGCCCTTGAGCTGTCAGGGCTCCCAGGTGGGCTCCCCACCCTAGGAGAGAAGCATCCATAGTTAAAACTACTGATGGGACCTGAGGGAGAAATGGAACCCCTTGTCTGAGGTTGTCCTGGTCCAGACACCACTGGAGAGCTTGGACCAGAGTCTGAGTCACTGGAATCAGTTTGGTAAGTGAATCCTCCTTTTGAGACCAAAAAAGACCTCAGATGAAACAATGTCCCTCATCTGGAACCTTGTTCCCTGCAACACCGCCATGGAAGCTGCCATTGGCCCAGGAGCTGGAGGAACTGTCTTGCTGGGCGGGAGACCTGAGGTAGAAAGGAGGAAGAGAGATCCACTAGGGCCTTTACCCTTGCCAGGGGAAGGAAGGCTTTTGCTTCTACAGTGTCCGACTCTATGCCTATAGAGGTGAGAAGCTGAACTGGTTCGAGTATAGACTTTCGGAAGATTGAGAACAAAACCCAAGGAGCTGAGTAGGTCCTGGGTAGTTTGAAGAGCTGACTTGACCTGTAAATGAGACTGACCCAGTAACAGCCAGTTGTCCAGATACAGAAAGATGGTGATACCCTGTCTTCTGAAGTAAGCCACCACTACTGCAAGGCACTTTGTGAACACCCTTGCAGCTGATGTCAGACCGAATGGTATGGCTCTGAATTGGTAATAGCCTGAAGGCAACTCGGACCTGAAGTATTTTCTGTGCAAGCACCAGATAGGAATATGGAAGTAGGCATCCTTGAGGTCCAGAGATGCTAGCCAATCCCCTGGCCTCAGAGAGGGAAGGATTATTCCCAGAGTTACCATTTTGAATTTAGGCTTTGAAATGTGTTTGTTCAGATACCTTAGGTCTAGGATGGGTCGCCACTCCCCCGTTTTCTTTGGGGTAAGGAGATACCTGGAATACAGTCCTTTTCCCTTGTGCTGAGTAGGAACCTTCTCTATAGCTCTGAGAGCTAGAAGAGAGGAAACCTCTGCCTCTAGGGCAAGGGTTTCTGAGACTGATTCAGGTGGAAAAGACTTGGCCATTCTTTCTGGAAATTTTTTGAAGTTGAGGGCCAGTCCCTGGCTTACTACTTCCAGGACCAACTTGTCTGAGGGAACAGACTTCCAGGCCTGGTAGTAGTAAGCCAGCCTGCCCCCTACTGGAAATGGGGAGTCGACCCGGGCTGACACATCAGGGTGTCTGCTTGGCAGAAGCCTTAGACTGAGAGGAGGAGGGAGCAGCCTTGCTCATCACCATCCTACCCCTCCCTCTGAAGAACCCTGTCTGTGTGAAGGGAGAGGAGGCCTGGTCTTGGTAAAAAAGGCCTTTGAAAGGGCCTGCCCCTAGACTGCTGCTTGTGCAGAGTGGCCTGCCTTTCCTTGGCCTGTGCACTCCTGTACGTGGTCCTATATTCATCCATTTTCTTCATGCAAGCCTCTGTCTGCTCCCCAGAGATTTACCTACTACAGGAAAATCCATAGCCTTAGTCTGGGTATCCTGTGAAAGGCTAGTACATCTGAGCCAAGAATGTCTTCTGAGAGACACAGATGTAGCCATGACTCTAGATGCCACATCAGTGGAGTCCATAGCAGCATGAAATTGCATTTTGGATGCCTCAATTCCATCAGCAGCCACCACCTCCAGCTCCTTGGCTAGCTGGGGAGAGGCCTGTTCAGCCAGTTCCAGAACCATGTCCCACCTGGATTTCTGGTACCTGGCTGTGTAGGCCATATAAGTAGCCTGCCTGAGTCCCAAAGTGGATGCCAAATACTGTTTTTTGGGCACGGCATCCACTTTCCTAGAGCCCTTATCCGGGGGGGGGGGATGAAGCCAAAGGAATGTTAGCCCTGTCACAGGCTGCAGTCTGCACTACCCCAACATGGCTGCAATGACTATAAAGGAACTCCACAGCTGAGCCTAACGACTACCTCCTGTCCACTCTCTTATCCACAGGAGATACTGAATTAGGGGTTTGTAAAATTTTGTGTGTCTGTTTCCTCAAAGATTTATGAAGAGGGATAGACAGCTTTTTGGACTCTGGGATGTCCATCATTTCCACAAAATCAGGCTCTTCATCCTCCTCTGCTGCTTCAACCAAGGGAAGCTGCAGGGGTTGTGCCACCTTTTTGTAGAACAAAAAGTGTGAAGGGGAATTGAAGAGCCTGGCAGAAGAGACACTTGAGGACCTGTCTGGGGAGATGTCCGGTTCAATGGGCACATCCAGACCCCCCACCCATCATCATCATCACCGGGAGAGTCTTTAGTCTCCCTCCCACTCCTCATAATAAGCATCTGGGTCATAATCCGGAGAAGACGGATCCGACCGAACCGGCGGTATCCGTTCAGACAACCAGTCTAAGCGATTGGACAATACTAATCGCTTTGGCTATTTCATCCGCGGTTGGAAAGTGGGACACAGGATCCGAACTGGCAGATTTGCGCTTTTTCTTTGACGGACCCGACCCCTCCGGGGCAGCTCGTTTGCCTGAGGAGGTATCGCCTAAGTCTGTAGGCACCTCCTCAGGTTTGGCTGCAACCGAACTGGGCTGGCCATCCGGATCTACGGACTTCTCGGCCTCCCTTTCCTTCAGCCTACTCAGTTTTATCTAGAGTGGTTTTAGCAAAGTTCTTACAGATTTGGCAGTCTAACTTGAGGTGGTCAAACCCCAGATAAACACAGATGAGGTGGGGGTCGGCCTTAAAAAAGGCCTCCCCACACTCAGTACAGTGTTGAAATCCAGTGGGACCGGTTTTCTTCTTAGGTTTCTCAGACATGGCCAACCTAATTACCCTACAGAAGCTTTCAAGCCAGGTAATAAAGCAACCAATTGCTTATAAACTGTGTCACGGGCTTTTTAAAAGAACCAGCAAAAGTCCGGTTCCTCTGAAACTGATCGGTACCGGAACACCACACTAACCCCAGAAAGAGAAAAATTTTTACAAAGTGTGTTCCAAACTGGACCGACTGGAAAGAAACCAAAGAAAGACAATTTCCACTCTTTTTAGCAAAATGAAACAGTCACTACCCATCTTCATACTACCTGTACCGTAGACAGAGGCTGGAAGTACGAAAATAACAAAATATGAGGTTTAAACTGAACGCTTTATTTTTTCTTTTACCGAACCGAACAGAAGAAATCTCCGGAGCGACTTCACTGTTAGGTGGCGTAAAGAATCTGACGATTACACTGGGAAGTACCACAGACAGAGGTTTGAAAACAGAGCTCCAGCTCAATGTTCTATGCTTCCGCATAGAGTTAACTCTTTCCTCTCTGGGGCACTTCAAGTGGGCTAACTGCATTATGTCTGAATACAGCAAGACTTCATGTTGTTTGAATGGTAGAGACAAATTTTTTCAGTAAAAGCATTAAAAAAACGCAATCAAAACGGCAGTAACTCAGCAGAAGGCATCCGTGCAGCTGATGTGCTGTTGACGGCGGAAAAAACAAACAAACCCTGGAGACACTGGGGAACCGCCCCTTTATTGTGTACTTGACGTCAGGGGCGGGCTAACATCAAGGGCAGTCCCCCACTGTATACTGCTAGCTAGAAGTTTTCTGTGGGGTCCTGGAGCCTGCTGGCTTCAGTCCTACCGGTGTTACCTGATGCAAGAGCTCACTCTCTAAGTAAAATCACAGTTTATATCAGTTCCTGGTTTGAGTTTCTGCTATTTAAACTGGATTAAAAAAAATAAATAAATAATATTTGTTAATTCAGTTTACCATTTTTTTAATAGTTGTACTTCTTCAGTACAACCTAAAATGTTATTGAAGTCTGTTCCTGTCAGAATGGCATGACGGGCCAAAAAAGAGCAAGCCCCAGAGAATTTTAACACTGTAAATCTAGTGTTCACAGGATTTACAATGTTTACATTCTGTGGGGCACATTCTTTTATTGGCCTGTCATGCCATACTGACAGGAAAAGACTTGCTCTGTTACCAAGTAACTGCAGGTAAGCATCTCTACTGAGAGCAAACCGAGGCTCAGGCTGGGAGAAGCGAAGCCCTGGAGGAGGCTGTCCTCCACTGACCACCATGTCAGTAACTGAAACGGGTTTTGTCACCCATCAGAGCCAGCATACGATGCATGGAGTGGGCTTAAACAGACTGGCACTCCACAATGTAACATGCTATCTGAAGGATCACCTGCAGTCTGCTCTCTGGAAGGAAGGCTGGACCTTGGTCATATTCAGTGGAGCTCCTGCGAACAGCAGCAGCTGTGAGGGTTAGTGCAGAGGCTTCTGTTGCGTGGTCACACTCCACACTGCTCTCTAACGTCAGATTTATTTCTCCACCTGAGGAAGAAGCTGCCCCAAAGAGCTCTCCAACATTAGCAAATTCTTTGACAATTGTCTGTTTTTTCAAAATACCAGCATGGGAACAACACCTCTAGGACAGTGACGCAACCTTTGAGCAGAGCTAACCCGCACTACTAAGACCCCCAAAATACTGAGGGCACTCAGCGCATAAACTGTCACACTAGTGTGTGATTGGAGAACCCCCTTTGTTGTTCTCTGTCGGCTTTCTGTCTTTTAAAGGCAAACTGCTGCAGTTTACATTCGCTACAGCCACTGTTGTCAGGGGAGCCCTGACATCACTTCTGGTAACGTCTTGCTCCCCAGCATCAAAGCCCATAAAGCTAGTTGCAGCTGCTTCATCATAGAGATGAAGGAGGGGTCATCAGGAGGGGACCTCGGGGTGTATCTGGTGGAGTCCTCTCCCCAGAGGAAACAGCAAAGGAAGATCCAGATGGGCTCCTATTCCCATCTTCCTCCTCCTGTGGGATGAGGTCAGGGACATACTCCTGATCCTCATCGATGGGCTCAGAGAGGTGGAGGGAAGGCAAAGATGACACTGATGCCCTGGAATGGGTAGGGCACGACGACGTGGTAGGTGTCGGCGCGGGGGCTGCTCTAGTAGGCCCCCGGCATCGTCAGGCCTGGAAGAAAAAGAAGGCGCTGAATAACCTCCATAAAGCAGGAAAACAGTCTGGACATCGATGAGTGCTGGGAGTCAATGGGGGAGGCTGGGTTCCCCACATCGACGGAACAGTCTGAGAAGTCAATGGGGGAGGTGGGAGCCCCAATGTCAACTGGCCAGCACAGGCCCAGCAGAACCTGCTGCCTGGGGCCCCTAGAGAACAGGGGTCTAATGACACAGGTTGCTGTGTCAGTGGGGGAATTAGAAGGCCCAACGTTAATGATCCATTGCTGGCCATGGAAGGCCCAGCGGTAATTACTGCCAGTGCCTACCCTTGTGGAACTGATGGTGTGGGCAGCAGGGGAGGTCACTGATTCGGATGCTGCTGCACTGGCCAGTGCCCCAAGTGGCAACAGACAGCGTACCGGGAAGGATTCTTCCTTGCTCCTTTCCATATCCCAGTGCTTGTGCTTTTCAGCAGATTTGTCCTGGGCCTTTGAGGAATGGAAGATCATGGACAGAGCCGATGACGCAGAGGAGCTTCTCACCTGGAGCTCCCTCTCCATTCTGGCCACCTTCTGTCCCAGGAAAAATGATTCTAGGGCTTTCCAACAGAGCCGCCGGGTAGCCTGGTTGAAGACGCAGATCTTGCAGGCCTTAACATCGTGGGCCTCGCTGAGACAGACACAGGTGTTGCGATAGTTCTGGTCATAGAAGATCTTATTGCACCCACAGTATCTGGGAGTTTCTCAGGGTTGGTCTGCATAACCGATGATGAAAATCACTTTAAAAAATAAAATGAGTCAACTAAGGTGAGAAAAATAAAGTGAGAAACTGGTAGGAGTTGGTGGTCAAGTGAAGTAGCAGTGTCTCCTTGGAGTCCGACCTGTAATGGTCGACTGCAGAAAAAGAACTGAGGAGTGTGCAGGTCCACCCATGTTTACGTGCTGGAGGATGTAGTTGTCATCATGGGTGGCCCCTGATATACTGCTAGCTAAAATGTTTGTGTAATCCTAGTGCTTGGCGACTATAGTTCCATATTTGTGGTCTTATGCAAAAGATATCCATGAAGGTGGTCACATAATTCTGGAATGTGGTGAAGACAGCATTTTTAGAATGTGATGGCAAAGCACAATTTTGGAATGTACCGGTGACAATTTCAGAATTTGGCTGGGACATGCAATTTCAGAATGTGTCAGGGTTGCACAATTTCAAAAAAATGTGACAATTCTGGAACATGGCAGGGATGTGCACTTTTAGAATGCGACGGGGAATTGCACAATGTCAGGATGTGGTTGGGATGAGATATGCCTTTTTGAAATGTGGCGAGGTGTGTACAATTCTGGAATGTGGCAGGAACAAGCAAATGTAGAGTAAGATGCATGTCCTGTCACCAGGGCTCCAGATAAGGTGTGTACTGGCCTATTTTACTCACCTCATTTTAGGAAATACTCTTCAGAAATTATTTTTAACAAGTTCCAGTACTCACCCAACATTTGTAAATACTCCACATGCCAAAGAATAGTGCTTCATAACATAGTTGGTGATTCAAATGGAATAGTTTTTTGCTAGATTTACTCACTTGTATGCATCCCACTTTTATTTCACTCACTATGTTTTAAAAATGGTGAGTAAATTCCTATCTGCCAACATTATTTGGAGCACTGTTAGCACCTGAAATTATGTAGAAAAAATTTTTTTTTAATAAATGTACTCCTCAGTCCACTCTAGCAAGACATTTGTACACATCTGAATTGTGTTTCTTACCTCACTTTCAAAATGAGGAGTACAGGTACTCACTCCAAAAAAATCTCTCGAGCCCTGCCTGTCACATTCCAAAAGTGAGCCTCCCCACTATATTCCAAAACTGTCAGTCTCCGCCAAACTCCTAGATGTGTATTCCTGTCACATTCACAGACTGGCTGTCCCCAACACATTCTGAGATCCCCTGCCACACTGCATCCAAGCCAACGTTCTTAAACTGTGCACCAGACTAACGTGCCATAGCTTTGTCCAGCACTGCATTCCAAAACAACCTAATGCTTCATTGTAAAGTACAGCACTATACATCTGAACATTCTGGAAATGAACACCCTACACCCAACCCTGTCAGCCCCCCACCCCATGCTTACAAAGTACAGTTACACAAGGACTTACCGTAATAGCAGATCTTCGAGAGAGGTTCCTGAAGTAGGTCATAACATGTTGGATGGTGTCCCCTGGCATCAGGACCGCACAGCAAACTTTTCCAACAATGTCTGGCGGGGGACCACCCACCCGTCACGTGACGGATATCAGCATGACCCTATATGGTGGGCGGTCCTTGCGTCTGCCTTCTAGTTCTCCCATCGGAGATCCAAAGAGGGTGAGACAGCAGAAAAGGTTGAAAATCCTGAAGCCCAGTTCCGAATGATCTGAAAGATATGCAGAAATTGGGCGAAAGAGGAAAGGAAAAGTGACCCACTGCAAAAACCTCTCTCGAAGATCTACTGTTACAGTAAGTTCTTACGTAACTGTACTATCTTACTTCGAGAGGGTTCCTGCAGTAGGGTCATAACATGTAGGACTAAATCCCAAGCAGTCACTCAGAGAGACAGTGCGTCATAGGAAGAAGAGCAACAGAGAAAACAGAACAGGACCTGCCCAAGGCAACATGCCCTGCAGAAACAAACCTGGACCTACGCCTAGAGGCAATGTCCAGACTGTATTGCTTTGTGAAGGTATGGACCAAACTCCAGGTTGCTGCTGCACAAACATTCCTCAGGAATGCTGTAGAGGTAGCCATGCCTCTAGCAGAGTGACCTCTCTCCCGGAAGAGGTCTGTCATACTAATAACAGAAGTGGATGCAGTTGGCAAGCCATGTAAATAGGGAATGCTTACAGACTGCCAACCCCAAGGATTTGGGGGTGAAGGGAGACAAAAAGCTGATCAGGCGTTCTGGATTCTTTGGTTCAATGGATGCAACACCTCAAGATTCTATAAACATTCAAAGGGTGAAGGAGACCCCCGGCCCCATTCGAGTGAACAGGATAATAAAACAGGGAGTTCAACCGTCTGGTTTAACGTGAACTCAAACCACCTTGGGAAGAAACTTAGGATTTGTACGCAGGACCGCCCATTCCTTGTGAAAAATCAAATAAGGCTCCTTATACAACAGGGCCTGAAGCTTGGATATTCTATGAGCAGAAGCAATAACAACCAAAAATAGCGCCTTCTACAAAAGGTAGCTCATGTCACAGCTCATCGCTGATTCAAAGGGAGGAAGTGTAAGCTTCTCTAACACCAAATTCAAATCCCAAGGTGGGGTGGGGGTTACAGATTTGGGGGTAAGATGGAGGATCCCTTTCAAAAAGGGATTACGGAGCTCCAACTGTGCTACAGGTTTCCCCACCACCAAGACATGGTAGGCTGAAATGGCAGACAGGTGGACCTTAAGGGATGAATAAGAGACAAGAATCAGACAGGTGCAATAGATACTCCATAATCTGGGGCGCTGGGCAAGTAAAGGGGTCCCATCCTTTAAACACCGCCAAAATGTAAAAACACTTCCATTTCATTGCGTAGGTGGATCTGGTGGAGGGTTTCCTCATCTCCACTGGGACCTGAGCGACCTTCTGGAGAGATCTGGTTATGTCTGAAGGAGACATGGATGAAGATGCAGGATTCTGAGTCCCAAATGGACTAACCTGCCTTGATCCTGAGTCAACAGATCATGCCTGAGAGATAAAGGAACTGGGGGTTCCACTATGAGCCGCTGAATTAGCGGAAAACAGATCTGCCTCGGCCAGATCGGAGCCATCAGGATCATCCATGCTCCCGCTGCCAGGAGTCTGAGAAGTTCTCTCTGCAGAATAGGAAAGGGAGGGATGGCGTACAAAAAAGTACAGTTACGCAAGAACTTACCGTAACAGTAGATCTTCGAGAACAGCTCTTGCAGCAGGTTACACCATTAGGACTGAAGTCGGCAGGCGTCAGGACCCCATGGAATTCTTCTAGTTAGCTATCTTCCGACGTCAGGCGTAGTACATAAGGGGGCAGTCCCGCCAGATTCCCCAGTTCTCCCGCCGGAGACTCCCGGCCGCAGAATGACATCAGAATGGGAGACCGAGGATCCGTTATCCAAAGACCAAGGGAAGCCCCTGCCCAAGGCTCGGTAAGCCATCCTTCTCCAAGGGGGAATGGTGGGCGGGAAGGTACCTGCTGCAAGAGCTGTTCTCGAAGATCTACTGTTACGGTAAGTTCTTACGTAACTGTACTATCTTACTTTGAGAAACAGCTCTTGCAGCAGGTTACACCATTAGGACTGATTTCCAAGCAAATAGCGTCTGTAAGCATTCTGGGAGGAGGAAATAGGAAAGATCTTGACAAGTCCTGACTCTAGGACAGGAGACCCTGTAGCATGGCCAGGCCGAAACCGGCCCTCCGCCGTGATGCAATATCCAGGCTATAGTGCCTAATGAATGTGTGCACAGAGCTCCAAGTAGCTGCGGCACAAATGGCAGAGGTGGAGACGTTACGAAGTGCTGCAAACGAGGTAGCCACCCCCCTTGTCGAATGGCCCCGGACTGTAACCGGGAAGGGCTTCTGTTTGTTGTCGTAGCAGAATGAAACACACTGGACAAGCCAGCGAGAAAGAGACTGCTTTGAGACAGGTTGGCCCAGCATCCTCTCAGCGAAGGAAACGAATAGTTGCTCCGACTTGCGAAGCTGTTTAGTTCTGTTCAGGTAATACCTTAAACAGCGGTGAACATCCAGGGTGTGAAGCAATGCCTCTCCTCTATTGGAGTATTTTGGAAAATATACAGGTAAATAGATGTCCTGGTTGAGAGTGAGGGCAGAGACCACCTTAGGCAAAAACTTAGGATTCGTCCTCAGATACTCTGTCCTGGTGGAAAATTAAATAAGGCTCCTTACACATGAGAGCGTGGAGCTCGGAAACTCTCCTTGCTGACGTGACAGCAACCAAAAATAACGTTTTCCACGACAAAAAACGCAGCTCGCAATCTGCGGCAGGTTCAAAGGGGAAGCGTGAGTTGTTCCAGGACAAAGAGTAAGTCCCATGGAGGAACTGGATCCTTAATGGGTGGCCTAAGGTGTAACACCCCTCTCAGGAAATCTCTAGAGGCATCAAGCTGTGCCACTGTGCGCTGTCCCAACGGGAAGTGGTAAGCAGAAATCGCGCAGAGGTGCACCTTAATAGAGGAGTAAGCGAGACCCGAATGGAATAGGGAAAGCAGGTATTCCAGCACCACTTTCACCGGGCATCCTAGAGGGGAAAGGCCGCGTGCCTGCGACCACAAGCAAAAGCGGTGCCATTTCATGGCGTACGTCGCATGCGTTGCTGGCTTTCTGGCCGCGGAAAGAACTTCCGCCACCTCTTGCGAGACCCCATGTCGCAAAATGGCTATGTCTCTAGGAGCCATGCATGCAGGTTCAGTGAGCGTAAGTCCGAGTGGACTAGAGAACCTTCCTCCTGAGACAAGAGATGGGAGCTGAAAGGCAATGGAACTGGAGGTTCCCGGGACAGCTGCGTTAGCAAGGGGAACCAGATCTGTCTGGGCCAGAATGGGGCTACCAGGATCATTGTTGCATGCTCCCTGCGCAGTTTGAGAAGAACTCTCTGGATCAATGGGAAGGGAGGGAAAGCGTAGAGGAATCTGTCTGCCCAGGAGAGGGACAACGCGTCTCACCAGAAAACACCAGGCCCTGGATCTAGCAAGCAAAAATTGGGCAGTTTTGCGTTGGATGGGGAAGCGAACAAGTCCTGTTCTGGAGTGCCCCATCGAAGAAACAGATCCTCTGCTACCCTTGAAGTTCCACTCGTGGACCTTGACGCTGGGAGCGACTCAGGCAGTCTGCGATTGTATGTCCACTCCGGGGCGTGAACTGCAATCAGGCTGCGCCGTGTCGGATTACCCAATCCCACACTCTCATCGCTTCCCTGCAAGGGGCAAGAGTGTGCGCCCTATTTGTTGAGGTAATACATCACCGCCTATTGTCTGTTTGGAGCAAGAGAGTATTCGGCGGATCTCTTGACTGAAAGGCCTGCAGGGCGTAAAGGACCGCCCTAATCTCCAGAATGTTGATGTGGAGATGAGCTTCTTGAGGGGTCCACGTTCCCTGGGACCTCACCCCGTTCAGGTGTGCTCCCCACCCCAGCCCTGAGGAGTCTGTGGAAAGAATTGCCTCCGGGGACGGTGCTGCAAACGGAACACCCGCAGAGAGTGTGCCTGGGTCTAGCCACCACTGCCAGTCTCGAATCACGGCATTCGTGATTCTGACCGGTTGCTGCATGTGGTCTTGCCTTTGGTCCCACTGCACCTGGAGCATCCACTGAGTTACCCGCATGTGGAGCCTTGCCAATGGGACGGTTGGAATGGCCGCAGCCATGTGTCCGAGCAAACGAAGGACCAGCCTGGCAGGGGCAGTCTTCTTCGCCGAGAGGTCCCTGATGCGTTCCGCTCTTTCGTTGGGAAGAAATACTTTCCCTTGGACGGTGTCCAGAACTGCGCCTATGAACTGCAGCTTCTGTGATAGTACGAGGAGAGACTTCTCGTAATTGATTAGGATGCCCAGAGACTGGAACAGGTCCTGGGTGCTCTGGATAGCCAGCAACAACACCTCTCTGGAGGCACCCATGAGAAGCCAATCGTCCAAGTACGGGAACACATAGTGGCCCTGTCTCCTTAAAGACACTGCCACGACTGCCATGCACTTGGTAAAGACCAGGGGCGATGACAGTCCGAACGGAAGAGCTTGGAACTGAAAATGGTGGCGAGAACCTCGAAGCGCAGGAACCTCCTGTGCGCTTGAGCCACAGGGATATGCAGGTATGCGTCCTGCATGTCTAGGGACGCTAAGAAGGCGTCCTGCTTTAGCATGGGAATGAGACCCTGAAGGGTCACCATGCGAAAACGCTTGTAGGCGACCGATGTATTTAGGTCGCTGAGGTCCAAGATTGGACGGAGGTCCCCTGTTTTCTTGGAACCAGAAAGAAGTGGGAATAGTATCCGGATCCTATCTGGTTCTCTGGAACATACTCACGCTCCCTTCTACAGGAGGCGGGTATTTTGCCTGATAAGCAATTTGTGCTGACCCGAGTAACGGGAGAGCAGAGGAGGCCTCGAGGGTGGCTTGTCTGCGAATTCTATAAAGTGGCCTCTTTCGACCAACTGAAGGACCCACCTGTCGGTGGTTATGGACTGCCACCCTGGCAGGTAGTCCGCAATGCGACCCCTGACCTTGATGTCCCGTTGATCCTGAGGGGCGGGGGCCGGGAAGGAGTCATGCTGTGGCGGCTGAGGGTCCAGCGGGCTGAGCCGGCTTGGCTGGTCGCTGGCTTCGGCCCGGGGACGACTTCCCCTGGGCTCTGCGGGAGGAGCCCCTCTGTTGTGGGCCGGCGAGGGACTGCTGTCTCTGCACCCAGCCTCGAAAACGGCTTTGGTTCCTATGAAAGGAACTAAGCTTGGGTCTGTACATAGCCTGGACAGACCGCACCGCCTTCCCAGCCTCTTGCAGTTTGGTGAGGACCCTCTCTGAGGACTCACCAAAAAGAACTTCTCCATGAAACGAGGCGTCCAGGATGTTCTTCTGGATGTCCGGGGTGAATCCGGAGACACGGAGCCATGAGTGTCTCCGGAGGCATACGCCCGAAGCTGCCGCTCTGGCAGAGGAGTCCACGGAATCGTACACGGCTCGCAGCACCTGGGTTCCCACGTCCGAACCCATACGGAGGAGTTGCAACATCTCCTCCTTCTGCTCACTGTCTGGCAATTTGTCCGTCAGGTCCAATCCCTGCTCCCACAAGGCATTTTGGAACTGTACCATGTGGGTTAAGTAGTTCAGGGATCTGATGGTGCAAGTAGCGGAAGCATACGTGCGCCTGCCCATAGCGTCCAGCTGTTTGGACTCCGGGTCCGGTGGCAGGGTGCTCAAATGTTGCGGTCTCTGGGACCAGTCATGAGAGGTTGTGATGACCAGTCGGCCAGAGGATGTGAAGCCAGATACTGGTCCTCCCTAGGAGCCTTGTACAGGCGGTCAGCTTTCTTCGGCATTGTCGGGAGCAAATGTGGACGCTTCCACGCTGCCTTGGTGATGTCCACGAAAGTGTCTACCAAGGGTGGTACCACCACAGGCTTAGGATCTTTCTGCCGAAGATACCTGGCGAGGTGTAGTCTCTCGGGGTCTAATTCTTCTGCATCCCAGCCCATGTTCTCTTGGATATGCCTCATGATCTGAGAACAATGGGTCATCCGGAGGAGATCTAGGAAGCTCACGTGGGTCCGGAGATGGGGATTATCCCGTGTCCTCCATCGAAGGCGAGCGGCGGCGTCTTCTGGGTCTCTTAGGGCTGGGTGACCCTGAAGAAGATCTGGACGGAGGGCTCCTTTTGTCTGGTCTCCCCCAGGAGGATCCGCCGGCTCTTGGGGGGGAAGGTACTCGGCCTGCCGCCCCGGATGGAGTAGGGGGCTCAGGGGCCGGTGGGATCACAGGTGGAGGAGAAGGAACCACATCCCCTTTTATGGTGTCCCACCAATAGGTGAATAACTCCTTGACCTCAGATATGGAGAGGCCCGATGACAGACCAGGCTCTGATGGCCGGTCGTCGGGTTCCGGCATAGACTCCCCCGGGGCCTCAGGTTCCGGAGAGGGCTCCCTGGAGGGTGCGACGGGACCGGGTTCGCCCGTCTGGTCCTCTGGCTGGGTCAGCTCCTCCTCCGTAATCGTCTCCTGACTGACGTCGGTGGGAGGCGTCGGGGTCCTCTTCTCAATGGGTACGGACGTCGGCCCCCCCGGCCAACGACCAAGACGTAGGCCTGACTGGCGACGGGCATCTGGCGGTCGACGGTTCCTGGGACCTATGGTGTAGGGCCGGCACCGGGTCCGACTGCTTCTTTAAGGAAGTAAGCTCTTTGGTCTTCCTCTGGCGGCGGCGGAGGAGGCAAGAAGGCAGACCTGACGGGTTCAGAACGGCGGGAACCGGACTTATCGTGGCGGTGACGGTTCCCCGACCTAGCCAGGGCCTTAGAAGAGGAAGATGAGGAAGGCCTGGAGGTCTTTGCCTGTGAGACAGAAGAGGAGCCTGAAAGGGTCTTCACAGCTGCGGGGGGAGGCTGAGAACGGGCCCGGGAAGGAGAGCGGTCGGACCGGGAGCTGGAGCTATGGGAGTCAGAGGCCCTAGATGGGGACTTGGATCCAACTCTCTCCCTGTGCTTCTCAGGGTGTCTCCGGGCCTTCTCTGAGGATTCCCCCTTGGAGGCTGCGTCCATGGTCCTGATTTTTTTCTTCGAGCAGGAACGCCTGAAGGGCCTTCTGGCGACGGATCCGGGTCC
The DNA here is from genome assembly GCA_016271365.2 of Neoceratodus forsteri. Lineage (NCBI taxonomy): Eukaryota > Metazoa > Chordata > Ceratodontiformes > Ceratodontidae > Neoceratodus > Neoceratodus forsteri. Next base: position 1,031,539,883 of record CM057455.1, read on the forward strand.
GGCTGTTGAACCCCTGGCAAAAAGAGCAGGACCGGGTGTCGTGGTCTGGGCCCAGGCACCGGATGCAGGCTGAATGCGGATCCTTAAACGGCGTTTGCTTGCCACAGGCGCACTTCGAAGGATGGCCTTCAACGGAGGTTGGAGGGCACATCAGACAGCGAAATAGCCAAAAAAACGAACTTGTTTCCCGAAAGAAGAACTTAACCGAGCGTCACGCGCTAGAAACAAGCTGAAGGTCGAGACATGCAAGTCGGACGGGGAAAGAACTGGGAATCTGGCGGGACCGCCCCTTGTGTACTACGCCTGGCGTGGAGGTGGGACCGGCGTCGGGCGGTCCCATGAAGATAGCTAGCTAGAAGAATTCCGTGGGTCCTGCGCCTGCCAGCTTCAGTCCTAATGGTGTAACCTGCTGCAAGAGCCGTTTCTCGAAGTAAGATCAGTAGATCTTCGAAAGAGGCTCTTGCAGTAGGCAATTACATATAGGACTGACGTCGGCAGGACCCCACAGAAAAATTTCTAGCTAGCAGTCCCTGGCGAGGGACCGCCCCCACGTCAGGTGACCGACGCCCACCTTCCAGTTCTTTCCCGCCACAGGCCAGTAGAGGCTGGACGAGAGAGAAGTGGATATTTCCCTTAATGGAAAAGGAGCTGAAAAAGCTTAGGGGGATGGAGGGCAGGAAGGTATTACCTACTGCAAGAGCCTCTCTCGAAGATCTACTGTTACGGTAACTTCTTACGTAACTGTACTATCTTACTTAGAGAGGGCTCTTGCAATAGGTAATTACATATAGGACTGAGTCCCAAGCAGTCTGGAAAAAGGAGAAGCACCGGGAGGAGGAAATCTACTCAAAGTAGAAGCTCTAGCTGTGCAAGCTTTAAGATAAGAGGCCTTGCAGGACAGCCTGCCCAACGGCAAGAGGCAATATCCAAACTGTAGTGTTTTGTAAAGGTATAGATGGAGATCCAGGTGGCAGCAGCACAGATATCTGCCGCTGACACATTCTTGATACAAACCGCTGAGGCAGAGACTCCTCTGGTGGAGTGGCCTCTTACTTGACCCGGCAGGGTCTTGTTGTATTTGTCATAACAGAAATTGATGCAATGAGCCAACCATTTAGATAGGCATGGCTTAGAAACAGCATTGCCTTTTCTTTTGGGTGCAAAAGAGAAACAATTGATCAGTCCTTCCTGAGATCTTTTGTTCTGTTAGTGTAGTATCTCAGAATCTGGTGAACGTCCATAGCATGGATTAAATACTCCCCGATTAGAGTACTGCGTAAAAAAGGTGGGTAACTCTATGGACTGGTTTAGAGTAGACTCCACTACTACCTTAGGGAGAAACTTAGGGGTTAGTGAGCACAGCAACACGCTTCTTGAGAAAATCAAGTATGGAATTTTACACATCAGGGCCTGGAGCTTGGAAATTCGGGCAGGAAGTAGCCTACAGGAAGAGAGTCTTCCATGAAAGGAACTTCAAGTCTGCTGAAGCTGCGGTTCAAAAGGAGGCAGAGTAAGTTTCTCGAGAACAAAGTTCAAGTCCCAAGGGGGAAGCAGGAGTACGTATAGGAGGTCTCAGATGGAGGACCCCCTCTAAGAAAGGTCTTAGAGACCTCCAGTTGAGCAAACGTCTTGTCTGCAAAGGGGACACGATAGGCTGAGATGGCCGCCATATGAACTTTCAGAGAAGAGTGACCAAGATCCAGGTCAAAAAGATGGCATAGGTACTCCAGCAAAAGCCCTGCTGAGCAGGAAAAGGGTTCCACGTCCTTAGAAGCAGCCCAGATAGTGAACCTTTTCCACTTCATGGAGTAGGTAGATCTAGTAGAGGGTTTTCTAGCCTCCACCAAAATCTCCATTTGGGAAGAAACCCCAAAACGGGACTGAGCCAAGTCTGCAGGAGCCATGCATGCAGCTGAAGAGATTTGAGGCCTGGATGGACCAGGGTCCCCTGATCCTGGGTCAGCAAACCTTGTGATTGAGGAAGAGGATGATCCTCTGAGTATTGCTGTAGAAGAGAGAACCAAACTTGCCTGGGCCAGAAAGCAGCAATCAGAATAATTCATGCTCCTTCTGAAGCTAGTTTCTGTAAGACTCGTAGGATAAGTGCAATTGGGGGAAAGGCATAGACGAATCTGCCCTTCCAGTCTAGAGACAGAGCATCTCTTCAGAAAGCGCCTCGTTCTGGAACGAGCGAGCAGAAGACGGGAAGCTTTGCCTTTAAAGGGGATGCGAACAGGTCGACCTGTGGTGTTCCCCAAAGTCGGAAGATACCGTCCAGGACCCCTTGGTCCAGTTCCCACTCGTGAGCCAGAGCAGACTAGCAACTTTGCTCGTCTGCCAAGGTATTGTCGACTCCCGGAACATGAACTGCCGTGAGGTGAAGGTCGTGTTGTGTTGCCCAATCCCAAACCCTCATTGCTTCCCTGCAAAGAGGGTAGGACCGAGTACACCTCCCCCCTCCCCGTTTTTGATGTACTAAACTACGCACATGTCCGTCTGAACGGCTAGGTGGCCAGGAAGGATGTATGGGTGAAGGGCTTGGAGGCGTACAACACTGCCCAACGCTAGAGCACACTGTTATGGAGTGTCTGTTCGAGCTTGGACCAAGAGCTCTGGGTCTGATGGGGACCTAGATGGGCTCCCCAACCTTCACCCGAGGCGTCTGTGGTTAGAGTCTGGGAGGATGAAAGAAAGGAACTGCCTGAAGCAGGTTCTCTCGAACCATCCACCATTGCAAGTCTTGGAGCATCTCGAGGAGACTAGAACTGGGTGATCTAAGTCATCCACTAACTGATCCCATTAGGATCGGAGAGTCCACTGAGAGACTCATGTGAAGCAGAGTGCGAGGAACTGTAGGGATAGCAGCCACCATGAGCCAGAGAAGGCAAAGCACTGACCTGCCTGCGGCCAGACAGACTGATTTGAGTCTAGAGGGTGGACGCCCGGTCTGGTGGCAGAAAGGCCCTGCCAACAGTCGTGTCAAGAATCGCCCCGATAAACTGTAGTCTCTGAAGTGGGATCAAGTGAGACTTGGAATGGTTGATGGCAATACCCAGGCAGGCAAACACCTGCTGGGCAAGGGTGAGGCAGCGTAGGAGTTCCTCCCTGGACGAGGCCGCCAGGAGCCAATCGTCCAGGTACGGGAAAACCTGCACCCCCGGGTATGCAGGTAGGCCGCCACCACTGCTAGGCATTTGGTAAATACTCAGGGCGCCAAGGATAGGCCAAACAAAGTGCCCTGAACTGGCAGTGGACCCCCTGGAACACAAAACGAAGATATTTGCAATGAGACGAGCGAATGGAAATGTGCAGGTAAGCATCCTGCATATCCGGGGCACATAGTCATTGCCCCGACCAGAGGAGGGGCAGAAGGCTCTGCAACGAGAGCATTCTGAACCTTTTGTATTCCACAAAAAGATTCAGGGAACAGAGATCTAAAATAGGTCTGAGATCTTCTGTCTTCTTTGGGACCAGGAAGAAATAGGAATAGTAACCCGCCCCTTGAAGATGAAGGGGGATGGGTTCTATTGCTCCTTTCAGTAGCAGAGCTGAAATCTCTTCCTGGACCAAGAGAAGATGTTCCGTGAATATGACGACTTTGGGGGTGGGGTGGGGTTGGCGAGGTGGTTTCTGTAGAAACTGAGTGTCCTTCATGATCAGCTGGAGCACCCAAGAATACAGGTTACTCACCTGTAACAGGAGTTCTAGGAATGGTATATGTTGTTCATCCACACTTTATTGCAGGTTCCTTGCCGCTTTAAATCTTGCGGAAGGTCTTCAAGCTGGCTCCTCCCACCCACCCAGGTGGTAAAACTCTCAGCTCCGCCCCATGACGCCAGATCTAGCCCGCTGGAAGCCAGGTTGTGCATCGAAGCCGGGGAAGTCGGGTGGGTCGTGTGGATGAACATATACCATTCCTAGAACTCCTGTTACAGGTGAGTAACCTGTATTTCTAGCGACATGGATATGTTGTACATGCACACTGTCTGGCAGACTCCTGGCAGTTCTCCAGGAAGAGGGAGGCAAGGCGCATACCCCCTACTTGGGAAATAAAGACTGAAGAACCGAGGCCCCAAAACCAGCATCCTGGTGTGACTCAAGGTCGATGTGGTAGTGGGTGATGAAGGTGTGTGCGGACTTCCAAGTAGCAGCCCTGCAGATTTCCTGGATAGGGACATCCCTGGAAGCAGCCACCGATGTAGCGGTATGGCGGGTAGAATGAGCTCTTATCCCTCTAGGAGGCTCCATGCCTGCCAACCTATAACACAGATCTATGCAGGAGGTGACCCACCTGCCTATCGTCTGCTTGGCTGCAGGTCTGCCAGGTGCAGCTTCAGCGTAGGTGACAAACAACTGGCGAACCTCTCCTCGAACTTCAGCCGTCCACTCCTTATAATAAGCGAGTGCTCTTCTAGGGTCCAAAGTATGGAGCCTATATTTGGCCTCCGAGGTGTGATTGCGGTAGAACACCAGCAGAGTCAACACCTGGTTTAGGTGAAACTCCGACACCACCTCCGGAAGGAATTTTCGGTGGGGGCGCAGGACAACCTTGTCCCTGTGGAAGACCAAATAAGGAGACTCGATGGAGAGCGCCTGGAGCTCTCCCATCCTTCTGGCTGACGTGATAGCCACCAAGAAGGCGGTCTTCCATGACAGGTGAGAGATGTGCATTCGAACCTGTGCATCGGTTCGAATGGCTTGCTCATGAGCTTAGCCAATACCAGCAGTAGATCCCACGGAGGTGGAGGTTCTCGCATCGGACTTGATATGTGATCAAGGCCTTTGAAAAAGCGCCCGGCCACCTTCTCCTGCGTCACTGACTGCTTCCTGGCCTGCGCCCAGTAAGCAGAGATGGCTGCCAGGTGCATCTCAAGGGTCGTCAACCGAAGCCCTTGCTGAGAAAGGGACCACAGGTAGTTCAGAATGCTTGCCAAAGAACAGGAGGAAGGGTCCAGGCCCTTGCTCTGACACCAAATGAAGAATCTCTTCCATTTGAAGGAGTAGCATTTTCTGGTCGACTCCTTACGAGATGCCTCAACAGAGTTGAGGACCTCGTCGGAAAGACCCAAGGCCTGGAACTCTAGCCGCTCAGGAACCAGTCTGTCAGGTGCAGGGACTGAAGGTCCGGATGGAATACCATCCCCTGACTGACATCAGGTCCGGGCAGGCTGGAAACCGCCTCGGAAGCCTGGAGCTGAGACTGAGAAGATCTGGATACCAGAACGGGAGGGTGGGGGCAGTCTGGGGCTACCAGAATCACCAGCGCCTTGTCCCTCCTCACCTTGAGAAGCACCTTGTGGATCAAGGGAAATGCGGGAAAGGAGTAGAAGAGGCCCAGGGTCCATGGCCTCGAGAAGGCATCCCCCTGCAGTGAGTCCTGCTGAGAGTGGCGGGCATGAAACAGTCTCAGCTTCGCATTCTCCCTGGAGGCAAACAGGTCTGCCTGAGGCATGCCCCAGTGGGAGAACAGATCTTGTACTACCTCCGGCAGGACAAATCACTCATGGGACGCAGCCTCTGCCCGGCTTAAGGCATCAGCCAGGGTGTTGGAGGCTCCTGCCACATGAATGGCAAGGAGATCCACCTCCAGGCTGTGCATGAATGACCAAATGCGGAGAGCTTCCCTGCACAGAGGCATGGAGCGCGTCCCGCCCTGGCGGTTTAGGTAGTACATGGTCGTGGTATTGTCCTTCTGGACTTGAACCACTTGACCCCGTAGAAATGGAGCGAAGGCGGTGAGGGCTAGACGAACCGCTTGAAGCTCCAGCAGGTTGATGTGGCATCGGGACTCCTGAGGGGACCAGAGGCAGTGCGCGCGCTGTGCTCCCTCAGATGGGCAGTCCAACCCATCAGAGAGGCATCGGTAAATAGAGACCCTGTCGGCTCGGGGCGGATAAACGGGTTGCCCTCCTGCAGATGTGCTGGAATGGTCCACCACTGGAGAGCGTTCCACATGCCCTGGGTCACTGTCACTAGCTGATCCAGAGGATCGAAGTGCTGTGACCACTGGCTGGCCAGCCCCCACTGAAGGGGATGCATGTACCAGCGGGCCCAACGGACCACAGTGCTGCAGGCCGCCATGAGGCCCAGAAGTCCCAGGCAGGGCACGACTGCCCAACCTGAAATGACTGGGTAAAGGAAGAAAGAACCTCAGCCCTGTTCACCGGGAGCCGTGCTCTGGCTCGTAGAGAGTCGAGCTCTGCCCCGATGAATTAGACCACCTGCTTTGGCATGAGTTCCGACTTGGCCTCGTTGATGAGGAGGCCAACCTGAGAGCAAACCTGGAGGGCCAGATATCTGGACCGCTCCACCTCCGCTCTGGAGGGGGCTGCAATCAGCCAGTCGTCCAGGTAGGGTTACACCCAGACCCTTCGGTGCCGCAGGAATGCTGTCACCACTGCCATGCATTTGGTGAAGACCCTGGGAGCTAGGGAAAGGCCGAAGGGCGTGGCCCGGAACTCGTACAGGGATCCCTCTGCCCTGAAGTAGAGGAATCTCTGGTGGGGTGGATGGATTGGGACGTGAAAGAACACGTCCTGGAGGTCCAAGACCTTAGGAACCTGCTCAGGTCGAGAATGGGGCGCCAGCCCCCCCGTCCGTTTTGGGACCAGGAGTACCTGGACACAAACCCCGGGTCTGGAGGAGGATCCGCCCCACCTTGCTGATCATCTCTTTTTTGAGGAGCAGGGCGATATTGGCTCGGCGAGCCGACAAAGAGGCTGCGGACCCCCTAGCCCCGAGGGGCGACGGCTCGGAAGGGCGGGGCCTGCTTGAATGCTAGGGGCAGGCCCTTTCCTACCACCCCCAACACCTAACGGGCCGTGGTGACAACGGACCAAGCGGAAAGGAAGTGGCGGAGCCGTCCCCCCACAGGAGGAACCCAGGGAGGAGTGACGATGCTGGGGGTGACACCCCTCAACCAGTCACTGGACAGGCTTAGAGGAGGGACCGGCTGAGGGACCTCCTGGTCTTACCTCCTGCTTCCTATTGGAGGAAGCCGCAGGCTTGGGTTTGGGATGCCAAGCGCGAGCCTGCTGGCCCTGGTGCTGTTGGGTTCGAAGTGCCGCAGGCGCAGAAGGACGAAAGGACTTGGGCTGCTGCTGTTGGCGGCCTTTGTCCTTCTGGGCAGAGGTGACAGAGTCCAGAGTGGCATTGGACTTTTCGATCCGCTGGAGGTGACCTTCCACTCCAGGGCCAAAGAGGTCGGTCCCCAGGAAGGGGACATCCGCCAGTTTCTGTTGGGTATCCACCGTGAAGGTGGTTATCCTCAGCCATGCTCTGCGGTGCATGGCCACCGCGGCCGCAACCAATCTGGCACAGGAGTCTCCAATGTCCAGAGCCATCTGGAGCTGCTGTTTAGCCACCGCCCTACCCTGGTCCCGTACCTACAGGACCGTGGCCTGCAGTTCAGCCGGGAGATGAGGGATCACCTCATCCAGGGAGCCCATGAGAGCGTGGGAGAAGTATGCAATCAGCACGGCTGAGCTGGCTTGGCGGAGGCCAAGGGAGGACGCAGCGTACACCTTGCGCCCGGCATAGTCCAGCTTGTCGGGGGGCTTGTCCACATCCTTAGCGTTCCCAGAACGCCGGAAAACGCTGTTGGTGACCAACACCTCGGCAGAGGGGTGTTCTGAAAAACCGGGCAAAGAGCCGGTAGGGACCGCATACTTCCTGGCCATCCTGGCCGAAGGCACAGGACAGGAAGCAGGCCGTTGCCAAAGCTCCAAGGCTGGGCCAACAATGGCTTCAGTCACTGGAAAGGCCTCTGTGGGTGAATCCCCTTGGTCCAGTATCTCCGTCAGGGGATATTTGGCCCGCTTGGATACGGACTCGAGCTGCATCCCGGTGGACTCCGACATGAGCCGAAGCAGACCCATGAAGGACGATGGGCTTTCGTCCATCGGCTGGCCCCCAGAGGACTCCAGGTCAATGGGCCTGGAGAACAGGGAGGAGTCGTCTGACTCCGAGGAGTCCGCGAAGAGCTGCCTGGGGCCTAAGCCACCCTTCACCTGCCGAGGACAGTCGGGAGTGAGAGTGACCGACAACCTGTGGGGCAGGCCCTGACCCGACAGAGTCTCGTTGGACGGCACCCCCGATTTTGGTTGTGGAGGCGGAGATTCCACCACAATTGGTGGGGCAGCCAGTTTCAGACCAACAACCGGCCCAGGCTTGGGCACCTCGGCTACAGCGAGGGTTTGTTTCGGCCGCTCGGGTGACGGCCACTTGATGGCCGGGGAAGGCGACGGCATTGGCTTATTCCTGGTCAGAAGTAACTGCTGCCACATCAGGTCCACATAGCATCGACGCAATTTGCACCGAGGCCGCTTCTCTTCCGAGGAGGAAGACGAGGACGAGTGGCGGCGCCGCTTACTTTGGTGCCGAGATCGCCGATGTCGGGATCGGTTGGACCAAGACAATGTCCAAGACCGAGATCCTCGGTGTTTCCGACAACTGGTCTGGGAAGGGGCGGGGGACACCCGCTCTTCCCTCTGCTCGGAAGCCTTAACCGGGGACTGCGGCACCAGAAGCGCACGCAGGTCCTTGGTCTCCACCGCGGGAACCGGTGAAGAAGGGTTGTCTGCTTCACCAGTCGACAGTCCGTCTGATGGGTCGAGAAAAATCTCGACCGCGTTGACGGAGTTCCTCCCGCTGACCGACGGGACACCGTGAAGCCAGCAGCCTTAGCGCGAAGCTCCACCAGTCGAGTGTCGACTGTCCGGGGAAGGGGACCTCTCCCGCTCCCACGAACGCCGACAATGGGACTTAACTTTTGAGTCCTTCTTTCTGGACCGAGAGGAATGTCCCAATGGCCTCCCTCCCTTTGTGGAAAGGGATTGGCAAAGCTCCTTGAACGAAGCTGAATAGGAAGTACCTAGAGAGAGCGGGATAAATGCTGAGACCGAGGAAGAGGATGATGTGGCCTGTGCCACCTCCTCGAAGGCGATCATCTGCTCTAGTTGCTCAGCCGAGCCAGCCGCTGCGGTAACCGCCCAACGGGCCTCCTTAGACTTCACCAGCGGGTAGCGCTTCTCGGGGTGCCCAAGCTGTAACTGGGCAGCGCGGTCTTCCAGGATGTTGGCCGAAAACGAACGGCATAACTCACAGGCCTGCGGGTCATGTTCTAGGCCGAGGCAGTAAACGCACGTGGAGTGCGGGTCCATCCTGGACATTTTCTGCCCACAAAGGCACCGCTGAAATCCGGGAGTTGATTTGTCCATCGCAGCCACGAGGGAGAAACCTGACCGAAGTCTTGAAAATTTTAAAGTAAGTTTCGGGCAAACCGAAGAATTAGGATCCAATCTACACGCAGAGCGTTACGGAGGGAACCTGAGCTTCCAAGCGGTAAGGAAGATCTGGCGTCATGGGGCGGGGCCGAGAGTTTTACCACCTGGGTGGGTGGGAGGAGCCAGCTTGAAGACCTTCCGGCAAGATTTAAAGCCCAAGGAACCCGCCAGACAGTGTGGATGAACAACATATCCATGTCCCTAGAATCTGTTATCCTCTCCCATCCCGGAAGGTGAAGGGAAAACCTCCCTACTACCGGTTCCTCCAGAGGCTGTGGGAGAGGAAAGGAGTCAGGTGGTGTGGGGCAGCGCCGCAGCTGAAGCATCCGCTGCTTTTTTGGGCGGGGGGCTTAGTAGCTGTGGGGGCCCAATGTTTTGTGGCCCGCCTTCCCGGGGTTTCACCATGGGTGATTCAGTCTGCGAAAGGGATCGCACTGCGGCTGATGGGGGTGGCATATGGAGTCAACGGACTCAGTGCCATCCCCTCTTCCTGCAAATCGGTGGTGATGTCCTCAAGCATCGCCAATCGAAAAGCACAGACCCCCAGAAGGCGCTCTGGATAGCGGACGGTACTCTGGGACCAACTCTGACACACGGAGCCAAGCATGATGACGTAAGCCGATGACGAAAGCTGAGCTCCATCCAGCAGTGTCCACTGCATTGTAGGTCGCACGAAGCATGTGTCGACTGCCCGAACGTGCAGAGCGGACAAGATCAGCCAACTCCTGCTTGACCCGAGAGTCCGGCAGGGAGTCCAGTTTGGTTTCCACCTGAGTAAGAATGGCCTTGTAGTAGTCCCCCATATGATAGACATAGTTTAGGGCCCTAATCTCCAGCGTGGAGGAAGCGAAGATCTTCTTTCCATACTGGTCCAGTAGGCAGGATTCTTTGTCAGGTGGCGACTAGCGGAGAAGTTTTGGGTTAGCCAACCGCCCGTGAGCGGCACCAATCACAACCGAGTCAGCACGAGGGTGAGAATCTAAAAAATTAACACCCTCAGGAGCCTGGTATAGCCTACATGACTTCCACGGAAGTGGGGCTAGAGCAGACGGCTGCTTCCAGATGGTGGTAACAAGGTCGGCGTGAGACTCTATCCAGAGTGGCACCAAAGTAGGAGCTGTCTCGGGCAGATCCAGATGCTCGGCGAGTTTCAACCGCTGAGGGTCTGGTTCCAAAGAGTGCCACTGATGAACCTCCTGGATTTTTCGTAGCAACTCCGTAAAAGAAGGATCTTTCGGAGGAGTCCTTGGCCTGGGCTTCGACGGAGTGTGTGGCTCATCGTCCCTTTTGGAGCAACTGGAGGAATCAGAGGAGTCCGAGGGTGAAGAGGAAGAGGAAAGAGACTCCCTTTCCCAACCTGGGGGAGGAACGGACCCCTTGGGAAGCACCCGAGGAAGCATATCCTGCCCCTCTCTGGACCCAGATGGGAGAGCCCTGGTGTCCTGAGGTGGTGAGGGAGTGTGCCGCCGTGAACGTACGGGAACCTGAGACGGCACCGTCGTCGGTAGGTGACTCTCCACCTCCCTGGTAAGCAAAGCCTTGGCCTCAGCCCACCAGGAGGCCAGAGTCTCCTGCAAATCCACCGGCGGCTGTGGGGGCGGTGGAGGAGGGGGATAAGGGTATGGGTTGTATCCATATGGAGAGTATCCAAAACCTGGCAGCAGAAAACCCAGCGTCGGGTATTTTGGCGCCGGATAAGGGCGGATCCAGGTTGAAGGCCCGCAGGTGGGTGACATCCGAAGCCGGATGTCGGCCGCGAGTCGGTAAACGGCCTGGGGCGCGTGGCAGGCCTCGCGCCCGAGGCGCGCCCGGGAACCGACGCCAGATCCGCGACCTAAAGGAGGACGTGTCCGACGGAGAAACCCCTGTCGCTTGGGGATGGAAGGGAAAATCCCTTGGGTCAGGCCGGGGGATTCTGGGACCCCGGATGGCAGCAAAGTCTGCAGAGAACCGGGGACGATGGACGTGGGTGGGTCCGTCGGTTCTTTCGCCGACCAGACGTCGGACGAGTGGTTTTACAGGGAGCTCCCGGCGGGCGCCGGAGGAGCCTTCGCCGGAGGAAGACTGAGAGGAAGGATCGACCTGGTCCGGCAGGAGAGGAGCCGCGCGCCACACCGAAGGGTCGTGCGCCTTACTGGCTTTCTCTGAGCAGATGTCGGAGGAGCTGACGGCTACTGGAGTCGCCACGCCAGTAGGCCGCAGCTACGCCAACCGCCGGCTGAGGCTCCAACCGCCCGGAGGCGCCCAGGACCCAAGCCAGACAGGCGGATCAATGCTGCCTCGGAAACCTCCAAGGTAGCCATCAGGGAGTGGTCCTCGAGGTACGCACGGCCCGCGACTCGGCGGAGACGCGTGGAAGAGCCCTTGTCCCGATGCCTCTCCTTGTCTTTCTTCTTTCGATGGCCTTCAGGGGAAGTGGAAGCCTGCCTCAGTTTTTTGAGCTCCTTCTCCATCGCACTCATCTTTTTCTTCAAGATGTGGGCTTCCAGGGATTGCCGCCACCTTTTCCGGGTAGCCGCGCTTGAAGCTGAGGCAATGCTGGCACTTCTCTACTGAGTGATCGGGGCCTAGACAGAACAGGCACAGGGAACTGCCGTCCTTGTGCGGGAGTTGGGCGCCGCACGAGTTGCACTTATTTTTGTGCTCGGAGGGTGTAGGGGACGACATACACTGACAATGTCCTGATGAATGTCGGAAAAAGTCTAAATTATTCGGTAAAAACCGACGAAGGGAGGCTGATGAAGCAACAAACTTTTCTGCAAGGCGCTGCACGAGCTAACGGCGGGAAAGAACTGGAAGGCGGGCATCAGGGACCGCCCCTTTATACCGATGTCTCCTGACGCCGGTCACCTGATATGGGGGCCGTCCCTCGCCAGGGACTGCTAGCTAGAAATTTTTCCGTGGGGTCCTGCCGCCTGCAGTCCTATATGTAATTACCTACTGCAAGAGCCCTCTCGAAGTAAGATCTCCCTGTCCAACATAGCAACAACGTGTTGTGCCAGAAAGCACCAGGCTCTGGAACTAGTGAGAAGCTGGGAAGCTTTGAGTTGAATGGGGTGGTGAACAGATCCATGTCTGGGCAACCCCGCCTCAGAAAGAGTCTGCTACTTCCTGACTTAGTTCCCATTCATGCATGAGAGACTACGTCCAACTGAGGACGTCTGCCAGGATGTTGTGAACGCCTGGAACGTGCATGGCTGTGAGACACAGGTTATGCTGGACTGCCCAATTACACACCAGCATCGCCTCCCTGCCCAGGGAGTACGATCGGGTGCCTCCCTGCCTGTTAATGTACCAGACCACCGACATGTCTGTCTGGATCAGCAGTGTTCCTCTTGAGAGGCCGGTATGAAAAGCCTGAACGGTGTAAAGAACCGCCCTCATCTCCAGAATGTTGATGTGTAAGGATATTTCCAACTGGTGCGTTCCCCAACCCTGACAAGAGGTGCCTGTGGTGAAGGTCCAAAGAGGTGGGGAACTTCGGAAGGGAAGTCCCCTGGACAGATTCAGAGGATCTAGACAGCATAGGAGATCCTTCTTGAGCGTGCTGGAGACTAGAACAGGATGGTCCAGGTCATCCAAGTGCTGGTCCCATTGGATGACTACCATCCACTGGGTGATCCGCAAATGCAACCTGGCTAAAGGTACCGTAGAGATGGAGCCTGCCATTGGGCCAAACAGGCATAGGAACGCCCTGGCCAGAAGAAATCTGGAAGTGACCACGAAGCTGACCCACTTTCAAAGCGTCTCTGCCCTGTCAGAGGGTAGAAAGGCTCTGCATCGGACTGGATCCAAGATCGCACTGATGAACTGAAGGTTCTGGGAAGGAGGGTCAATTCTGGTTTTTAGGAGATGGGCCTCCAGAGCTTGCTGTCAAATGCGAGTGGCCTGGTTGAAAGGCTGGCAGACGAAACAGGCTGCAGTGTCATTGGGTTTGGCCATGACGGACGACCGGCTCCTTCTGGGAATCTGGGCCCCACACTTGTCACACTTCTCCTCTGTCTCGGAGTCGTGAGGTGGAGAAGACAAACGGGCTGAAGGATTGGACTAATTCAAGAAAGTAAGAAAGAAAAAGATGGCGATCGACTAGCATAGTTTACGCGAGGTTCAGTGCAGGTTGATGGCAGGAAAGAACTGGAAGAGCGCGGGACTGCCCACTATATCACGGCATCGCGGTGGGCGGTCCCCGCCAGACACTGCTGGAAAAGTTTGCTGTGCAGTCCTGACGCCAGGGGGTGCGCAGTCCTTCATGTCATGACCTACTGCAGGAACCCTCTCGGAGTAAGATCTAGAGTTTCTTACACTGAAAAATTAATCTTACAGGACTGCTGACATGGCATGCTTAGCTGAGAGTTCTGGTTATTTCATCAGTTGCTCTTCACTGAATCTGCCTTTTCTGAACAGGGAGTGAAATCAGGAATACAAAACGGCTCACAACTTTTAAATACAGCATCTCAGTTTTACGTTTTGGTATGACATTACTGGGGCTATGTGAATTTTAATTCTGTAGTGAAGCAGTTTTGTCAGGACTCCCTCAAAGTTATTCCTGAACTCTCCCCAAGTCCCTCTATTCAATCGTCTCATTATATTCCATCATCACGTAAGTTAGTATGCTAGGATTTTTTGTTCCAATATGCATAACCTTACATTTAGTTGCCAATCCCTAGACCACTTCAAGTTCTTCCAAATCCTCCCCAAGTGATCTGTAGAGGATACCAAGATTTGTGGCAGACTCTTATCTTACCGATCCCTTGGGAACCCCATTAGTGCCCCTCCACCTTATTTTATTTTGATTTACTTATTTGGAAACAACCTCTGAGCAAGAGCTTTTACAAAGGTTCCATGTTGGAACAGTCACCATTAATATTACCATTTAGACTTGCTCAGTTCTTCCACATAACCAATTTTCTTATCAAATGTTTTCTTCAATCCCTAGACTTTACAGCATTTAATTTCTTAATCTCTTTTGAGGCACTAAGTTAAAGCCTTTACTAAAATCCAGATAAAGTAGATCTACTGCCTGACAACATTAGGACACACAATGTAACAATGATTGTAACAGGGCATTATTCGGAAGTCTAGGAGAGTGTCCCGCGATAGGCTCAACGCTGTCACGTGGTGCAGGACCAACACGGCATTGTGAGCCGATAATGCCCTGTTGCTGTCCTGGGAAGCGCGTTCACGAGTCCAACACGGCATTATTTCTCATAATGCCGTGTTGTCTCGAGCGCACAAGACCAACACGGCATTATGAGAAATAATGCCGTGTTGGAGTCGTGAACGCGCTTCCGAGCACAGCAACACGGCATTATTGGCTCACAATGCCGTGTTGCTCCTGCACCACGTGACGGCGTTCCGCCTATCGCGGGTGCCGTCATAGAGCCTTCAGTACAATAAGAGTAAACTGTATGGAGACTGCCTCCGTCTCCGGCGCCTTGTGCACTGTGATCGTCCTAGTAGACATCGCGCTTGTCCCCGTTACAAGAGCATTAATCACCGGCAGCCTCGGCCTCTACCGGTGATTAATGCCCGCTGGGGGGGTTGAACCCTCGGGCAACAACGCCCCCCCCAGCGGGCATTAATCCCCGGTAGACGCCTCCTCTGCCGGTGATTAATGCTTACATATTACAATCTTTACATTGTTTTTGTGAAGAGCATGCAAATTTAGATAAAACTAAACACTGATCCACTGAGGAGGACTCCGCCTAAACACATAGAACTGTACTCCCAAGAAAATTAAAGACAGGCAACTTGGTTTCTAAACAGATGTTTATTTAACAGATCAAGGCCAGGTGAGGATTTTCTGTGGAACACCTGAAAGAAAAAATAATATACAATTATTATCCGGTTAACAATTTAAGGATACATAAATGAGATGCTATAAAACTTTCTGAAAGTGTTAGCATGCTACCTGAACTTAATATTAACTTTGGAAAATAGTGAACTATTACTTCTTATATCTAGATCATTTTTTTCAGTCTACTTTTGCATACTAGAACATTTTCTACACTACAATACTTAGTGTGATGCGTGGAACAATACTCAACTGGAGACCGACATAGTTCTGTTTCTCCTTTATACATCAGCCCAGACCTCATGATGTGTGACAAAACAAATGAACAACTACAGCCAAATACCTGCTCCAAGATCAGTCACTTGTGATGTTACAATATGCAAGGTCACATTGCTGATGAGGTACGACCAGGAATACAACTAGACCGGTCTCTAGGTCAATACAGCTCTACATATCACACCTAATACTATCTGGTACAAAACTTTCAAATAAGCACATGAAACAAAAATACTACAGAAATAAAGTTACAATGGGCTACTTCCAAACATTAACATTTTCTGCCTACTGTTTGGCACTGCTAGTTCTTTAACATTACTTTTTACAGCTGCAGAATATTGACAAGAATGAACACAGCCCAGTAGCGTTAACACATAGAATCATAGAAGGTGACGGCAGATAAGGACTGAATGGCCCACCTAGACTGCCCTTTTCCCTACCTAACGCAATACCGCACACACTAGTTGATGCACCGTACCCTCTCTTCCCTACTACGAGAGTACTCGTCTATCCCATGAATTTTTGAATTTCCCTACCATTCTTGCCCCCAACACCTCCACAGGGAGGCTGTTCCAAGCATCCACTACTCTGTGAAAAAGTATTTCCTCACGTTACCCCGAGCCTACCCCACTCTATCCTCATATCATTCCCCCTTGTTCTTGTACACCTTTTCTGAAAGATGCTGCCCTCCTGTACCCTGTTAACATAGAACTCTGCAGAATAGTGACAAGAATGAACGTGGCCCAGTGGTAATACAGTTCTCACTTCTCCCTGATGCATACAAGTAGAGAACAGCCATTTCTCCAGGCCCCGGGACAGAGAGAGCATCACAAACATGACCAGCTCAGTTAGGAAAGGTACTAACCAGCTACTGCACAAGGCTGTTTGCCATGGAGTAGCAATGATTTTGATTACAAAGGCAGTCGCAAACGGTAAAATCCTGGCTGGAGGATCAGTAACGCCACAGCAGCCCTTAAAAGAAGGGGTGGGGGAGGATACACTGATAAATAAAAAATATAATTAAGAGACCTTACCCAAGATTAAGAGTGTGTTACATCCCAGGATTCTTAAATTCAGAGGTGAGGTGTGCCTCTCTAAATGATTACGAGGCATGCCGCTTTGTGACATTCCCCTCCCTACTGCCCCCCCCAAATAGGTATCCTATCACTACAGCTTAGGGAAAACAGTGGGAGTTAGCACAGATGTTTTACAACCAAGTATTTCCAGTAAAGTAAGGGTGACAGCCACAAGGTTCAGTTATCTGCCAGTGTGGGACACTGACCCCATTCAGCAGAAAAATCAGAGGTTAAATTAAAAAAGGTTATCATGAGCGGGCCCAGGGGCACTGAGGGTTGAGGCACTGGACACCACACCTCACACCATGACAGTGACCTGCATTCGGGAACTAGTACGGGTTGCCGTGGGTCGGCAGGGAGGAGATGGATTGAGCGTCTGATGGACTGCTCTCCATCTCTGGGGAGGGGGGTTTCCTCTGGCCGGTGCTCGCCTGACCCCTAGCAGAGACTAGGGCTCGGAGGCACGTAGCCACACACCATGGGGTGGGACGTAGCAGATGACTGGGGTGCGCACAGGGGCATGCAGGCACCCAGTCGCTGGCATCATTGCGCCGTGCAGCACGCAGGGGAGAAAGGCTAAAAAAAGGTAATACCCAGTCGTAGCTACTTGATGGCCGTCTGTTGAGCACCTGTGCAGCTCAAGGCAGGATCGCCAAATGTAAGATCCGTATTAGGTGGGGAGTTGGTCAGCCACCTACCCCGCCTACCGGGTGGGTGGGGTGGGGGAAGCCGTGGGGCAATTGGGTTGTCGCCCTCCACAGAGACCGGTACAAGTCAGACAGTGCCTGGAGAAAGGGATGAGAGGACAGATTGGTAGACTGGAAGCCCCAGCAGAAACAATACCAGAAAAAAAAAAAAAAAAAAAAAAAATAAAAAATTAATTTATCATGGTTAACCAAGCCCAGATTCTTAAAGCGGCAGTGGAAAACCATAGAAGTGAGTCAAACTGTCCATGGAAGAAAAGGTGGATCAAAATAGAAAACTGTATGACATTCATCACCCACACACAAAAATGAACAGTTCCACGTCAATACATAGAGGGCGTCGACAGACATCCCCGACAGGAACAATGCCGACAGTTGGTACTGTTCCTGAAAGAAGAAAGTGCAGCCTCCCGCACCCCCCCCCCAATCTTTAAATAACCAACAGGGTGGGAGCGCAACACTGGGAGCTGCGGTGTCGGGTCACAGTGAACAACCTCAACCTGGCGAGATTTGTCGCTGTGGTAGTGTACGCTGTAGAAATGTCGATGTGGTGGGGTGATAGATACCAAAATGAACACTGCAGCTTGGCAAGGGTCTACTCCAAGTTGCAACGTTTGTGTACCTTGTTAAGGGGACAAGAGAATTTGGTTGAAAACCTGTATTGCTCTAAACATAGTGATGTTTTCTTAAAAAGAACAGCTATGTACTTACTATAAGAATACATCTTAGAGAAAATCTCATCAGGCCGCACCTATGAAACTACAGCGTCAGGTGCTAGGACCACACCAAAACTTTTTTGCAAGCAGTCCACTAGGGACTGCCACAATGATGTCCTACGTCGGCACTTCCAATTTAAACATGGGTGGTCCTTCCCTCCTTAGCTCCGCGGACATCATGCTCGGAGGATCTCTCTGTAGGGAACCAAGAGGGGCGCTATGGCTCTGCCAACCAGCCGAGGCAGAGGACAGCTAGCAAATCCCTATGGAGGATGAGACCTCAGAATCTAAGGGGGATGGAGGGCAGGACAGAATGGCCTGATAGAGATTCTAAGGAAGATCTGTATGGACAGAAGTCCAAGTGGTGGCAGCACAAATGTCTGCCGCTGACACATTCTTGAAACATGCCGCAGAGGCAGCAACCCCTCTAGTGGAGTGACCTCTTATTTGACCCGGAACGGTCTTGTTGTACTTGTCATAACAGAAGGAGATGCAATGAGCCAACCATTTAGACAGGCTTTGCTTGGAAACAGCATTGCCTTCTCTTCTGGGGGGAAACGAGACAAAAAGTTGATCAGTCTTTCTGAGCTCCTTTGTTCTGTTAGTGTAGTATCTCAGAATCCGGTGAACGTCCATAGTGTGAAGAAGATACTCCCCCTGACTGGAGTACTGCGTAAAGGCAGCGAGTAATTCGATGGACTGGTTCAATGTAGATTCCGCTACCACCTTGGGGAGAAACTTAGGATTGGTGCGCAGAGCCACACGTTCCTTGTGAAAAATCAAGTACGTCAGGGCTCGAAATAAGGGGGCGCTGGGCACCAATTCATGCCTGTTCTACCGCAATTAGCACCTGCTGCTTTAAAACGCAAGGTAGAGGCACTGCCGGCAGCACATGGTGTGTCAGGACAGCAGAGAGGAGACTTCTTAAGCAGAGATCTGCTAGCTAAACTGTGTGCATGGGCATATGCAGTCCGGGGAGGAGAGAGTTAAAGACAGATACAGCTCAGTGGAGGGCTCCCAGCTGAAGTCTGATCGCTCACTGAACACGGACAAACACACGTTTTGGGTAAATGTGTGTGTGGTCGGGAGAGGAGGGACTTCAGCAGCGTGAGGTGAAGGTTCAGCGGAGGGCTCCCAGCTAAAATCTGAGCCCTCACTGAACATAAAGAGTGAAGAAGAAGAAGAATCTTTTTTTTTTTTTTCCTTCACATGGCCACCAAATCTAAGCACGCACAATTTGAGTGTTTACAGGACTGCAGTTTTGGGACTGAACAGCCGACTGAGCGGTGGTTACAGGAATCATAAGGCTGACTGCAGTAATTCAACTGTGGGGAAGCACAACAGTTAAGGAGTTTTGTGTGTTTTAGCTGGGAAAATGTATTTTTGCTGATTCTCTGAGGGCCTCTGTAAACTGAAAAGGCAATAGCCTGCGCTCATTTGTTAAGCAACATGTTGATCTTTCTACACCTCAATTCTTTCTTCCCCTTCCGTCATCCCTTGCTGATTCTGAGGGTCTGAAACACAAGGCCACATTTCTGTACAGAGCGCCATAGTCACTGGCTCCGTGTCTGAGACTTTGGGCAAGTGACAATCTTCCTGTCCTTCAGGGCAGTCTGCTGTAAAATGGGCAATAAGCAAGACCCCACTGAAAACAATGTTTCCCCATGTTAGTTCCTACTGAGGGGCAGAATCTCATTTTCAATGTGGTCTCCTGCTGTTTCTCAATTTTACAACTGGAATGATCTAAATCCTAGCATTTGGGTAGGTGGGTGAAGCAACTTACTTCATGTCCATATTGCTCCAGTGACTGTATGGGAATATGACACTTGTAATCATTTTAAGTTCGAATAGTTAAAAATTCCTTCTCAATGTCCAGAAAAATGAATAGTTCTCCTAGAACCTAGTTTCGGTAGCACTTTAGGTGACAGTGTGCTCCAAGCTGCATACTGTATCTATAGCCAATACAAAACTTGTTCTGTTCTGATTAGCTTATTAGCAGCACTAGGTATGACCTGTTTGCACAGAATCAGAACAGGCAGATTTTGCTTGAGGATCATCCCCTTTTGCTTCTGCTACATTAATCTTTATTATTAGGTGCTGCTTGTTAGAGGCACAATCAAAGTAGTTTGGGTGGGAGCTGTGTGCTGTAGTGGACTCACGATGTGTTGGAGATTTTCAGTAAATTTAGTTTATGTAAAACAGCACAAACTAGAGATCTGAAAGCTTCTTTACAGTAAGAAACTGTAGTTAACAAAAGACATGCACAAAGTCAGTACATCAGCATGTAGTGCCTGCTGTTTGGGGGTACAATTTTTGTGTTGTCCACACTCCTTTAAATCAGTAGCTGTACTGAAAAAAAAGGGCCAGCAAAAAAATAAATAAATGAGGGTGCATATTGTTTTGGTGTGTGCAGGGGCAATTTTTGTGTTAGTTATACCACGCAGGTAGATTGCTAGCTGTCCCATCTGATATTGGTGTAACGTCTAATCTTTTGTGGCAGTTTATGGGAATAATTGTTGGCTGCTTTTCAGCTCCAATCTGTATGTCTAAAATCATTTAATCTGGTAAAAAAAGATGAAAAATGTAGCTGGTTCAAATTTTTAAGTGATAGCTCCTGGGTGGCTGAAAAATGCCGATACCCAGGAGTTATTTCTGGCACTTGGCTGCCAAATCCTTATTTCGATCCCTGAAGTATGGGATTTTTACACATCACGGCCTGGAGCTCTGAAATCCTCCGAGCAGAGGTAATGGCCACTAGGAATAGTGTCTTTCATGAAAGGAACTTCATGTCTGCTGAGGCCGCCCGTTCAAAAGGAGGCAAAGTAAGTTTCTCAAGAACAAAGTTCAAATCCCAAGGAGGGTCAGGAACTCGGACAGGGGGTCTCAAGCGAAGAACCCCTCTGAGGAAAGTCTTGGAGACTTCCAGTTGAGCAAACGTCCTATCTGCGAAGGGAATACGGTAGGCCGAAATGGCCGCCATGTGTACCTTCAGAGACGAGTGACCAAGACCCAGGTCGAAGAGGTGGCGCAGGTACTCCAGCAGTCGCCCAGCTGAGCAAGAGAAAGGCTTGAAGCCTTTTGAAGTGGCCCAGATCGAGAACCGTTTCCACTTCATGGCATAAGTAGACCTAGTGGAGGGCTTCCTAGCCTCCACCAAGATCTCAGCCACCTGGGGAGAAACCCCAAAGCGGGCTTGAGTTACGTCTGCAGGAGCCACGCGTGCAGCTGAGGGGACTCGAGACCTGGATGAACCAGGGTCCCCTGATCCTGGGTCAATAGAATCTGTGACAGCAGAAGAGAAGAGGAGGTTCCTCTGAGTATCGTTGCAGAAGAGAGAACCAAACTTGCCTGGGCCAGAAAGGAGCGATCAGAATCATTCGTGCTCCTTCTGAACCTAGTTTCTGCAAGACCCGCGGGATCAGAGGAATCGGGGGTGGGGGGCATAGACGAATCTGTCCCTCCAATCTAGAGGCAGAGCGTCTCTCCAGAAAAAGCCTCGCTCTTGAACGAGTGAGCATAAGTTGGGAAGCTTTGTGTTTAGAGGTGAAGCGAACAGGTCCACCTGAGGTGTTCCCCAACGCAGGAAGATATCGTCTAGGACCCCATGATCCAGCTCCCCCTCGTGAGCTACAGCAGACAAGTGACAGTTTGTCTGCTAAGGAGTTCTTGACCCCCGGAACATGAACTGCCGTGAGGTGAAGGTCGTGTTGTGCTGCTCAATCCCAGACTCTCATCGCTTCCCTGCAAAGAGGGTAGGACTGAGTCCCGCCCTGTCTGTCGATGTACCATACCACACACATACTGTCCGTCTGGACGTCTAGGTGGCCTGGAAGAAGATGCAGGTGGAGGGCCTGAAGAGTGTACAGCACCACCCAAAGCTCGAGCACACTGATGTGCAGTGATTGTTCAAGCTTGGAACAAGAGCCCTGCGTCCGATGTGGACCGAGATGGGTTCCCCAACCTTCACCCGAGGTGTCTATGGTCAGAGTCTGGGAGGGAGGGAGGAAGGAAGAATGGAACTCCCAGAAGACGCTCCTCTCAAACCATCCACCATTGTAAGTCTCGAATCATGGGAGAGGAGACTAGGACCAATTGGTCCAAGTCGTCTACCAACTGATCCCACTGAGAGCGAAGCCTCACGTGGAGCCGAGCGCGAGGGACTGTCGGGATAGCAGCCGCCATAAGCCCGAGGAGGCGAAGAACTGACCCGCCTGCGGCCGGACAACAGGCTTATCCGAGTCTGAAGTGTGGCTGCCCTGTCCGGAGGCAGAAAGGCCCTGCCTAGGGTTGTGTCCAGTATCGCCCCAATAAACTGAAGCCTCTGGGATGGGATCTAGTGAGACTTGGAATGGTCGATGGTAATACCCAGACAGGCAAAGACCTGCTGAGTGAGGGAGAGGAAGTGCCGGAGTTCCTCCCTGGACGAGGCTGCCAGGAGCCAATCGTCCAGGTACAGGAAACTTGTACCCCCCCGGTACGCAGGTTGCCACCACCGCAAGGTATCTGGTAAATACTCAAGGGGCAGAGGAGAGGCCAAATGGAAGATCCTTGAACTGATAGTGGTCCCCCTGGAAAGCAAAATGAAGATATTTGCGGTGAGAAGGGCGGATAGCTATGTGCATGTAAGCGTTCTGCATATCCAGAGCACACATCCACTGGCCCAAGTGGAGATGGGGCAGAAGGCTCTGCAGTGAGAGCATCCTGAATCTCTTGTACTCCACGAAAAGGTTTAGGGAACGGAGATCCAGAATAGGTCTTATGTCTCCTGTCTTCTTCGGGACCAGGAAGAAGTGGGAATATTGACCCATTCCTTGCAAGGGAAGGGGGACAGGTTCTAGCGCCTCTTTCAGCAAAAGTGGTGAAATTTCTTCCTGGACCAGAAGAGGATGTTCCCAAGGGTACAACGACCTTGGGCGAGGGTGACGAGGTGGTTTCTGCAGAAACTCCAAGTGTCCTTCTGCAATAAGCTGAGCACCCATGAATCCGATGTTATCCTCTCCCAGCCCGGAAGGTGGAGGGAAACCTCCCTCCTACCGGTTCCTCCGGGAAGCCCACAGGTAGTGGGAGAGGGAAGGAGTAGGTGGTGTGGGGCAGTGCCACAGCTGAAACTGCCACTGTGTTTTGGGGGCTTGGCAGCTGGGGGCCCGATGTTTGATGGCCCTCTTTCCCTGTGGTCTCGCTTTGGGCAGATTCCGTCTGCGAAAGGGACGGCGCTGCGATTGATGGGGATGATACACAGAGTTGACAGACTTTAGTGATATCCCTTCTCCTGGAGGTCGGTGTCCTTGACATAACCCCCGAACAGCACCAAACCCCGGAAAGGTGCTTCCTGGATCGCGGACTGCACTTCCGGGACCAACCCTGACACTCTGAGCCAAGCGTGACACTGTAGACCTACGGCCAAAGCCGAGCTCCTACCAGCAGTGTCCACTGCATCATAGGTCGCACGAAATATGTGCTGACTGGCCGAACGTGCAGAGCGGACAAGGTCAGCCACTTCCTGCTTGACCTGAGAGTCCGGAAGGGAGTCCAATTTCGATTCCACCTCACTAAGAATCACCTTCTGGTAATCCCCCATGTGGCCAATGTAGTTCAGGGCCCTAATACCCAGAGTGGAAGAAGCAAAAATCTTCTTGCCATACTGGTCCAGAAGGCAGGATTCCTCGTCAGGTGGAGACGAGCTAAGATGTTTAGGTTGAGCTGACCGGCCATGAGCGGCGCTAATCACAACAGAGTCAGCACGAGGGTGGGAATCTAAAAAGTCAACACCCTCTGGAGCCTGGTATAGCCTGTTTGACTTCCTGGGAAGTGGGGCTAAGGCAGTCTGTTGTTTTCATATGGTGGTAATAAGCACGGCATGAGGCTCGATCCAGGGTGGCACCAAAGTGGGAGCTGTCACGGGCAGATCCAGATGCTCAGCGAGTTTTTTTTTATGCTGGGGGTCTGGCTCCAAGGATTGCCACTTAAGTACTTCCTGGATCTTCCGTAGCAACTCCGTAAAGGAAGGATCCTCCGGAGAAGACTTCGAAGGAGTCCTTGGCCGAGGCTTGGATGGACAGCGTTGCTCGTCATCTTGCTCGGAACAACCATCGGAAGGATCCGAGGTGTCAGAGGAAGAAGATGATGAGGAAGAGGTAGACTCCCTCTCCCGACGAGGGGGAGGAACGGACCTCAGGGAAACGTGGCCTGACCCTTTCTGGACCCAGAGGGTTCAGCCCTGGTGTCCGGAGGTGGGGAAGGAGTGTGTCGTCGTGGACGTACAGGAACCATCGGAAGACGACTCTCCACCTCTCTGGTGAGCCGAGCCTTGGCCTCAGCTCACCAGGAGGCCAGAGTCTCCTGCAAGTCCACCGGCGGCTGAGGGAGCGGTGGAGGAGGAGGGGGATACGGGTATGGACTATACCCAAAGGGCACGTATCCATAACCAGACAGCGGCGGGAAGCCTGGCATCTGGTATTGAGGAGCGGGGTACTGCGGATACTGCAGTCCCAGGTATGGCGGCGTCGGATACAACGGGGCCGGGTACCCAGGAGCCGAAAGAGCTGCCTGAGCAGACTGCCCAGCTGGAGGCCCCACGGGCGGTTCTGGAGCGGAAGGAGGAGGGCCAGGCGCTGGAGCGACATTGGGGGTTGGGATGTTGTTCAGCGTCAATACCAGCATCGGAGCCGGCGTCTGGGGAACCGACGTCAGATCAGTCGGACCAGAAGGTGGACAGTCTGATGGAGGTGAACCGGAAACCTCAGCGTCGTCCAGGAGATTTTTTGGGGGGAGAAATCCTCTGGGTCCAGCTGAGGAGATTCAGGGTCCGTGGAGGGCAGTGAAGGCTGTGGGAAGCCGGAGCAGCGAACATGGGGGGTCCGTGTCTGCTCATCCACTGTGCGGACGGCGAACCGACGTGCAGCTTAGCAACGGATCCGGCGGGACGCCGCCTGGTCCGCGGAATGGGCCGCACGCTGCGCAAGGTTGGGAGATTCTACGGAGCCGCCTCACGCAGTGAGGCCATAAAACCACGTCTTTACTGGGAGCGGAGGCCTCCAAGCTCGGAGGCGCCCAAGGGCCCGGCGTAAACCAGACGGGCAGCCGACGCCGCCTTAGAAGCCTTCTAGGTGGCCTTGAGCGGTCCGGGGTGGGACGTTACCTGTTTCACGGTGACTTTGAGAAGAACACATGGGAAAGGAGCCTTGTTCCGTGCCTTTCTTTATCCTTTTCGCGGCGGCTCGGGAAGTCGATGCCTGTCGAAGCTTTTTCAGTTCTTTCTCCATGGAGCTCATTTTTTCTTTTTAAAAATGTGGGCTTCCAGGGACTGCTGCCATCTTCTACGGGTGGCCGTGTTAAAGCTGAGGCAGTGTTGGCAATTCTCCACTGGATGGTCGGGGCCTAGCCAAAAAGGGCACAGGGAATAGCCATCCTTGTGCAGGAGTTGAGCGCCGCACGAGTTGCACATATTTTTGTGCTCGGAAGGTGTAGGGGACGACATACACCGATGGATACCCGATGATGGTTGAGAAAAAAAAAAATGGAAAAAACTACAGAAGCAGCCTGACGAGCAAGGAACTTTTCCGCGAGGCACTGGCATAAGCTAACAGCGGGAAAGAACTGGAAGGCGGGCGTGAGGGACTGCCCCTTTATAACGACGTTTCCTGATGCCGGTCACCTGACGTGGGGGCGGTCCCTCGTCAGAGACCGCTAGCTAGAAATTTTTCTGTGGGGTCCTGTCGCCTGCTGATGTCAGTTCTATATGTAATTACCTACTGCAAGAGCCCTCTCGAAGTAAGATCATGGACAACCGAGCACCAGGACTAGGATCTAGCAATTCCAGAATGCAAATTATACAGAAAGGACCATGCGGAGGGAAGGGGAATGGGGTGGTAGTCTTTGTGAGGGACGGGATCAAATGCACAAGGGGGAGGAAAGGAGAACAGAGGCAATCTGGCTGCAGCTCCTAGACTCAAGGGGTAGGAAAGTGAAGTTTGGGGTGGTATACAGGCCGCTGTCCCAGTCTGAAGAGCTTGACAGGGAATTCGCAAGACAAATCAGAAAGGTATGTAGAAAAGGTAAGGTGGTCATCGTGGGGGATTTCAACTTGCCGGGGGCTGACTGGAGCATGCCGGTCACCTCCAGTTCTATGGAGCAAGTGCTCCTGGACGCAATCCAGGAGGGTCTCCTGACTCAGTTGGTCCGTGGACCTACTAGGCTAAATCTGGTAGTCGAATGGGGAGGCAGTAAGGGAAATATGGGTAGAGGACTCACTAGCCAACAGCAATTACCAAATGGTGTGGTTTAATATCACGATGTGCAGGGAGCCAGAGAACTCTGTAACCTGAGTGGTAAACATCAGGGGGTGGACTTTGGGAGGATGTGGGAGTACCGAAAGGGAAACTGGAGGGCATAAGGCAGGAGAAGGACGCGGAGCAGAAATGGGATATTATTAAACGGGGGATTACAGAGGCAATGCAAGCCTGCAGCAAATCAGAGAGTAAGAGAAGCAGAGCAAGGAAACCATGCTGGTTGAACAGCAAGGCAGTGGAGGTGGTGAGGGCAAAACGAGAGGCGCACCAGAGGTATAGGAGAATGGGGAAGGAAGGAAGGGGACAGGGAGGAGCATGCAAGATGGTCCATGGAGGTGACCAGAAAAGTGAGAGAAGCCAAGCCCAGAGGAGCCAACATTAGCACAGAGAATTTTTTTTGGGGACTTTTGCAGATACATCAGGGAAAAGCGAAGTGCAAAGAGACAAAAGGGAGGATAAAAAGGTGGGCAGTGGACAGAAAAGGGGGAGGAACAGGCGGAAGCACTGAATGAATACTTTTGCTCAGTGTTCATGGAAGAAAAGGGGGGGACCGCTACTACTATGGGTTGGGGAAGGTGGGGACGGGGGCAACGACAGCTGGAAGGATTGAGGGAGGTAGAGTCATAGAGAGACTTGGGGCACTGAGGGTATACAAGGCATCAGGGACGGATGGTATCCACCCAAAGGTGCTGAGGGAGATGGCAGAGGTGTTGGCGGAGCCACTGGTGGATCTGTACAGCACCTCACTGGAGTCGGGATGTGAGCCACTGGAATGGAGGATGGCACATGTAGTGCCATTACACAAGACAGGACCAAGGAACGAACCAGGTAATTATCGTCCGGCAAGTCTCGCCTCCATAGTGTGCAAACTCATGGAAACAATATTAAAGGAAAGACTGGTTTTGAACCTGGAGGACAACAGCCTCCAAGATGTGAGGCAGCATGGTTTCGTTTTGGGAAGTCCTGTCAAACCAACCTGTTACATTATTATGACTGGGTGACAGGTGAGTAGGATGAGGGTCATGCAGTGGATGTTCTTTACTTGGACTTCAGCAAGGCCTTCGATTCAGTGCCTCGTGTGGCCTGGGGAAGCTAACTGGTGTAGGGGTAGCGGCAAAAATGACAAACTGGATTATAAGCTGGCTGAGTGGGAGGGTGGAACAGGTGGTGGGAGGAGAGCTCTGAACTCCGAAGCCAGTGACTAGTGGGTTGCCACAGGGCTCTGTGCTGGGACCAGTATTATTTGGGCTCTTCGTATCAAGACACTGCACATGGGGTGGTGAGCAAGGCAAGTCTGTTCGGAGACGACACCAAAATGGGAGCAGCGGTGGATGGAGGAGGGATGGAAGCAGCTGCAGGGGGACCTACGCAAGCTAGCGGAGTGGTCAGAGAGTTGGCAGCTGGGGTTCAATGCAAAGAAGTGTAAGGTTATGCACTTCGGGGCGAAGAACCCCAGGAGAGAATACTGGCTTTTTTTGGGGGGGGGGGGTTAAGCTGGGGAGAAGGACCTAGGAGTAATGGTAACACGGGCCATGAATAATACTGCCCAGTGCAAGAGAGCAGCTGGAAAAGCAAACAAAATGCTGGGGTGCATACCAAGGGGTGTTTCGTCCAGGCGAAGAGGTGTGATCTTTCCCCTCTGCAGGTCGCTGGTAAGGCTGCACTTGGGAGTACTGCATGCAGTTTTGGAGGCTCTACCTAAAGCATGATATCTGGCTACTGGAGGGGGTCCAGAGAAGCGCAACGAAGATGATATGTGGAATGGAAGGGAGAAACTATCAGAGTAGGCTGGGAGAACTAAATATGTACACCCTAAAGGACTAAAGAGATTGGGGGTGAGGTATACGAGAGACATTCAAGTATCTCGAGGGGAATCAATAAGGATGGGACAGACAGGGTCTTTAAGCTAAGGAGGGAGGGACACCAAGGGGCACAGGCTAAGAATGGGGAGATTAGAAGGAAAATGAGGAGACACTATTTCACAGACAGGGCGGTAGCAAAATGGAATGCACTACCAGAATGGGTGCTATTATGTAAATCTGTAAACAGTTTTATAAGGGCATGGGAGAGGGAGCTGGGGAGTGAGGGTTTTGGGGGGGGTACCTGTGGGATGACAGAGGGGGGTGGGGAAGCTGCAAACTAGGGGTGCTAGCTGCACACTTGAGCAGACGTAGATAGAGCGGTCCGTTTCTCCTGGCACATTCATACGTCCAAGAGAGAGAACGTTTTTCACCAGAAAACACCAGGCCCTGGATCTAGCGAGCAGAAATTGGGCAGTTTTGTGTTGTATGGGGTGGCAAAGAGATTTATTTCTGGGGTCCCCCATTTTGCGAATAGACTTTCTGCTACTAGATGCAGAAGTTCCCATTCGTGTGCGCTGGATCTGGATTGGCTGAGCAGATCTGCCAGCGTGTTCTGTAGCCCTGGAACATGAACTGCAGACAGAGTGATACTGTGTTGTATTGCCCAATAATATACTCTCATTGCCTCCCAGCTGACCTGGTATGAATGGGCACCTCCTTGCTTGTTGATGTACAACACTACTGACATTGTTTGAATCAGTGGGTGTCCAGGAGTAGGTCCGTCTGCAAAGCCTGCAGGGCTCAGAGGACTGCCCTCATTTCTAGGACATGTATGGGAAGGGCTCCTTCTGTGCCGGACCATAATCCATGCCCTTTTGTCGCCAAGATAGACACCCCAACCCGATCCTGACGCATCTGTAGTCAGGATCTGTAAAGGTGTGGCCGATAAGAAGGAGACTCCTGCGGTGAGGTGATCTGGAACTAGCCACCACTGGAGGACTCTCTAAAATGAGGCGGGGACAGAGACCAACTGATCAAGGTCGTCCTGGCACTGGTCCCACTGGGCTTGGAGCGTCTACAGAATGGTTCTCATGTGGAGATGTGGCGGGGAACCGTGGCTAAGGCAGCTGCCATGTGGTCTAAAAGACACAACATGGTCCGTGCTGTGACCAGTTTGTCCCAGGATGTCTGGTTAGACCTCCTAGGCAATCTGCCTTGTCCTCTGGGAAGAAGGCCTTTCCTCTGGTCATGTCTAGGACTGTGCCAATGAACTGCAGCCTTTGGCATGGCATGAGAAGAGATTCTGGCAGGCTGACAGACACCCACTGCATCGAATATCGAAAAGGTGTCTTGCAGTGCCTGGTTTAGCCCCATGCTGGACGAGGCCATGAGAAGCCAGTCATCCAGATAAGGGAAGATTTAATCGCCCATCCTCTCGAGGGCCACGGCTACCACTGCCAGGCATTTGTTGAAGACTCCTGGTGCCGATGACAGACCGAAAGGCAGTGCCCAAATTGGTTATACAGTCCCTGGAATTTGAACCGCAGAAACCTCCTGTGGAGTTCTGCAACTGGAACGTGAAGCATCTTGCATGTCCAGTGATGTGAGACAAGCGTTCAGGATAGCACTGGGATCAACCCTGGCAAGGTGACCGTCCTGAAGCGTTTGTACACCACGAAGCTGTTGACATTGTGGAGGTCCAGGATCGGGAGCAAGTCCTGTCTTTTTGTGTGCTAAGAAAAAATGGGAATAGTACCCTTCCCCTCTTTGAATCCATGGGACCTGTTCTATGGCCTCCTTCACTAGAAGGGCCTGGATTTCCTCTTGCATCAGTGTGGCGTGTTGGTTGGCACACTGGGAAAGAAGGGGTGGCCTGGACTGTGGTTGCCTGGTGAACTCGAAAGAGTGGCCACTTTGAACCAACTGAAGAACCCACTGGTTGGAGGTAATTCGCTGCCACCCTTCTAGATGCTTCGATAGGCGACCACCGACCGCCTCTTCCGCCTAAGCAGATAGGAGAGGAGGGCTCTGCAACGAGTCAGGCTGTGGAGGGGAAAGGGAGGTTTGCTCAGGAGGATTTCGCATTCCTCGCTCCTGCACCTCCTGCTGCTCAAGAGGGGCCTTTGCGGGTAAAATCACCTCTCTGCTGCTGTCCAAACCCAGACTGCTGCCAGTTTTCCATGAGAACAGTGCCGTTGTCCCTGAAGTGGTTTTGGTTTATACGCTGCCTGTACAGAATGGGCCATTTCGCCAGCATCTTGTAATTTTGTTATGATCCATTCAGAATCCTCTCTGAAAAGGACAGAGCCCTTAAAGGGAACATCTAGGATACCAGACTGGACATCTGGTGTGAAGCCCAAGACCCTCAGCCAGGAGTTTCTTTCAAGGCATACACCTGCTGCTGTACTTCTGGCTGTGGAATCCGCAGAATCATAGGCTGATCTGAGTATCTGTGTGCCCACGTCAGAGTCTGTCAGCAAGAGCTTGACCAGCTCTTCTTTTTGGTCTCCGTCTGGTACGTTTTTGACCATGTCCAACTCTTGCTCCCACAGGGCGTTCTGAAACTGGACCATGTGGGTTAAGAAATTCAGTGAGCGGATAGAACATGTAGCCGATGCATACATTTTTCTTCCCAAGGAATCAAGGTGTTTTGATTCTCGGTCCGGAGGCTGAGTGCTTAAGTGCTTTGGTCTTTGGGATCCATGTGTGGCAGTGATGACCACTGAATCTGCCATGGGTTGTTCTCCAGATAAGGGTCTTCCAGCAGGGTCCTGTATAGGCAGTCAGCCTTTTTGGGGACCACAGAGGTAAAAAGGTGCTTTAAAGCAGCCTTGGTCACGTCTTGGAAAGTATCAACCAGTGGTGGGACCACCACTAGACTGGGAGCCTTCTGGCACACATATTTTGCGAGATGGTGCCATTCTGAATCCAAGTCCTCTGTGTCTCACCCCATATTATCTTGGATATGTCTCATATCCATGAAAGTAGGGTCATCAGGGGAGAGTGACCTTGGTAAATCTTTTGGATCCGGGGAAGGAATGCTAAAGGGGGAGCCGGATCTGGAGGAAGAGTCCGATGAAGAATGCGATTCTTCTGAGGAGGAGGGGGAAATCTGCCCTCCTACAGTACTTTTTTTTGTGCACACTTGGTGAGCGGGAAGAGGTCTCTATGTGGGGTAGGATTTTTAAGCAATAAGGCATGACCAGAGGTTATGTTAATGGTCTGTTAATCACCTTCTAGGGGTGTAATGTGGCATGAGGCATAGCCCAGTGCTACATGCCCCTAGAGGGTGATTAACTGACCATTAACATAACCCCTGGGAGTGCCTTATTGCTAATATAATAAAAAATGTTTTTTAAATAGTGTTAAACCTTGTTCAGCATACGATTAGACTGTACATGTATGTTAATCAAAGATTAACATAGGGCTGATTGGTTGTAAACATTCTATCAGAAAGCTCCATTTCTCAGACCCTTTTTATAATTTTCCTTAACAGGAGTACTAACCGAGCTTTTCTACTTAGAGGGCTAGGAGCCCATGGTGGAGGTTGGACTGCCGAAGGTGCCTTTGTGGACTACATCCTTCCAGAGCGTCTCCTAGCAATGGCGAATAAATCCTTCACCTCGGAGACCGCAGACTGAGTCTGTGATCACCGGCTGAGACGCCTGACCGCTCTTGTGTCCCTTTGGTCTGTGATCAGACACACCTTTGTCTGGTCTTCGGGTGTCGTCGGCTCATGTAGGAGGTCTGTATCCTCTAAACAGACGTTGGGTCGTCGCTCGGATGTCCAACGGCAGTGTCAGTGTCTCTGTCCTACGCCCATCGGGATGCACCAACCCCAGTATGGTGGAGGTGTTGCTGCCTCGTCATTGGCTGGTGGCAGTTGGTCTGTGGACCTCTTAACGGACATATGGTCAGAGGTCTGTTTAGGGTCAGTGGTCCTCTTAATGGACGTCCCCCAGGGTTAAGGCTTTTGGGGGGCTGAAAGGCCAACCCTGACTGGTTGGAGCCCCAGCGCTGGTCCAGGGAGTCTGAGCCCGTGACTGAGGCAGACTTGGAGGATGCTTTGACTGGGCATTCTGTAGAGGAAGACCATATTAGAGTCCGAAGATTGGCTGGTGGAGTGAACCTAGTGAACAAGGTAGCAGGTAAAGCAAATAGGATGCTGGGATGCATAGGCAGGGGCATCACCAGCAGGAAAAGTGAGGTCATAATTCCACTATACAAGACACTAGTGAGGCCCCACCTGGAGTACAGCGTACAGTTCTGGAGACCATACCTATGTAAGGACATAAGACAGGGTAGAGAAGGTTCAGAGGAGGGCAACAAAGATGGTGCATGGATTGCATCACAAGTCCTATGAAGACAGGTTGAAGGAACTGAACATGTACTCCCTGGAGGAGAGGAGGGAGAGAGGGGATATGATAGAGACATACAAGTATCTTACAGGGAGGAACAGGGTGCATGAAGACACTATTTTTTAGCGAAAAAGATGTTCCAGGACTAGAGGGCATGGGATGAAGTTGGAAGGAGGACGATTCAGAGGAAACGTGAGGAAGAATTTCTTCACAGAATGGGTGGTGGACAAGTGGAACACCCTGCCAGAGGAAGTGGTGGGGGCTGAAACAATTACGGGATTTAAGAATGCATGGGATAGACATAAAGGAATTCTGGAGGTCAGGGGTAAGGGGCAACAGACTTCTAGGAAAACAAACTGAACTTACAAGCTCAAATGGGCAGACTGGTGGGCCATAGGCCCTTATCTGCCGACACTGTCTATGTATCTATGTAACCTGGGGCTGGTTCTTCAGGGGCTGGAGAGTGATTCCCGAACCACAGCCACCAGACATCTGGACCTTGGTTGGAAGTTTTTGGGCTCAGACCAAGACGGAGATCTGGTAGAGCAGCTGGCAGAGTCAGAGCTCCCACTGGAGTAAGACGTATGGGACTTAGATGGTGAGCGCTCTTTCTCCCTTTCCTTTTCCTTGCGTTTCCCAGACATATGGGAGGAGCCTTCTCTTGAGAAGGTACTCTTCTGCATTGCTGCTAATTTTTGTTCAAGGAGGAAGGTCTCCAATACTTTTTGGTGGTGCATCCTCATTCTGCTGTTGAGATTTTGACAAATAGGGCAGGCCGTAGTATTGTGCTCTGGGCCCAGGCACTGCACACAAGCCACATGGCTGTCCTTAAACGGGATCAGTTTGCAGCAGGCACACTTGGACAAGTGCCTTTCTATGGTGGATGTCAGGGAAGACAACATACAGAAAGAGAATCAGAAAAAATTAGCAAACTTGTCGAAAATACAATGAATACTTACGTGATGGTGTTGATCGGTTGCTGAACGCATCCGTGGAGCCGATGCCTGAGAGTCTATGGCGAGAAAAAAAATTGAGGGATGCTGAAGGACCGCCCCTTTTATGATGCAAGAGACATCGGGGGTGGTCCCCTGCTATATGTGGCTAGCTAGACGTTTTCCATGGGGTTCTGCCGCCTGTCGGCTTCAGTCACAATGGTGTAGCCTGCTACAAGAGCTGTAACTCGAAGTAAGATCTTCTTGTACTCTTCAGATTCCTGAGATCTAGAATGGGTCTCAGATCTCCAGTCCATTTTGGAACCAGGAAGTACTGAGAATAGAACCCTGTGTTTCTTTGTTGCAAGGGGACAGGTTCTATAGCCCTTTTCTGCAACAGGGTGCAAACTTCTTCCAGTAGCAGGGGATGTGTTTTGGAGGGTAATGGAAAGGCACTGGTGGATGGTCTGGAGGTAGATCCACAGCATAGCCTTGTTATCTTCAGGACCCAAGCATCTGAAGTTACCTTCCTCCACTGGTCCAGGAGGAGGGGAAGGTGACCCAGGAGGAGAAGGTGACCCCCAACCACCCTGGAAACACAGGTGGTGGGGGTTGTATAAGGAGTCAGGAAGAGCTGGCTGCTGCCTCGGTGCCAACCTCTAGGGGTTTGAGTGTGCACCTTGGGTGCAGCCTGCCAGTGCAAGGCTACTGCTGCTCTACTCTTGCCCTGCTGTCTTGTGTAGACCAATATCTAGTAATGGCTGGATGAAAGGGCACCCTCCATCTAGTCCTTCTTTGGGTATGGTAAGAGGGAATGTACTGATTTTAGGGTTCTACCAGAGCCTTGTACATTGGAGAGAATGTCCTGCACATCTGCTCCAAACAATTTATATCCCCTGAAGGGGGCACTGAGGATGGACTGCTGGACATCATTAGCAAATCCAGCCACTCTGAGCCAGGAGTACCTCCTGAGACATATGGAAAATGCAGCTGCCCTGGCAGTGGCATCAAAAATGTCTCAGTTGGCGCATATGTGCTTTACTTATGTTGGCACCAGCTTTGAGAGCATTCAGTATCTCCTGCTTACGCGTACCCTCTGGAAGGGCCTTGGTGGCTGCCTTGGCCGTCCTCCAATCAGTATTCTGGTATTTTACCATGTGGGCCTGGGAATTTGCAATCCTCAGGCCCAGAGAAGCAGAAGCAAATGTTCTTTTGCCCATGACATCGAGCCTCCAGGACTCCTGGTCAGGAGGAAGTTAATCAAGATGCTTTGGTGCTCTAGACCGGGTCATAAGCTGAATTGATGACCACAGAATCCACCTCATGTTGGCCTGCAACAAGAAGGTTTACCTGAGAGGGCCTGGTACATCTCATCTGCCTTCTTTGGTATGGCTGGGTCTATGCCAAGCAGCCAAGGTGACATCCTTCATGGCTGGCAAAAGGGGAGGAACAACAATGGGTGGGTATTGGGCAATTCTAAAAAGTCCACCAAGTTGTTCTTAGTAATGTCCTGTTCCTCTAAATCAAACCCCATTGCAGACTGACGTTCCTGCATCACTGTTACAAAGATCTTCAGGGAGAGATCCGATTGTACAGACCACAAAGTCTTCACTCCTAGTGGATGCTGTGGAACTGATTCTATCATAAGATTCCACATACTCCTCTTCTTCCTCCTCCTCTCCCAGAATAAGTTCTAGATTACACTCCTGATCCATGTCGATGTGGCCAGGAGAACAACATAACGGAGATGGAGAAACAGTCAACAGCCTAGAAGGTGCCTGGCGTGTTGACTTGGCAGGCGCAGTCGCTGGGGATTGGTGCACAGACCCCATCGACAGAATACTCGTCAATGGAGGAGGTGGTAACAGGCATTTTAAGATGTCCATAAAGGACAACAGAATTGCCTGAACATCAGCGCCCATGTGGTTGACAGGAACACCAGTAGAGGTCAACGGGGGAGGCAGGGGCCCCAGCTCTGACATACCAGCCGTAATGGGTCTGGAGGTGCCAAGAGCCGATCCAGTTGTGATGATGGTCTGGCTGGTGGGCTATGGCACCGCTGCAGAGGCTGAAGGCCCAGAAGGGGTCGAACCTGTACGAATAGGCGACCTGGAGCGCACTGAGATGGCCCTTGACTATTCCTTCTCCCTCTCCCGGTGCTTATGGCGATGAGATCCAGACATCTTCTTCCAGGCCTTAAAAGCCTTGGATCCCTAGGAGTGGGCCAGCGATGCAGTGGGGCCTTCCTGGTGGAGCTCCTTCTCCATTCTGGCTAACTGTTGCATTCAAATGTATTTTTCTAAAACACCTTATATGCATCGTCGGGTGGCTGTATTAAACCTCGGGCATGCCTTTATGTTGTGGTCTAGGCCAAGACTGCAACAGATGCCATGCGAGTCTTTGGAGTAAATAATCTTGCTGCTCTCGCAGTAACGGGACAGTTTAGATGCAGACTGCTCCAAAGTAGACATACACGCTGCTGAAAAAACACTTTTTAAAAATGATTAGATGTAGGGTGAAGAAAATAAGAAAACAGCGACTTCAACAACAGCGTTTCCATGGAGGGTCCAAAGAGTATGGTCGACGGCAGGAAAAAAACAGAGGAGGAAAGGGGTCCACACACTTTTATACAGAAGTACCAACATTGGATGCCACTGTGGGCAGTCTCAACCAGACTGCTTGCAAAATTTTTCTGTGTGGTACTAGCACCTGACAGCTATAGATCCACAGGTGTGGCCTGATGAAAGACATCCTTGAAGATATTAATACACCAGCTCAATGACATGGAGGGCTGAGATGCTCAGCACCTTACTTCCTGCCACACTGGTGAACCGGGTTCGGGAACAGACACAAGCCGCTCAGGTTCAGGGAGAATTGCACGTCCAGAGGACATTACTCCTCCAGGTGTGTGAGAGACGTGACCTGTGAACTGCCACCTGGATGTATCCAGGTGGCAGCGCAGGTCTGGACACAACACACAGATGGAGTTTGTCACTATGCCAATGCACAGGAAGGCCCAGGGGAACCTAACCCAGGAAGAAAAAACCCTCTGGCTGCAGGATGACACCCGGTCCCCTCCCAGGCTCTGCAGCAGCAACCAAGCTTCCACTACAGTCCAGCTAGCCAGGACGTTAGCAAGAAGGCAAGTCCCGGGGAAGCCAGATGACAGGGCTGGGCAAAAGGAGGGGATGCAGAGACTGGAGGATTAGGAAAAAAAAAAATGATGCAACTTCAGGAAGGCCTATTTTACAAAGATGGGAGAATGCCTCAGGGATGCCCTAGCAGGGGGAAGAGGACTTGGATGGAGTGGAGGAACAGTGGGCGAAACTAAAAGCTGGGACAGTGAAGACAACAAACCTCTGTCAGGCAAGTAAGCAAAAGCAAGAAGATAGAGACGACTATGGTTCTCAAAAGGGGTGGCTGGGAAAGTAAGGGCAAAAAAGTTAGTACTCAGGAGGTATAAGGAGAGACAGACAGAGGAGGATAAGGTGGTGTATCAGGAGAAGCAGATGGAGACAGGGAATGCAGTCAGGAGCGGAAAGGCACTAACAAAGGAGAAAATAGTTCATGCAGTAGAGAAAGGGAACAAGATACTTTTCAAGTATGTAAGTAACAGGAGAAAGACTAAGGGAGGGATTGTTGGGCTAAAGAGGGAAGGGGGGTGGAAGGAGAAAGCAGACATCCTGAACAAATACTTCTGTTCAGTGTTCATGGAGGAAAAGGGACCACAGAGGATAGGAAAGGAGAGGGCCGCAGATAAGTGTCAGTGGCATCGAAGGAAGGGAGGTGGACACTAGTTCATTTACAGAACAGAGTCTCCTCAATGCACCAGCAAATCTGAAAGTGGACAAGGCAATGGGGCCAGATGAGATACATCCAAGGATATTGAGGGAGCTCACAGAAGTGCTGGTGGCACCTCTGACAGTCCTGTTCAACCTCTCAATGGAGACAAGTGTGGTCCCAGAGGACTGGAGGAGGGCAGATGTAGTACCACTTCACAAAAACGGTACCAGGGAGGAGGCTGGCAATTACAGGCAAGTCAGCCTGATCTTAGTGGTAGGGAAATTAATGGAATCACTACTAAAGGAAAGGATTGTGGAATATCTTGAACCCAGTGGCTTACAAGATCGGAGGCAGCATACCGTGGTGGTCAGACAAAGGTTTATAGGTACCGCGCACTGCACGTCATTGCGCGATAGCGGTATATGTTATTCAATGGGTACCGCGTTTGCGTAACATTTGATATAATATGCTACCACCAGTAACCTTTTGAGCGATTGCCACTGTACAGTCACTGGGGACAGATCACGTCAAATCTGATAAATTTCATTGACTGGGTGACCCGGGAAGTAGATCAGGGTGGAGCGGTAGATGTGGCCTACCTATATTTCAGTAAGGTCTTCAACACCATTCCGAAGTTGAGCAGCCTAGGTGTGGGTCCAAAGGTGGTAAATTCAGTAAGAAATTGGTTGAAGGATAGGTGACAGAGGGTGATGGTCAATGGAGTTCACGCCAAGGAAGGAAGGGTGACCAGCGGGGTGCCACAAGGATCAGTTCTTGGACTGGTCCTCCAACATCTTCATTAGTGACACTGCTGAGAGGCTAAAGGGGAAGGTATGCCTTTTGGCAGACGACACTAACATATGCAATAGGGTAGACACTCGGTGGGGGGGGGGGACTGAATAGGGATCTAAGAACGCTTGAGGAGTGGTCAAGAGAGTGGCAACTAAGCTGCACTTGGGCCGCAGAAACCCAGGGGCGGAGCACAAAATGGGGGCAGCGGTACTGGCAACCAATCAGGAAAGAAATCTGGAGGTAATATCAAATGACCTAAAGCTGGCAAAACAGTGCGACTAGCCAGTGGGATGCCAGGGTGCATATCTTCATGTTTTAGTTATTTTTGTAAAGTGCTTTGGTATTCCTGAAAGGTGCTTAATTAAAGATTTATTATTATTATTAGAGGAGGGCATCACCAGCTGAAAGAGGGAGGTACTGTTACCGCTATATAAATCACTGGTAAGATCTCACCTAGAGTACTGTGTTCAGTTCTGGAGACCAGATCTCCAGAAGGACATAGAGCAGAGGCAGTCCAGAGGAGGGCAACTAAAATGGTGCAGGGTCTGCATCAAAAGTCCTATGAGGAAGAGACTGAAGGACCTCAATATGTACACCCTGAAAGAAAGAGGGGGGTGACAGAAACTTTCAAAATACCTCATGTATAAGTAATTGGGAAGTCTCTTTCAGAGAAAAAATTACTTAAGAACAAGGGGTCATGCTATGAAGCTGGATGGGGGAAGGTCTAGGGGAGATGTAAATGTAATAGGGTCTGTAACCCCCCTCCACCCTCTTTATGCTTGAATATTTTTAGAGCATTATCATTTGCCTTAGCGGGTATTGAGGTATTTTATGAACACATATGTGCTGTAAATACTGTCTCCCCCCCCCCCTTTTAGACTTAATCTGCTGCAACAGTAAGCCTATTTTCTTTCTTTCATGCTCTCTCTTTTCTGTCTCTCTCTAGGCTTCTGCTATTCCCCTACTCAGTTTGGCCACCTATGAGTAGTCTTTCTATCCCTAAAAACCTTTCAGCTCTCACTTTCGTTAAGTATTTTAAGCCCTGTGTTCAAAGACCTCCGATTATACAGCGCTAACGTTTTCAGTAGATTACTGCCGCAGAATGTCTTTAATCAGCCTTCTGCGACTATGCGATCATGCGAAAAGCACACGCCAAAGAGTTCAGAAGCGAAGCTTTCGCTGTTTAGAGAAATACTAAGCAGGTTCTGCTGTTCTAAGCCAACGCTTACCACTTCTATAATTTATTTGGTTCTCTGAGTCAAAGAGAGCTCAGAATTGGGCTCTGTGTATGAAGCTCTGCCTTAGATTATAAAGCAAGTCAGCATCTATTTCCAGCCCTGTAATACAATGTTCAAGTTCCCAATCAGTTTGCTTAAACAAAAAGCTTTAAAACCCTAAAACATTTAATATACGCTATGCATGATGAGCTGTGTAACAAGGGTATTTTAAACAACTTGACAAATAAAACAAAAAGGCCATTATTTTGTGCGAAGAGTTAAAGGAATTAGCCCTTGATACAGGTTTCAGTCCTTCTCTCAGTTCTACCTTGCTATAATGCTGCCTGGCCCTTGTTTCTCCTTTTTTATTAAAGAAGTTTGAGGGAGGAGCTTGGAAAGGGTCTAGTAAAGGGGAAATGCCTCAAAGCATGGTGAATTTTAGTCATGAAACACCAGAAATGAATACAAATGGGGTATACATGACTAACATGTAGTACAAGATATGTTCTAAATTATTTTTCGTTGCTAAATGTAAGATATAGAATGTTTTGGGAGGAGTTAACTAAGTCATGTGATCCCCTTGCTGTATAAAAAGGGGAGAATGTGAAGTACTGGTTCAGAGTGTGGTAGGAAGGCAACCCTACCAGATGCCTAGCCTGATTCTAGGTAATGTTTGGCAGGAATGTTATGCTAAACTATGATCCCCTTTGCACTCATCATTTTCCTTCGTGTTTAATTTCCGCCTTAATTTTGTATCATTTTTCTTCTGCTTAAAAATAAATCTTTGAATTTCTGGATCCTGACTTCTTCCTGGACTTTACTGGTTCCCACATGCAGAGTAAAGAAGTACTTCTTCACAAGGAGTGGTGGATGCTTGGAACAGTGGGATTCACAAAGGCATAGGATAGGCATAAGGGAACCTTAGAGATTTTTTTTTGGGGGGTGGGGAGCTAGAGATCAAGCAGAGTATGCAGTGTTACAGTAGGTAGGGAAAATGGCCAGACTAGGTGGGCCAAGCAGTCCTTATTTGCCATCAAACTCTTGTTTCTATGCTACAGAAAAAAAAAAAAAACTTGATATAGCAGGACACTGGAGCTGCAGAAGCACCATTTGTACCCTTGCCAGTCCCACCATCTTTATTAACATACGAAGAAGCCAGCAGAAGAAGGCCATTAGGTCTATCAAGTCTGCTCGTATTGCAGGGTCCACAGCTTGAGCTAATGTTCCTCCCCACTCCTCCCATCCTCCCTACCACTGATCCTTAACCTTCTACCCATGCCTATCCCAGCCTTTTCTTAAAGCTGCCCACTGTCTTCAATGAGATGACCTCTTCCGGCAGCACATTCCAAGTGTTCACCACCCTCTCTGAAGTGCTTCCTGACCTTCCTCCTAAACCTCCAGCTTAAGACTGTGCCCCCTCGTGTTATGGTTGCCACTCAGCTTAAAGACTCTCTTTATCAACCTTATTTATCCCTTTCAAGTACTTGAAGGTCTCAATCATGTCCCCTCTTTCTCTCCTGTCTTCCAGGGAGTATATGTTCAGTGCCCTTAACCTCTCATATGCCTTACCCTGCTGACCTGCTATCACCATCACCCCCCCCCCGGACCTTCTCCAGCAGGTTAATGTCCTTTTTGAGGTGTAGGCACCAGTACTGAACTCCATACTCCAGATGCAGCCTTACCAGTGACCTGTACAAGGGCAGTATAACCTTCTCTCTGATCCCCATAGATATGTATCCCATCATCTTGGCTACCTTTGCTGTTGCTTTCTTGCACTGCATGGAGTGCTTCAGGTCACTAGTGATAATCACTCCCAGGTGCTTCTCTTATGCAGATACTCTGGCTCCACCTTGGTAGTATTCCATCCTGGGATTCTTGGGCAAGGTGATGGAGGGCATCGTAAAGGAGAGGCCGGGGTGGAACCTGGAAAAGTCAGGGTG
Organism: Neoceratodus forsteri; assembly: GCA_016271365.2. Classification (NCBI taxonomy): domain Eukaryota; kingdom Metazoa; phylum Chordata; order Ceratodontiformes; family Ceratodontidae; genus Neoceratodus; species Neoceratodus forsteri. The sequence continues at coordinate 1,031,580,845 of CM057455.1, forward strand.
CCAGGACGATATGGCATAATGCATGGCTTTGTCCTGGGGAAATCGTGTCAGACAAACCTTGTGGAGTTCTATGATTGGGTGACGAGTGCCTGGGTAGGCGGCTGGACATCCTCTTTCTTGACTTGAGCAAGGCGTTCGATTCTGTTCCCCACGGGGGCCTGCTGGATAAGCTGGGGGAAATGGGGGTGGGAAACAAGATGATCAGATGGATAGGGAATTGGCTCCAGGACGTGGTTGGCAGGATAGTCTCATCCCCAAGGAGGGTCATTAGTTCGGTCCCTCAGGGATCGGTCCTTGGGCCCCTCCTGTTCAACGCCAACGTCTCTGACATACGGAAGGGTATCAGGAGTGAGATGAAGTCTCTTTGCGGATGACTCAAAGCTGGAGGCAGTGGAGGATGGAGGAGAGGGTGGCTCTTCAGGGGGACTTGGAGGCTATGGAAAGGTGGTCTAGAAAGTGGAAACTGAGGTTCAATGCAGGGAAATGCAAGGCACTGCACCTAGGAGCCAGAAACCCGGGCCAAGTGTACACCTGGGGGAGAGAGAGATGCTACAAGTCTCGATGGCCGAGGGGGACCTGGGGGTGGTGGTGGATGTGAAGATGAACAACTCGGGAGACTTGTAGGAGGGCAGCGGCCAAGGCCAACAGGATGCATCGTTAGGGGGATCACCTCCAGAAGGAGGTAAGTGATACTGCCTCTGTACAACTGCTTGGTGAGGCCACACCTCATGTACTGCATGCAGTTCTGGAGGCCACACTTAAAGAGTGATACTGAACTCCTGGAGAGGGTCCAGAGGAAGGCAACCAAAATGATCTAGGGCTTGGGGGACAGGACCTATGGAGAGAGGCTCCAGGAGCTAAATATGTACACACAAGAAGAGAGAAGAGACCCGAGACCCAGGGGGTGGGGGGCATGAGAGGTCTTCAGGTACATGAGGGGGATAAATGGGGGAGGCGAAGTCAGGGTGCTCCAAAGGAAGGAGGGGAGGCAACTAGAGGGCATGGGTGGAAGCTGGAGGGAGGGGAGAAAGGAGGAGGTGCTACTTCACTGACAGGATGGTGGAGCCATGGAATGCGCTGCCCGGGGAGCTGGTGGAGGGGTTTAAGAGGGGATGGGACAGGTACAGGGGAAGGGTTCTGGAAGCAAAGTCCAGTGCAGCGAGAATTCTGGGACTGGGAAGGGAGAAGCCCGCGAGGGGGGCAGGAAGGTCAGTTCCCAGGGTGGGGGCTGACCAAACGAGCAGACGCGAAAGACAGATAGGCCTATTCTGCTGGCATTTTAGTATGTTAGTGTGAAAATTCATGGAATTTGAGTGACAACTGGTAATGGTCCACAGTTAACTGTGGATCACATGTTAATCAAATTCCGTGACTTCATCAAATTTGGAAAGTGCTTCCTCGATGTGAATTATTGGCCTTGGCCACATATTATTCTAGAATACACACACCCTCGTTGCTTATTACTTGGAGTCAACGTAGAAAGTGTTACACTACATGAAAAATGCACCGCTAACCCTGTTTGCATCTATTAGGGGTCAAATGGGACACAACCATAACTAAACACAGCCCCAAAAAGGCACCACAGTACTTGCAGTGACTAAGATCCTATAGTTTCAACAGTGCCATGACATTTTTAGCTTAATTATAAAACTGTTCTTTAGCATTACAGCTCCAAGATCATCGGATGCAACAATCCATGCCCAGTGTTCCCATTCATGTAACAATGTACCTGAATCATGCTGGAATGCTAGGATTCACATACAGCTACAAGGGCTATAAATTAATAGTATTCCATCCTGTTTTGCATACCGGTTTTCAAGGCGGAATACCATTTTCATCATTTTGGTATTCTGGCTGGAATATCACTTCTCCACATCACCACTATGCAGTTTAATCTTTAGCACAGTGAATACCACATATTAATATGGAATACCAAATTTGAGAGTTTGGTATTCCACCTCCCACACCAGGTAATTTTCTTAATTTCTACCCCGGTCTATACAGTAGGGAGCACCACACACACACACACACACACACACACACAACCCTACCCAGATCAATGTCAGCCCCACCACCCTCCCAATCAGTCCTTACAAATCCTTTTCTCAGCCAGTTGACCTGCAGTAGTTAAATTAAATCCATCCAGTGTACACACCGATCCTCTTCCTATCAGTCTCGCCCCTGGCCCAAATGCCAGTTAAGTGCGAGAGGTTGAGGATCAGCATACAGGCTAAGTCAGTCAGCAATTACAAATAAATTACTGGGGGGGTCAACATCATAGGGAAAAGAAAGACATCCGCATCTATAACCTACAATAAGTGTACACACTGTATCCCCCAAAATTTAACTCCTACCCCACTAGAAACTCTGTTGTGGGCACAGTGAACCCTGTAATGCACAGTCCCAATGGGAACAATGCACGATTTACTTCATACACAATTATCAATCCACGTGATGTATTAAATGATACAGCAAGAAAGGATTTAGCTTTGACATATGGTACACAGTCCAGTACATGCACCATGCCATTCCTGGAGCACAGGCACAGAATGTAACGAGTTTATATTGCTCCACTGTTTGAGCAAACCTCTAAACAAGACCATTCATTAACAAAAACAGAATTTGTACAAATATAAAATGTGAAGAAAAAAAAAAAAAAAAAAAGTCTGGCAGCGGAAAATTACCACTTGGCCCAGATGTTCCCTGCCAATTCACAAGGGCCACAAACAGTTCACCAAGATATATAAAACTCTTAACTTGTTATGATGCTACAAACTTTACTCTGGCACTAATTAACTTTTGCTAATAGCTTGCTAGGGCAATACCTAGATGATGGAACAGTGCACTGGACCACTGTTTTTATATCTGCTAATGTCTCTGTGTGTCAGGGTGTTTCAACGGTGCTTGGAATGCACAATCCAGGTCACTACTGTCAATCTTCAACACAGTGGCCCCTATGTATAAAGTTCTTGGTTATGGCACTGCAGAAATAAGACTGCAATACCTTTGTTCCCATTTTCTTGCGTCCATTCACTACCCTCCACTGCTTGTTCCCAAGCAGAGCCCTCTATAAAGCAGTCATTATAACAAGGGCTTAAAGATATTCTGAATTGGGTGCTCTCTTGCCCCTTCCCCTTTCCATAGTCAATCCATCCTCTTATTACATCTCCTACCCTGGATGAGGTTCACAGATACACATATAAAAAATAAATAATTGAACTAAGAACTGTAATGTAACCATGACGCGGCCCCCGTACTACGGCAGGTGGCATACCTCACACGCATCACTATGTTTTAGATGTCTTTTCTGACGCAGTCCAGGAGGATGACTGATCCTCCAGATGACAGTGAATATATTGTATGTGTATAATATTTTAGTAAAAAAGATATTTACCAAAAAAAAAAAAAAAAAATTTCTGAATCTTCTGTGGAACACCATCAGTTCATCCTCCTGATGAGTCTGTTGATCAGATCTTCCCTGTTGCCGGCATCACCACCTTCTACAAAGTGTGTTGTCTTCTTATTCATTCCACCACGTGGAGAGGACAACTTGAAAGGCCAAAGGAAGTTGTTTGCAGCTTTGAAGTTCTTACCAACAGTATAGATCTCATGGATCAGGTCCTCAATACAGAGGATACCGTAGTTGCCAAGGTGCTAGGTGCTTCTCAAAAAACAAGACAGTGTCACTTAGATATGCCACATGCTAAAAATGCAAAAAATAAATAAGCTGCTTTTGGTTAATTCGTATTGCGGCTTTACAATATTTCTGAGGTTCATCTTACTGCAGCACCCGTGCCTCAATGACTGCAAGCTCGCCTCTGGGGATGAAAGACAGGTTGTGGGTTCTAGTCTCTCACAAAGATGAAAGACAGGTTGTGGGTTCTAGTCTTGCACAAAGAACTTGGGCTAGTATCAAATATTTTTTTATTTAGCATTTGTTTACCGGGTAAGTACACTAGACAAGTATTATGCCTATTTTCAGGAATGACCCGGAAGAGTACAACATGAGGAACAACAGTCAAGGAGACATGGCAAAGAGAGTACAGTTTTTTGTCACAGTAAAGAAACGTGGGAAATACATCATTTGACGCTAGGGGAAACATATAGTAGCAAGCACATTTCAGATTATACACTCTAGACTAGCTAGTTCAACTGGCAGATATATACAGGTCATCATACATAGGAGTGGAATAATTTTCTGGGTGTTACTGCAGGCTTTGAACCCTGCACCCTTGCTGCCAAAGTCAACAGAACTGCCACTCAGCCATCATATTCTGGCTAAATATGGACACTGTATAACACCAGGGGTGCTTCATTGTCACTGTGCTGATCTTTGGAAGAGCCATTAGACAGAGGTTCCCTCCTGACCATCTCTGGTGGCTGTCCAAGTGAAAGTTAATGATCCCAAGGCAATTACAGTACAAGCAGAATATTTTTTTCCCTGCTGTTTTGGTTATTCTTCATCTATAAAATGGTTCCACGTAACCAACCCAGGACACAAATAGGGACCAGCCGTCATAGCACAGTGCGCCATTCCTGATCAAAAACTGTATTAGAAATAAATTGGCCAAATATTTAAAATAAATTAATAAATGCATGGGAAGACTTGTCATATAATTATGCACATCCTCAGAAATGGGCAGTGTTACAGATCACAAAGTGGCCATAATCTTTTAACCAGCCGTTTTATTACAGTAATCACACTTGTCTGCAAATACCTTCAGGAAAACCAATAAACTGTATTTCCTTGTGGTACACCTGCTTCACATGGAAAACAGTTAATACTCCTTAAAGGGAAACGTCCACCTGCCATCGGGACCCACCTGCATGTGTAGTGGGGCACAGTTAGCAAATGTGAAAATAGAAGTAAATGTAGCACTTACAGGTTACTATTTTATTTTAGTTCACATCTGGTTGATCCTGCACCCTCCCCGCCAGCATTTTAAGTCTGAACACCCTCCCTGTCGCGCCCACAAGCACCCGCGGCTGTCCCCGTAATGACGTGCCAAACGGAGAGCAGCCAGGTTGTCTCCTTAGGCTTGTCATAGCCTAAGATTGCCGAACAGCTCTGGTTTGGAGCCCGTGTACCTCCGTGACATACGGAGACCAGGTACAGACAGCTAGTGTGCTTGTTAATCTGGCCTACAGGTCATTGTTGCAAGAATACCAACAGACTCAAAACGGGAGATGATCTGAAGCTATTGCAGTAGTCACGGGTAGCTTCAGATCACTTAGGTTTGAGTCTAGCAATGGCTATTGTTGCAATACCCGAGACCAGGTACAGAGTAACAGTACACTAGCTGTCTGTACCTGGTCTCCGTATGTCACGGAGGTACACGGGCTCCAAACCAGAGCTGTTCAGCAATCTTAGGCTATGACAAGCCTAAGGAGACACCCTGGCTGCTCCCCACCTGGCACGTCATTACAGGGACAGCTGCGGGTGCTTGTGGGCACGACGGGGAGGGTGTTCAGACTTAAAATGCCGCCACGGAAGGAGCAGGATCAACCAGATATGAATTAAAATAGTAACCTGTAATTGCCACATTTACTTCTATTTTTACATTTGCTAATCGGGCCCCGCTCCAGACATACGTGGGGCCCGACAGCACAGCCGTTTCCCTTTAAGTACTGGTGTGAATCACTACTACAGTGAAACAATAAAAACAAGAGAAACAGACAAGCTTTGCACAGTGACCATGGAGATGCCTTCATCAGCAAACTGGTTTAAATACTGTTATACTATAGGTAAAAGGTAACTAATGACAAAGAACAGGTAGCCGACCCCCCCCAACAAACAAAACTCACGTCTCTAGAATCGAAGTATAATATTTCAAATAAAACTTATTTACCAAGGTGCTTCTCAATAAGATCGTTGTCAGTGAGGGCAATGCGCTGATTGTTGATCTTGGCATAACCACGCTTGTAGATCAGTTCTCGCACAGATTTCAGGTTCGGGTAACTACATGCGATACAGAACAATTCATAGGTTAGTTTAAGGCTAGATATGTTAAAAATTCAGTTGGCTTTCAAAACAAAACAAAAAAAAAAAAACAGCTTTCAATTTAATAAAGTCATTCAACTCTGCAAAACAAACAATACTTGAGACATTTTTATTTCTCCTCTTTGGTCTTCACTATTAATTGGAAACATCCATTTCACAAAACCTCACCCCCTCAGTGTGTGTGGGGGTAGCTTCGAACTCGCAGTTCTGCATTTCAAAACAAAAGCAATTTTTAGCCTGCTGGCTTCTTACGTGTTTTATAGTTTATCCCAGTGATCCTGCTGTCCATTCTGCAGCATACTGCACCAAACGCCACTATAGGGGCATTCCACAACATCACGCAGATGTCCCAAGTCTGACATTTATTTATTGAAGGAATCAGAATTACAACCTTTGAGTCAAGGACTCCTTTGCAAAGGCTCCACGTCAGATATACATACAAGATATACAGAGCACACACCAGAATACATATATTGCAAGTTTAGAAACAGTATACACAATAAGAGGCATACAGTGAAGACAAGTTACAGTTCAAAGGTGGAATGGACCAACCAGTGTCAAATCAGTACAAGTCCAACATGTACAATAATAAACAGAAATCAAAAGTTTATAGTCACAGGCAAGGGGGAGAAGGACTAAGCACAGTCACAACTGGAGTGGGAGAGGATTTCAGCACAGAGCAGGGTTTTATACGGGCCTAGTCGCTGTTCCAGGGTGATGGCCAATGGCATTTCATTCAACCAGAGGGGGGACCTGTAGTAAGAGGAGCATTGGCCAGAGAGGTCCTGTAGTGGGGTACAGAGAGGGGGGCTAGCAAGGAGCTCTGTGTAGACTGTGGCTGAGTGGAGGGTTTATCAAGGTGGCAGAGACCTGGGGGAGGTATTTGGGGAGAGCTTCCTAGCAAGGAGACGGGTCTGGTACCAGAATCTGCCTTCAAAGGCAAGCCAGTTGGTGCATCTACAGAGCTCACAGGTATGTGTCCAATGGCTTAATCCAGTGACTAACCGTCAGGCTTTATTTAGGGAGATCACGATTCGACGCGGGGCAGTGGGATCAGCCGTGCCATAGATAATCCCGTAGTCAACAAGGGAGAGTACAGATGATGTCACGGCAAGACCTAGGGAGTCAGGAGGCAGTCACCCCTGTGCCTATAAAGAAAACCTAGTCTGGAATTGATAGCTGAGCAGATTGATGTGATCGCGGTATGTGAGAGAGGAGTCAATGGTGATACCCAGATATTTTAAGGTGGCACAAGGTCAAGGGGGGGAGCCCTGGACATTAATGATGCGGAGGGGGAAATTTTTAAGCTTATTTTGTCTGGGAGTGAAAAGCACGGCCTTGGTCTTTTTGTAATTCAGGACAAGATGCTGCTGCTCCAAGAACCAGGTGTCTGCTTCAGAAAAGGAGCATTGAAGGGAGTGGGGGTCCGAATGGCCTTCACATATAACGTCATCGGCGTACAGAAGCATTTGTCCTGAGCAGGCCTTTGGGAGAGTATTCAAATACAAGCTAAACAGCAGGGGGCCCAGTATTGAGCCTTGGGGGACTCCCGAAAGTACCAGTTTACTGTCCGAAAGTGAGAAGTTTAACTTGACCCTCTGGGTTCTGTCACTGAGGTAGCTTTTAGACCACGCGGTAGTGTCCAGAGACAGGCATGCAATGCAGGGATTGGATTAGGAGTGGGTGGCTGACAGAGTTAAACGCCTTGGTTAAGTCAATATAAGCAGATCCAACTAGGTGCCCTCTATAAAGGGCTTTGCTTATAAAAGTGGTGTATTCAAGAAGGGCAGTTGTAGTACTGTGGTCATTCCTGAAACCATGCTGTTCGGGGCAGAGAAGGTCATATTTAGTGAGATAGCCTGAGAGTTGATTTGTCACAATTTTTTCTAGCGCCTTGAAAAGGAGTGGGGTAGTTGCCCGGGGCAGTGCAGTCCCTTTTTTAATACTGGGGTGATGACAGCTGCTTTCCAGCATGAGGGTAACTGTCCATGACAGATGGACTGGTTTAAGACGTCAGTGAGCGGGGAAATAATGGAGTCTAATATGAGGAGGACTAGTTTTAGGTCCAGTGAGTCAGTACTAAAGCGCCCCCTCGTGCACTGGTTAAATATGGTCTTGCCTTGGTGGGGGGGAGAGAGATTGTTTGGAGCCTGAAAGTGGGGATGGATACTTTAAGGGGTGGGCAAGTCTGGGGCTGGGTCAAAGAAGTTAGGGGGAAGGACACTACTAAGATCAGAAAATGCAGTGTTAAGGGTATCGGTAATCAACAGGGGGTCCTGGGAGAGCGAGCCATTTACTAGCAGCTGAGGGGTCGGGCAGACAGATTTTCTATTCGGTTCTTTAATGTTGTTCCAAAAATTTTTGCCCAGAGCCCCAGGAAGAGGATAGTGACTCCTCGTAGTGGGCAGCTTTGGCTTTCCAAATTTCCCAGTCACATTTGTTCCCAAGTTCCCTACAGAGTTGCCAAGCGTGCAGTTTGTCTGATTCATTAGCTTTATGCCACTGATTGTCACTTTGCTTCATGAGGTCAAACAGGGCATGGGACAACCAGGGGGTGTCCCAACTTTTGACTTTGTTTGGAAACTGGGGCACAGCGGTCACAAGTGGAGTTAAATGTGGAGTTAAAGTAATCCAGGGCACTGTCAGTAGACTGTGCAGTGCTGATGGGGTTCCAGTCACATTGTAATAGGTGTTTGAGGTGCGAGAGAGATCCCTTTTTAGGCATCGTATAAAGGTATATTTGGGTGGCCGCTTCGGGATTTTTATTGAGGACCATCTACAGAGGACTGGCGAGTGGTTGCTCAGTGCATCCGGAAGTAGTGAGATCTCAGATATGCAGGTGGCCCGATTCGTGAATACGAGGTCAATGAGTATGGAGGTGCCAGTTTTATAGTTTAGCCTCATAGGGGACTGGACAACTTGGGTGAGGTCCACTGCTGCGACAGGGTCCTTGTGGGAGGCAGAGGAGGCTGCTAACCAGTTGATGTAGTAATCACCCAGGGCAATGATTTCACAGGAAGTGGGCTAGGAAGTTCATTAATGAGGCAAATGCTGGCCCTTGATGCTGGGGGCGATATAAACTGTAACTACGTGTAGGGCTTTGCCAGACGTGTCAGGTTTCAGTTTCACAGTGAGAACCTGTGCACCGTGGGACGGAATGAGAGCGCCAGGGACTAGTGAGGTCTGAAGGGAATCTCTATAGTAAAGAGTGTAGCCCCCACCCCTCTTAACTAGCCTGTCAGTTCGGAGGATAGAGTACCCAGGAATATGGACAGCGGAGTCTGGGGTATCAGGATCAAGCCAGGTCTCTGTAACCGCAAGGATATCCAGAGAGATCTGTGCCATCCAGCCCTGAAGGACACAGAGCTTTTTTTGAAGGCTACAGATGTTGATGGTGGCTAGAAGGAGTCCATTCAACGACTCATAGGAGGTGCTGAGAGAGGGGGTGGGCCTGGGTTTGAGTGCACATTGCCTGATAGGAGAAGGAATAGGAGGGCGTGGCGGAGGTCAGAGAGTCTAATTAGCTTGGCTTTTATGTTAGGTTTACGTGGCCAGTGACAGGGTTTGCAGGCAACCACAGGTATTGGTAGGGTAGAGATATGCATGGCTACCAAGGGAGCTAATGAGGTATGCTGGGCTAGGTTGGAGGGGCATGTCGGAGTATCAAAAGTGTGCAGAGTGTTGCTGGTAGTGCTCCACCTGGTGGCATAATGTTGGGTTCCTGCCTGACAGGCAGATGACTTGGGGGAGGGGAAGGAGTAAGCAGCACACCAAACATTAGAGGGAGGGGCATGGTGGAATACAATGCAGAAGAGAGAGGGGGTGAAGGGAAGGACACAGAAAAAATAAAAAAATGAAACTAGAGGGAGGGAGCTCAGGACCAACCGCTGAGGGCCAGAAAAGAACCTGCTAATGAGGAAGTGGGCACTTAAGTCATGTGACCAGTCGACATAATATACTGCGAGTTGGCCTTGGGTGGGAGGGTGGCTGGGGAGTCGATGCAAAGCATCAACAGCGTAACCGTGTCAACCGTTGATCTCTACTCTGTGATGGTATAGCATCCAGATCTGCTAATCTCAATAAAGAGCTATTAATAGCTCTTTCCATAGCACTGTGCTATCTATACACACTCCCACTGCTCATACAACAGACTTGGGATTGCTCCAGGAGGTTGTGTGATGTGCCTCGAGTGGTGCTCAGTACAATACGCAGGTGGGAGGAATGGCAGGATCAACCAGATAAACCATTAAACATTTACCTTTCCTTTCAACTTGGGAGTTGTTTCACAAAGGGGAAAGATTCTCCTCCCCTGGGAACTTTTGTCCTATTTACCTACTCCCTGCCCCGACTATGGTGCACAAAAATCTTATCCTGTCTCAGCTCTCCTCCTTCAACTCACTTTTCAGTAGGGTTTCCAAAAACACCACTCCACTCTCCTTCAGGTCATCGATTATATTCTGAAAAAGTATGGCCTAGGGCCAAACTCCAGCTGCAATTTTTGAGCTGGCTAAGGCCTTCAATACACTGACCCATCCCTTCATGCTGGATAAGTGGGGGTAGTGGGTAGTGCTGGTACTGTCTGACCTGGCAATTTGGTGGTTCCACTCCTACCTTTCTGATCAACAATCAACACCTATCAGACCAGTTCAGTGATGCAATATACCGTGATTACAAGAAGTTTCCCATAGCCCTGAAATGCTGCAGCAAGTGAGACAATCGTGATGCAGCAACTCCACTGTCTAACAGTAATCTGATCAAACTACCTCAAGGTACGTACCTTGTAGTATACTGCAGTTGAAGGCAACCTTCTTATTACTACCACTGAACTCCCCTCCGCCCATCAAGCCTGGTGTCCCTCAGGGCTCCTCTGCTGACACAATCATTGTTTCCACTTTTTTAAAATGACCTTTCCTTAGTCAGTCTCTCTTCGAAAATCTGCATGTATGCAGTTGACACAGCAATCATTTTCCAGGGCCTCAATCCCCAAGCTGGAATCATCACTTCAGCAGGACTTTGACACCTGCCAAATGCTGGCTCCACTCAAACCAACTCTCACTTAAAGCCAAAAAGATATTCTCTAGGATACAAGATACAGTTTTCAGGACTCCTAAAGGAACCCACATGAAGCTGCTCCTCACTTAAGGTACCTCTGTATATGGCTGGATCAGCACCCCCCCACTTCTCCTCTGCCTCAAACTGGTCACGCTGCATCACAACAAATCCTGCCTGCCATTCCTGGTCTGTCACAAGGTTATCCTCAAGATGATCCTGCCAGTACTTGACTACAGAGATATGGTTTACAGTACTGCCACCAAATCTACCCTAGCAAGACTAGACCCTATTTTCCATTCACTCTGTTTTATCCTATATGCCCCACCCCTTAACCCATCACTGCACCTTTTATCTCAACTCATTCAGGCCTAGAGACGTCTGAAAGCATAGCCACTCAGGACATTAACGCCTGTAGACGTACTTATCTGACTTTTCACTCAGGCCTAGAAACATCTGAGGAAGTCAGCAGTTTTTACTTAACTGTTAAACAAACCGAATTGCTTAGAATTGAATGCATAGCACCGTCAGAAAGGTAATTTTGCTGCAGATACTTTGTGTCTATCATGTATACTTTAGGAGTTATTCATATTTGTTTAAGGTATGTTGTGCATGGCTAACATTTGTCTCAAGCCTCACCTAAGCACCTTGAATAAATCTGGGGGGAAAAAAAAAAAAAAAAAGTTTGGTATTTCAGCTACTATAAAATAAAAACTAAATGGATTACAATTGATTGCATTGCACCATTAGAAAGGCTATTTTGTGCTGAACAATTTTGCCACTGATACTTTGTGTCTTCCACATATACTTTAGGAGTTATTTGCATTTGTTTAAGGTATGGTGTGCATGGCTGACATTTGTCTCATGCCTCACCTAAGCAACTTGAAAAAAAAAATCAGTTGTTTGGTATTTCAGCTAGTATAAAATAAAAACTAAACTGACTGCATAGCACCATTGGAAAGGTAACATTGTGCTGAACAACTTTGCCACTCATACTCTGTGTGTAGCGCTTACGGTTCAAGAGGTAGTCACATTTGTTTGTGGCATGCTGATTGTGGCTTGATTTTGCTTAGAAAAGCCCAGGAGGCAGTGCTAAAAGTATACAGGGCATAAGTGGTGGAAGTCTCAAAGAGCTCTTGTGGTGTGAATGAGTTAACCTCTCTCATTCCCCCTTCCCTAACTACTCGATCACCAGCATCCCCCACCTCTCCTTACCCCTAAACCAGCCACCATACTCCCGTCGCCCACTTTCAAAGTATATTAATTTCCCTCACTGTAAAACACCCACTTGTTTGTCATCTTTCTTTCCAACTTTCCACTCATTCCTCAATCTCACTCTCCTTTCTTAAATCACCTCTCCCTACACTGCTCTTCTAGCCAACCTCACACTAGTTTTGTGTGACCCATTACCTTCACTGGCTACCACTACACCCACTCACTGTTCCACCACTTAGTTTTTACCATTCACACCTAGCTTTTTACAGATCTGTATCACTACTTTTAATGTTTCCACTACCATGTACCATCAAATATTCTCTACTGTACAGTGCACTGTCATTTTGATACTGTACTTTGAATTTGTCAAACTGTTTATGGAGTCTCCATGCAGTCTCCACTCTGTGAAAATTACAGATCAGTCAATCTAACCTCAATTGTAGGCAAGCTCCTTGAAATCATTATGGAACAGACAGTGGAATTTGTACAATTCTTGGTGGCACATTTCTGCAGGACAGTGGCAGCATGGGAGCTCACAATGACTTCTCAGAATGGATCAAAAAGGTGTCGGGTATGGGTCAAGCAGTGAACAGCCTGTATCTCAACTTTCGTAAAGCCTTCGATTCTGTTCCACACACAACGCTAGTAAGAAAGCCGAGTGACCTGGGGATGGGGGACTAACTGACCAGGTGGACATGGCTGGCTGGGGGCAGGACTCTGAGGACGGTCATCAACAGGGTTCATTCAGAGTCTACAGAAGAGAAGGGAACTGCAGGGGTCAATTCTGAGACACGTGCTCTTTAATATCATCATCTGGGATAGAGGAAGGACTCCAAAATATGTTTTCACTCTTTACTGGAGACACTAGAATCTGTGGTATAGGGAACACTGAGGAGGCAGTTAAGAGAAATTAAAAAAGTGCTAGAGATCATGGCCACTAAAGTTCAGTGCAAAAGAAAAAAACAAAGTGATACACTTTGGTAGTAGGAACCTTAAAATAAATAGAATTGGGGGTGGGAGGTAAGAGTGGAGCAGACAAATGAGGAGAAAGACCACAGTCTCATCATTAGTGCAAAACCACAAAAACACAAGGCAGGCTTCGGAGACTGCTGTGCACAATGCAACCAGGAAGTGCACACAACAAAACAACTCAGCAACAAGTTCTCAGTGTCAGAATAAAGGATAACTGAAATGACAAAACAAAAATTTACTTAGAGTGTTTAAAAAAAAAAAAAAGCAATAAAATTCCACAGCAGCAGTAGACCAGAACTTGAAAACACAGCACAAGTGTCTTTGAGAAACGCTGACTGCTGTGCGGATGTCTGTGGTCTACTACTACTGCTGTGGGGGGTTCATCACCTTTTTTTTTTTTTTATTTGTTTTTTTTGCATGCAAGTGTTTGCCTGTTCTTGCAAACATGGCTGATAAACAATGAACTTGTTCTGAACGCTATGAAAACGCAAACCATGGTGTGTGGATTTTTACCAAAAAACACAGAACCTGGTCTAACGCCACTAAAAGTAGTGCCCATCTGCAAGTATTTAGAAGTTACTACTCTTGATCCTTGCCTTGATTTTCCAGAGTACCTGCAAGGCAGTAAATGCTAAGCATGGCATAGAGTTGAGCATACTCTGATCCCGGCTCCCACCTAGCCTTTGCCACAGTTCTCTCCCATACTAAATTTTGGGCTTCTCTTCTTCACCCACGCATGTTAAGTCCCCACCATCCAAGTGGGATGTTGCATATAACATGCACAGATCTGCCTCGTCTTTGAATGGCCCAACTCTCCACTGTAAGCTCTATAGTGAACTAGGGTGGCTATCTCCCCCAAATAGCTGCCAGTTTGTGCTGGGATGCTTTTCTGACAAACCAATTTGGCATGGTATCCCTGCTCCTCCTGCAACAGACTTTATATTCTCCAAACTCTTCATATCCCCTCAGAGTGGACAAGTTCTTGCTTGTCCCCAAAACATATACTAGTATGGGGGAAATCAGGTCTACGCTCCTAGGCTATGGAATTCTCCCGCGTTGCCAGTCTACAGCTTCTCTTCTCATTCAGTTGAGAAGCTCCCTCTGGGACCACCTGAAGGATGGCACATAACTGTACCTGCACTTGATTCATGTCAACATGTTTGCTTCCTGCCAACTGTTACTGCATGGTCTGTCATTTGTAACATGGCAAAAATGAAAGTGCTCAAATGGAGCATTTCTATTGGTCAATTAATAGTAGCCAACTGTGCATTAATTCTCAAGAAATGCACAGTTGGTCTTGTAGTACTGTGTGCAACCACTAAAAAAAAAAAAATAAAAAAAAAATTAAGAAAGCCACAACAAACGCTCCATTTGAGCACTTTCATTTTTGCCATCTTACAGCAACAAAGTAGTGCTTTTAGCCACATAGTAATCGCCAGCAGGCAAGTTATTTAACGCTAAGCATTTTTCATCAACTTATTTGCATTTCCCACCCAGGGGATCGTCACAATCGCCGCAAAAGCCATGGTGTTCCACAGTGTAAACAAACACCCATACCGCGGTGACAAAGTACAAAATTACAAGTATGCATTAAGGGATAGCCGACTCCTGAAAAAGTGTAGTCTCAGCGAGTCTAGGCGCTTAAACTGAAATAAACGCTCCTCCTGAACAGAATGGATAGGGCGATCCCCAAACAGAACAAATGCGCTGCTGAAAACCAGAACAGGGTACAGAGGTATCTTATTTCTTATCCATCTATCTCACTTGTAAATGCCCACCGTCTCCTTTTATTTACTATTTTGTTTCTTTAGGCAGTGTCCCTCGTATTGCATCCAGTTAAAAGTCAGCTAAGTAGCTGTTCCAGTGAATCCATTTTTTTTTTTTTTTTTGGAACGACCACAATGCAAGGCAGCAGTAAGGAAGAGTGCTCAAATAAATCTCGGGTCTGTTACGATGGGTCTACAAACAAACATAGTGCGTCGAATGTAAAAATAGCAAGTAATACCTGTTACTATAATACTGAAGTGTTAAATATGTGTGCCTTTGGGTAATAAATGTTGCCTACATGATTACATGGTGTGCTAAAACACAGTACAGATTTATAACTTTTTCAACCACTGCTCTTTAACTTTGTAGTCCACTGTTCACACTTTGTTCTATTAACATGTCTTTCGAATACTGCTCATTAAAGTAACCTCCCAGATCGTACCTGCAAAGAGGCATGAAGTTGTCTAGTGTGCTTATTGCATCAATAAAAACTAATAAATAAAACTGATGGACAGTGAAGGACATGATTCAAAATTTGCCTTTTCAGTATTTTCCAGGAGTGTTCCCTTAAAGAGACCTACTAGTCTCAGGTTCTGCACCTGATAGATAGGTGCCTTACCCCCATCGGACTGCTTCTCATGTGGAGATTGCCCCAAATAATCCATTAGTTAAAAGTGCTTACACTTGTTAAAGCAGAAAAACCGGGTCCCAAGGACTTCCCAGTATTAAGTGCCATCCACGCTCTGCCCCCGCGCTCTGCCAAGTTATGACACGATGCCAGGGAGAGCACAGGGATGCGCTCCATTATAGTCTATGGGCAGCACCTTTATGATAGTTTTTTTATATTATAATGGCTATTTGGTAATGAAATGTGGGCACTGGTTGACTAACCAGGGCCTCGTTAGTGGACCAGTGCTCACGTTTCATTACCAAATGGCCACTATAAAAAAAAAAAATATATATATTACATATACACACACACATATATATATATACATAAAAAAAAAAAAAAAGATCGTAAAGGTGCCGCCACAGACTATAAGGAACGCTGCCCTGCGTTTCTCCTACCATTGCGGCATAATCTCTGAGAGCGCAGGGCGCACTTAATACCAGGAAGTCCTTGGGACCCTGCTTTTCTACTTTTACGAGTGTAAGCACTTTTAACTAATAGATTATTTGAGGCACTTCCAGATAAGAAGCAATCCAATGGGGTAAGGCACCTATGCATCAGGTGCAGGAGCTGTCCAGTTTACCTTGGTGGGTCTCTAAACTGCTACACTTCTATAAACCCAAATTAAAATATAGCTGCAAGAGAACTTGGGACATTAGACGGAGCCTTTAACAAGATTGTGACAAAGAAAGTGTCAGCACGATGTGAGCTGTACAAGAACATTTGCAACCACAGCATTCTTCTGCATGCATTATAAAACTGTTTATCACGTGGCTAGCACTAAAGCTAAACTCTGACTGGCTAGTGGCCCTTGGAAGATGGCGCTACTATCAAGGGGCATGAACTAGTAACAGTCACTGCGCCACACATTCTAAATAATTTCAAAATAGCCATCATTGTCTACAGAGCCGCGATGTCAGATGTTTCAGAGATAACTATCAAATTCAGCGTGACACTTTCCTAGTGTTTTCATTAAAAAAAAAGTTTGTGAGCTCAACAATGTTTTACAGTACACACCTCCAAAAAAGCGTTGCTTCACACAGAAACAGAGACTAAGCTGCACTACTGTGAGGAGTACTGTGTCATCTGCTTTTGAACCTGCAGACTTTACTGACAATGATCGCTCTGTTAACAGAACTTGCCCCCTCCCCCCAGTGAGCAATCGCCAAATTCAACACTACTGACAAACGTTAAAGAGAAAGTCAAACAAATTGACATCTAAACGCGTCCTTCATTAAGAGTTGCACTGCAGTATCGGGTGTACATTTCAACCCACCGGCTTCTGTAAAAGTGATCACTCCTGTAATATAATTAGCCCCGTCGGTGAGCAATCACTAAATTCAGCACCTCTTACTAAGAGTGTAATAAAATAAAGCTCAAAACCAGTTGAGTTTTAAGGGCCATTCTGATGATGCTGCATATTGAAATAAAAAAAAAATGTGCACCTGCGTGTATGTCACCGATGACGTCACGCTGACTACCATTTCTGTGGCACAGCTTCTCAGTGAACCCATAGATTCAAATAATAAGCCTGTGACCCCAAAATGCAAAGCAAACATATCCTTAAAACTAGATGCAGTAAAAGTGACATTATCAGTGAATGACAGCATTATTTCAAAATCAAGTAACAGAGATGTGGTACTGTGAAGTCTGTGTGTAATGGTAAGCTGCTTGAGGTTGGGACTACTTTCTTCTGCATAATGATACTTGAACATAAACTAATCTAGCCGTCAACTCATGTTGTGTGTCTGTAAATGTATTTTTCTTTCAAAATGCCACATGTAAGTGCTTTAAGACACTTCACAATGTGGGTAGCAGTAGTACACTCCAGGGGCAATTAAGGCACTCTGCCTGTGGCCAGCTGCCTCATTACTCCCCTGGGCATGCAGTGATTACACTACTGCCCACACCCTGCTGTGTCTTACTACTTACGTTCGTTAAGCTTTTTCACCATATTCATGTATTGTTGCTTTAAAGATCAAGTGGGTACTAATATTTACAGCTACGATGGCGGACTTCACTTTTCTATTTTTTATCTTCCATTAGTCAGTCTACTAAACATTTCATATAATGTAGTATTTACCTTGCTGTTCTTTAAGCATCTGACTATAAGAGAGCTTAGAATTCCAATTATGACAGCACACTGTGTTGTCATGGTAAGTACTATATTATACAATGTGGTAAATCCAATGTCCCAAATCCTGCATCCTGATTGGTTGGCTGGCACAATTACCACCGTGAAATCTTCCAGTGTACCCACTGGAAGAAGTGCCAGCCAACCTTACATTGTGCTAATCCGGTGGCTTTCACTTCAAACGAAACTGCCGCGATTTGTCACGTTGCCGCTTCGCTAAACACCGCGTAAATTGTTTACAAAATTACCTCCTCTTTGAAGTGTAGGGACCTCAGTCAGTTAGAACATAGTTAAAAAACATTAAAGAAACAACATTCGGCATTGTATAATAAAAATTTATCCCTCCAGGGTGTGGGTACATTGGAGGACTTAACACGACTGGTGTGATTCGGTCACTCTGCTGCGCCTCGGAACCGAATCACACCAGCCATGGTAAATCCTCCAGTGTACCCACACCATGGAGGGATAAATTGCTTAAATGTCAGTTGGGGAGTCTCAAATGCTTTTTATACACTTTCTGGAACAGGCCGTCAACATACGCTATAAACCCTGGAAAGGAGACCTGACAATTAAAAAAATGTATTCTCTAATAAAGTGTGGTGGATGAAGCATTTCTATGGTGGTTCCTACTGAAGTGCTGAACTGCTCTAAACACAGTCAGACTTCGGGGGGGATCCAAGAGATTATAATCACATACCCCATGCGATATATGGCTCGGCAATCCTCAGCATATTGATTGAAGCCTTGTTAAGTCTAACAAATGTGCCGTTAAAGATCTGACGGAGGCGGAGAAGCTGCAGCACCTTGCGGACCTTGGGACTGACACCATTGATACCCCTGGAATTAAGAGACAAAAAGAAAAAAAAAGTAAATGGAAAAGAAGTCAGAGAAACAAGTGTCAGCGATACTACGATTTCAGATTTACTTGCCATTATATCTACAAATCTGCACTTTCAATAAGAAGGGGAAAAAAAGATTGCACATCATTAACCATAGTTCGTATTGTTAACTTGCTTGCCCATCTACCACCACCACCACCACCATTACTTTCTTATTTAGTTTAGAGATTAGAGACGGTACAGCCTTCTTGTTATAACACAACTGCAAACCCAGAGACACAGCAGACCTAGGTTTTGAATGCCACAACCCCCACCTGTGTACCACACAACTCTGGGCAAGTCACATAACTTCCTTGTGCTTAACTGTCTTGCAGATCACAACTGGAAAAAAGCTTTAGCTGTCTGTACCTTTCTTGGGTGGAAATCTAAAATTCGCATCAAACCAGTTATCACAGGTATATCCTTTCACAAAATGCACCAGACTTGTCTGCCAGGTGAATATAATATTAATAATTCATTTACCCCTGATCCGGATTACATATGCCAATTTTGGTTCGGCAGGAACATAGTAGTTGCCAACTTTACGAGCCATTCTGGACAGGCGAATCTCACGTCTGTATAGCTGTCTGTATTCTTTCTGGTAGAACTCTGCTCTTTTGTAGATCAGCTTTCTTTTTTCTTTACGCACCTTTTTCTCAGCCAGCACAAAGGAAAAGATTTCTCATTTCAGAAAGGAACAACATTTTTAAGTGACAATATCACGTCACACAAGCGTTTGGGATGTCAGGGGCCAAGTACAATCTTCTGTGACTCTACCTGGCCCAGGGAGGACAGCAGGACCAACAAACAAAAGAACAGAGCTTAATAAATTAAACTAACATGTACTGCAGGCTATTGACACTATTTAAAAACAATTCAAAGTACTACCTGTTTGACAAATATGCATGTACATTTCAGGAATGCACTTGACCCTATGCTTTTCCTCTGTGGTGTACCTTGGTTGTGCTTTGTATTAAAAAGGTCTTGTCTGTCACTGAACACTTGTGAAAAACGGGCAATTTTGCTCACATGCCTTCCAGTATAAAAAATAAATGAAATCAAATCTCCCACTTTTGCAGCCTTCCTCTGCTGTCAGCTGCTGGGGATTCTGGAATTTGTAGTTCAGAAAATGTCAGCTTGCAAGTCAACATGATCACCTTGATACAATCGGTAGTAGTACGAAAGACTGAAACATGGAATCCCGACACACAGGATCCCAAGACTAAGATCCCGACACGGGCAGATGATAGACATCCGATGTCCCGACTGTGCAACCCTGACAGATGCGGTGTCGGAATGGTTCTCTGCTGCAACAGTCTGTGCAGTTTCTGCTACTCAGGTTCTGCCTGCTGTCCCAGGGTGACTTCCACGGGGGGCCAGAATTTTTGTATGTCACCCACATGCTGAGTCTCCTCAATGTGTGCTAGTTTCAGAGGATACTTATATTTATGAATGGGGGCAGGGGGCAAAGCACCCTGCACTCCACAGAAGGAGTCACTGGCAGGGTGTCTCATTGTTTTTATGTTATGTAGACGTGCTGTTATTTGTTTCGGGATGTTTTGTGGCTCAAGTTGTGTTTCAGTCACTTGGTCTTGGTATGCTGTAGCTCGGGATCTTTCTTGTCAGGATCTCGTACTATATCTAATACAATGTACTATATAGCAGTAAACAGTAGAAACAGACCACTACAACAGAAAAAGACAGATGGTCCATCGGGTTGGCCCATATCACTATATCGTACCCCAGGACCTTCCATCTCTGGGGGGGTCTTCACTTACACTATTCCCCTTTTTGTTATCTATGTTTCTGCCCCACTTCCCACTGAATAGCTGATATCTCCTTGACTCTATCCCAGCTGTGTTCGAAGCCATTTATTGTTTTCACACCCAACACCTCTGCTAGCTGACTATTCCATTGCTAAACCACTTCTTTAAAGTCATGCCTCCTCACTTTTTTGGGGGGGGGTGGGGTTTAAAATAACCTCCACCCTGACCCCTTGTCTTAGCTTCTCTGTTCCTGGTACTAATACTATCTGTGATGTTGTTGCCTCAGAGGAAAAAAAAAAAAAAAACTGTGACAAAGCATGCATTTTAAAGAAGATGAAATACGCAAGTATGTGTTAAGCAATTGTATGAAGGTGACTGGCAGCAACAACAATGTTCAGCCATGCTGCTAATTAACCTTCACTCTTTATCTGGCACAACAGAAATATCATTGCTCTCACTGGCACAGAAAGCAAGACAATGAACTGTGCTTAGATAATTAATTATGCAGTAAAAGTAAAAAAAAAAAAAAAGAATGTTTTTTCAAACAAAGTGCAAATTGAGAGTTCCTGCTGGCTGTTCCCCTTTAAAGTGATAACTCTGTGTTTGGGGAGGTACGTGTGCGTGTGGTGGAAGAGTAAAACAGCAGGTGACGAGAGTTTCCATTTTAAAATTTCAAACAGTTACAAACATACGAAATTTGCCAGCAGATAAAGGCCTAGAGGTCTATCAAGTCTGCTCGAATGTGCAGCTAGCACCCCTTATTCTGCAGCTGCCCCTTCCTTCCACCCTTCCCCTCCATTGACCCTCCTACTTGTCCTGTCCCATCCCCTTTTGAAGCAGTCCACTGTTCTACTGGATACCACTTCTGCAGATAACGCATTCCACCCAGCCACCACCCTCTCTGTAAAAGTGTCTCCTCATCTCCCTCCTGAACCTTCCTCCCTCCCTCCAGTTTCATATCATGGCCACTGGTGTCCCTCCCCTTCCTTACTTTGAACAGACCCTCTGTACCTGTTGCTGTACCACAGAAGGTTAAAACATAATTCCACGACTTCTGAACTGTGGAACAATCAAGAAATAAGTCACAACAGGGTGTGCATTAAATAGATAAACACACAAGTGTGAAGAACAAACCAATTCAAGTATAGGCACTGTGTCAACAAGTGCAAAGCTTTTCAGTGTTCCTGTGTTGTCACAGTACCTACAAGGTGTGAGAATCACAAGTTCTTCATACTTGGATGCTTTATTCTTTATAATATAGGCCCACCATTTTTAAACGAAATAAGCATGTTTAAGTTACTTTGTCTTCAATGTGGCACAGACTGCTGAGCCATTAGTTTCAATTGGCTGCAGCTTTTTCTTTTATTATTATTATTATTATTATTAAAGGAACCCCTCATTAGCACAGTTCCCGCTCACAGCCAGCTGGGCTCAACTTTTCTAAACACCTGGAATCATACTTAACATTCTAATGCTGAAAACACTGGGAAGTTTTTTTTTTTTAATGTAGTATAGGAGTTTAATGCATACCACATGGGAGTGAGGCACATGGCTGAAGGCGGAGTGTCCTTACACCAGTGGAAAGGGAATTAAGTAAGCATTAATCCATGACGAAGGTGGCATCTAATGGGGAGTTAATGCATGGTTGGGGCCTTGTGGGCCAAGGCCGCAGGCAGAGTGCCTACAACAGACCAACCATGCATTAACTCCCCATTAGATGCCACCTTCAGAGTGGATTAATGCACCTGTAACATGGTTTACAGCAAGGTGTATATGTTGTAGCTCTGAACGGTGATAGCATACAAAAGACAATCACGGTAATCAAGTTTTCAACTACTTTTTACTGTTACTTTTACATTTGTCAATGCGCTTCTGTTACATACAGATATGCTTTTTTGGGGGGGGGGGCAACAGCTACAACTGCATCTGTCTTAACGATTGGGATACATCTGTCACATTTCTGAGCAGCTGTTACTTCGATATTCTTCCTAGGCTGACCTGGATCGTGCTGCTTTTCTAGTACTCTATCTCAGATTTTCTCATTTGCATATTGACATGCGGGTTGACTTCGTGCTGCTTTTCTCCTTTGCCTACTCACATTCTGTTTCACGACATGGCTTCATTTCCGTTCTTACATTTCTCCGGTGTGTCTGGAATCTTCTCTGTTTCGGGGTGTATAATTGAAGTTGACCGTCCTGTGTACCGTAAAATTGTTAAAGTGAATTCCGTTTCTGGATGTTGTCCGTCACTCCATCTTCCGGTTCATTCCCTGCTGTCTCTCAGTACTTCTGGTCCTGCTTCCTTGATTCTGTCTCTCTCAGCTGGTGTGTGTTGTGTCCTTCCCACTATTTGAATTTCTGGCTTTCTGGTGCCTATTCCTCTCTGCGAGACTATCTCCACATACCCTGAACATTGTTTGCATTTTCTGTATCTCCACGTTTCAACTTCCAAGCTTCTACTACTGACCAGGCCCCCCTCTCTCACTGCTCCTAACGTGTACCTGCTTGCCATTTCAAAACTTGCTCGTCTTTCATTCTCGTCTCCTACTTACCACACTGCTCGTTTTTCCTCCCGTGGCTCGTTTATGTAGTTCACAAGCAACACGGAATTATCATCTCATAATGCCGTATTGCTCCTGTACCACATGACACCGTTCGACATATCGGCTTTCTTGATTCCACTCCTATTTTTGCCATGTTACAGAATCTTTTAATGCACACAAAGTGGATTACTGCACATAAGCAATGTCTCGCTGCTCTTTTGTATTATACATTAAGAGCCTTTTTATCTCTCGGTCGGCAGCCGGGGAGAGATCCCCCTGCTTTGGCTTGGGTCCCAGCTCATGCCAGGATCCGGAGCTTCACAGGGCTCGCGCCAAGGTGGTTCTTCCCCTTGTGCGTAATCCTTGTGGCCGGCGGGGTGAAGACAGTCGTGCAATGACCTCTGTGAACAGTCGGAAGCGTACCCAGATGTGCAGAGTTCCACCGACTGCGGCCTGACAGGTCCCAGCGAAGTCTCTGACTGCCAAGCTACCCCTAGCCACCAGTAGAGGTCAGAAGGCACTGAGCCCCAGATCCCCTCCCGCCCAGAAAAGGCGAACAGTCCCCTGGATGCTCTGCCTCGCCCCCTCCCCCAGCCAACCCTCCATCGCCCAAGGTCCACTCCCGAACCCTGATAGTCGGCGCCATGAAATGGAACAATTTGAAATAGTTAAGAAACACTTCAAAACAAAATACACAGCTGAAGTAGTCCCTGAGGTTGTAGGTAATATGTAGGGTCAATGATTTTCTATTTTCAATGGAAAACACGGGTTAAAAAAAAAAAAAAAAAAAAATGGAATGTGTCACTTTTGTTTTCATATTACTTTTTTCCCTGTCCCTGGTTGAACTCTGGCAGCTAGCTCGGTTCTGTCCCACCAACCTCAACCAGTTACCGCCCTCCCGGTACTCACCTGAATCAAGACCCCCACTTCAGATCTCCCGGGGGCAGGAGGGAGGGCCTCCTCACCCTCCTCCTGGAGAATAATCTAGCATGAGTCGATTGTTCCAGGCAGTGGCACATCATGGAACCAGAGTCCGCCATTTTTCCCTCCATT
This sequence comes from Neoceratodus forsteri, assembly GCA_016271365.2. Taxonomy (NCBI): domain Eukaryota; kingdom Metazoa; phylum Chordata; order Ceratodontiformes; family Ceratodontidae; genus Neoceratodus; species Neoceratodus forsteri. Next base: position 1,031,604,892 of record CM057455.1, read on the forward strand.
TTTTGTCCCCCACCCCCCAAAAAAAGCGGCTGGCGTTTCCGGCACAGCCACAGCTATCCCAGCGACAGGATCCCTGTGGTGACGGAGTCCTCTGGCAACCCTCTCCGACCGAGACACACTGCTGAGCAGCAACGGTCTCAGTCATGGCCTGTCCCCAAACATGACTTACTGAGCTCACTTCTGAATCCAGGTCATCAGCACAGCACACTGCTGCCGGGTCACCGGGGTGACCTGGAATTTTGTCATGTTTAAAAAAATCTGCACTTGGGAGCCAATTTTTCATGAAAACTTCATTTTGCACTAGCTTTCTGGATAAACCCCTCAGTTGTGAGCCAAGTTTTTGTTAAAAAAATAAAAATATCTGTTGTGTTTCACATTGTCAAGAGGCAGTCATTACAACTGGGTATTGTGCACCCCATTAGGGGAAATGGCACAGCCCAAGGTTGTTAACAGAATAAAATGTTGGGCACATGGGGATTACGGACAGTGGCAACTCTCCAGTCTTTGCTGTGCCATCTAATGGGAGACTGAAAAGCTTTTCTGAAGAAAAATCAGCCTCTAGTTTTCTGGGGCTGCAATTATGCACAGCAGGTTGGGGCTACCTTATAACAGGGAGCACCCTAAATTAAAACTGTGCCTTTGAAGCTGCAGCTTTCAAATTGCTCTTCCCATTTCCACTGTCTGTGCCTGGACTGGGGGCCATGTCTACTGCATATTTTGAGGGGTGGGGGTGTATTTTCAACAGTGTCCGATTTCTTCATAACAAGAATGTAACAAACAAGAAAGTAACAAAAAAGGTGCCTCAGGTAAGTACCTGTTTTTTCTTTGGGGGTTTAAGTCTAGAGCATTCCTGGGGGCACCCTTCTGTCTCCAGACATCAGTCCCTCCCCCTCCAGGTTTTAGGGACCTCTGGGTCGTGTTTGCCTCTCAGGTGTTTTTTTTTTTTGCTACTCTCTGAAAGGACATTTCCCCTTTTAAATTTTCCTGTCACCAAAAAAAGAAAACAAAAACCAGGTTTCTGAAGTGAGCCTTTCGGCTCTGGGTACTCAGCCTTATTGGCGGGTAGTCATTTTTTTCCACCCTTCAGGTGGTTTGACGGTTTTTCTAGGCTCCACTCAGCTGTGCAGCTTCCCTACTGCCTTTTCCGCCATTCTCTGACCGTGGGCTTATATCCTTCCAAGAGGCTTCTCTAGCCTTAGCGCATTCACGCCGCCCCTCTGGTACACACATGAGCACGCTTTTCTGAGCACGGCCTGCATGTCCACACTGCTAGACATGGTGACTCTGCTTCTACAGCCCTTCTTTTCTTCTCCCTCACAGGCTATTTTGCCCCTTGCTAGAGGTTCTGGTCACCCTGCTCCGCCTCGCCACCCCCCCCATTTCCAAGCTCTCCACCTTCAAGGAGCTACTGAAGCACCCTCCCAGGAAACAGTTGCGAACCTCTGCCTTGCCCAAGAGGGCAGGGTCATGGGAGCGGAACCCCCACCAGACTTTGGTGGAAGGTGGAGAGCGCAGCAGAGGCAGTCATTAGCAGCCAGCGATGCATTTTCTTGTGGATTTTTCCTGGGGTGGGGGCAGGGACATGCAATGAAACCAGCGCCCACCAGTGCCCTGTTACTTAGGGCGCCGGGCTGCGGCAGTACCTCAGCCCCACCAGAGGTCCACATTGAGCCCCCAAGAGAGCAGTCCATGGGACGCCTAATCCTTCTCCCACAGCTGGCCCCTGATTCCCGAGTCTGTCCCTGAACTCGGGATGTCGGCCACAGACAAACACCTTGCCACTGTGCCCGCGGGCCGGACCATTCTACAGCCCTCTTCTTTCAGGCAGCAAGTTTTAGGGGCTGAGAGGTGTACTTTTTCAGGTTTCTCTCCTTTTCCCCCACAATCGGAGGTGGGGATCATGGCAGCAGTACACTATACTTCATTTTGGGGAAACTATTTCAGGTTTCTAACATTGGGCACGTACAGTGCAACTTTACTTGGCACCTTGGCTTATTGGAGGCCTCATTTTTTTTTTTTATGTTATACAACCTTCAAAAGGGCAATGCGACCTTCTACTCTGGGTTCCTTGCCCACACCGTTACTCAAGCTAGTAGTCTTACAGTCCCCCGGATCTCTGGGATGGGGGGGTGCACCTTTTGTACCAGCTGGCAGTGGCAAAGAAGAATTGTGTAAATATTTCTTGCTGCTCTTAGGAGAGCTTCTGGGCCCCAATGTTCCACAGGACATCCCGTCAGACACACACCCGACCTCAAACCAGGCCCCTCAGGTCGGGGGTTGGGTGGCGCCACACAGGTACGTAAAGGTGTGCCGCAGCAGGACAGGGCTGCTAATATGGATACACAGGCAGAACCCGACCCTGATCATACAGAGGGTCAGGATGAGGATAAAGGGATCTTGGGGAAAATCCTGACCCTAGAAAGCTACTTAATGGTGATGAAGATGAACCTTCTGAGGAGAAGGAAGGGGAGTGGACGGAGTCAAAGAGGAGGACTCCTATGCCTCCCCTGTTGATACCACGTCTTCGTCCTATCCGATAACAGAAGCGTGTAGAACATTACAGCTCAAGGAGGTGCCAATCCATGGCGGCACTGGACGTCAGTCCTATCCTGTCCATGTCCTCCTCAGCTCCAAAGTGTTTTCCAAACTTTATTCACTGTGACCAAGTTATTGAACAGGAATCAACAGGCACGGAACAAAGAAAATATCTGCTGAAACAAGGTACAGTGTTTCCTTTTTGGGGAAAAAAAAAATAAAAATCCTCTGGCAGATAAGGCGGTTCATAACTCTGTCAGATACCACTATTCCTACTGAAGGGTCCTTGGCTCTAAGGGATTTGCACCCATGTTTAAAGGGATGTTTCTGTGCAGTATACAGCTTCTCCCAACAGCTAAGCAAACCTCAGCACCTACTATGCTTCCTTTATTTGTGCAAGAGCTTTAAACTTGTGGGTTATGACCCTGGACAGCTTAGTTACCCTGGCTTCAGAGGGAGCAAGCATTCTGCAGTTGGTATCCATGGCCTCCACCTTCTTAAGGGATGCCACGGTGGAGAATTTGCACGTCAGCTCGCTCCGCTTACCACACTATGTCCGATATATGAGAAGTGTGGTTCAGACACTGGTTCGCTGATCAGACGTCAAATACCAAGCTGTTTAACTTAGCTTTTAAGGGAGGCATGTTTGGTTCTGGCCTGGATATTTTGAAAAATATCCAGGATAAGAACAGCCACCTTCCAGTGTCAACGCAACAGCAAAAGGTCGCTTTAACTTCAAAAGGTCAAGGAGGTGGTAGACAGAGGTAGTATTGAGGGGATTTTCGTCCTTTTCAAAACTTTGGTGACAAAAGGAGCCTATTCTGGTTACAAGTGCAACAGTAGCAGAGAAGCCCTTATTGGCACTGGCACAGTACAGTGAAGTGATTATGAGCACCAAGTTGCAAACCTGGAGACCTGAGTTTGAATCCTACAGCCCCCACTTGCACTCTGTGCAACTCTGAGCAAGTCACTTAACTTCCTTGTGCTCCCAGGTCACACCTTGAATCGAGCTTCAGCTTAGTGTACCTTTCCTGATTAAACAATTTCCCCCTTCCTCCCCTTGCCCGAAGTCACAACGGAGGCACAGAATAAAAAAGCGGGCACCTCACGAGGGTGATCAGAGGGCTCATCTCGCCTCCCTTCCCTTGGTGGAAGACTGCAGAATGTTTCCATAAGATGGGCCCAGATAACATCAGATGCTTGAGTTTTGGAAATTCTGGCTTTGGGTTATGCAACAGAATTTTCAACAATTCCCTCAAAGGTCAGTTTTCTGCTGTCCCTGGTTCCAAAGGACCCCTTGAAGAGGCAAGTGGTGCCACAGATCCCAGACAACCTCACTCAAATTGGGGCGATTGTTCCAGTGCCCTCCCAGCGAGCAAGGCCATTCTACTCTACTTCACCGTTCCCAAGAAGTCTTGGGGGAAATCAGACCTATTCTGGATCTTCAAACACCTAAATTAAGTTTGTTAGCCACACGACCTTCAAGATGGAGTCCCTGCGTTCAGTCATCCGAGCTGTCCAGCCAGGGGATTATCTAGTTTCCATAGATGTGACAGATGCGTACCTCCACATCCCAATCCGACAGTCTTATCACAAGCTCCTCAGGTTCACAATCCTGGGACAGCACTTCCAGTACAGGGCGCTCCCCATTTGGGCTGGTAACAGCCCCCCCAAGTTCTCTCGAAGGTGCTCATAGCCCTGGAGGCTCAATTCCGACAGGAGGGACTTCACATCTATCCCTAATTGAATGACCTCTTCATTAGAGTGCCGTCTGCACCACTGGTAAGGAGCTCAGTGACCAGGACTGTGGAGGTGTTGGAGTTCCATGGCTGGGTGGTGAACTGGGAGAAGAGCTCCCTCGGGCTGTCAGACCCTGGAGCACCTAGGAGCGGTGTTCCAGACAGATGAGGGAAAGGTCTTCCTCTCGCCAGCCAAGAAGGAGACCCTGTTGAGAGAGGTTCAGTGGCTAACATGCCAATAGTCAGCTTCAACTCACAGACGTCTGCAAATTCTGGGCCTCATGGTGGCAACGACAGAACTAGTTCCATGGGCTCACCTTCACATGCAGGCTCTGCAGATGGAGTTGCTGTCAGGGATACAACCACGGAGGATTATCAGGCCAGGATCCCCATTTCACCACAACTGCGGCAGTCTTAATTGGTGAGTGAGTTTGAAGAACCGGAGAAAAGAGCCTCCCCTGAAGTCTCCTTAAGAGTTGATTCTGACATTCGATGCCAGCCTGTCAGGTTGGCAAGCAGTCCTGGACCACATTCCCATTCAGGGGACTTGGTCAGCACAGGAACAGCACCTATACAGAACATTCTGGAGATCAGAGCTGTGCACCTCACTCTCCATTTTCAAAGTCAGGTGCAGTCAAAACTGTAAAAATAAGCAGCCACTTGCAGCTTGCTACTGAATCAGACTCCTCCCAAAGAAATTATATGGAAGCTTAACAACCAGCTCTTAAAGGACTCCCGTCTGGTTAAACACCTAGGAGTGACTGGACCAATCTGCGCAGGATAATCGGGGATCTGCGAAACCTGATACAGAATGGAGTGCACTATGTTTTATAAAGGGGTGGGAGACTAACTAAATTAGCCTCAACTAGGAAAAAGGAAACGGAAAAACGGGCCACATCCCTTCTTTTCCCAAGTAAGAGAGGCGGAGTTCCATCTCACAAAGGCAACAGATGACCAGACACGTCAACACTTGGTTAAAATCAGGGCACAATACATTGAACTTCTGCGGGAAAAGGCCGAACTGGCCATATTAAAAACAAGGGCCACCTATGTAGAACAAGGGGAGAAGGCAGGTCGGCTGCTAGCGCTACAAGTACGCCAACAGGAGAAATCAAGGGTTGTCATGGCGATTCGTTCCCCCACAATTGGGTCCCTTATGACAGATTCCAGGGATACAGCATGGGAGTTTGAGGGGTGCTACCGCAGCTTATACAGCCCAATGACGGACAGATCTTTTCAGCAGTCGGTTGATGACTACCTCGCCCATATTCCATTACCCTGTTGGCCAGTGGCTTCAAAACTTAATTTCGACCCCTGGAAACTGGCACACATTTTCTCTGCGTCCAGGGGCACTACATACCCAGTAGTATTGGTCTCCCTGGACGCAGAGAAAGCCTGCGACCGGGTAGACTGGCAGTTTATGTTCAGAACCCTGCATCGTTTTGGTTTCCCTACCCAGTTTATCACCTGGCTTCAAGCCTTATATACCCGACCCAAGGCTCATATATATTGTAATGGTGTATAACTGCTTGGTGAGGCTGCACCTCGAGTACTGCATGCAGTTTTGGAGGCCACATTTAGAGAGTGACATTGAACTACTGGAGAGGGTCCAGAGGAGGCCAACCAAAATGATTTGGGGCTTGGGGGATGGGACCTATGGGGAGAGGCTCGAAGAGCTAAATATGTACACATTGGAAGAGAGAAGGGACTGGGGGGACATGACAAGAGGTCTTCAGGTACATGAAGGGGATAAATAGGGGAGGAGCAGTCAGGGTGCTCCGAAGGTGGGTGGGGGGGGCAACTAGAGGGCATGGGTGGAAGCTGGAGGTGGGGAGATTAAGGGAAGAAAGGAGGAGGAGGTGCTACTTCACTGAGAGGGTGGTGGAGCCATGGAATGCGCTGCCCAGAGGGCTGGTGGAGGCAGAAACAGTGGAGGGGTTCAAGAGGGGGTGGGACAGGTACAGGGGAAGGGTTCTGGAAGCAAAAACTAGTGCAGCGAGAATATCCGGGACTGGGAAAGGAGAAGCCAGAGAGGGAGAGGGGGTCAGCAAGGTCAGCTCCCAGGGTGGGGGCTGACCAAACGAGCAGACACGAAAGACCGTTAGGCCTATATCTGTTGGCATTTTAGTATGTTAGTATTCTCTCCTAATTTCCCTCTCTACTTTGGTACAAGACAAGGGTGTCCCTTATCCCCTTCTCTTGTTTAACCTACATCTTGAACCCCTTCTACTTAAGCTCAAAATGTCCCCAGAGGTTCAAGTGGTAAGGCTAGGTCCTCATGAAATCAAACATTCCGCTTATGCGGATGATATCCTTCTGCACCTAGACCATCCCTTTACTTCCATCCAGGCAGCAATCAGGATTATTCAAGAATACAGTTAACTATCAAATAATAAACTAAACACAGAAAAGACAGCTGTCTTTCCCTTAAACTCCACAGCCCTCAAGAGCAACATACCATCCTTTGGACTCCAGTGGGTACCGAAATTTCTCAAGTACCTGGGTATCCATTTAGTGAGAAGTACCTCCTAGCTCAAAAAACTAAACCTAGCTTCCATTCTCCATAGAATACATCAAGATTTGGCCAGATGGAAATCTTTGCCTTTGATCCTCTGGGGCCACATAAGCTTAGCTAAAATGGACGTCCTTCCCGGGTGTTCTACCCGATCAACTTACTTTGGTTTCCGCTAGGATGGTTTAGGAAACTGCACTCTCTGATATCAAAGTTTATCTGGTTAGGTAAATGGCCTAGGAGGACTTATCACAAATTAGCAGTGCTTAAAAACCGGCGTGGGCTTTGACTCCTGCGCTTTGGTTTATACTACTGGGCCAGTCAAGCCAGTAAAAAGCTCCGTAGGCTCACTCCAAAAACTGAACTCTACTCCCTTCCTTATGTTCCCATGACTTACTGTAGAGCAGGCCCAAATAGAATCAACAGGGCTTTCTCCTCGTCCCAATACACCTTAAGACCCAAGGAACTTCCCCCCAGGTCTCCGCCAACTCAGTCCTAGAAACCTCGGTTCGTATTCACCCTCAGTTTTGCTCCCTAATAGGTTATAAGCGGTATCAGGACCCTTGGCAGCATCTAATAATTCATACTTTAAATTAGGTGGGCAGCTGATTCCGCTATCTTGGTTACCTCACCTGACAGACGCAGAAATCTGCCAACAGCAGAGGGTCTATGGCTCACTTCCTCACAAATTATAGGCAAATTCTCCCTAGATAAACAGGGATATTTTAAACGTTTACCAACTCAGGCACATGCTAGTCAAATAGTGCTCTGCCTTTTTGTCGAGCCCATCTGAGCCTGATTTTTTCAGTTTAAACTTAACCGGTCATACCTGTTGTGTTATGTTGTATTGTAAATGTATGTGCCTTGACGTGGAACTTTTGAAAGAGCATTTTGCTCAAAAGGTATTTTCCGAAGAATTAAATAAATAAAATAGTCACTTCACTTTCTGGCTTCTGCTCCACATGCAGTTTTCAACATCTACACCCACCTATATTCTAAAGTGTTCCCCAAAATAGAGGGGATCCTTCCATACTGGTCCACGCTTTACCTTAGAACAGTCACACAATGGCAATCAGTGTGGAGGGATTGCCATAAACACATTACTCAGGACAGATTACACTTTATGCAACTGCACTTCCTGAACGACATGTACTTGTCCCCAGTGAGGCTCTTTAAAACGGGGGTCTCCAGCTCACCCCAATGTGTCAGATGTAGGACGGAAGAGGGCTCTATGCATCACATTTTTTGGGAATGCCCCAGGGTACAACCCCTTTGGAAGCTTATACCACAGGCTGATCCCCTCTTAGGTCTTGATGGCCTATTCACCCACAAAATCTGTCTAGCGGGGGAACTATAGTAGTATTCCTTTTAAAGAACGGAAATGCTATATGGCGCCGATAGCCCTCTCGGTTAAAAAACTGGTTCTTCGTCACTGGAGAGATAAAGAGCCTCTATCATATACAGAATGGATGCAGGAGCTACTCTTCAACTTCAACATTGAAAGAATGATTTCCAGCATATACCACCATAGTAAAAGTCAGAGCCACGTGGGATAAGCTGTACACTCTATATAGGTTGTGATCCTATGTATTTTCCTGAAGAAAATGTTTACCATATTACTAGACCTATATTGTCTTTAGGATGGTGTCACGGGGGGGGGTGGGGTAGTGGGTGTACTATGTATTCCTGTTTCAGATATCACTGATGTCTTGTTTGTTTAAACTTGAAAAATCAAACTTTGAATTAAAAAAAAAAAAAGGAAAGTCAGACAACACCGTCACGGTGGTATATATAAACAATCAAGGGGGCACAAAGAGCAAGGAGATGCTGACAGAGGCCACCAATCTCCTGCTGTGGGTGGTGGAGAATCTTCTTTCTCTGTCAGCAGTTCAGAGTTGAACATTCAAGCAGACCAGCTGAGCCACAAAAATGTCCATCCAGGGGAGTGGATGCTGAACCCGGAGGTGTTCGACCTCCTGTGTCAAAGGTTTGGTCATCCTCAGATTTACTCGCTCTCCTCCAGCCACAATGCTCACGTTCATCAGTTCTTCAGCCACTACCGGTGTCCACAGGCCGAGGCAGTGGAAGCCCTGTCAAAAGCCTGGAATTTCAACAGAGCGTATGCCTTCCCTCCTCTGCCGCTCCTCCCCAAGGTCATAAGCAAAATAAGGCACTCAAGAGGAAGCTTTCTTAATAGCTCCAGAGTGGCACAGAAGACCATGGTTCTCACCATCCAGTGTCGGGGTTCTCTCCAGACCCATTCTGCATCCAAATCCAGGAACGATGCAGCTCACTGCCTAACTCCTGAAAGGAGTAGACCCTTGAAACAGGGTTTCTCTAATTAGGTAGTGAACACCCTGATAGCTGCCAGGAAGATGATCTCATCAGCAACTTATGCTTGCATATGGACCACATTTTCACCTTGGGCCAAAGGGAAAAAAAAAATCTAGCCTTATAAAGCCACAGTTCCAGAAGTTTTGGATTTCCTGCAGGAAGGAGTGGAAAAAGGTTTGGCCTCATGCACCCCCGAGAAGTCAGGTGTCTGCCCTTGGAGCCTCCTTGTGTTCGTCCAAGGACTAACCGGGAAGTTATTTTTCTGCGGACTGTCAGCAGTAGTCGATCCCTGTTCCGATCCCTTGTCCTCCCATGGGACCTCAATCTGGTTCTGAATGCTCTTCATAAGAAGCCTTTCAAGCCACTTTCATCAGTACCGTTGGACGTGCTTTCTTACAAAGTGTGTTTCTCAATTGCTATGTGCTCAGCCAGAAGGATTGGTGAGCTTCAGTCTTTGTCCTGCAAAGAACCATAACATGTCATGCATAAGGATAAGGTGGTACACAGAACAGTCTCATCTCTTATTCCGAACTACGGCCTTCCATGTGAACCAGGAAATCTGTCTCCCGTCCTTCTGTCCGCAACCTACTCACCTGGGTTTTAAATAACTGATTAGCAGTTTTTTGCCTGGAACAATGCTAACTGTACAGAAAGTATTTATATAGGTTTTCTAGAACTGTTATGTTTATTAAACACAATGCGGCAAGTGCTATTCATTTTCACAATGTTTTAGCACTTTTATGAGCAAAACGCTAATCAATTTTTTGAGTTAAATAAAACCCTGCTCACCCAGAGGAAAATGAGCTGCATAAGCTAGATTTCCAACAGGCCATTAGGACAACCTTAGAGGAATGCAGAGTTCTGGAAATCTGATAGGTTGTTCGTTCTTTTTAGAGTAGCCAAGCAAGGACAGAAAGCCTCCAAGGCCACCCTAGCTAGGTGGATAAGGGTCTGCATTGCCAAAGCTTATGTCGAAGAAAAGAAGGCTCCTCTGGCTCTCATCAAGTCTCACTCCTCCAGGGCTGTGGCCTCCTCCTAAGCAGAGAGAAGTGAGGAGTCTGTTTCGAGTTATGCAAGGCAGCTACGTAGTCCTCTGTCCAACACATTCACCAAGCACTACAGATCAGATGTTCAACGCTCTTCTGATGTGGCCTAGGTTGCAGATGTAACCCCTAGGTGGCGCTATCCCAAGGGCTACTAACCCTGCCTGTTTGACTACGGACAGGTTGCGGGGCCTAGGTCCTATGGCGGTTGCCTCCACCCAGAGGTCAGGGTTTGCAGTGGTTAGACTAGCTTGGTCACAGCCCTCTGGGACACAGAGACCCCCTTTTATTCCCTCTAGTGGCTCACACAGTACACTGGTGTTACAGCCCCAATACCCCACGTATACACACTGTTCACTTATATAGATACCACTTACCCTCGAGACTGATTCTGCAGCACGTCTCTGAGGACTCCCTGTAAGGTAAGATTAAACAACATACACAGCAAAACAATACTGTTTCCATGAGTACCAACACCACAGACGGTATATAGTATAACAACAATAAATCTGATTTATTTAGGGGATAGTAACACGGGAGGGGGAAATCAGGTTAATTAGTGGAATTAAATCACAGCACTGTGCACGCATACAGGGTCTGAAAAGTCACACTCTGGGTACCCAGGTTTGGGGGGGCTAGCCAGGTCCGTTGGCCAGCAGGTGCAGATGGATAGGGCCCTGTAGAAAAAAAGATATGCACAACATCCAACTGTAATCCAGAGCCGGAGGCCTCAGTCCATGAAGCAGTGAAACAACAAGAATTAGATGACACACTTGTGATTGGAAAACAAGCTGCAGGGGAATACCCTGATTTGTACTCACAATACTCAAGCTGAAGATCAGATGGAGAATGTCCTTCTGGACTGCCAGGAGAACAGGGCATGGGGACACGGTCCTTGTGACTGGACCCCACTGCAAACGAATGTAGTCCGAATTAAGCTGGGGTTTACTTCCAGCTTCAACACACAATTCACTGTACAGGGGATTTGAAATAGCGATTCCCCACAAGCACTACGCACATTTATATGTAAAAAGAAAGTACTATACCAGGCAGGCTGCTCCTCGATTCCGACAACAATTACTGCAAGATACCCGGGAGAATACACAGCACCTTCGGCTCCTGACAGACAGAGCGTGATTCAGCAATTTCTCCAGTCTTCTACAGGGTGAGCCTGGTTTCTACTCTTCAGATCTCCTTCTTCCTCTTCACAAGTCGGATTCAGTCTGATCTGGCGCTTGCAACGGCTGCAGGCCGAAATCAGGGCCTGTGCAGCTTCCCGTGCGAGAACTATACACCGCAGAAGCACAGAACATTCTCTCTTCACAGTCACAACTGATCTAATCTTTCCAGTCACAGAGCAGGGCATTTCCTTTAGCTCCACACTATTCTGTTGGCTGGTTCGGCTGTCACTCACAATAAAAGACTCCCTCTGTTGGTGGAAAAAGGCGCCAAGGTCAAAACTACATTTCCCAGAGTCACTGCCCATACAATCCCCTTGTGGCTGGCTCAAATTAAGAGTCCAAGTTCTGATTCACCCACGGGCCCCCTTAACCCAACTGGCCCAGCACAGCAGTTTAGGTCCAAAATGGAGGGATAACACACAGAGTCCCAGGTGCAATAAAGGCAGGTTAGACAAACTACAATTTTGCTAATGCTTTAAATGATTACAAACAAACAGTTACAGTTTTCAGGTGGGCTCCCTTTGCACTTCCAGGGACCGCAAAATGGAGAGATTACTCTGCAGCTCGGGAGGGATTCAAGCATTAAATACACAGTCCCCCCCCATACAAATTAATTAAGTCTGCAAGCAGACAGCTCTTAAAGAGACAGTATGTGGAGGCTCAAATAGCACTCACTTGGAACCACATATAAAACAGCTCAGACGCCGACCACCGCCCAGACTTGGAGCATTCAGGCAAGCTCCTGGAAGACTTTGGGGATCCCCCCTTTGCAGGGAGGGGGCGTTACACAGAGTTTTGCAGGCGGCAGTTAGCAGGTAAATTCCTTTCCTGCACATTTTTAGGTAGGTAGGTAAAATTAATTTTTATACAGGTAATACATGTCATTTGGACATAATCCAGTTTACAAGACAGACCTGTGCAAATTCCTAACTAGTCACATACAAATAAGTTCCATGTTAAATACATATAAATGCAATATTCTCCACCACCCGGTTTCTCGTCTGGGTGCTGCTTCTTAGAACCCACTTGTAATGACTACCCACTGACAATGTTTAGCACTACAGAAAGAAAAAATGTCTTCATACTTATCGTAATTTCCTTTTCTGTTAGCTCCTCCATTGACAACAGGGCCCGCCCAGGAGCCTCGCTCCTGTGGGAGAATACAGTCCAGTATGTCAGCACAGGGATGTCTGCTGCCGGGACCCTCACTCCCGTGGGAGAATAGTGTCCAGTATGCCAGCACAGGGATTTCTGTTATGAACTCTGACTGCAAGCCTTTCTGGACATCCCTCTGTAGTTTACCTGCTGCTCTTGTTTTCATACAGATACGCACAACAGTTACACATCAGAATGTTAGTTGCTAGCACACAGATTTGACAAGTTCAAATTTGAGGTTAACCAACGGTGCCTTCTTCGTTGTGGGCAAGTGCATACACTGCATGTAGTCCTTTCCATTTAATAAGTCTGCTTCATTTGACTCAGTTCTGCAGGACCTTCCAAGACAAAGACATTTTGAAACAAGAGCCTTGATCACAGTTTACTGTATTTTATTTGGCTGAAGTCCTATCTAGGTAAACAGCTGATCTATGTGTTTTTTCATGTCAAGTCGACCGGTATGATATTTCCATATGAAGAGGCACTGCGTGGACAACAGTGACTGAAGGGTTGCTACTGTCCGAAATCCTCATGTGCCCAACATTCTGTTAACAGCCTTGGGCTGTGCCATTTCCTCCGGTAGGGGTGCACAATATCCAGTTGTAATGATTACCCACTGATAATGTAGGAGGTAACAGAAAATGGAATTAAGTATGAAGACATTTCTTCTGTGCGGATTTCTCTCTCAATTTGGGGGAAAAACGGATTAAGATTTTGCCAATTGGAACTGACAATTTCTAAAAATGGGAAATCACTGGCTCTAAAATGCCTTTATATGAATCTGGTACCTGACCATGCAGCATGTCTCTCGGCCAGTAAAGTTTCTAGATTTTTTTTTTTTTTTTTGCCATTCAGTTAAGATGGAAATCCATGCACAACAAAGGCTAACCATGCACTACACAAAATATACAGCATTTCACCACTGACTGCAACACAAACCCCACCACCAATGTGACCAATACAGTATGGTCAGACCTGAGCCATTTGTCTCTTTCTGCCAAAAGATTCAATTTCTATGCATCCCTACACTGCTGTGGTGGCGCCACATTTAGCATGTTAAAGTGCAGTTCAGACTCTCAACCTGTTCAACCCTTGGCTGGGGAAGCATCACAGTCCAGGGGGTACACCATAAGCCTCGGAGCTGGTAGGCTCCAGGTTCAAATCTGACCAACTGCTCCCCCTTCGCACAGCACCTTCACTAGTACATAGCCTCCCCTTCCTTCCTCCCCAATACACAACCACTACCCTGAACTAAGTTCTGCCTTACGCACACTGCAAATGTCTTCCTCTAGCACTTTACTGTAATACTGTGCTCACTGCAAATATTGCATCCTGCAGAATTTTACTGCATCACTGCTTACACAGAATCCTATCCTTACACAATTATGCTGCTCATTTACTTTTTATTTGTATTATTCTTGGTGTATCTAAATGTTCCTTCCTTTCTTCCTCCCCCAGGACACATCCAGAAACAAGCTGCTACCAGCTTGGCAGATCTTTGAAATAAACAGTAATATCCTGCCACAGTCAGACTCACATTGGCAATGTAAGCAAGTCACCCGACCTTCCTATACTACAGTCCTCCCAAGTGTACATTTGGGTAGCAACCCCCGTTGAAAACGAATGATCATCTCGGCAGCGTGATTTGAACAGAAAGAAGGACTAGTGGCAGTAACCCATTACAGGGCATGCTTCGAGCTAAACTAATGCACAAGGTACAACCAAGTACTTTCAAACACCCAAGAAGTCTATCGCTTTAGCATGATTGTACACCTGCCACTGCACTTGGTCACAAACATTTAATTTCTTTCTAAATGTCAACAGGAGTTAAAGTGTGCATTAAGCAAAATCACGGCATGGGCAAGTGATCTCTGTCAATCAGCTGCACAGTGCTATTTACTCAAGCCTATTCAAGGACTGGCCTTTCATACAAACAGTGAACAGACAAGGGAAGTCAAGGAATATTATGCTACCATTTTTGCATGGTTTATTCCCACTTGCAGATTTTAGGATTTGTTTCCCAACCTGCATATATTTACAGTACGTTAAAGATACATAAATATGGCTGCACCTTGTGATGCTCTAGCAGTCACTGCACCACACACTAGCTTAATGAAAACAGTATACATCATCAACAACTGTGCATTCTGGAGACAGTTTCAAAATTTGATCAGTGTCTGACCAAAAGTGCTAATGCAACCTGGCAATGGGGAACAAATTATAGCACTATACAGCAGTGATAAAGTACCTCAGGTTCCAATACTAGGCAAAGAATGTTAGTGACTGCAGTCGCTTAGTGGGTTAGCGACTTTTTTTTTTTTTTTTGGGAGTTCAAGACAGGTCTGCAAATAGCATTAACTGCCATTTATACAAAAATACATAAGGACTGCAGTTTTTGGGTCAGACAATATGGCGGGTGGATTTTTTCCACAGGGTTTAGCAAGGGGCTCTGCGCCCCGACTATAAACAACAACACCAGGCAGTATAGTGCAGTGGTTTAAGGCTCTGAGCTGCAAATCTGGAGACCAGGGTTTGAATCCCAAAGCCCCCACTTGCATACTGTGTCACCCTGAGCAAGTCACTTAACTTCCCTGTGCTCCCAGGTTGGACCTGTAAACAAGCTTTCAGCTTAGTGCGTCTCAGCTGGTTAAACAATTGAAAAAAAACAAAACAAACAAAAAAAAAAACCTATATATGTTACCCAAGAACTGCAATCGGGTCAAAACTGTTAAAGAGAAAGAAAAGGGGTGTGTGTGTGGGGATCAGTTATTCCCCCAACCCCTTTCACCTGGACATCTGAAACCGAACTGAGGCCACCACAAATCATTTCACAGAGGCCACTAACCATCAGATGGCAACTTCCAGCTAATACCAATGGCCAATGCCTTTCCGACGCACAGTTCTCGGACAGCACGCCTTCTCTTATAGAGCCCCTCTTTGGCTTAACGAGGTATCAGAGTCCATTCGGAAATCCACTAGCCTGTACGGCTTCAAATCAGACCTTAAACACTACTTGACCTCCAGCTCCGTGTGCACCTGCTTCTCCAACAGCTGATAGACTCTGGATCACCAGGTCTGGCTCTGCTAACAGCAACTATTCTCAGCACAAGACAGAAGCCACCGTCCCACACGCTCCTTGACAATGCCCCCTAAATCACTCTAAGGGGCTGCTCGTGTACACCCCCCCCATCTCCATGCTAGGCTGGGTCGCTGCCTCCCCGGCCTCAACCCTGCCTCCTTGACCACTTTTACTAGAGCCCGCACCACCACCAAAATCCTGTCCTTACTGACCCTCTGCCCAACCTAACCTCTAGTGCCTCTACACCTTACCTGCACTTGTAATTAACTAAAGCTGATGTCCATATGCCGTACAGTGCTTTAAATGTCTAAGAAACTCTGTAACCTTTTCCTGATTGTTGTGCTGTTCAGCATCTCAAATGTCCTAAAACGCTGTAATCTTCTTGATTGAATGTCTATACTCTGTTCACATGATGTGGAACCTTTGTAAAAGAGCCTTAGCTCAAAATGTATTTTCCAAATACCAAATAAATAAATACCAACCTGGGCCAGCTTCAAGTCAGCAACCTGAAGCCTCCATGAGACACCTTCACTCCTCAGAGATGGCCAAACACTGGAGTATTATTACTAATTACCTTACACTCCCTAATAGATGTTCCGGGTTAGTACCCACATTCTTCCACTTAAAGCTGGTTAGGCTCAAACAGCATTGCAGAGATGTCATACTGGTGACCATGGGCAAGACTGCTAGCCATCGCTAACAACAAACTGCAAACAAATAGCAGCAGTACAGACACTGTAAGAACAAGTCTCCCATGGCTTAAGGCGGCCCTGGACCCCAATCAGACTCTGGCAAGTGGCACCTCCAAGAGAAGGAACGCAGAGTGGGGATGGGATACCTAATGTCTACAACGAAGCAAAAAACAAACAAAAAAAAACACGCAAAACCAAACTATAAAATGTATACATGAGTAATCATTTTGATTGCTGAAGGGTACACGGTAAACTAATTCGGGGGCAACAGTTTCACAGAAAAGTGTCTATCGTGGAAACCCAACTCTCCATATTACAGTTTCGGTAAATGTCACTCACCTTTTTCTCAGCCAGTAGCCTCTTAATGCGCTTCGCCTTCAGGGCTGCAAATGCCTTTCGCCTTTTCAAAAGGCTTTCAGGAACAGATGGCAACTTCTTTCCTCTTGAAAACAATGAGACAAATAGCATAAAATGTTGTTGGCAACGAAAAGCTGGTATTTTAATAACTGCCACTTGATCTCGGAAAAGCTGTATTGAAATTACATCCCCTCACCCCTGTGCATGGAAATTATGGGTCCTACGTTAAAACACTTTAAAAAAAACCAAGGCCACTGCCTGAAAACAACGGTATTTTTACTGCAAGACTAACGCTTTAAAGTTTCAGTACCGACAACTACACTACTACTCGCAACCATCACTTCTGGATCATACACAACAGTGTATATCATGTTTGCCAACGGCCTACCGGTTTTAATTTTACTACTGTCAGACAAGACCTTTAATCCAACTGCAACTTTGCAGAATCGGTCAATCTGCAAAATGTGTACTCGTTAAGAAAATACAACGACGCAACATTCCGTAACAACGCGAGGCAGTAAGCATATCACATATACGTCTCACAGCAATGCTTCAGCTCTGTAAGCCCAAATACCCAGACCTAGCAGAGATAGGGATGGAAGATGCGCGTTTACAAATATTCTTTGTAAAGAAATCTCAATTCATGAAAAATGAACATTGTAGAATCGCCCACAGTATAATCTGCCGTTTCATCAAGAAATTTTGTTTAACAGTTGTTCTGGCTTTATAGATGTGTATAGATTGCACACGAAATTATTAAACTCACTCCTTGCCCGCCATGATCTCCACCGGAAAAGAGAGAGCTACGCATGCGTAAAACGATATTACACAGATATGGGGGGTGGGTTTCAGAACAGGAAGACTGTCTAACTTACTGCCTGTACAAGTTCAGTATCTGAAAGTGGAATCCGCTGCAGGGCTGCTTCACTGGAAACGTGATATAAAAATACATATAGGAATACTGAACTTTCCCGTTGTGGGTGGTCATTAGGTGCATTCACCTGCCCTTCCGCCGAACTGCCTAAGACTATCGGCTCCCAGCCCATCCAGAACTTGATCCCTCGGGTGGCGTTTCTGAGTAGTAAGCACAATCAGATTGGATTTTATATGAAATGTGGACGTGACCAGTGCATAACAAAAATGCAGTTTAGAAATACTTGACTTTTGTTTATGAGTTTCCTTTACAGGCGCATGTGTAGCTGCCGTGGAGTGGGTCCTGATGTTTGTTTAAATGGAACAGCTGGTGGAGAAAATATGTAGTTGCGCTGTCGGCGGCGTACAGTGACGGGGCTGGAGGCACAGGGAGCGAGAGCGAGCGGGTAGATCAAGGGGCATGCACTGCCACCACAGTAACAACACCAGAGCAGCACTGCACCAGTAGCAGATCTAGGCTCAAAGACTAGCTGCTGGCTTCCAACACTCTGGTCCCTCACTCACTGTCAGCTGCTGCCCCCACCCCGTTTATTTAAGAGTCGAGTTTGCAAACTTGAGTAGAGGAGGAGTGAAGAAATAAGTGGAAGTCTTGGTGCACATTCATTAGGCTGTGTAAACGACAAGAAGTCTTATAACTGAGCGAACCCGGCAACAGAACTTTGTCCGAGGATCAGTAAAATAAGACGGGTCACGGGGGCTCTCGGTGGTGCTAACCAGTTTCGCCAAGTTGGTATCTGCTGTTACATTTTAGGTGCTCTGTGCCCTTTTTCCGTGTGGCGCGTCTCTCTTTCCCAGTCCACCCCAGGCTGCCCGCGAACGACTATGAATATCGTGGTGGAGTTCTTCGTGGTCACCTTCAAGGTGCTGTGGGCGTTCGTGGTGGCCGCCCTCAGGTGGCTCGTGCGCCCGAAGGAGAAGAGCGTGGCGGGCCAGGTGTGCCTGATCACGGGCGCCGGCAGCGGCCTCGGGCGCCTCTTCGCGCTCGAGTTCGCCCGGCGACGGGCGCTGCTGGTGTTGTGGGACATCAACAGCCAGAGCAACGAAGAGACGGCCGAGATGGTGCGCCAGATCTACCGGGAGTTGGAGGCAGCCGAGGCCGAGAAAGGTAAGATCTACATGGCCCGGGACAGGAGGGAGTGAAATGGTTTCGGAAAAGATGCCATACTTTCAGTATCCTAGAAAGTCGAGTGTCATTCCCTGTTGCACATAATGCTAGATATGTCTCCGTGATTAGTGTTCCTTAGTTCTTAGAAATCTCATGTGTCACACTGCCACTGGGCATCGCTGTGCCTAGGCGCAACTCTGAAATATGTATGTTTTTAAATAGTTGGTTCCCAGCTTGGTGCCACTGCTCCAGTTGTAATTGTGGATGATATGTCATTTTATGAACGTAAAAGTACACTGCTGTGATGGCATTTTGGAACTCTGCTACAATCTAGGATGTTTAGCTGTGCTTCTCTGGCCCACCTTCCCCTAAACCCGGAGGGCTTTCAGCTGAGCGAAGAAGTACTAGTGTTTCATTTTTAATGGGAATGCAGTTGGCCTCACAGCTCCATTTTCCTGAGGAACCAGACGTCTGACAGTTCTTATAACAACTGACTGCTCTGGTGTTTTGAAGAAGACCGGGATGTCCACTTATATGTATATATGTATGGGGAGGTTACTGCAGTTGGTTTAATGCTGTGAAATAGGAGGTTCCTAAGTAGAGGCAGGTAGGTATGAATAGCTTCTGTAATAAACCTGTTTCATATTGCAGTGCCCCCCCCCAAAAAAAAAAATACTTATGGTGCACCATGTAGTGGAAGATTTCTACTTATAGCAGCCTCCATACAATTTCCAAAAATCCCATGGACAGGTGTAGCCAGGATGTTGGAATGATGGTTTTGCACCAAAGAAATCCCATTAATTTATCCAGTCAAAGGGTTCAAAACTTTCATATTTTTTTTTTATATGAAAACATAATAAAAGTAGTATGGGAGGTGGTTTCTGGGAACCAGAAACATCCTTAGCTATACTTATGGCTGTTTTTTTTTTTTTTTTAAACCACGTGGTTTTGCAATTTCATTACTTGTAAACCAAACATCTGTTAATGTCTGTAAGAAGTGGCTAGATTGAGACACCCATTCTTGTTAATTTGGGGTTGGAGGTAGACAAATATATGCTTGGCTGTTGTTACTCTGGAGTTGGGATTTTGTGTGTGTATGAGACACTCTTTTCTTTCTTTCTTTCTAGCTCCTGGGGATGGAGTGGAGGAAGTCCCCCTGTGCAAACTTCAGGTTTACACCTACACGTGTGATGTGGGGAAACGGGAGAGTGTCTACATGACCGCAGAGCTGGTCCGAAAGGAGATTGGCGATGTTGATGTCCTGGTAAATAATGCCGGTGTGGTCTCTGGCCATCACCTCCTCGAATGTCCTGACGAGCTTATAGAGAGGACAATGATGGTCAACTGTCATGCACATTTCTGGGTAGGTTCAGTCATTCATTCTCTTCTTCCCTCCCCAAAATCCTTGCAGTACCCACGTTTTTCAGCACTTTTTACATTACCCAGTAGTCATGCCGACAGCTTCACTGTAGTGTATTACGTTTTCACTTTGTGTTGCCTGTAATATCTCCTTTCATGCACTTTTATTTTTTTTTTTTTAAGGGTACTTGTGTCAAGTTATTGTTTTTGTGTTAACCAATGCAATGCATTTTTCTTTTACAGTAAAGGACTTGTAGTTTGTTCTCTCCCTATGATTTGAAAAAGGAACATTACTAATACTTCCCAGTTTATTTGCACTCTGCACCCCCCCCCCAAACCGGTCCCAGTAGTTTTTTTGACTTGCAGCGGTCATCACTTTTCATATGTGTGTGTGTGTGTGTGTGTGGTGTCAATGGAGTGGAAGGGAGGGCAGCTGCAGAATATGGGTGCTAGCTGCACATTCAGCAGACTTTATAGATTCTATGCCTTTATGTGCTGGCACATTGTGTGTGTGTGTGTGTGTGTGTGTGTGTGTGTGTGTGTGTGTGTGTGTGTGTGTGTACACTCCAGTTTCTGACAGTGTGCGTTGGACAGCTCACCCGCACACACCCCACCCTCCTCCTCCTCGCAGGCTCCATAGTTCCACTTCCCTTCCAGACATCTGTATTACATGTTGCGCCTGCAGTCACCAGCCTGCTCTATGTTGCAGCCTGGCCCATGGGCAGTTTCCTTAGTTGCTCCAACATTGCAAGCCATGTTTTTCTCTGCCTATGTTGTAATCATGTAACTGGGGTATAATTTTCCCTAACTTGTTTCATATGTAATCTATGTAAATTGACTGTACATAATCTGTCTGTATTTGGAACTCTGTATAACTGTTGTCCTCTCTGTGACGAGGTGCCTTTGTAAACGAGTCTCTGACTCAAAGATTGGGAATCCAATTGTACATATATATATAATTTATTTAGTGATAGTTTTGACTCCCTTTCTGTGATTAATTATTCATAAACTGGTGGAGTGTCACTGGTTTGCTGATGTTGTGGAACACTTCTAAGTGAATTGCAGTAATCACCAGGATCCTGATAGTATTAACACCCCCCAGAACCTTCAATTCCCTGACGGGAACAACTGAGACATCTGTCTAGAGGGGCTTCCAATGAAGGGATTAACCACAGGCACACGTGCTGAACTATGAAAGACATTTGTGTCTTGGGTTTGTTGTTTTTTGTGTGTTTTCTCTAAATTATAAACTTTATAAGTGGAATTGTGTGTACAGTGCTTAAAGCTTTGTGGATTGGCACTACATAAAATTAATTATGCTTGCTTGCTAGATGTTGTAGAGCTGCTAACCCCTTCAGTTAAATCTTTGGAAAACTCAGTATTTCAACCACAGCTGGCTTGTATCATATAATAAATGTTTTATCTTCATTTTCTTATTACTGTGAGGTGACCTCTCTGGAAAACAGGTAATCTTACCTTGCATTTCATCTACTTCTACTGCATGTCTGCACTTTCCATCATTTTTTATAACATCACGGTCTGTTGTGTGAAAATTATTGTTAAAAGCAGAGATAATGTAGACCAGCAGCAGATTAAGCCCATGTGGCAAAGCTCCTGTTTTAAGAATACAGAATGATGCCAAATGATGGCACGTAAATGAAATATAAAGTGGAATTTTGCCTATACTAATGTTTCCCCTGAGGCAGTGGTAGCTCTTAAAGATACATCGTACTGGTGACCTGATGGGGTGTGGAGTGTGTGTGGTTTTTTTTTTTGTTTTTTGTTTTTTTTTTTTTGGGGGGTTATGGTGGTATAAATTACTGTAATTTTAATGGCTCTCAGTAGTGGCTGGGTTACCCCCAACAGCACTCTTAATTTTCTCATGGCATTTGTGTGTGGGAGTGCCATTACTTAAAGACACTAATACCCCCACCATGTTTACATTCTTAATTTGGAGTGCTGATTAATACCTCCCTGCTTTCATATGCAAAAGGTTGCTATTCAGTGCTGTTAGGTCATTGTTTAGGTCCTATACCATTTTAAGGGTACTTAGTTGGTCAGTCTTGATTGCCTTATCTCTGTAGAACTTAACTATATCACCCATGCCCAGACGCCTCACATATATATCTGGGATAGGATTATTGAGAGTTGAATACTGTATTTCCTGATTGTTGTTCAGGAATCAATTACATTAAAATAGTTTAAAAGTTTTATTTAAGATTGCTAGCAGGCTGTGTATTTCTTTTTATAACAAGATACCTGTTCATTTGAAATAACTTTTTGTCTATTGTCTGCACTAGTTCTCCCCCACTGTGTGTCTCCTCTCTCTCTCCACACACGCTCACTAGAGCTGGCAGAGTGCCAAATTGCTATTCATAACATTACAAAGGAAGACTAGCCTTCTTGGGGAAATCAGCCAGAGTAGTTATGAAATGCTTGGAAACATAATTGTAAAGCTTTCCCTAGAGTAAATCAAGGACCACTATTACAGGTAAAATGCATCATGTGAAATGGCCTAAATGTCTTGCTAGGGAGAGGTAATGTTTAAAGTTGATGGAAGGCAGTTGCTAGTAAAAGTACAGTCCAGACTTTATTGCGTAGACCAGTTGAGCAGGTTTGGGCTCATATTTTATATTTAAATAGGCCTTTGTGGAGTATACAGTGCATCAAAGTGTATGCTGCAGATGTTGCATGCACCACACACACACACACACACACACACACACCAAACACAATACACCAAGAATGCTGTTAGAGACTGATTGCATTTATACATTTTATGCTTGCTTTGTAGGCTAGACCAAAGGGCTGTCTGTCTTTGTATGCAGATGTAGAGAGGTGCAGTTTATTGGCCTGTTTCGTGTGTGTGTGTGTGTGTGGAAAATTGCTTTTTTTTTTTTTTTTTTTTTTTTTGGTGGAGTCTTATTTCCCTTCCCTGTTTAGAACTCTTACTTACAAAGTCTGAATTCATTAGTGCAACCGTATCTTTTTTTGTTTTGTTATTATTGTGCATGGTCTCTGGTTTTAAATGAATTGCCTTTAAGAACATATGAACATGCGTATTGGGGAAAAGACAACCCATTGTCCCATCGAGTTCTGTCTTGTTCCTCGTATGACTACTGTGTCACTTCTTTTCCCTTAAGGTACTTAAACAGCTGCCGTTTTAAGTGAGAATTTTTGAAAATCTATTTAGGCACACTTGCATTTATTTCATGTGTTTTTATATTTCTCTGTCCCTAGTACTTTCTTATTTTAAGGATACTTGCATGTAAACAGTTTTGGTGTGCATTGGACACGTATCTGTCCTTGAATGCTTATTCCCCACCTGAAGTTGTAATCCTCTGCGTGTGACATCGCAGCAGATTGATGTTACACAGAGGACTGTAACCTGGGGGGGAATTGGTTACAAGAGTAGGTCAACTCTGGTGCAAGGACCTAGTTTTCATGCAGATATTATTATTATTATTATTATTATTATTAATAAAGAACAAAGGTAAAACGATAAATACTGAGAATATTTAAAGCCATATTTTTATTTTTTTCTAAGTGTTGTTTGTCTCAGTTCTGTTACGTGTCAGTTGCTCTTCAACTCTATTTGAGCTTTACGGTAGAAAGTGTCTGACTCTTACCTGTTCTGAGGGTCTCTGTTACAAGTGTTACCCGTTTGTGTGACATCCGTCTTGACCTTTCCCTTGAATCTCCCTACTTCACAGTTAGTGTCCTCTTCTGTATCCCAAAGAGCTACATCTCATTGGTCTGCTTTCCAGTATGTGGGTGCACAAGTCTTCTGTTTTCCTTGGGGAACAGTCCCATTTCTGCTGATCTGTTGTCATATACCATCTTTTCCAAGACTTGAGTCCCTTTGGTTTCTCTCCTCTGCTCCTTCTCAGTTCCTTTCTATTGTGACCAGAACTGCACAGTTTAGTCAAGATGGGTTTTTAGCATTAATATCTACAGGGGCATTTATTGATTTTACTGTATTTGGTGCTCCTTGCTCTCTCGCAGCCCCCTTCAGAAAGGGCCGTGCCCAGTCACCCACCATCCCACATCTCAGGAATTTGCCCCGAGAAACTCCCACAACATTCTCCTCATGGCAGGTACCGAGTGGCTGTCCAAGCCCCCCAAAGCAGAATCCTTTTATGGGGTGCCCAGTCTGTGATTCCTGGTTTGAAGGAGACCCTCCATCTGCCCGGCCATTGTTTCTACTCTGGTTTCTTCCCCTGGGATGTCTGAGACATGCAATGATGCAGAGTGTATCCACCAGCGTTCCCCCCACTTGCTTGGACCTGCTGACTGCCATGTTACCTGGCCACCCCTGTAATAAAACTGACTTTTAACCAGTCAACCTTCTACATTTTGTGGTGGTGGGGGGTATTTGTGTTTATCCATTTTGTAATGCGTTATAAGTTGCAGGGTCTTGATATCAAACAGAAAATCGGACTCTACATTTCTCTCAGTCCAGTGTGATATTATACCACCAGGCTGATATGGCATAGTGCCCAATGTTTATCCATCAGTGCCGTGGACCAAAACTTGTCACGTTTCTATCAAAATAGCTGTGTGTCTGTCTGTCTGTCTTCTCTTCCCCATCTCTCGCTCTCTCTCCCTCCCTCCCTCTCTCTCTCTCATCGTCCTCCCTCCCCCTCCACCCTCAGTGCACTCACTGACAGGATGATGTCCTTTCTCTCCACACCCTTCGCTCCCAGAGCAGAACTCCGGTAACTTCCCTCTTCCAAATGAACTGCGTCCGATTTGGATGGTCAGACTGGCAGCTGAGTATTCAAGTCATGTGGAAAGCTATTACATTGTCCAGGAAAGGCAAAACTAATCTGACTAGTCTGTTGGCTTCCGCACGTTGTTCAAACTGCCAAACTCAAACTGGATTTTATAGATAAAATATGGTTAACTGTGTGAAGACTTGAAGTTTTTACCACACACCCTCGGTGTGTTGTCTGTATAAACCACTATACCATTGGGTGTGTAACAAACCAAAACAAACCTCATCACCCAAGAGTGTGTGCACGTGTGTGTACCATTGTTCACCAAGATTTATCTGTGTCCCAACTGCAAAAAATGTATTTATTCATTTAATTTTTTAAACTTGTGCTTGAAAGCAGGAGCCGCAATTTGTGGATAAAAGAACCCCCCAATGCTCTGCCAAGCCACTTCATTTTAGCCACTTGGTGCTCTTGGTGACATTTAGTGGGACATTTCCCTTCAAGCAAATTTCATCTCAAATAATTTTGATGGTAGATTAGGGCTACACATTTGAGTGTTACTCTTGGTGTTTCAGATAGAATGCTGTAATTCTAGGTATTCTATTTAAAATCTGGTAAACCAGATAAAAGTTTTACTGTAAATGTAAAGGAACTGCTCCAAGGACTCAGCGTTGTGCCCAAACCAAGAACACTATAGGAAATGAGGTAGCACACAAAGATCTACTAAACGATTCTGACTTACGCTTGCCTGACAGGCAACTGCTCAACATTTTTTGCCCGACATGCAGTTGCTTAACAGGTGTACACTCCCAACAAGGGATTGCCCGACATTTGGGAAGCCAGCTACCTGGAGTTAGTTTTATGAAGTCCAGGATCATGACACACTGCATGCAGAAGGGGGGGGGGGCTGTTTCCCCTGCACCTCCCGGACATAATATAACTTGACTCCAGGATGCCGACATTCTGAATGTCTGGCAATCCTTTGTCAGGATTGTTTACCTGTCAGGCAACTGCATGTCTGGCAGTTGCCTGTCAGGCAGTTGTAGGACTCCCGCACAGGGTGCCCGCTAATCTCGAGTGCATTTCTGCATAAAATATCTGGTTAGGAAATGCTAGTCTGGCATCCTTTAAGTTTCACTACTGGTTGCTTCAATGTTGTACTTGTAGTATTTGCACAGCAAAGCAGTTATACCTAATTTGGGTGAGTGCTGCCTCTTTTCCTTTAAAGTTTTACATTGCAAAAATGTATTTTGTCTGGTATTCAAAACTAAAATGTACAAATTGGTATTCCACCCAAAATGTTTTATGCAGTTGGAACACACTGGGGGGACATTAGCCCTTTAGATGTTTCAGCAGTTGTGTTCCATCCTAGTTTTAACAGTCACCCTCATTGTATGGTGGTGGCGGTGTTGACCGGGTAAGTGCACTAAACAGATTCTGCCTATTTTCACACACGGCCTGGGGAAGGGGATACAGACGAATGCCAACTGACTTTGAACCAGATTAAGCTGTTGGTGGTATTTTAGTGAATGCTAGTAGATGTGTTGCTTTCTGTGTTTTAAATCATGTCTCTAACTAGCCTTGTGGACCTTTGATTTTAATAAAAATCAAACTACATTGGAAAGACTCTTGTCTGTCTTAAGAACTTGGCCTGCTGTATACCATCCTTCAGCTTATTTTACCTTACATTTTTACTTCTATATCGAATTGCTATTCCTCTTTCTATGTTTCCTTTCTTTTTAGTGAACTTGAACCATTTATTAAAATTACATAGAAACATAGAATTTGATGGCAGATAAGGACCGCTTGGCCCACCCAGTCTGCCCATTTCCCTACCTACTGGATAAGCTGCAGATCCTAGTTAACCAGCAGCCTACTTCTTCCTACCCCCACCCCCCAGAATTGCCTTATGACTATCCCATGCATGCTTGAATTCCACCACTGATTTTGACTCCACAACCTCCTCCTCCGAAGGCCATTCCATGCATCCACAACCTCTCTGTGAAAAAATACTTCCTTAAATTACCTCTGAGCCGACCCCCCATCTTCAAATTGTGCCCTCTTGTTCTTGCACACCTTTTTTTTTTGAAAGATGCTACCCTCTTGGACTTTGTTGATTCCCTGAGGCTTGAAAGTTTCTATCTGTCCCCCCCTCCCTCCTTTCCTCGAGGCTATACATATTAAGCTCCTAAGTCTCTCTTCATATGTCCTCCAGTGCAGACCCTGCACCACTTTAGTTGCCCTCCTCTGGACAGCTTCCATCCTGTCTATGTCTTTGGAGATTGGGTCTCCAGAACTGCACACAGTACTCCAGATGGGGTCTCACCAGCTGTCTGTACAGAGGAATAATAACTTCCTGTTTTCTACTGGTGATGCCTCTCCCTATGCATCCCAGTATCCCACCCAGCCCTCCTTGCTGCCTTCTCACATTGCTTGCCCACCTTTAGGTCATCTGATATGACTACCCCCAGGTCCCTTTCCATTTTGTTGTTAGTATCTCACCCCCATTGTGTACTCTTCCCCTGGGTTTTTGTTTCCCAGGTGCATTACCTTGCACTTCTTAGCATTGAATCTAAGCTGCCATACATTTGACCATTCCTCTAACCTTGCCAAGTCCCTTCTCATCCTTTCCACCCCACCTGTGAATCAACTCTGTTGCAGATCTTAGTGTCATCTGCAAAGAGACATACTTTTCCTTCCAGTCCTTCTGCAATGTCTCTTATAAAAGCGTTGAAGAGGACGGTCCTAATACTGAACCCTGCGGTACCCGCTAGTAACCCTCCTTTCTTCTGAGTGGACTCCATTTACTATTACTCTCTGTGTCCTATTCTCCAGCCAATTCTTTACCCAGGCTGTCATCTTGGGACCCACTCCCAGGCTGGCTAACTTGTATATTAATCTTTTGTTGTAGGACTGTGTCAAATGCCTTGCTAAAGTCTAGGTAGGCCATGTCCACAGCCCTCCTGATCTACTACTTTGGTCACCCAGTCAAAGAAATCTATCAGATTCGTCTGGCATGACCTTCCGCTGTGAATCCATGCTGCCTAGGTCCTGTGCCCTCTGGCCTCTAGATACTGACAATTCTTTCCTTTAGAAGTGATTCCATCATTTTCCCTATCACTGAGGTTAAACTAACAGGTCTATAGTTTCCTGCTTCTGCCTTGCTCCCACTTTTGTGAAGGGAATCACATCTGCCCTCCTCCAGTCCTCGGGTACCACCCCATCCTCCCATGATTTGTTAAAGAGGGTAGTCAGTGGTGTCACTAGTTCTACCCTTAGTTCTTTAGAATTCTGGATGAATCCCATCAGGCCCCATTGCTTTGTCCACCTTTCAGTTTTAAGAGTTCTTTCAGAACCCTTTCTTCTGTAAATGGGCTGGTATCAACTTCTGTATCCAGAGTGTTTCTACTGTTTGTTTTAGGTACCTCCCTCTTCCCTTGTAAATACTGAGCAAAATATTTGTTTAGTATCACTGCCTTTTCACAGTCTCCCTCTGCCCACCCTCCCTCCCTTTATTAAGCCTCACTATCCTCCCTTGGTCTTCCTTTGCTCCCTGATGTACCTATAAAAGGTTTTATCCCCTTCTTAACTGAGTTGGCTATCTTTTCCTCGGTTTGGGCCTTTGCTGTTCTGACTGCCTTCCAGCCTCCTTTGCTTTAACTGATACAGTTCTCTGTCCTGCTCCTGCTGAGATTCCTTGTACTTCCTGAATGCTTTCTTTCTCTTGAACCTTCACTGCCACTTCCTTTGAGAACCATGGTGGTTTCTTACATAGTCTTGTTTTGTTTATTTGCTTCACACAAAGGCTCGTTACCTCTGTGATGGCAGTTTTATTATTCCCATTGTTCTTCCACCCTCCTTCCCACCCATTTGCTAGTGCATTCCTTAGGCACTCACCCATTTTGGCAAAGTCAGCCTCCTAAAGTCCAGTACTTTTGTCTTTGTATGGCTTGACTCTATTGCTGTGTTTATGTGAACCATACTGTTCGATGGTCGCTAGTTCCCAGATGGCTACCCACTTCTACATCTGTGATCCTCTCTCCATCTCCATTTGAGAGTATCAAGTCTAATATTGCTCCCTCTCGAGTGGGCTCCAGTACTAGTTGTCTAAGGCATGCCCCCTGTAGGGCATCTAGAATAACTGCACTCTTCGAAGTGGCAGCTGCAACTGCACTTCAGTTAACATCTGGCATATTCAGATCACCCATCAGCAATATCTCCCCTTTTCTGCCATTCTAAGTATACTTTCTATCATTTCCTTGTCCATTTCCGCCCCCTGAGAAGGGGGTCTGTATACAACCCCTGTGCGGATTGTGGTGCCATTGCCTGTCTCCAAATTTACCCACAGTGCTTCTTCTCCTCCCTGTTTACCCTTTTGTTCTGTTCCTTTTATTCCTTCCCTTATGTAAAGAACTACTCCTCCTCTTCTTTTACCCTCCCTGTCCCTCCTGTAGATAGTGTATCCTGGTATGTTACGTCCCAGTCATGGTTTTATGTGTACCATGTTTCTGTGACTGCCACGATATCTAGATGTTCCTCCTCCATCAAGGCCACTAATTCAGGAAGCTTGTTACCTAGACTACGGGCATTGGTACTCATTGCTCTCCATTTTTTGATGGCCTTACCTTCTGTTGCAGCATCCCCCACTGACCGTTTTACCTTGGTCTTTTTCTCATTTAGTACCTGTTTTGTAGGGAGAGGCTGGGATTTTTCTGCTGCTTGTCAGTGCCTCCCCCATTGACTAGTTTAAAAGCTTGCCAATGAAGCATTTAAACCGATTGCTCAAAAGACTTGTTCCCTTCCTGGACAGATGCAGACCATCCTGCCAGTATAGGCTGGTGTCCCTCCAGGTGGAACCCCAGTCCCCAATGAAGCCAAACCCTGTGCTCCGCACCATTTTTTTCAACCATCATTAAACTGCATGGTGCCACCACCTCGCCTCCCCCACGCCTTTGACAGGCAGCACCTCTGAGAATGATACTGTAGTGCATTTGTCTTAGGGCCCTCCCCAACTCTGCAATGTCCTCCTGCACTGCTCTGACCTCATGATGAGCCAAGTCATTTGTCCCTAGGTGGACAATTACGTCCAGCTCAGAATCCCTTGCAGCTGTTGTGATCCTGAGGATGCTTCCTGTCCCTCAAGCCCATGGCACCAGGCAGGCACCTTACTTCATATTTCCCAGCTCCTCCCAGTTCTATCCCCCTAATTGGGTCCCCACCAGGAGCTGCTTCCTTTCCTTGTGGTGTCCTCTGCCTCCTTCCTGTGGGCCTCCCTTGTGACGTTGTCCTCAGCCTCCTTAGTCTCCTCTGCGGGTGTATCCATAGGGGAGCTGTGCGCCCCCAGAATGGTGTATGGATTGTGGTGTGTAACATCTGACTGGGTGTGCCTCTGTTCCACCATCTTCATCCTCCCTCAGCCCACTGTGGTCCAACTGCTGTGCTTTCTTTGGTGTATTCTTTCATATTTAGAGTACCATATGGGTTCAAGCCACACAAGTGGTCTGGATAAGTGCTAGAGAGAATAATAATCAATGCATTTATATAGCACTTTCGTACACATTGTATCCCAAGTGCTTTACAAGCAATGCTAGACTGATAGTGAAGAGGCTGAATGTGTAGTGGCACCCATATCGCACATCAACACCCACACACAGCCTTGGACAATTACATGAACATGAACCAGTTTTATGGGAAGGGGAATATTGGCCAGGGCACCGGGAATGTCCCCTACACTTGCAAAGAGTGCCTTGGGGGTTCTTTGACTTCCATCAGGACAGAACCAGGTTGGGTAGAAGGGACCTCAGTTTTTAACGTCTCATTCGAAGGACGGCACACCCCCAATTGGTTGGGCCAGAGGTGTGATCTGTAGTTCCTTGGCTGTACATTCCTGAGCCTCCCAATGTTCAGAAACTAGTGCAGAGGAGCTGAGATGTGCCATAGGCAGTTTGGGGTTCAGCCAGCAGATCTCCCTGTGCCACACAGTAGGGATTTCTGGGATATGGAAGTCCACAAAGGACTACTGTGTTCCTTAAAAGGGCACAACAACACTTTCTTTGAATAAAAAGAAACCAAGACATTGGCTCCAGCCCTTCATGCCAGCTCTGAGGACAGGGGACTACTGCTTCCAGGCCAAACAGGCCCTAGGAATGACCAGAGAAGGACATGAGTGACATGCACAGAGGGTGACCAGCCATTACAGCATGGTCTTTGTCCCTTGTGTAATGCAGTTGTCTTCCCCAGTGCATTTTCTCTCAAGCAAAACTGCATTCTGCAGTTTGATAACCTGCCTAAGGCGAAGCTGCCCGAAGCTCGCCCTCCAAGCAAGGTACGGACTGGAACTCTGAATTTTGCCATCTACCCCTGGAGGAATCTCACTTGCTCCTGTTTTCCAGTGTTTCTCGAACTATGTGCAGCAATCCAGAAGTCTTCTATGAACTGCTGCCAAGAAATTAATGCTAGGACTGATCTCTGCTTGAATTGTTTTGATTTCTCACTTTAAGTAATTTTCAGTCTGCTGTAGAGATTTCTTAGAGTTGATTTAAGTTTTGAGAGGTTCCCCCCTCCCCCCCAACAAAGTGCACATTTTCCCATTTGCAGTTTACACTGATCTGCCACTAGAGGCATCTTATTTTCCCTATTAATTCTCCAACCCACTTGTCCAACTTGCCTCTGCCTTTTTCCTGTTCTAATCTCTGTTATCCCCTCCCTTGTTTCTCACTTTTAGCATATTGTACTCTGAAGA
The DNA here is from genome assembly GCA_016271365.2 of Neoceratodus forsteri. NCBI lineage: Eukaryota > Metazoa > Chordata > Ceratodontiformes > Ceratodontidae > Neoceratodus > Neoceratodus forsteri. The sequence goes on from CM057455.1 coordinate 1,031,636,376, forward strand.
AGGGGGGGGGGGACACAGGTACAATTAACCTTGCACTGTGCTTGGGACCTTGCGTGTGCCCTTACTGCTGCACTTCTTGGTAGTCTCTCCAAGCGTGGGGGCAGTTGTGCGATCTACCTCCGAAACAACCTTCAAGGTCTCATCCTAACTCTTCCCCAAACTGATGACCATATGCAAGCCCTTGCCATAAAAGTGCTTCTAGGTGCACACAATAAAATCCTTACCATGTTTTCGATCTGTGTTCCTCCCAGACAGACTGCCTCCTGCTTTGATTCACTCCTGGAGTGTTTTTGGCTCTGAGTCTTAATTTGGAAATTATCATGTTAGGAGATTTCAATGTCAATTGGTTCTCTCCTGACACAAGCCCTTTCAAAGATGCAGTTTCAGCAGTTCACCTCACCCAGCTATTAGAGTCCCCCACTAGAATCAACTGTAAAACTGGGATCAGAATCTTACTAGACTGGGTGCTCTCTAACCACCCTGATCATATATCTGACACAACTGTACTCCGAGATGCCTTCAGTGCCACTCCCCAGTCTTGTTTCATTGAGCGAACAAATTCTCTAAACCACTTGCTAGAACAGTTACCACCAGGGTACTCATCTGTGGGCATCTTGAATCACTAAAAGCTGACCTGCGTAATCAGGACTGGTCAATGGTTTACACAACTAACACTGACATTGCCCATGACCAGTTCATTCTTCAGTTCAACGCGCTATGTGATGGTCGCCCTCCCCTCCAATAAAAAGCATAAAATCAAAGGCCGCTGTAATCCCTGGTTTTCTCCTGGGCCTCCTTGAGCTTCTGAATGCCAGTGACCATCTATGGCACAGGTCTAGGTCCCTGTGTGACCAGGCCAATATCCAGAGGTACAAAGTGGCTAGAAACGACTGCACGAGGGCTATTCGTGCAGCTAAAAATAAATATTATAAGGAAGTGCTCTCTTGGACCTGGAATATGGCAGAAAATTTTGGACTAGCCTTAAAGAGGTCACTGGGAGAGACCTCAGATCTGCCCCTACCATGCTTAACATTGATGGTGTACACTCACTCGACTCCAGACTTATTGCTAACATTTTTAATAATGCCTTCACGGACCTGAGTGGTATCCTGCCATCTGGATACTTCTCTTACCCCCTCACAAGTGACTACTCTGGGAAAGAGACTCTGCACCCTTCTTATCCTTCTTTCTACTTCAAAACCCTCTCAGCCCATGAAGCCAGGAATTACCTACTCAAGGTATTGGGGGAAATCAAGATTTAGTGGTGACACCTTAGATCTTAAGTTTGTAGCCCTTACGCTGGATGAAATTCCATCACCTCCAACACATTAACATGTCACTTAAATACTCTCAATTTCCTGAGAAATGGAAAACTGACACTGACACCAGTTCATAAGTCGGGGGAATCACGCAATTACTGGGAACTACAGGCCTATCTCTATCCTGCCCCCACTCTCGAAAGCTCTTGAGTGTATAGGGGCTGACCGAAAAATATCAGCTGCAGTGCCTGCAACAACATGGGTTCAGAAATGGTCATACCACTACTCCTCTTCTGGAGTTCACAGGCTTTATTTACCATTCCTTGGATCAAGGACACCTGGTCGGTGCCACTTTCATTGATTTAACCAAAGCTTTTGACACGGTGAATCATGCCCTCCTGGTAAAACAGCTTACCACCATTGGCCTAGCTCGTGATAGTGTAGCCTGGTTTGAAAGTTACCTGTACAACCGTACACAGCAGGTGAAGATTGATAACACCCTTTCTGAAAGCAGACTTTTCCTATCTGGAGTTCCTCAAGGGTCCATCTTGGGTCCTCTCTTATTTAGCATTTTCCTCAACCACCTTCCTTTCTTCTGTCTGGGTCACATTCTTTTATATGCTGATGCTGTCCTGTTTACCAGTGATCCAGACCCTAAGGTTCTTGAATCTAGGCTACAGAGTAATTTCGATGTCTTAGAAAGATAGTTCCATAAGCACAAGTTAGTTATGAATTACAACAAGACTAAAACTATGCTGTTCTCCAGCTCCCAAAATAGGCACAGAACTTACCCTCTTTCTATCACCGAAGGGGGCGCTCCCCTGGAGCTAGTTCAGCTCTTTAAATATCTGGGGATTACTATTGACAGTATGATGACCTATGCCTATCACATTGACAACATTGCTAAGGCTGTTAACAGCCGCACTGGGCTACTTTATAGGCATAAGCAGTGTTTGACCCCAGAGGTTCTTAACCTGACCATTCAAAGCTCTTATGTCGCTTATTGATTATGGCTTACCAATCTATGGATGAGCTACTGAAACAACTCTTTGCCACATCATAGTTGCACTCAAAGCATTCCGGGTCCTTACTGGCTCAGCCTGTCAGTCCCATACCTGCGACATGTACGCTCAGGCTAACTGGCTCCAATTCTAAGGTAGACTCGTGTACCAAACCTGTTTACTGTCCAAAAAGGTAAGCTTAGGCAAAATGCCCCCAGGAGTGCAAAAGCTTGTTGCACCAGAAGCTCTACTAGCCAGAATTTTTTTATATACCCTGCTGTTGCACTTCTCTGGGACAAAGGTCTTATGCCTACCGTGCCCCACTATGGATGAACTCTCTGCACCATGACATCAGTTCAGCATCCACCATGGGCTCCTTCAAGGTTAAACTTAAGCAACAGCTAGTTGCTGATGCCAGTTGTGACTGCTTCCACTAACCTTCCTTCTTGTGACCAGCACTTATTCTACCCTTATGCATAAGTTCAGGATAGCATAACTGTTCTCAGCATGTAAATAACTGTTCTAAGTGCTAATCATTCCCCTCACCCTCTATGCTCCCCGTTATATCCTCTGAGCTCACTTGCTTACTTTAAAATGCTTTGTCCCATATCTTCTCACCTCTGACGAGGCCCCTGGGCTGATGCCATCCCTTACCTTGTTGATTATTAGATATTGGGCCGAGTCTGTTCTCATTTTCCTGTAAAGGGTCATTTCATAATACCCAACCCCCTCTAATATGATCCTTTGAAGTCCAGGTTTTAATCATGTATGCACCATGGCATACGTTGTACAATGCCACATGTATTGGAACTTCTTTAGTTATACACTCTTGTAATGTCTTGTATAATTCCTTGTTTTGTTTGTTCTCCGTCTCATACTTTCCCAGTATGTATTGTTCGTCTGAACTGGAACCTGTGAAATGAGCTTGTTCTCAATGGTGTTATCTGACATTTCAATAAATAAATAAAATGTGCATTCTAGAGGGGTACCATGCCTGTGGTGCAGGGTTGCGTGTAGAGGGCTGGTCCAACCCATGATGTAGGTGTCTCGGAGTGCATAGTGGGCATTCAGAGGCTTTTGCCAGCCCTCCACATAAGCAGAGGGACCCAGACCCTCTGTAGATCAAAACCTTATTCCTCCATTTCTTATCTTTGGTAATGTTTCAGTCTATTTTCCTGTGATATGTTTGCTAATTATTCAATGGGGTGGTGTCGCAGGTGCATGATTGCAAAGATAAGAGGACACAATTATTGGGTACAGCATATCCGCTGTGTGTGTGTGTTTTGTACATAAAAAAAAAAAAAAAAAGTATCAAAATACAGAAATAATAAAATGGTTCAAACTGAACTAGAAAATAAACAATAGCTCAATGCTATTCCACCTTATTTCAGGTATCTATAAAACAATACTCTGCTTTTTTTTTTTTTTTTTTTCTGCTTGCTCGAGAAACTCCTGTTTAGAAAATGGGCAAATGAAAATTCTCTTTCTGATTGGCTGAAAACAGCCTGGCACCTGGGCTGTTCTTTCTTTACAGCGCCCGGTAAAAAACAAGTTCCAGTTTGGGTACCCTATTACTAAAACTATCCTTGGGCACCCTGAATTTCAAAACCAGCCAGCTGCCATTTTTGTCCCGCTTGCTTAGCGAGACTAAGTTCCGTCGACCTGCAACAGTAAGGGTGTGTGTGTGTGTGTGTGTGTGTGTGTGTGTGTGTGTGTGTGCTCTCTCTCTCTCTCTCTCTCTCTCTCTCTGCTTGAAGAAAGTTCTATTCTGTTTATAGTGTGTTATTTTTCAATTTTACTGCCTTTGGGTTGATTTTAATTTTTATGTGGTTTTTAGTGTGGTGGTTGTTCTGGGCTCACAGCACTTTTCAGGAACCGTTTCAATTTTCCCTCACCTGAGTTACTTGAAGTTTTCCATCTTGTATACTCTGACTGGAAACTGTTTTCTGAGGTAAATAACTATTTTTTTCTCATTTTAAACTCTCTTCTGCTGTTTTCCCCATTTTTAGGGGAAACGTGTCTATTCAGCCTTTACTTTTGTGGCCTAGTTTTAGGAATGGTTTCCACAGTTCCACAGTGCTTGGGACAGATAGTTTTACATTTTTAGCTCCCTTTGGGAGCCGTTTTTTCAGTCTTCTGACTTTTATTTTCTGTCAGACTTTTAAACTGAGCTGAACCTACACATATACAGATATATGTATATGTATGTGTGTGTGTGTGTGTGTGTATATATATATATATATATATATATGTGTGTGTGTATATATATATATATATACGTGTATATGTATATGTATATATATGTGTGTGTGTGTGTGTGTGTGTGTGTGTGTGTGTGTGTGTGTGTGTGTGTGTGTGTGTGATAACTGGTTATGGCCAATATCAACTTGTTTTCTGACTTCTTAAGTCATATCAACTCTGCAGGTTGATCTGAAAAAGTCTCATCAACCTGCGAGTTGATACGACTTCCACATCCTCGCGGCGAGAATCATTAAAATAATCAGCTGACAGACAGCGCAGGACAGTCCCATAACGGGGGAAAAAAAAACACACAGGCAGTTCCTTTACTGTAAAAGCAGCACGTAGCTAAGTACATAAAACAAAATAAATTCAGTTAAAGGTAGTAACTTTTTTTCCTGCTAATCTTGTAAGTTTATAAATGTTTAGCAGTGTAACGACTGTGTCCTGAAGTAATAAACGCTGCATTTCAAGTTATGTGGGGGCAGTGTGTGTTTTGTTGTAATGATGCTTTTTAAAACCATAGCCTGTTATTATACAAAATAAAACATATGCAGGGTGCTTAATATGGAGGTTTTTTTTTTACACACCCTCAATGTATGATAATAAAAAAACCTCTCGAGCTACGCTCTCAAGGTTTTTTATCACGCATCTTGGGTGTGTTTATAAAAAAAAAAAAAAAAAAAAAACTCCATACTAACCACCTGCATATGCATTATTTTATATGTCTATGTCTATATGTCATATCACATTGCATATGGGCAAGGAAGGAGTGGAATCTGGCACAATAGTGCTGGACTTCAGGAGGGCTGACTTTGGGAGGATGGGGGAAGTGGTAAAAGGGTACCTGGCCAGAATTCAATCTAGTGTGGACACTAACCAGAGGTGGGAGCTCATAAAGCTGGGGATAGTGGAGGCACCAAAACCTGCTGCAAAGCCCAGAGCAAGAAGGCTAGGGCTAAGAAACCGATCTGGTTGAGCAAGGAGGTCATGGAAAGGTAAGGAAGAAAAGGGCTGCCTTTAGAAGTACAAGAAAACAGGGAGGGGAGGACAGGGAGGAGTACTTGACAGAATCAAGGAGGTGACAAGGGCAGTAAGGGAGCCAAAGCATCTACGGAACCCAGGCTGGCACAAGGCATAAGAAGGGGAGAAGGACTTTTAAGTACATCAGGAGAAAAAGGATCTGTAAGGACCACATAGTAAGGATTAGGAAGGGGGGTTGGGTGGAAGCAGGTGCGATAAGGCAGAAGCACTAAATGAGTACTTCTGCTCAGTATTTGCTAAAGAGAAGAGGGGGTGACACCCAAGGTGGGAGAAATGGCAGAAGCAGGGAAGTGGTGACAGATGGGAAATCATGGAGCAGAGTTCGAGAGGGTTTGAAGGCACTGAGGGTGGACAAGGCGCCAGGCCCAGATGGCATCCACCCCAGGGTACTGAAGGAGCTGGCAGAGGTCCTTGCAGGACCTTTGGCAGACCTATTTAATGCCTCACTACATTCGGGATGTGTACCTCAGGACTGGAGGATGTCTCATGTGGTGCCCCTCCACAAGAGTGGCCCCAAGGATGAACTGGGAAACTACAGACCAGTGAGCCTCACATCCATCGTGGGTAAGCTAATGGAGACTTTCCTGAAGGAGAGGCTGGTGGCCCTCCTAGAGGCCACAGGACTACAGGACAGCAGACAGCATGGCTTCATACGTGGCAGATCCTGCCAAACCAACCTGGTAGAGTTCTGTGACTGGGTAACTAGGCAACTGGATAGGGGCCATGCAGTGGATGTCCTGTATCTGGACTTCAGTAAGGCATTCGACTCAATGTGCACATGGAAGGCTGGGAAGGAAGTTAGTAGGCACAGGGGCGGGTGCAAAGCTGGTGAGATGGGTAGGAAACTGGCTGCAGGGAAGGCAACAGAGGTGGTGGTGGGTAGGGAGCCTCACACCCAAGGGCAGTGACGAGCGGTGTTCCACAGGGCTCAGTGTTGGGACCAGTGTTGTTTGGGATATTCATTGCAGACATATCATGGGACATCAAGAGCAAGATCAGTTTGTTTGCTGATGATACCAAGGTAGGCTGGTGGTGGAAGACCTAGGGGATGGCAGGGGTTGCAGGATGATCTGGCAAAGCTTGAAACCTGGTCAGACACCTGGCAACTGGGCTTTAATGCCAAAAGTGCAAGGTGCTGCATTTTGGGATGAAGAACCCAAGGAGGAGTTACCAGCTAGGGGAGTGCAGCTAGCCCAGACAGAGGAGGAAGGATCTGGGTGTGCTCATTACAGGGTCAATGAACAACTCTGCACAATGTAGGAAGGCAGCTGCAAGGCCAACAAACTGCTGGGTTGTGTTGCAAGGGGTATATCCTCGGAGGAGGAGGTGATTCTGCCACTGTATAGGTCATTAGTTAGACCACACCTGGAGTACTGCGTGCAGTACTGGTGTCCGTATCTGAAGAGGGACATTAAGTTACTGGAGGGGGTGCAGTGCAGAACAACAAAGATGATCAAGGGGCTGGGGGACTTATCATACGAGAGGAGGTTGAAGGAGTTGAACATGTACTCACTGGAGGAGAGGAGAGACAGGGGTGACATGATTGAAACCTTTAAATACATGAAAGGAATAAACAAGATGGGTACAGGGGGCTGTTCAAAGTAAGGGAGGGGAGGGCCACCAGGGGCCATGATATGAGACTGGAGCAAGGAAGGCTCAGGAGGGAGATGAGGAGACACTTTTTTACAGAGAGGGTGGTGGCTGGGTGGAATGCATTACCTGCTGAAGTATGCAGTAGAACAGTGGACTGCTTCAAACGAGGATGGGACAGGACAAGGGGGAGGGTTAATGAAGGGGAAGGGTGGAAGGGAGGGGCAGCTGCAGAATAAGGGGTGCTAGCTGCACATTCGAGCAGACTTGATAGACCTCTAGGCCTTTATTTGCTGGCAAATTTCGTATGTTCGTATATACACATACATATATATCTGCTTCATTTTTTTTTTTTTTTCCCCATTGTGGTCATTGTGGACCATGACCTTGCTGTTTTTCCTGTGTCCAAGTTTTTATTATTTGCCTTGTATTCAATTAAAAAAAAAAAAAAAAAAAATGTTGAATAAAGGTCAGAATTATGGCCTCGGTCCCACCCCACCCACCCATCTACTAAGCCTATTGAGGAGGAGATTTTTCCCATAATAGATATATAGATAGATCCTCTAAGGACACCAGTGAAAACAAGTCTGATAAAGATGTTGACCAAGACAAATGTAAGACATTCTAAGCAGGTTTCTGATTCAGTACCTGCCAAATGGTAACTAACAAAAAAATATCGCTGCCCCTCCTGACGAAAGGTAAAGGGAGACGCCAGCGACGAATCAAAATATGCCTTCTCCTGAGGAGTTGGCAAAGGCCCAGCAAATGTGTTAACATTCCAGGCTATGAGCAACCTGTTCGAGACACTCCCCCCCCCAACCCTACCACCCCGGCCGCTCACCCCTGCTCCATCTAATCCCAACCTAGGCAGAGGAGCAGGAGGATAGAGCTTGATGAGTCCCCTGACCAGGAATTTGACTCCCCTTTACAAGATGAGGGGGATTTCACCTCACTTGTGCTTTTTTCCAACAAGATGCTGGACACTCTTAGCTGCTGTATTCAAGAAGCCTCTGAAGAGGATGAGGAGGCAGACTTTTTAGACATGATGGGTCTCCCTCCCCCCAAGAAATTGCTCTTGCCAGTCCACAGGTCCCTTTGCAAGGTGACTTTTAAACTGCTACAAACTCCAACGTCCATCCCAGGGGTGGACAAGAGTATAGAGAAAAAGTACAAACTTCATAAGAACAACACTAACTACCTTTATACACATCTTGATCACGAAGGTGTGGTGCAAGCAACAGCCTGTGACAAGGTTAATGTATCCTTATTACAACCTCCTGACAGAGTCCAGAAAACTGGACGCTATAAGCAAGAGATCTTGTACTGCAGCCTCCTTACTGAGTCACCTGGCCACATATATGGCATACTTGGCACAGTACCAAAAAGCTCTGTGGAACACTGTTCTGGCTATTAGCCAGAAGCTCCCTGACAACATTGCTCAGGACCTGTCTGAAGCAGTACGGGCTGCCCTGGATGCCACCAGGTATCGGTTTTGCATGGCTGTGAATACAAACGATACCATCTCCAGGGCAATGGCACAAGCTATCTCTTAGATTTGCTTGACTACGGACTACTAACCTTACTCAGGATACCCAGAATAAGGCCATGGATTTTCCTGTGATGACAACTCACTTTTTTCGGGGATAAAAATGAGGCTTGTATGAAAAAGGTAGATGAATACAAAACCACCTACAAGAGCAGTGCAGCTAAGGAAAAAGCCTCCACTTCCTACAAGCCCCACGGAAGGGGAGCCAGGGGCAGGGGTTACTAACCTAGAGCTTTTTATCCAATACCTATGCCAATGGACTACTCTCAAATGAGAGATTTCTTTAGGGGAAAAGACAGAAGAACCCAGAAGCATGATGACCCTGCTCCTTCCACAAAAACCCAGTCCAAACAAAACTCCTGACGGGAATGTCCGGGTAGCCTCCCTTCCCAGTAGAAAGAAAGCTCACCCACTGCCTCCACAATAGGCAAAGCATCACCACAGACAGGTGAGTGCTGGAGGTAGTGGGCCAAGGTCTTAGCCTACAGTTCAAAAAATTCCCCACTCAGCAGGGACACAGAAGTTTCAAACCTCTCAAAATAACAGAAAAGATTCTGCTGTAGTTGGAGGTAAAGTCCCTCCTGTCGCAAAATGCAGTAGAGTACCCCCCCCCAAAAAAACTGGTGAAAGGGCTTCTTCTCCAGATACCCCCCAAAGAAAAACGGGGACTAGCGACCTATTCTGGACCCCAGATATTTAAATGGGCATCTGCACAAACTAGTGTTTCAAAATGGTCACCCTGTCAGTGGTCATTATTTCCTTACAGCATGGGAGACTGGCTAGCCTCCCTGGACCTCTGGGATGCCTATTTTCACTTTCCAATGTGGCCTTCACACAAAGTACCTAGGATTCAGACTGCCTTCTGAACACTACCAGTTTATAGTCCTGCTTTACGGCTTTACCACAGCACCCAGGGTTTTCACAAAGTGTCTGGCTGCAGCAGTAGCTTACCTCAGGAGACATGTCTGTTTTTTTTTCCCTTACCTGGACAACTGTCTCGTGGTAGGCAAGTCTCCTCAATGGTTCAAAGACTCCTTAAAGTTCACCTTGGAGTCCCTGGGCTTCCTGATTAACTTGTAGAAGTCTCTGATGGAATCGGTCCAAATACTGGAGTTCATTGGAGCAGAACTGGATACCTGGCAGGGACAGGCTCTGCTTTCATTGGACAGGATTCAGAATCTCCAGTTCCTGGCAGATTTGTTTATGCTAGGCCAGCCTGACACTTCTTCAGGTTACTAGGCAACATGGCCTGTATCACAGCAGTGGTTCCAGCTGCCAACTTTCAAATGAGGGACATTCAATACCACCTCGGGGCACATTGTTCTTGGAAAAGACTCCCTTTCAAAGCGAATTCCAGTCGCATACACTTCTGCAAGCTCTGGACTGGTGGAAAGATGGGCAAAATCTCAGGAAAGGGGTTCCCTTCCAGCAGAGGGAGCCCTCCAAGGTCCTCAACAGATGCCTCCCTCCTAGGTTGGGGGGCCCATCTGGAGGACCAGTCCATAAGCTGAGTATGGTACCCCGTGGAATCCAGCTGTCGTATAAACCTCCTTGAGCTCAGAACTGTGTAACTGACTATAAAACCCTTTGCCTTCCAGCTCAAGGGTCACTCTGTCCAGGTCAGGAAAGACCTTAGCACCACCGTATTCTACATCAGCAAAAATCCTTGAAACTCTGCACAGAAGTGTTGAGGATTTGGCTGCTAGCTTACTTTCTGGATGGGCAGCTAACCACCATTCACCTGCCAGGCAAGCATAATGTCCTTGCAGACTCTCTGAGCTGTATCAGCCAGAGCCACCCAGGAGTGGACCCTAAACAGACCAGTACTAACTACAGTGTTCCTGTATGCACCCCATTTCCCCGATTCTGAGTACTCTTCAAACTTGGGAACCAGCCTGCAGCAATGATCCTAATAGCCCCAGACTGGGCGAGACAGCCTTGATGTCCCCAGCCTCCACCTGTCAGTGCAGTGGCCTGTTTTTCTGCATTCCAGTCAGTCTCCTGACTGCCTCAAAAGACAGTCCCATACCCCATCGTCCAGTCACTTCACCTCATGGGCTGTACTTGAGCTAGAGTTCCCTGACACTCAGTATTCAGAGCAGGTCCTGAAAATCCTCAGACTGACTAAAAAGCCTACCACCAAAAAAGTCTTATGCCTCCAAATGGAAGAGATTATCTTTTTGGTGTAAAGATAACAAATTGAATCCATGCAGTCAAGCCTGTCCTCTATTCTGGATTACTTTGTGCATCTGCAGGCCTCAGGCTTGAGAGCCTCTTCTCTGAAAGTTCACCTGGCAGCAGTTTCAGCTTACTTTTTGGTGGGGCAAAGAGAAATTTGGTTATTTCTCCCCCCATTTTTAAGAAATTCTTAAAAGGTCTGCCCCAACTAAAGGAACTTGTCCCTCCCTGGGATTTGAACCTGGTGTATAGTCATGTTGTTGGATGCCACATTCAAACCTATGGCTAAAGCAGACTTAAAGTATGTTACCTGGAAAATAGTATTCCTTGTAGCAATTACTTCTGCCAGGAGAATTTCAGAGTTACAAGCTCTTTGTACTGAACCCAATTACATTGTCTCATTGTACATTGGTGATGGAGGGCATTGTCAAGGAGAGGCTAGGGGGGGGACCTGGAAAAGTCAGGGTGCTTGGACGATAGACAGCATGGATTCGTCCCAGGGAAATCGTGTCAGACAAACCTTGTGGAGTTCTATTACTGGGTGACGAGTGCCTTGGACCTGGGTAGACCAGTGGACGTCCTCTTTCTAGACTTCAGCAAGGCATTTGACTCTGTTCCTCACGTGGGCCTGTAGGATAAGCTGGGAGAAATGGGGGTGGGAAACCAGATGATCAGATGGATAGGCAGTTGGCTCCAGGACCGGACCCAGAGGGTCGTAGTTGGCGGGATAGTCTCATCCCCAAGGAGGGTCATTAGTGGGGGTCCCACAGGGATCAGTCCTTGGGGCCCCTCCTGTTCAATGCCTACGTCTCTGACGTAAGGACAGGAATCGGGAGTGAGATGAGTCTCTTTGCGGATGACTCAAAACTGGGGGCGGTGATGGATGGGGAGTAGGGGAGGGTGGCCCTACAGGGGGACCTGGAGGCTCTGGAAAGATGGTCTAGAAAGTGGAAGCTACGGGTCAATGCAGGGAAATGTAAGGTACTCGACCTGGGGGCCAGAAACCCGGGCCAAGTGTACACCCTGGGGGTGGGAAATGCTACAAGTCTCAATGGCTGAGAGGGACCTGGGGGTGGTGGTGGATGTCAAGATGAACAACTCGGAGACTTGTAGGAGGGCAGCAGCCAAGGCCAACAGGATGCTAGGATGCATCGCTAGGGGATCACCTCTAGAAGGAGGAAAGTGATACTCTGTATAACTGCTTGGTGAGGCCAAGCACCTAGAGTACCGCGCAGTTTTGGGAGGCCACACCTAGAGGGACATTAAACTCCTGGAGTGGGTCCAGAGGAGGGCAGCCAAAATGATTTGGGGCTTGGGGGACAGGACCTATGAGGAGAGGCTCGAAGAGCTAAATATGTACACATTGGAAGAGAGAAGGGACGGGGGACATAATAGAAGTCTTCAGGTACATGAAGAGGGTAAATAGGGAGGAACAGTCAAGGTGCTTTGAAGGAAGAAGGAGGAGGGCCACTAGAGGGCATGGGTGGAAGCTGGGGGAGATTCAGGGAGAAAGGATGAGGTGCTACTTCACTGAGTGGGTGGTGGAGCCATGGAATCACTGCCTAGGGGACTGGTGGAGGCAGAGACGGTGGAGGGGTTCAAGAGGGGGTGGGACAGGTACAGGGGAAGGGTTCTGGAAGCAAAATCCAATGCAGCGAGAATATCCGGAACTGGGAAGGGAGAAGCCAGAGAAGGCGCGGGGGGCAGCAAGGTCAGCACCCAGGGTGGGGGCTGACCAAACGAGCAGACACGAAAGACTTAAGCCTATTCTGCTGGCATTTTAGTATGTTAGTTTGTCTCCCACAGAGACCGAGTGGTTCTCGGAACCAGTAGAACATTTTTTCCCAAAGTAGTTTGAGTTCCACCTCAACCAGTCTATCTCCCTACCAGTCGTCTTTACAGACAAATCTACCCCAGGTGAAAGCGGGCTTCATAGCTTGGCAATAAGAGGGCACTGACCTACTATCTGGAGTGCACTATGGAGCTCGGGGCCTCTCATACTCGGCTGTTCCTCACCTATGGTGAGGTAGGCCAGCTTCTAAGAGAACTATCTTTTGCTGGATAGTTTCCTGTATTCAGTGTTACAATAAAGCTGGCAAGCAGCCTCCCCAAGGCCTGAGGGCCTACTCTACCAGGGGCACTGCAGCCTCAGTGGCTGCTCAATCATTCCTTTGCTTGATATCTGCAGAACAGTTACTTGGAAACTGTGTACACTCTTTCACAAAGCACTACTGCTTAGATGTACAGTTTAGATCGGACGCCAAATTTTGGCACAGCAGTTCTACAGAACCTGTTTCCAAAGTAGGTTCTGTTCCCTCCTCCTACAGTAACTGCCCTGCTTTGTAATCTGCTATAGTCAAGAATACTGAGGGATGCCTGGTGTGAGAACAAATTACTTTCATAGTAATCTTGTTTCTTCCAAGGGATCCCTCAGCATTCTTGACCTCCTACCCATCCTTCCCTCACAGAACCCCTCTGTTTGAGGTTCTGCAGTCCTTTACTCTGGCCAAATGTTTTCTTGTGGAGCAGCATTTTTGGTGCAAGGCTTAACAGTTCATGCAATGTTTTATTGTTCACCTAGCAAAAAAGCACAACTTACAGGCAGTAATCTCTTACTACAATCTGATTGGTTGTTTTTAGTTTTCTAATTTACATAAACTCCTCCTCTGGGGCTAGCTGAACCCAGCTGGCTAACTGCTATAGTCAAGAATACCGAGGGATCCCTTGGAAAGAACAAGATTACTATGGTAAGTAATTTATTTCTTATTGTTTGGAACCCTGAGCACCTGAATGAATGTGTGCATCTGGATGTATTCATATATGGGCAGCCCTTGTATAAATGCTGCAGGGATGTATGTATATATGGGCATCCCCATGCATAAATACTGCAGGGGAAAATACTGTGAATATCCTAACCACTTTGGTCAGATACCTGCCCTCTTATAGCCAATCCAGGAACTTTATAAAGTGCTATGTAGAGCTTTAGGGATACTTGTTTTCACTCAAGAAAACTTTTCCTTGGCTATTCAGCTTTAATAGTATAGTAACAAAATTTCTGCTTGGCTGCAGTTTCTACAGTTGCAATTAACATTTATAGCTCCTGTAAATAATTCCCCATGGACTGTCAACTGCCAGCAGCTGATCTCTCCACAGACTTGCTCAAAGTACTGCAGGATTGTGACCTCATACAGAGCACTGAGGCATGGTATGCGTTTATTTCATAGGGAAGGCACCTTCAAACTAAGTTTTATACTGAAAATTATCTGAACTGGGATTAACTATGTAGTACCTTTAATAACAATAAATAACTGGTTTCCTAAAGTGCCTGCAGTATAACTAACATTGTTTCGGTGCAACATACTACCCTAGGGACATAGAAGCAGTTGGCACAGCATTGGGGGAAGAATGGAATCCTAACCTTTACAGGTGCTATAAATGTGAATTACTACTACAGAAAACTTGACATAAAGTTTTATTGCATACTTTACAAAAGTGTTGGAAGGTGCTTAGGAGCAAGACTGGGGATTCCTGGCAAGATGGAAGACTGTTCAATTTGTCCACTGTTAATTCGCAGCTATATGTTAACCTCGTCTAAGGTGGTTTTGGTTGGGGATGGGGATGTTGTACTGTAAACTGAGGTGGAACAATAGTCCGTGTCCCACCCCCCCCCCAAGTTTTGCTCCATGCTTATAACATTAGGATCAAATTCGGTTAACTAGGCAGTTCAGTAGGCAGGCAGCTGCACAGCAGGAGCATGTTAATAAAATAAATTGGTGCACACAAACTAGATGAAATGCTGAAGTGCACTTTATTTTAGGCAGAAAACGTGCCCTTAGCAAGCCTCGCAGCTACAGCGACAGATCCCCTACCAACCCATCGGCCATCACTTGGTCTTCAGATGAAGAAACCCAAGGAATGGGCAATACGTAGGAGAGTCTGCCTCTGTAGGTGTGATGCTTGTTAACATCGTGTTCTCTGTCAAAAAGTGTACTTCAACATTCCAACTCACTAGTGCTGTGATTTTACCTTTGTTTACCAGTAATGGTTTGATCAGAGGCACTGCTTGGTCAGTGTGTGTGGTCTTCTGTGTCCTGTGACAGCATGAAACTGCTCTGTAAACTGCATCTATTGTAAACTGGTTTGATTGCTAATATGCCAGAATTGTTCACTCCTGAGATTGTTTTTGTTTTCTTCTTGATGAGTAAGGTAAACAAGCTGCTGAATGTTCAGTTTTTGCTTGTACCCAAGTGAATTTCTTTTTTTTCAACTATCGGTCCTTGGGTGACCTCTCAATTTAATTATCCCTTTAGAAGTGAAAGGATTAAACTATCAGTCTTCCTTTAAAAGATATGGGCATGTATGTGGCAATTTAAGAAGTGCTGGTAATGCAAGTAATATTTCAGTGAAGGCCATCATCTCTGGTTTCTAATGCAGTTAGAACTCTGCTTACATTTAAATGGTCACTGTCAACCCCCATAGTCGGTGTCCCTAGTTTAAAAAAAAAAAAAAAAAAAATTGATTGGACATTTTGTAGAGAATGCTGATGTAGCTGGTAGTTTGTCTGAGACAGAGATATCGAGATAGATAGATATATATAATTTTTTTTTTTCCTCAGTGAGAAACTGACCCAACATACTGGTATTGCCACACCAAAATGAGTTTTACATTCCTTAATTGGCTCCGACTGCATCTTTCCTGCACTTAGGAACACCCTCAACAGAGTCTAGCCACTCATAATGCAGTGCAGGTTTAGGAGGCTATTACATCTTGAGTGGGCTGCACTGTTTGGTCCTGTTTCTAATATTCAGGAAGTATACAGTAAGAGCAGATCAAGAATGTGAAACGAAACAAGGTTGGTATAACTGTAAATTAGCATGCATTTCAATTTGGCTAAGCAAGGAGGAAGATGTTGCTGGTTGGTATATCAATGAATTTTAGATAAGGTAACCAAACACACAAATGTGGGTTTTTAACCAGAAACAACATGATGCAAAAAAGTTTGATAGTGTCCCTTTAAAACTCTTTCAGAACCTGCAGTATTTATCCCCACTGTAATATTTAATAGTTGGGGGGGACTGCATTTATTTTTCTTGTGGTAATGCTGGCCACATGCTCTACATTCTGAGCCAGTACCCTGTGATGTAGTGACCTAATCAGGAATAGGAAGAGCAATGTCAACATACATGTTTTTGTACCCTACATTTTTTTTTTTTTTTTTTTTTAAATAAATATGATGGTTGCCAGCCCAGTGGCTTGGAGAGTGTGGCACCATACTTGCTGCCACACAGCAGCCCAGATTTAGGGGTGGACCCAGGTTGCTGGGGAGTGGCGGGGACAAGGATTGAGCATCCTGCAGACTGCTCTCCTATCCTAGTGTAGGGAGTTCTGCCATCTCATCTTGACTGCCACCAGCTGGAGACCTGGTAGTGCAGGACTCTGGTACAGGCAGCATAGAGGACATGGGCCACAGTTTGGCTGTACATGTGTGCCTCACACACTCATTACCTAGGGGTGTGTCGCCGCACACCACACACACACACACTCATACTGCATGCCCCCCACGCGCTTACTGTATAGCGACGTACATGCTGCGCTCCCCCAAAGTTTTCCACGCACACGCTGGGTGCCCACCCAGGTGGCAACTCTCATGAGGGCAGCTGGGTGCCCAATCCCCTGTCGGCTCCACGCCACCCCCAGCCAGTCCTTCTGCCACGCTGGGAGCCCACCCCAGCATGGCAAATGTCCCGCGTCGTCATTTTCCAAACAAAAAACCTGTAAATAAAAAAAACTGTCCCTCGGCACTTCTCCCTGCCCCACTCCCACAACCCGCACCCACCCTCTGCGCACCCTGCCTCCCCACACCACCACACCCCATACTTACCTCCGGACCTCAGCGCGACGATCTTCGGTGGACCGGGAACACGTCTGCACTCTTCAAAGCTGACCGCGAACTGAGGAAATGCCAGTAAGCTGTATAATGGGATATAGGGGTTTTTCAACTTTATTGCATATCTCAGGCATTTTTTGGAATTTTTGCACCAAATTTTCAGCATGGGGTTTTTGGGACCCCTTTTCATGAATGCTGTCACTGTCATGGCGTTACTCTGGCCCAAAGGGTGATTTCGCAGCCACTGCGCGAAATCACCTTTCCAGAACAATTAACGAAACGACACTGTCAGTGTTCATAAGGTGGGCTCTCAAGAAGCCTATTTTGAAAATTTGGTGAAAAAATTCCAAAAAATGACTGTTTTACGAGAGTGCGTTGCGCAGTTCCTGCACAGGCTCGTAAGTTCACGAATTTAATATATTCACTCCAGATTTTCAATATTGCCATTTTACCACACCTCCTTATGAGCTGTACAGCTGTCATTTTTCACATCTTGCCCAAAATGTGTTTCCGCCCATGTAGCAGAATGGGCATGATGGGGTGTCTGAAATCAATGTATGGGACACATTAAGAAAATCACAGTGACGCTGTTCATGAGGAGAGGTCTTAAAATGGCTATGTTGAAAATCTGGTGAAGAAATTCCTAAAAATGACTTTTACGATTGTGCGTTGCACAGTTCCTACGCACGTTCGTAAGTTTGCGAATTTTCAATATTTTCACTCCAGATTTTCAACATTGCCATTTTATTACACTTCCTTATGAACAGTACAGCTGCCATTTTTCACATGTCGCCCAAAATGTGTTTTCGCACATGTAGCGCAGAATGGCGCAGTCGGTATGCGAAAGCAATGTATGGGACACATTAAGAAAATCACAGTGACACTGTTCATGAGCAGAGGTCCCAAAATGGCTATGTTGAACATTTGGTGACAAAAGTCCATAAAATAACTGTTATGAGTGAGCATTGCGCAGTTTCCACACACCCTCGTAAGTTCATGACTTTGTAATATTTTCACCAGTGGCATTTTTCCACACTTCTTTATGAACAGTACTGCTGTCATTTTCCACAACTTGACCGAAATGTGTATTCACACTTTCAGCGCAAAGATGCGTGGTCGCTGTGGGAAATCATTGTTCGGAACAGATAAAGAAAATCACAGTGACACTGTTCATGATCGGAGGTCCCAAAATGCCTGTGTTGACATTCTGCTGTAAAAAAAAAAAAAAAAAAAAAAAATACAAACTAGTACATTACGGTGTCGTTGCACAGTTTCTATGCTGCGCTCGTGACTTCACCCATTTTTTTTATATTTTTACTACTAGATTTGCAACATTGCCATTTTTACACCTCCCCATGAACAGTACAGCTGTCATTTTTTACATCCTGTTCGGAATGTTTTTGCACCTGTGGTGCTAAATGCCGTAGTCGCTGTGCATAAGCAGCTTGCTAACAAACTGATATTGCCACTGTTCATGAGGTGGGGTCACAAAAAAAACATGTTGAAAATTTGGAGTGAAAATACCAACGAATGCCTGAGGTATTAGGGTTTCCAACCATAACGCCCAACCCTGTAGAGAATGACAGGCATCGGGGATGTGACTTGGGATTCTTGCCTGTAATGCTCATACCATTCCACACCCTGCAGCCAGTGAGAGGCATCGAGGTATGCCTTGGACTCTTGACCTAAAGTTCACCCCATTCTCCTATACCACCCATCTCACGTGCTTCCTGATGGAATGGGGTGTGCATAAGGGCCAAAGACCCCAAGGCACACCGTGACACTTGTCAGTGTCTGCAGGGTGGGGTGTGGTGAAATGCTGTGGCTGTTATGCCTGACGACCCAAACGCACACCCCAATGCCTGTCACTCTCTGCAGGGTGGTGGTGGGGTTGGCTTCAGTTCAATACTTCACTGCCATTCCTATTACGAAGCTCTAACTTCTACACTACCACTGCCAATGCCAGCAAGCAAACATTCGGCATTGATAAATGCTTTTTTTCTTCCTCTTTGTCTTATTTTTCTTCAGTGCTCCTCAGCCCCGCAGCTGTCTGCATTTTCTTTCTACCCCGCCTGTCCGTTCCCTCGTACCTCATTTTTTGTTTTCTCTCTCATTTGGGGTTTTTTCTCTCATTGTGAGTGTGAGTTCCTGTACTGACAGCAAGGTCATAGTCAGAATGTCAGCACTATGGTTTTCAGGCACCGAGATTGCTCCTCATAGTGCTGCAGTTGCCATACATCATGCAAGGAAACATTCAGCATTGACAAATGCTTGTTTAGTATGGGAGTGTTCAGTACCCGGATATTTAATTGCATTACTGGCAATCTGTTTAGCTACCATGCTGATTCTGAGAGTTCTGTACTTGGAATACAAACATCCCAGCTTATTGACTGTAATTAA
This sequence comes from Neoceratodus forsteri, assembly GCA_016271365.2. Taxonomy (NCBI): domain Eukaryota; kingdom Metazoa; phylum Chordata; order Ceratodontiformes; family Ceratodontidae; genus Neoceratodus; species Neoceratodus forsteri. The sequence continues at coordinate 1,031,655,519 of CM057455.1, forward strand.
GCTTGGTAAATAATGCAATGCTATGAGAATTCATAAGTGTGTGGTTTGGCCACATTTAATAATTAGTCCACTCTAGCTTGTGAGATTATTTGCCTTAAACAAAAACTTCACTTACATGATTAGTTATAGAAACATAGAATCTGTCAGCAGAAAAGGACTGGTAGGCCCATCTATTCTGCCCTATTTACCCAGCCTGATACTACACCCTGGACCTCATTTAGTCGTAGGTCTCCTCTCTTCCCCGTCCTCCCTTACCTGTATTTATTATGCCCGTGTGCCTATTCCAGTCATGCTTGAAGCTCCTTACTGTCTTTGCCTCCACCACCTCTTCTGGCAGGCTGTTCCAGGCATCCATCACCCTTTCTGTGAAGTATTTACTTTCATTCTGCTTCTTTACCCAAGCTTCATAGCATGCCTGCATTTTCTGGTCCTCCTCCTCCTCCAGGGAGTACACATTTAGTTCCTGCAGTCTCTCCTCTTATGGTTTCTCGTGCAAGACCCTCACCTTTTTGGTAGCCTTCCTCTGGACCGCTTCCACCCTATCATTGTCCTCATGGAAGTGTGGCTTCCAAAACTGGACAACTTATTATAAGCTCAGACAGAACTTCATAATATACAAATTTGAACAATTCCCAAGTAAAGTTCTAGAATTCCACTATAAAAACCTGGGATTGTCAGCTGACTGTGATTATGGGGAAAAAGAAAACTTGCATCATGTTATATGGAACTGCAAATGGTATGTCCCTCAAAGGACATACAGGTTGGAACAGTTTTATAAATATTTACCAGGTAGAAAAAAAAACAGTTAACTAGTATCCTAATACATAGGATGAATGGACCTTGGAAAGACTAGCTAAGTATTTCACAGCCTTAAAAAATGTCCAAAGTAATATCAGAATTGCATGAATTTGATTGTTGACCTTGGGATTGTGATTGTTGTATTGCATATCGAACTCTGTCTCAGTAGTCCTCTTGAACTGTGACTATTGTACAAACGGGGGATTACAAGTATGCATATACTTGCTTTGTTTGAATTATGTCTTTTGCACTTTATTCTGTTGTGTGTAAATTTTCCCAACAGATTGTACTAAACTATATATTACATGTATCTATTTAAATTTACATGATTTTAAATAAATGTTTAATTATGGTATATTGAGACTGAACTTTTTAGTCTTACAATAACATTTGTTGATATGATTACCCCAAGGTCCCTTTCTTGCTTAGTGACTTAGTACTCCCCCCCCCCCTTTTTTTTTTTTTTTTCAAATCTTATACACAGTTGCTGGGTTTCCCTGCTCTCGGGTGCATGACTTTGCACTTTTTGGTATTGAAACCCTGCTGCCACACCCTAGATCACTCCTCTGGTTTCCACGGATCCCTTTCCATTCTTTCCACCCCCTCCTGGGTGTCCAACCAGTTTCAAAATGTTTGTCCTCCACAAAGGGACGCATCTTCCCTTCCAGTTCCTCAGCAGTGTCATTGATGAAGACATTAAAGAGGAAAGGACCCAGCACAGACCCCTGTGGTACTCCACTGGTCACTCTCCTGTCCCCGAGTGACTGCCGTTTACCACCACCCTTAGCTTCCGATCTTTCAGCCTGTGTGATGCAAGCTTACCACCCCGCCCCCCACCCCCCAGGTTAGCAAGTTTCATTTTTTTCATTATTTCTTTATACCTCCTCCATTGCCAGCTGTCGTCCTCTCCTTCGGGCGGCCAAGTCCTACCAATACCTCCTCAGACCGATCCACCAGCCAGCTGCTCCTATGTTCCAGTTGTACCGGACGTATCCTTTCACTGGGGGGCTCTCCCATATCCCACTGGGGTTATCTGGAGGAGAGACCAGAGCGCTCCCTTGCATCATCGGGGCACAGAAGTGCAGACTGGAGGTTCTCTGCTGAGAGACGCAGAGAGGCGGGCTGCTGTCATCCGGATGGCACGCATGCATTTTTCTGCTTTTTCTGTGGTTGTCACTCCTGTG